>JAXCHB010000174.1:1200000-1800000 GCA_036926305.1 Uropetala carovei
TTCGAAAAACATTTTGAAAAAAATTTTCGAAAAAAATTTTGAAAAAAAATTTTCGAAAAAATTTTGAAAAAAAATTTCGAAAAAAATTTTGAAAAAAATTTTCGAAAAAAATTTGGAAAAAAATTTTCAAAAAAATTTTCGAAAAAAAATTTCAAAAAAATTTTTCGAAAAAAATATTTCAAAAAAAATTTTGAAAAAAATTTCGAAAAAAAATTTTCGAAAAAAATTTTCAAAAAAATTTTTGAAAAAATCTTGGAAAAAAATTTTCCAAAAAAAATTTTTCGAAAAAAATTTTGAAAAAAATTTTCGAAAAAAATTTCGAAAAAAATTTTGAAAAAAATTTTCGAAAAAAATTTTGAAAAAAGAATTTTGAAAAAAATTTTCGAAAAAAATTTTTAAAAAAATTTTCGAAAAAATTTTCAGAAAAAATTTTGAAAAAAATTTTCGAAAAAAAAATTTCGAAAAAAAATTTCGAAAAAAATTTTTCGAAAATAGATAAAAAAATTCGAAAAAAAATTTTCGAAAAAAATTTTCGAAAAAAATTTTGAAAAAAATTTTCGAAAAAATTTTGGAAAAAAATTTGAAAAAAATTTTCGAAAAAAATTTCGAAAAAAAATTTTCGATAAAAAATTTTGAAAAAAAATTTCCAAAAAAATTTTCAAAAAAATTCTCGAAAAAATTTTCGTAAAAAAATTTTCCAAGAAATTTTCCAAAAAAAATTTCGAAAAAAATTTTGAAAAAAATTTTCGAAAAAAAATTTTCAAAAAAATTTTCGAAAAAATTTTGGAAAAAAATTTTTCAAAAAAATTTTGAAAAAAATTTCGAAAAAAATTTTTGAAAGAAATTTCGAAAAAAATTTTTGAAAGAAATTTCGAAAAAAAATTTCGAAAAAAATTTTAAAAAAACTTTTCGAAAAAAAATTTTCGAAAAAAATTTTGATAAAAAATTTGGAAAAAAAATTTTGAAAAAAATTTTCGAAAAAAATTTCGAAAAAAAAATTTTCGAAAAAAATTTCGAAAAAAAATTTTCGAAAAAAATTTTGAAAAAAAATTTCGAAAACAATTTTCAAAAAAATTTTCGAAAAAAATTTCGAAAAAAAATTTTCGAAAAAAATTTGGAAAAAAATTTTCGAAAAAAAATTTTCGAAAAAAATTTTCAAAAAAAATTTCGAAAAAATTTTGGAAAAAAATTTTTCGAAAAAAATTTTTAAAAAAATTTTCGAACAAAATTTCGAAAAAAATTTTGAAAAAAATTTTCGAAAAAAATTTCGAAAAAAAATTTTCGAAAAAAATTTTGAAAAAAAATTTCGAAAAAAATTTTCGAAAAAAATTTTCGAAAATAATTTTGAAAAAAAATTTGGAAAAAAAATTTTGAAAAAATTTTCGAAAAAAATTTCAAAAAAAAAATTTCGAAAAAAATTTCGAAAAAAAATTTTCGAAAAAAATTTTGAAAAAAAATTTCGAAAAAAATTTCCAAAAAAATTTTCGAAAAAAAATTTCAAAAAAATTTTTCGAAAAAAATATTTCAAAAAAAAATTTGAAAAAAATTTCGAAAAAAAATTTTCGAAAAAACTTTTCAAAAAAATTTTCGAAAAAATTTTGGAAAAAAATTTTTCGAAAAAAATTTTGAAAAAAAATTTCGAAAAAAATTTTGAAAAAAATTTTCGAAAAAATTTGGAAAAAAATTTTCGAAAAAATTTGGAAAAAAATTTTCAAAAAAATTTTCCAAAAAAAATTTCAAAAAAATTTTTCGAAAAAAATATTTTAAAAAAAATTTTGAAAAAAATTTTCGAAAAAAATTTCGAAAAAAATTTTGAAAAAAATTTTCGAAAAAAATTTTGAAAAAAAATTTTCGAAAAAATTTTTAAAAAAAATTTCGAAAAAAATTTTGAAAAAAATTTTCGAAAAAAATTTGGAAAAAAATTTTCAAAAAAAAAATTGAAAAAAAATTTCGAAAAAAATTTTTAAAAAAATTTTCGAAAAAATTTTCAGAAAAAATTTTGAGAAAAATTTTCGAAAAAAAAATTTCGAAAAAAAATTTCGAAAAAAAATTTTTCGAAAATAGATAAAAAAAATTCGAAAAAAAATTTTCGAAAAAAATTTTCGAAAAAAATTTTGAAAAAAATTTTCGAAAAAATTTTGGAAAAAAATTTGAAAAAAATTTTCGAAAAAAATTTCGAAAAAAAATTTTCGAAAAAAATTTTGAAAAAAAAATTTCCAAAAAAATTTTCAAAAAAATTCTCGAAAAAATTTTCGTAAAAACATTTTCGAAGAAATTTTCGAAAAAAAATTTTCGAAAAAAATTTTGAAAAAAATTTTCGAAAAAAAATATTCAAAAAAATTTTCGAAAAAATTTTGGAAAAAAATTTTTCAAAAAAAATTTTGAAAAAAATTTCGAAAAAAATTTTTGAAAGAAATTTCGAAAAAAAATTTCGAAAAAAATTTTAAAAAACATTTTCGAAAAAAAATTTTCGAAAAAAATTTTGATAAAAAATTTGGAAAAAAAATTTTGAAAAAAATTTTCGAAAAAAATTTCGAAAAAAAATTTTCGAAAAAAATTTCGAAAAAAAATTTTCGAAAAAAATTTTGAAAAAAAATTTCGAAAACAATTTTCAAAAAAATTTTCGAAAAAAATTTTCAAAAAAATTTTTCGAAAAAAATTTTCAAAAAAATTTTCGAATAAAATTTCGAAAAAATTTTGGAAAAAAATTTTTCGAAAAAAATTTTCGAAAGAAATTTCGAAAAAAAAATTTTCGAAAAAAATTTTGAAAAAAAATTTCGAAAAAAATTTTCGAAAAAAATTTTGAAAAAAATTTTTCGAAAAAAATATTTCAAAAAAATTCTTGAAAAAAATTTCGAAAAAAAATTTTCGAAAAAAATTTTCAAAAAAATTTTCGAAAAAATTTTGAAAAAAAATTTTTCGAAAAAAATTTTGAAAAAAATTTTCGAAAAAAATTTCGAAAAAAATTTTGAAAAAAATTTTCGAAAAAAATTTTGAAAAAAAATTTCAAAAAAAATTTCGAAAAAAAATTCGAAAAAAATTTTGAAAAAAATTTTCGAAAAAAATTTCGAAAAAAAATTTTCGAAAAAAATTTAGAAAAAAAATTTCAAAAAAAAATTTTCGAAAAAATTTTGAAAAAAATTTTCGAAAAAAAATTTTCGAAAAAAAATTTCGAAAAAAATTTCGAAAAAAAAGTTTCGAAAAAAATTTCGAAAAAAAATTTTGAAAAAATTTTTTTCGAAAATCTTTTTTCGAAAATTTTTTAAAATTTTTTTTCGAAAATTTTTTTTCGTAATTTCTTTCGAAAATTTTTTTCGAAAATTTTTTTTCGAAAATTTTTTCGAAAATTTTTTTGAAATTTGTTTTCGAAAAATATTTTTGCAAAATTTTTTCGAAATTTTTTTCGAAAATTTTTTTAAAAATTTTTTTCGAAATTTTGTTCGAAAATTTTTTTTCGAAATTTCTTTCGAAAATTTTTTTCGAAAAATTTTTTTCCAAAATTTTTTCGAAATTTCTTTCGAAAACTTTTTTGAAAGTTTTTTTCGAAAAATTTTTTTGAAAATTATTTTCGAAAATTTTTTTAAAAATTGTTTTCGAAATTTTTTTTCAAAATTTTTTTCGAAAATTTTTTTTCGAAATTTTTTTCGAAAATTTTTTTTCGAAATTTTTTTCGAAAATTTTTTTCAATATTTTTTTCGTAAATTTTTTTTTGAAATTTTTTTCGAAATTTTTTTTCAAAATTTTTTTCGAAAATTTTTTTTCGAAATTTTTTTCCAAAATTTTTTTTCGAAATTTTTTTCGAAAATTTTTTTCAAAATTTTTTTCGAATTTTTTTTCGAAAATTTTTTTCGAAATTTTTTTTCGAAATTTTTTTTCCAAATTTTTTTTCAAAATTTTTTTCGAAAATTTTTTTTCGAATTTTTTTTATCTATTTTCGAAAAAATTTTTTCGAAATTTATTTTTCGAAAATTTTTTTCAAAATTTTTTCTGAAAATTTTTTCGAAAATTTTTTTAAAAATTTTTTTCGAAATTTTTTTTCAATTTTTTTTTTGAAAATTTTTTTCCAAATTTTTTTCGAAAATTTTTTTCAAAATTTTTTTCGAAATTTTTTTTCAAAATTTTTCGAAAATTTTTTTTCAAACTTTTTTTCGAAAATTTTTTTCATAATTTTTTTCGAAATTTTTTTCGAAAATTTTTTTCAAAAGTTTTTTCGAAAAATTTTTTTAAAAAATTTTTTCGAAAATTTTTTTGAAAATTTTCTTCGAAATTTTTTTTTCGAAATTTTTTTTCAAAATTTTTTTGAAATATTTTTTCGAAAAATTTTTTTGAAATTTTTTTTCAAAATTTTTTTCGAAAATTTTTTTTCGAAATTTTTTTCAAAATTTTTCTTTCGAAATTTTTTTTCGAAAATTTTTTTCAAAATTTTTTTTCCAAATTTTTTTTCAAAATTTTTTTCGAAAATTTTTTTTCAAAATTTTTTTCAAAATTTTTTTCAAAATTTTTTTGCGAAAATTTTTTTTCGAAATTTCTTTCGAAAATTTTTTTCGAAATTTTTTTCGAAAATTTTTTTTCGAAATTTTTTTCGAAAATTTTTTTCAAAATTTTTTTCGAAATTTTGTTCGAAAATTTTTTTAAAAATTTTTTTCGAAAAATTTCTTTCTAAATTTTTTTCAAATTTTTTTTTCCAAATTTTTTTCGAAAATTTTTTTTCGAAATCTTTTTCGAAAATTTTTTTTCGAAATTTTTTTTCCAAATTTTTTTTCAAAATTTTTTTCAATAATTTTTTTTCCAAATTTTTTACGAAATTTTTTTCCAAAATTTTTTTCAAAATTTTATTCGAAAAATTTTTTTCCAAACTTTTTTCGAAAATTTTTTTGAAAATTTTTTTTCGAAAATATTTTTCAAAATTTTTTTCGAATATTTTTTTGAAAATTTTTTTTCCAAAATTTTTTCAAAATTTTTTTTCGAAATTTTTTTCGAAAATTTTTTTCAATATTTTTTTCGAAAAATTTTCTTCCAAAATAATTTCGAAAAAAAATTTTTGACAAAAATTTTCAAAAAAATTTTAGAAAAAAAATTTCGAAAAAAATTTTCAAAAAACATTTCGAAAACATTTTGGAAAAAGATTTTTCGAAAAAAATTTTGAAAAAAATTTTCGAAAAAAATTTCGTAAAAAATTTTGAAAAAAATTTTCGAAAAAATTTCGAAAAAAAATTTTCGAAAAAAATTTTGAAAAAAAATTTCGAAAAAAATTTTCGAAAGAAATTTCGAAAAAAAATTCGAAAAAAATTTTTGAAAAAAATTTCTGAAAAAAAATTTTCGAAAATAATTTTGAAAAAAAATTTGAAAAAAATTTTCGAAAAAAATTTCGAAAAAAAATTTTCGAAAAAAATTTTGAAAAAAAATTTCCAAAAAAATTTTCAAAAAAATTCTCGAAAAAATTTTCGTAAAAAAATTTTCCAAGAAATTTTCCAAAAAAAATTTTCGAAAAAAATTTTGAAAAAAATTTTTGAAAAAAAATTTTCATAAAAATTTTCGAAACAATTTTGGAAAAAAATTTTTCAAAAAAAATTTTGAAAAAAATTTCGAAAAAAATTTTTGAAAGAAATTTCGAAAAAAAATTTCGAAAAAAATTTTAAAAAAAATTTTCGAAAAAAAATTTTCGAAAAAAATTTTGATAAAAAATTTGGAAAAAAAAATTTGAAAAAAATTTTCGAAAAAAATTTCGAAAAAAAATTTTCGAAAAAAATTTCGAAAAAAAATTTTCGAAAAAAATTTTGAAAAAAAATTTCGAAAACAATTTTCAAAAAAATTTTCGAAAAAAATTTCGAAAAAAAATTTTCGAAAAAAATTTTGAAAAAAATTTTCGAAAAAAAATTTTCGAAAAAAATTTTCAAAAAAAATTTCGAAAAAATTTTTGGAAAAAAATTTTTCGAAAAAAATTTTGAAAAAAATTTTCGAAAAAAATTTCGAAAAAAATTTTGAAAAAAATTTTCGAAAAAAATTTTGAAAAAAAATTTTCGAAAAAATTTTGAAAAAAAATTTCGAAAAAAATTTTGAAAAAAATTTTCGAAAAAAATTTGGAAAAAAATTTTCAAAAAAATTTTCCAAAAAAAATTTCAAAAAAATTTTTTGAAAAAAATATTTCAAAAAAAATTTTGAAAAAAATTTTCGAAAAAAATTTCGAAAAAAATTTTGAAAAAAATTTTCGAAAAAAATTTTGAAAAAAAATTTTCGAAAAAATTTTGAAAAAAAATTTCGAAAAAAATTTTGAAAAAAATTTTCGAAAAAAATTTGGAAAAAAATTTTCAAAAAAAAAATTGAAAAAAAATTTCGAAAAAAATTTTTAAAAAAATTTTCGAAAAAATTTTCAGAAAAAATTTTGAGAAAAATTTTCGAAAAAAAAATTTCGAAAAAAAATTTCGAAAAAAATTTTTCGAAAATAGGTAAAAAAAATTCGAAAAAAAATTTTCGAAAAAAATTTTCGAAAAAAATTTTGAAAAAAATTTTCGAAAAAATTTTGGAAAAAAATTTGAAAAAAATTTTCGAAAAAAATTTCGAAAAAAAATTTTCGAAAAAAATTTTGAAAAAAAAATTTCCAAAAACATTTTCAAAAAAATTCTCGAAAAAATTTTCGTAAAAACATTTTCGAAGAAATTTTCGAAAAAAAATTTTCGAAAAAAATTTCGAAAAAATTTTGGAAAAACATTTTTCAAAAAAAATTTTGAAAAAAATTTCGAAAAAAATTTTTGAAAGAAATTTCGAAAAAAAATTTCGAAAAAAATTTTAAAAAACATTTTCGAAAAAAAATTTTCGAAAAAAATTTTGATAAAAAATTTGGAAAACAATTTTCAAAAAAATTTTCGAAAAAAATTTTCAAAAAAATTTTTCGAAAAAAATTTTCAAAAAAATTTTCGAATAAAATTTCGAAAAAATTTTGGAAAAAAATTTTTCGAAAAAAATTTTCGAAAGAAATTTCGAAAAAAAAATTTTCGAAAAAAATTTTGAAAAAAAATTTCGAAAAAAATTTTCGAAAAAAATTTTGAAAAAAATTTTTCGAAAAAAATATTTCAAAAGAATTCTTGAAAAAAATTTCGAAAAAAAATTTTCGAAAAAAATTTTCAAAAAAATTTTCGAAAAAATTTTGGAAAAAAATTTTTCGAAAAAATTTTGAAAAAAATTTTCGAAAAAAATTTCGAAAAAAATTTTGAAAAAAATTTTCGAAAAAAATTTTGAAAAAAAATTTCAAAAAAAATTTCGAAAAAAAATTCGAAAAAAATTTTGAAAAAAATTTTCGAAAAAAATTTCGAAAAAAAATTTTCGAAAAAAAATTTCGAAAAAAATTTCGAAAAAAAAGTTTCGAAAAAAATTTCGAAAAAAAAATTTGAAAAAATTTTTTTCGAAAATCTTTTTTCGAAAATTTTTTAAAATTTTTTTTCGAAAATTTTTTTTCGTAATTTCTTTCGAAAATTTTTTTCGAAAATTTTTTTTCGAAAATTTTTTCGAAAATTTTTTTGAAATTTGTTTTTGAAAAATATTTTTGCAAAATTTTTTCGAAATTTTTTTCGAAAATTTTTTTCGAAATTTTGTTCGAAAATTTTTTTAAAAATTTTTTTCGAAAAATTTTTTTCCAAAATTTTTTCGAAAATTTTTTTGAACATTTTTTTCGAAAATTTTTTTTTCAAAATTTTTTTCGAAAATTTTTTTTCGAAATTTCTTTCGAAAATTTTTTTCGAAAAATTTTTTTCCAAAATTTTTTCGAAATTTTTTTCGAAAACTTTTTTGAAAGTTTTTTTCGAAAAATTTTTTTGAAAATTATTTTCGAAAATGTTTTTGAAAATTGTTTTCGAAATTTTTTTTCAAAATTTTTTTCGAAAATTTTTTTTCGAAATTTTTTTCGAAAATTTTTTTTCGAAATTTTTTTCGAAAATTTTTTTCAAAATTTTTTTTCCAAATTTTTTATCAAAATTTTTTTCGAAAATTTTTTTTCGAAAATTTTTTTTAAAATTTTTTTCGAAATTTTTTTTCTAAATTTCTTTCAAAAATTTTTTTCGAAATTTTTTTCAAAATTTTTTTCCAAAATTTTTTCGAAAATTTTTTTGAAAATTTTTTTTCGAAAATTTTTTTCAAACTTTTTTTCGAAAATTTTTTTTCGAAAATTTTTTCGAAAATTTTTTTACGAAAATTTTTTCGAGAATTTTTTTGAAAATTTTTTTGGAAATTTTTTTTCAAAATTTTTTTCGAAAATTTTTTTTCGAAATTTTTTTCGAAAATTTTTTTCAAATTTTTTCCAAAATTTTTTCGAAAATTTTTTTCAAAATTTTTTTCGAAAATTTTTTTTCGAAATTTTTTTTCGAAAATTTTTTTTCGACATTTTTTTCGAAAATTTTTTTCAAAATTTTTTTTCCAAATGTTTTTCAAAATTTTTTTCGAAAATTTTTTTTCGAAATTTTTTTCAAAATTTTTTTCGAAAATTTTTTTTTGGAAATTTTTTTTCGGAAATTTTTTCAAAATTTTTTTCGATATTTTTTTTTTGAAATTTTTTTCGAAAATTTTTTTGAAAATTTTTTTTTGTAAAATTTTTTTGAAAATTTTTTTCGAAAATTTTTTCGAAAATTTTTTTTGAAATTTTTTTTTCAAAATTTTTTTCGAAAATTTTTTTTCGAAATTTTTTTCGAAAATTTTTTTTCGAAATTTTTTTCGAAAATTTTTTTTCGAAATTTTTTTCGAAAATTTTTTTCAAAATTTTTTTTCCAAATTTTTTTTTCAAAATTTTTTCGAAAATTTTTTTTCGTAATTTTTTTCGAAAATTTTTTTCGAAAATTTTTTCTAAATTTTTTTTGAAATTTTTTTCCGAAAATTTTTTTTGCAAAATCTTTTCTAAATTTTTTTTGAAAATTTTTTTCGAAATTTTTTTCAAAATTTTTTTCAAAATTTTTTTCAATAATTTTTTTTCCAAATTTTTTTCGAAATTTTTTTTTCAAAATTTTTTTCGAAAATTTTTTTCAAAATTTTTTTCGAAATTTTTTTTCAAAATTTTTTTCGAAATTTTTTTTTCCAAAATTTTTTCAAAATTTTTTTCAAAATTTTTTTCGAAAATTTTTTTCAATATTTTTTTCGTAAATTTTTTTTTGAAATTTTTTTTGGAATTTTTTTTCAAAATTTTTTTCGAAAATTTTTTTTCGAAATTTTTTTCGAAAATTTTTTTTCGAAATTTTTTTCGAAAATTTTTTTCAAAATTTTTTCGAATTTTTTTTCGAAAATTTTTTTCGAAATTTTTTTTCGAAATTTTTTTTCCAAATTTTTTTTCAAAATTTTTTTCGAAAATTTTTTTTCGAATTTTTTTTATCTATTTTTGAAAAATTTTTTTCGAAATTTTTTTTACGAAAATTTTTTTCAAAATTTTTTCTGAAAATTTTTTCGAAAATTTTTTTAAAAATTTTTTTCGAAATTTTTTTTCAATTTTTTTTTTGAAAATTTTTTTCCAAATTTTTTTCGAAAATTTTTTTCAAAATTTTTTTCGAAATTTTTTTTCAAAATTTTTCGAAAATTTTTTTTCAAACTTTTTTTCGAAAATTTTTTTCAAAATTTTTTTCGAAATTTTTTTCGAAAATTTTTTTCAAAAGTTTTTTCGAAAAATTTTTTTTAAAAATTTTTTCGAAAATTTTTTTGAAAATTTTTTTCGAAATTTTTTTTTCGAAATTTTTTTTCAAAATTTTTTTGAAATATTTTTTTCGAAAAATTTTTTTGAAATTTTTTTTCAAAATTTTTTTCGAAAATTTTTTTTCGAAATTTTTTTCAAAATTTTTCTTTCGAAATTTTTTTCGAAAATTTTTTTCAAAATTTTTTTTCCAAATTTTTTTTCAAAATTTTTTTCGAAAATCTTTTTTCATAATTTTTTTCAAAATTTTTTTCAAAATTTTTTTGCGAAAATTTTTTTTCGAAATTTCTTTCGAAAATTTTTTTCGAAATTTCTTTTGGAAAATTTTTTTCGAAATTTTTTTCGAAAATTTTTTTCAAAATTTTTTTCGAAATTTTGTTCGAAAATTTTTTTAAAAATTTTTTTCGAAAAATTTCTTTCCAAATTTTTTTCAAATTTTTTTTTCCAAATTTTTTTCGAAAATTTTTTTTCGAAATCTTTTTCGAAAATTTTTTTTCGAAATTTTTTTTCCAGATTTTTTTTCAAAATTTTTTTCAATAATTTTTTTTCCAAATTTTTTACGAAATTTTTTTCCAAAATTTTTTTCAAAATTTTATTCGAAAAATTTTTTTCCAAAATTTTTTCGAAAATTTTTTTGAAAATTTTTTTTCGAAAATTTTTTTCAAAATTTTTTTCGAATATTTTTTTGAAAATTTTTTTTCCAAAATTTTTTCAAAATTTTTTTTCGAAATTTTTTTCGAAAATTTTTTTCAATATTTTTTTCGAAATTTCGAAAAAAAATTTTCGAAAAAAATTTTGAAAAAAATTTTGAAAAAAAATTTTCGAAAAAGCATTTTGAAAAAAATTTTCGAAAAAAATTTTGATAAAAAATTTGGAAAACAATTTTCAAAAAAATTTTCGAAAAAAATTTTCAAAAAAATTTTTCGAAAAAAATTTTCAAAAAAATTTTCGAATAAAATTTCGAAATAATTTTGGAAAAAAATTTTTCGAAAAAAATTTTCGAAAGAAATTTCGAAAAAAAAATTTTCGAAAAAAATTTTGAAAAAAAATTTCGAAAAAAATTTTCGAAAAAAATTTTGAAAAAAATTTTTCGAAAAAAATATTTCAAAAAAATTCTTGAAAAAAATTTCGAAAAAAAATTTTCGAAAAAAATTTTCAAAAAAATTTTCGAAAAAATTTTGGAAAAAAATTTTTCGAAAAAATTTTGAAAAAAATTTTCGAAAAAAATTTCGAAAAAAATTTTGAAAAAAATTTTCGAAAAAAATTTTGAAAAAAAATTTCAAAAAAAATTTCGAAAAAAAATTCGAAAAAAATTTTGAAAAAAATTTTCGAAAAAAATTTCGAAAAAAAATTTTCGAAAAAAAATTTCGAAAAAAATTTCGAAAAAAAAGTTTCGAAAAAAATTTCGAAAAAAAATTTTGAAAAAATTTTTTTCGAAAATCTTTTTTCGAAAATTTTTTAAAATTTTTTTTCGAAAATTTTTTTTCGTAATTTCTTTCGAAAATTTTTTTCGAAAATTTTTTTTCGAAAATTTTTTCGAAAATTTTTTTGAAATTTGTTTTTGAAAAATATTTTTGCAAAATTTTTTCGAAATTTTTTTCGAAAATTTTTTTCGAAATTTTGTTCGAAAATTTTTTTAAAAATTTTTTTCGAAAAATTTTTTTCCAAAATTTTTTCGAAAATTTTTTTGAACATTTTTTTCGAAAATTTTTTTTTCAAAATTTTTTTCGAAAATTTTTTTTCGAAATTTCTTTCGAAAATTTTTTTCGAAAAATTTTTTTCCAAAATTTTTTCGAAATTTTTTTCGAAAACTTTTTTGAAAGTTTTTTTCGAAAAATTTTTTTGAAAATTATTTTCGAAAATGTTTTTGAAAATTGTTTTCGAAATTTTTTTTCAAAATTTTTTTCGAAAATTTTTTTTCGAAATTTTTTTCGAAAATTTTTTTTCGAAATTTTTTTCAAAAATTTTTTTCAAAATTTTTTATCAAACTTTTTTCGAAAATTTTTTTTCGAAAATTTTTTTTTAAATTTTTTTCGAAATTTTTTTTCGAAATTTCTTTCAAAAATTTTTTTCGAAATTTTTTTCAAAATTTTTTTCGAAAAATTTTTTTCCAAAATTTTTTCGAAAATTTTTTTGAAAATTTTTTTTCGAAAATTTTTTTCAAACTTTTTTTCGAAAATTTTTTTTCGAAAATTTTTTCGAAAATTTTTTTACGAAAATTTTTTCGAGAATTTTTTTGAAAATTTTTTTGGAAATTTTTTTTCAAAATTTTTTTCGAAAATTTTTTTTCGAAATTTTTTTCGAAAATTTTTTTCAAATTTTTTTCCAAAATTTTTTCGAAAATTTTTTTCAAAATTTTTTTCGAAAATTTTTTTTCGAAATTTTTTTTCGAAAATTTTTTTTCGACATTTTTTTCGAAAATTTTTTTCAAAATTTTTTTTCCAAATGTTTTTCAAAATTTTTTTCGAAAATTTTTTTTCGAAATTTTTTTCAAAATTTTTTTCGAAAATTTTTTTTCGAAAATTTTTTTTCGGAAATTTTTTCAAAATTTTTTTCGATATTTTTTTTTTGAAATTTTTTTCGAAAATTTTTTTGAAAATTTTTTTTTGTAAAATTTTTTTGAAAATTTTTTTCGAAAATTTTTTCGAAAATTTTTTTTGAAATTTTTTTTTCAAAATTTTTTTCGAAAATTTTTTTTCGAAATTTCTTTCGAAAATTTTTTTTCGAAATTTTTTTCGAAAATTTTTTTCAAAATTTTTTTTCCAAATTTTTTTTTCAAAATTTTTTCGAAAATTTTTTTTCGTAATTTTTTTCGAAAATTTTTTTCGAATATTTTTTCTAAATTTTTTTTGAAATTTTTTTCCGAAAATTTTTTTTGCAAAATCTTTTCTAAATTTTTTTTGAAAATTTTTTTCGAAATTTTTTTCAAAATTTTTTTCAATAATTTTTTTTCCAAATTTTTTTCGAAATTTTTTTTTCAAAATTTTTTTCGAAAATTTTTTTCAAAATTTTTTTCGAAATTTTTTTTCAAAATTTTTTTCGAAATTTTTTTTTCCAAAATTTTTTCAAAATTTTTTTCAAAATTTTTTTCGAAAATTTTTTTCAATATTTTTTTCGTAAATTTTTTTTTGAAATTTTTTTCGAAATTTTTTTTCAAAATTTTTTTCGAAAATTTTTTTTCGAAATTTTTTTCGAAAATTTTTTTTCGAAATTTTTTTCGAAAATTTTTTTCAAAATTTTTTCGAATTTTTTTTCGAAAATTTTTTTCGAAATTTTTTTTCGAAATTTTTTTTCCAAATTTTTTTTCAAAATTTTTTTCGAAAATTTTTTTTCGAATTTTTTTTATCTATTTTTGAAAAATTTTTTTCGAAATTTTTTTTACGAAAATTTTTTTCAAAATTTTTTCTGAAAATTTTTTCGAAAATTTTTTCAAAAATTTTTTTCGAAATTTTTTTTCAATTTTTTTTTTGAAAATTTTTTTCCAAATTTTTTTCGAAAATTTTTTTCAAAATTTTTTTCGAAATTTTTTTTCAAAATTTTTCGAAAATTTTTTTTCAAACTTTTTTTCGAAAATTTTTTTCAAAATTTTTTTCGAAATTTTTTTCGAAAATTTTTTTCAAAAGTTTTTTCGAAAAATTTTTTTTAAAAATTTTTTCGAAAATTTTTTTGAAAATTTTTTTCGAAATTTTTTTTTCGAAATTTTTTTTCAAAATTTTTTTGAAATATTTTTTTCGAAAAATTTTTTTGAAATTTTTTTTCAAAATTTTTTTCGAAAATTTTTTTTCGAAATTTTTTTCAAAATTTTTCTTTCGAAATTTTTTTCGAAAATTTTTTTCAAAATTTTTTTTCCAAATTTTTTTTCAAAATTTTTTTCGAAAATTTTTTTTCAAAATTTTTTTCAAAATTTTTTTCAAAATTTTTTTGCGAAAATTTTTTTTCGAAATTTCTTTCGAAAATTTTTTTCGAAATTTTTTTCGAAAATTTTTTTTCGAAATTTTTTTCGAAAATTTTTTTCAAAATTTTTTTCGAAATTTTGTTCGAAAATTTTTTTAAAAATTTTTTTCGAAAAATTTCTTTCCAAATTTTTTTCAAATTTTTTTTTCCAAATTTTTTTCGAAAATTTTTTTTCGAAATCTTTTTCGAAAATTTTTTTTCGAAATTTTTTTTCCAGATTTTTTTTCAAAATTTTTTTCAATAATTTTTTTTCCAAATTTTTTACGAAATTTTTTTCCAAAATTTTTTTCAAAATTTTATTCGAAAAATTTTTTTCCAAAATTTTTTCGAAAATTTTTTTGAAAATTTTTTTTCGAAAATTTTTTTCAAAATTTTTTTCGAATATTTTTTTGAAAATTTTTTTTCCAAAATTTTTTCAAAATTTTTTTTCGAAATTTTTTTCGAAAATTTTTTTCAATATTTTTTTCGAAATTTCGAAAAAAAATTTTCGAAAAAAATTTTGAAAAAAATTTTGAAAAAAAATTTTCGAAAAAGCATTTTGAAAAAAATTTTGAAAAAAAATTTTGAAAAAAATTTTGAAAAAAAATTTCGAAAAAAATTTCGAAAAAAAATTTTCGAAAAAAATTTTGAAAAAAAATTTCGAAAAAAATTTTCGAAAGAAATTTCGAAAAAAAATTCGAAAAAAATTTTTGAAAAAAATTTCTGAAAAAAAATTTTCGAAAATAATTTTGAAAAAAAATTTGGAAAAAAAATTTTCGAAAGAAATTTCGAAAAAAAATTTTCGAAAAAAATTTTGAAAAAAATTTAAAAAAAAAATTTTGAAAAAAATTTTGAAAAAAAATTTCGAAAAAAATTTTCAAAAAAATTTTCGAAAAAAATTTTTAAAAAAATTTTTTGAAAAAAATTTTCAAAAAAATTTTCGAAAAAAATTTCGAAAAAAAATTTTCGAAAAAAATTTTGAAAAAAATTTTCGAAAAAAATTTGGAAAAAAATTTTCAAAAAAAAAATTGAAAAAAAATTTCGAAAAAAATTTTGAAAAAAATTTTCGAAAAAAAAATTTCGAAAAAAAATTTCGAAAAAAATTTTTCGAAAATAGATAAAAAAATTCGAAAAAAAATTTTCGAAAAAAATTTTCGAAAAAAATTTTGAAAAAAATTTTCGAAAAAAATTTGGAAAAAAATTTGAAAAAAATTTTTGAAAAAAATTTCGAAAAAAAATTTTCGAAAAAAATTTTGAAAAAAAATTTCCAAAAAAATTTTCAAAAAAATTCTCGAAAAAATTTTCGTAAAAAAATTTTCCAAGAAATTTTCCAAAAAAAATTTTCGAAAAAAATTTTGAAAAAAATTTTCGAAAAAAAATTTTCAAAAAAATTTTCGAAAAAATTTTGGAAAAAAATTTTTCAAAAAAATTTTGAAAAAAATTTCGAAAAAAATTTTTGAAAAAAATTTCGAAAAAAAATTTCGAAAAAAATTTTAAAAAAACTTTTCGAAAAAAAAATTTCGAAAAAAATTTTGATAAAAAATTTGGAAAAAAAATTTTGAAAAAAATTTTCAAAAAAATTTCGAAAAAAAAATTTTCGAAAAAAATTTCGAAAAAAAATTTTCGAAAAAAATTTTGAAAAAAAATTTCGAAAACAATTTTCAAAAAAATTTTCGAAAAAAATTTCGAAAAAAAATTTTCGAAAAAAATTTGGAAAAAAATTTTCGAAAAAAAATTTTCGAAAAAAATTTTCAAAAAAAATTTCGAAAAAATTTTGGAAAAAAATTTTTCGAAAAAAATTTTTAAAAAAATTTTCGAACAAAATTTCGAAAAAAATTTTGAAAAAAATTTTCGAAAAAAATTTCGAAAAAAAATTTTCGAAAAAAATTTTGAAAAAAAATTTCGAAAAAAATTTTCGAAAAAAATTTTCGAAAATAATTTTGAAAAAAAATTTGGAAAAAAAATTTTGAAAAAATTTTCGAAAAAAATTTCAAAAAAAAAATTTCGAAAAAAATTTCGAAAAAAAATTTTCGAAAAAAATTTTGAAAAAAAATTTCGAAAAAAATTTCCAAAAAAATTTTCGAAAAAAAATTTCAAAAAAATTTTTCGAAAAAAATATTTCAAAAAAAAATTTGAAAAAAATTTCGAAAAAAAATTTTCGAAAAAAATTTTCAAAAAAATTTTCGAAAAAATTTTGGAAAAAAATTTTTCGAAAAAAATTTTGAAAAAAATTTTCGAAAAAAATTTCGAAAAAAATTTTGAAAAAAATTTTCGAAAAAAATTTTGAAAAAAAATTTTCGAAAAAATTTTGAAAAAAAATTTCGAAAAAAATTTTGAAAAAAATTTTCGAAAAAAATTTGGAAAAAAATTTTCAAAAAAAAAATTGAAAAAAAATTTCGAAAAAAATTTTTAAAAAAATTTTCGAAAAAATTTTCAGAAAAAATTTTGAGAAAAATTTTCGAAAAAAAAATTTCGAAAAAAAATTTCGAAAAAAATTTTTCGAAAATAGATAAAAAAATTCGAAAAAAAATTTTCGAAAAAAATTTTCGAAAAAAATTTTGAAAAAAATTTTCGAAAAAATTTTGGAAAAAAATTTGAAAAAAATTTTCGAAAAAAATTTCGAAAAAAAATTTTCGAAAAAAATTTTGAAAAAAAAATTTCCAAAAAAATTTTCAAAAAAATTCTCGAAAAAATTTTCGTAAAAACATTTTCGAAGAAATTTTCGAAAAAAAATTTTCGAAAAAAATTTTGAAAAAAATTTTCGAAAAAAAATTTTCAAAAAAATTTTCGAAAAAATTTTGGAAAAACATTTTTCAAAAAAAATTTTGAAAAAAATTTCGAAAAAAATTTTTGAAAGAAATTTCGAAAAAAAATTTCGAAAAAAATTTTAAAAAACATTTTCGAAAAAAAATTTTCGAAAAAAATTTTGATAAAAAATTTGGAAAAAAAATTTTGAAAAAAATTTTCGAAAAAAATTTCGAAAAAAAATTTTCGAAAAAAATTTCGAAAAAAAATTTTCGAAAAAAATTTTGAAAAAAAATTTCAAAAAAAATTTTCGAAAAAAATTTTGAAAAAAATTTTTCGAAAAAAATATTTCAAAAAAATTCTTGAAAAAAATTTCGAAAAAAAATTTTCGAAAAAAATTTTCAAAAAAATTTTCGAAAAAATTTTGAAAAAAAATTTTTCGAAAAAAATTTTGAAAAAAATTTTCGAAAAAAATTTCGAAAAAAATTTTGAAAAAAATTTTCGAAAAAAATTTTGAAAAAAAATTTCAAAAAAAATTTCGAAAAAAAATTCGAAAAAAATTTTGAAAAAAATTTTCGAAAAAAATTTCGAAAAAAAATTTTCGAAAAAAATTTAGAAAAAAAATTTCAAAAAAAAATTTTCGAAAAAATTTTGAAAAAAATTTTCGAAAAAAAATTTTCGAAAAAAAATTTCGAAAAAAATTTCGAAAAAAAAGTTTCCTAAAAAATTTCGAAAAAAAATTTTGAAAAAATTTTTTTCGAAAATCTTTTTTCGAAAATTTTTTAAAATTTTTTTTCGAAAATTTTTTTTCGTAATTTCTTTCGAAAATTTTTTTCGAAAATTTTTTTTCGAAAATTTTTTCGAAAATTTTTTTGAAATTTGTTTTCGAAAAATATTTTTGCAAAATTTTTTCGAAATTTTTTTCGAAAATTTTTTTAAAAATTTTTTTCGAAATTTTGTTCGAAAATTTTTTTAAAAATTTTTTTCGAAAAATTTTTTTCCAAAATTTTTTCGAAAATTTTTTTGAACATTTTTTTCGAAAATTTTTTTTCGAAAATTTTTTTTTTCAAAATTTTTTTCGAAAATTTTTTTTCGAAATTTCTTTCGAAAATTTTTTTCGAAAAATTTTTTTCCAAAATTTTTTCGAAATTTTTTTCGAAAACTTTTTTGAAAGTTTTTTTCGAAAAATTTTTTTGAAAATTATTTTCGAAAATTTTTTTGAAAATTGTTTTCGAAATTTTTTTTCAAAATTTTTTTCGAAAATTTTTTTTCGAAATTTTTTTCGAAAATTTTTTTTCGAAATTTTTTTCGAAAATTATTTTTCGAAATTTTTTTCGAAAATTTTTTTCAAAATTTTTTTTCCAAATTTTTTATCAAAATTTTTTTCGAAAATTTTTTTTCGAAAATTTTTTTAAAAATTTTTTTCGAAATTTTTTTTCGAAATTTCTCAAAAATTTTTTTCGAAATTTTTTTCAAAATTTTTTTCGAAAAATTTTTTTCCAAAATTTTTTCGAAAATTTTTTTGAAAATTTTTTTTCGAAAATTTTTTTCAAAATTTTTTTCGAAAATTTTTTTTCGAAAATTTTTTCGAAAATTTTTTTACGAAAATTTTTTCGAAAATTTTTTTCAAAAATTTTTTCAAAAATTTTTTTTCGAAATTTTTTTTCGAAAATTTTTTTTCGACATTTTTTTCGAAAATTTTTTTCAAAATTTTTTTTCCAAATGTTTTTCAAAATTTTTTTCGAAAATTTTTTTTCGAAATTTTTTTCAAAATTTTTTTCGAAAATTTTTTTTCGAAAATTTCTTTTCGGAAATTTTTTCAAAATTTTTTTCGATATTTTTTTTTTGAAATTTTTTTCGAAAATTTTTTTGAAAATTTTTTTTTGTAAAATTTTTTTGAAAATTTTTTTCGAAAATTTTTTCAAAAATTTTTTTTGAAATTTTTTTTTCAAAATTTTTTTCGAAAATTTTTTTTCGAAATTTTTTTCGAAAATTTTTTTTCGAAATTTTTTTCGAAAATTTTTTTCAAAATTTTTTTTCCAAATTTTTTTTTCAAAATTTTTTCGAAAATTTTTTTTCGTAATTTCTTTCGAAAATTTTTTTTGAAAATTTTTTCCAAATTTTTTTTGAAATTTTTTTCCGAAAAATTTTTTTGCAAAATCTTTTCTAAATTTTTTTTGAAAATTTTTTTCGAAATTTTTTTCAAAATTTTTTTCAATAATTTTTTTTCCAAATTTTTTTCGAAATTTTTTTTTCAAAATTTTTTTCGAAAATTTTTTTCAAAATTTTTTTCGAAATTTTTTTTCAAAATTTTTTTCGAAATTTTTTTTTCCAAAATTTTTTCAAAATTTTTTTCAAAATTTTTTTCGAAAATTTTTTTCAATATTTTTTTCGTAAATTTTTTTTTGAAATTTTTTTCGAAATTTTTTTTCAAAATTTTTTTCGAAAATTTTTTTTCGAAATTTTTTTCGAAAATTTTTTTTCGAAATTTTTTTCGAAAATTTTTTTCAAAATTTTTTTCGAATTTTTTTTCGAAAATTTTTTTCGAAATTTTTTTTCGAAATTTTTTTTCCAAATTTTTTTTGAAAATTTTTTTCGAAAATTTTTTTTCGAATTTTTTTTATCTATTTTCGAAAAATTTTTTTCGAAATTTTTTTTTCGAAAATTTTTTTCAAAATTTTTTCTGAAAATTTTTTCGAAACTTTTTTTAAAAATTTTTTTCGAAATTTTTTTTCAATTTTTTTTTTGAAAATTTTTTTCCAAATTTTTTTCGAAAATTTTTTTCAAAATTTTTTTCGAAATTTTTTTTCAAAATTTTTCGAAAATTTTTTTTCAAACTTTTTTTCGAAAATTTTTTTCAAAATTTTTTTCGAAATTTTTTTCGAAAATTTTTTTAAAAAGTTTTTTCGAAAAATTTTTTTTAAAAATTTTTTCGAAAATTTTTTTGAAAATTTTTTTCGAAATTTTTTTTTCGAAATTTTTTTTCAAAATTTTTTTGAAATATTTTTTTCGAAAAATTTTTTTGAAATTTTTTTTCAAAATTTTTTTCGAAAATTTTTTTTCGAAATTTTTTTCAAAATTTTTCTTTCGAAATTTTTTTCGAAAATTTTTTTCAAAATTTTTTTTCCAAATTTTTTTTCAAAATTTTTTTCGAAAATTTTTTTTCAAAATTTTTTTCAAAATTTTTTTCAAAATTTTTTTGCGAAAATTTTTTTTCGAAATTTCTTTCGAAAATTTTTTTCGAAATTTTTTTCGAAAATTTTTTTTCGAAATTTTTTTCGAAAATTTTTTTCAAAATTTTTTTCGAAATTTTGTTCGAAAATTTTTTTAAAAATTTTTTTCGAAAAATTTCTTTCCAAATTTTTTTCAAATTTTTTTTTCCAATTTTTTTTCGAAAATTTTTTTTCGAAATCTTTTTCGAAAATTTTTTTTCGAAATTTTTTTTCCAAATTTTTTTTCAAAATTTTTTTCAATAATTTTTTTTCCAAATTTTTTACGAAATTTTTTTTCAAAATTTTTTTCAAAATTTTATTCGAAAAATTTTTTTCCAAAATTTTTTCGAAAATTTTTTTGAAAATTTTTTTTCGAAAATTTTTTTCAAAATTTTTTTCGAATATTTTTTTGAAAATTTTTTTTCCAAAATTTTTTCAAAATTTTTTTTCGAAATTTTTTTCGAAAATTTTTTTCAATATTTTTTTCGAAAAATTTTCTTCCAAAATAATTTCGAAAAAAAATTTTCGAAAAAAATTTTGAAAAAAATTTTGAAAAAAAATTTTCGAAAAAGCATTTTGAAAAAAATTTTGAAAAAAAATTTTGAAAAAAATTTTGAAAAAAAATTTCGAAAAAAATTTTCAAAAAAATTTTCGAAAAAAATTTTTAAAAAAAATTTTTGACAAAAATTTTCAAAGAAATTTTAGAAAAAAATTTTCGAAAAAAATTTTCGAAAGAAATTTCGAAAAAAAATTCGAAAAAAATTTTTGAAAAAAATTTCTGAAAAAAAATTTTCGAAAATAATTTTGAAAAAAAATTTGAAAAAAATTTTCGAAAAAAATTTCGAAAAAAAATTTTCGAAAAAAATTTTGAAAAAAAATTTCCAAAAAAATTTTCAAAAAAATTCTCGAAAAAATTTTCGTAAAAAAATTTTCCAAGAAATTTTCCAAAAAAAATTTTCGAAAAAAATTTTGAAAAAAATTTTCGAAAAAAAATTTTCATAAAAATTTTCGAAACAATTTTGGAAAAAAATTCTTCAAAAAAAATTTTGAAAAAAATTTCGAAAAAAATTTTTGAAAGAAATTTCGAAAAAAAATTTCGAATAAAATTTTAAAAAAAATTTTCGAAAAAAAATTTTCGAAAAAAATTTTGATAAAAAATTTGGAAAAAAAATTTTGAAAAAAATTTTCGAAAAAAATTTCGAAAAAAAATTTTCGAAAAAAATTTCGAAAAAAAATTTTCGAAAAAAATTTTGAAAAAAAATTTCAAAAAAATTTTTCGAAAAAATATTTCAAAAAAATTTTGAAAAAAAATTTCGAAAAAAAAATTTTGAAAAAAATTTTCGAAAAAAGTTTGAAAAAAAATTTTCGAAAAATTTTGAAAAAAAATTTCGAAAAAAATTTTGAAAAAAATTTTCGAAAAAAATTTGGAAAAAAATTTTCAAAAAAAAAATTGAAAAAAAATTTCGAAAAAAATTTTTAAAAAAATTTTCGAAAAAATTTTCAGAAAAAATTTTGAAAAAAATTTTCGAAAAAAAAATTTCGAAAAAAATTTTTCGAAAATAGATAAAAAAAATTCGAAAAAAAATTTTCGAAAAAAATTTTGAAAAAAAATTTGGAAAAAAAATTTCGAAAAAAAATTTCGAAAAAAATTTTCGAAAAAAAATTCGAAAAAATTTTGAAAAAAAAATTTACGAAAAAAATATTGAAAAAAATTTTCGAAAAAAATTTTGAAAAAAATTTTGAAAAAAATTTGGAAAAAAAATTATTGAAAAAAATTTTGAAAAAAATTTCGAAAAAAATTTTCAAAAAAAATTTAGAAAAGATTTTGCAAAAACATTTTTCGGAAAAAAATTTCAAAAAAAATTTGGAAAAAAGTTTCGAAAAAAATTTTCGAAAAAAATTACGAAAAAAAATTTTCGAAAAAATTTTGAAAAAAAAATTTGGAAAAAAAATTTTGAAAAAAATTTTCGAAAAAAATTTAGAAAAAAAATTTTCGAAAAAAATTTCGAAAAAAAATTTTCGAAAAAAATTTTGATAAAAAATTTGGAAAAAAAATTTTGAAAAAAATTTTCGAAAAAAATTTCGAAAAAAAATTTTCGAAAAAAATTTCGAAAAAAAATTTTCGAAAAAAATTTTGAAAAAAAATTTCAAAAAAATTTTTCGAAAAAATATTTCAAAAAAATTTTGAAAAAAAATTTCGAAAAAAAAATTTTGAAAAAAATTTTCGAAAAAAGTTTGAAAAAAAATTTTCGAAAAATTTTGAAAAAAAATTTCGAAAAAAATTTTGAAAAAAATTTTCGAAAAAAATTTGGAAAAAAATTTTCAAAAAAAAAATTGAAAAAAAATTTCGAAAAAAATTTTTAAAAAAATTTTCGAAAAAATTTTCAGAAAAAATTTTGAAAAAAATTTTCGAAAAAAAAATTTCGAAAAAAATTTTTCGAAAATAGATAAAAAAAATTCGAAAAAAAATTTTCGAAAAAAATTTTGAAAAAAAATTTGGAAAAAAAATTTCGAAAAAAAATTTCGAAAAAAATTTTCGAAAAAAAATTCGAAAAAATTTTGAAAAAAAAATTTACGAAAAAAATATTGAAAAAAATTTTCGAAAAAAATTTTGAAAAAAATTTTGAAAAAAATTTGGAAAAAAAATTATTGAAAAAAATTTTGAAAAAAATTTCGAAAAAAATTTTCAAAAAAAATTTAGAAAAGATTTTGCAAAAACATTTTTCGGAAAAAAATTTCAAAAAAAATTTGGAAAAAAGTTTCGAAAAAAATTTTCGAAAAAAATTACGAAAAAAAATTTTCGAAAAAATTTTGAAAAAAAAATTTGGAAAAAAAATTTTGAAAAAAATTTTCGAAAAAAATTTAGAAAAAAAATTTTCGAAAAAAATTTCGAAAAAAAATTTTCGAAAAAAATTTTGAAAAAAAAATTTCAAAAAAAATTTTCGAAAAAATTTTCGAAAAAAATTTTCAAAAAAATTTTACAAAAAAAAATTTTCAAAAAAATTTTCGAAAAAAATTTCAAAAAAAAAATATCGAAAAAAATTTTGAAAAAATTTCCGAAAAAAAATTTTCGAAAAAAAATTTTCGAAAAAAATTTTGAAAAAAATTTTCGAAAAAAATGTCGAAAAAAAATTTTCGAAAAAAAATTTCGAAAAAAAATTTTCGAAAAAAATTTTGAAAAAAATTTTCGAAAAAATTTTGGAAAAAAATTTGAAAAAAAATTTCGAAAAAAATTTCGAAAAAAAATTTTCGAAAAAAATTTTGAAAAAAAATTTCCAAAAAAATTTTCAAAAAAATTCTCGAAAAAATTTTCGTAAAAAAATTTTCGAAAAAAATTTCGAAAAAAAATTTTCGAAAAAAATTTTGAAAAAAAAATTTCAAAAAAAATTTTCGAAAAAATTTTCGAAAAAAATTTTCAAAAAAATTTTACAAAAAAAAATTTTCAAAAAAATTTTCGAAAAAAATTTCAAAAAAAAAATATCGAAAAAAATTTTGAAAAAATTTCCGAAAAAAAATTTTCGAAAAAAAATTTTCGAAAAAAATTTTGAAAAAAATTTCGAAAAAAAATTTTCGAAAAAAATTTTGAAAAACATTTGGAAAAAAAATTTTGAAAAAAATTTTCGAAAAAAATGTCGAAAAAAAATTTTCGAAAAAAAATTTCGAAAAAAAATTTTCGAAAAAAATTTTGAAAAAAATTTTCGAAAAAATTTTGGAAAAAAATTTGAAAAAAATTTTCGAAAAAAATTTCGAAAAAAAATTTTCGAAAAAAATTTTGAAAAAAAATTTCCAAAAAAATTTTCAAAAAAATTCTCGAAAAAATTTTCGTAAAAAAATTTTCGAAAAAATTTTCGAAAAAAAATTTTCGAAAAAAAGTTTGAAAAAAATTTTCGAAAAAAAATTTTCAAAAAAATTTTCGAAAAAATTTTGGAAAAAAATTTTTCGAAAAAAATTTTGAAAAAAATTTCGAAAAAAATTTTTGAAAGAAATTTCGAAAAAAAATTTCGAAAAAAATTTTAAAAAAAATTTTCGAAAAAAAATTTTCGAAAAAAAATTTTCGAAAAAAATTTTGATAAAAAATTTGGAAAAAAAATTTTGAAAAAAATTTTCGAAAAAAATTTCGAAAAAAAATTTTCGAAAAAAATTTCGAAAAAAAATTTTCGAAAAAAATTTTGAAAAAAAATTTCGAAAACAATTTTCAAAAAAATTTTCGAAAATAATTTTCAAAAAAATTTTTCGAAAAAAACTTTCAAAAAAGTTTTCGAAAAAAATTTCGAAAAAATTTTGGAAAAAAATTTTTCGAAAAAAATTTTCGAAAGAAATTTCGAAAAAAAATTTCGAAAAAAATTTTGAAAAAAAAATTTTCGAAAAAAAATTTTCGAAAAAAATGTTCAAAAAAATTTTCGAAAAAATTTTGGAAAAAAATTTTTCGAAAAAAATTTTTAAAAAAATTTTCGAACAAAATTTCGAAAAAAATTTTTAAAAAAATTTCGAAAAAATTTTGCAAAAATATTTTTCAAAAACAAATTTCAAAAAAATTTTCGAAAAAATTTTCGAAAAAAAATTTTCGAAAAAAATTTTCAAAAAACATTTCGAAAAAATTTTGGAAAAAAATTTTTCGAAAAAAATTTTGAAAAAAATTTTCGAAAAAAATTTCGTAAAAAATTTTGAAAAAAATTTTCGAAAAAAATTTCGAAAAAAAATTTTCGAAAAAAATTTTGAAAAAAAATTTCGAAAAAAATTTTCGAAAGAAATTTCGAAAAAAAATTCGAAAAAAATTTTTGAAAAAAATTTCTGAAAAAAAATTTTCGAAAATAATTTTGAAAAAAAATTTGGAAAAAAAATTTTCGAAAGAAATTTCGAAAAAAAATTTTCGAAAAAAATTTTGAAAAAAATTTTGAAAAAAAATTTTGAAAAAAATTTTGAAAAAAAATTTCGAAAAAAATTTTCAAAAAAATTTTCGAAAAAAATTTTTAAAAAAATTTTTTGAAAAAAATTTTCAAAAAAATTTTCGAAAAAAATTTCGAAAAAAAATTTTCGAAAAAAATTTTTAAAAAAATTTTCGAACAAAATTTCGAAAAAAATTTTGAAAAAAATTTTCGAAAAAAATTTCGAAAAAAAAATTTCGAAAAAAATTTTGAAAAAAAATTTCGAAAAAAATTTTCGAAAAAAATTTTTGAAAAAAATTTTGAAAAAAAATTTGGAAAAAAAAATTTGAAAAAAATTTTCGAAAAAAATTTCGAAAAAAAAATTTCGAAAAAAATTTCGAAAAAAAATTTTCGAAAAAAATTTTGAAAAAAAATTTCGAAAAAAATTTTCAAAAAAATTTTCGAAAAAAAATTTCAAAAAAAATTTTCGAAAAAAATATTTCAAAAAAAATTTTGAAAAAAATTTCGAAAAAAAATTTTCGAAAAAAATTTTCAAAAAAATTTTCGAAAAAATTTTGGAAAAAAATTTTTCGAAAAAAATTTTGAAAAAAATTTTCGAAAAAAATTTCGAAAAAAATTTTGAAAAAAATTTTCCAAAAAAATTTTGAAAAAAAATTTTCGAAAAAATTTTGAAAAAAAATTTCGAAAAAAATTTTGAAAAACATTTTCGAAAAACATTTGGAAAAGAATTTTCAAAAAAAAAATTGAAAAAAATTTTCAAAAAAATTTTGAAAAAAATTTTCGAAAAAAATTTCGTAAAAAATTTTGAAAAAAATTTTCGAAAAAAATTTTCGAAAGAAATTTCGAAAAAAATTTTTCGAAAAATATTTTGAAAAAAATTTTGAAAAAAAATTTTGAAAAAAATTTTGAAAAAAAATTTCGAAAAAAATTTTCAAAAAAATTTTCGAAAAAAATTTTTAAAAAAATTTTTTGAAAAAAATTTTCAAAAAAATTTTCGAAAAAAATTTCGAAAAAAAATTTTCGAAAAAAATTTTGAAAAAAATTTTCGAAAAAAAATTTTCGAAAAAAATTTTCAAAAAAAATTTCGAAAAAATTTTGGAAAAAAATTTTTCGAAAAAAATTTTTAAAAAAATTTTCGAAAAAAATTTCGAAAAAAAATTTTCGAAAAAATTCTTGAAAAAAAATTTCGAAAAAAATTTTCGAAAAAAATTTTCGAAAAAAATTTTGAAAAAAAAATTGGAAAAAAAATTTTGAAAAAAATATTCGAAAAAAATTTCGAAAAAAAAATTTCGAAAAAAATTTCAAAAAAAAATTTTCGAAAAAAATTTTGAAAAAAAATTTCGAAAAAAATTTTCAAAAAAATTTTCGAAAAAAAATTTCAAAAAAATTTTTCGAAAAAAATATTTCAAAAATAATTTTGAAAAAAATTTCGAAAAAAAATTTTCGAAAAAAATTTTCAAAAAAATTTTCGAAAAAATTTTGGAAAAAAATTTTTCGAAAAAAATTTTGAAAAAAATTTTCGAAAAAAATTTGGAAAAAAATTTTCAAAAAAAAAATTGAAAAAAAATTTCGAAAAAAATTTTTAAAAAAATTTTCGAAAAAATTTTCAGAAAAAATTTTGAAAAAAATTTTCGAAAAAAAAATTTCGAAAAAAATTTTTCGAAAATAGATAAAAAAAATTCGAAAAAAAATTTTCGAAAAAAATTTTGAAAAAAAATTTGGAAAAAAAATTTCGAAAAAAAATTTCGAAAAAAATTTTCGAAAAAAAATTCGAAAAAATTTTGAAAAAAAAATTTACGAAAAAAATATTGAAAAAAATTTTCGAAAAAAATTTTGAAAAAAATTTTGAAAAAAATTTGGAAAAAAAATTATTGAAAAAAATTTTGAAAAAAATTTCGAAAAAAATTTTCAAAAAAAATTTAGAAAAGATTTTGCAAAAACATTTTTCGGAAAAAAATTTCAAAAAAAATTTGGAAAAAAGTTTCGAAAAAAATTTTCGAAAAAAATTACGAAAAAAAATTTTCGAAAAAAATTTTGAAAAAAAATTTGGAAAAAAAATTTCGAAAAAAAATTTCGAAAAAAATTTTCGAAAAAAAATTCGAAAAAATTTTGAAAAAAAAATTTACGAAAAAAATATTGAAAAAAATTTTCGAAAAAAATTTTGAAAAAAATTTTGAAAAAAATTTGGAAAAAAAATTATTGAAAAAAATTTTGAAAAAAATTTCGAAAAAAATTTTCAAAAAAAATTTAGAAAAGATTTTGCAAAAACATTTTTCGGAAAAAAATTTCAAAAAAAATTTGGAAAAAAGTTTCGAAAAAAATTTTCGAAAAAAATTACGAAAAAAAATTTTCGAAAAAATTTTGAAAAAAAAATTTGGAAAAAAAATTTTGAAAAAAATTTTCGAAAAAAATTTAGAAAAAAAATTTTCGAAAAAAATTTCGAAAAAAAATTTTCGAAAAAAATTTTGAAAAAAAAATTTCAAAAAAAATTTTCGAAAAAATTTTCGAAAAAAATTTTCAAAAAAATTTTACAAAAAAAAATTTTCAAAAAAATTTTCGAAAAAAATTTCAAAAAAAAAATATCGAAAAAAATTTTGAAAAAATTTCCGAAAAAAAATTTTCGAAAAAAAATTTTCGAAAAAAATTTTGAAAAAAATTTTCGAAAAAAATGTCGAAAAAAAATTTTCGAAAAAAAATTTCGAAAAAAAATTTTCGAAAAAAATTTTGAAAAAAATTTTCGAAAAAATTTTGGAAAAAAATTTGAAAAAAAATTTCGAAAAAAATTTCGAAAAAAAATTTTCGAAAAAAATTTTGAAAAAAAATTTCCAAAAAAATTTTCAAAAAAATTCTCGAAAAAATTTTCGTAAAAAAATTTTCGAAAAAAATTTCGAAAAAAAATTTTCGAAAAAAATTTTCGAAAAAAATTTTGAAAAAAAAATTTCAAAAAAAATTTTCGAAAAAATTTTCGAAAAAAATTTTCAAAAAAATTTTACAAAAAAAAATTTTCAAAAAAATTTTCGAAAAAAATTTCAAAAAAAAAATATCGAAAAAAATTTTGAAAAAATTTCCGAAAAAAAATTTTCGAAAAAAAATTTTCGAAAAAAATTTTGAAAAAAATTTCGAAAAAAAATTTTCGAAAAAAATTTTGAAAAACATTTGGAAAAAAAATTTTGAAAAAAATTTTCGAAAAAAATGTCGAAAAAAAATTTTCGAAAAAAAATTTCGAAAAAAAATTTTCGAAAAAAATTTTGAAAAAAATTTTCGAAAAAATTTTGGAAAAAAATTTGAAAAAAATTTTCGAAAAAAATTTCGAAAAAAAATTTTCGAAAAAAATTTTGAAAAAAAATTTCCAAAAAAATTTTCAAAAAAATTCTCGAAAAAATTTTCGTAAAAAAATTTTCGAAAAAATTTTCGAAAAAAAATTTTCGAAAAAAAGTTTGAAAAAAATTTTCGAAAAAAAATTTTCAAAAAAATTTTCGAAAAAATTTTGGAAAAAAATTTTTCGAAAAAAATTTTGAAAAAAATTTCGAAAAAAATTTTTGAAAGAAATTTCGAAAAAAAATTTCGAAAAAAATTTTAAAAAAAATTTTCGAAAAAAAATTTTCGAAAAAAAATTTTCGAAAAAAATTTTGATAAAAAATTTGGAAAAAAAATTTTGAAAAAAATTTTCGAAAAAAAATTTTCGAAAAAAATTTTGAAAAAAAATTTCGAAAACAATTTTCAAAAAAATTTTCGAAAATAATTTTCAAAAAAATTTTTCGAAAAAAACTTTCAAAAAAGTTTTCGAAAAAAATTTCGAAAAAATTTTGGAAAAAAATTTTTCGAAAAAAATTTTCGAAAGAAATTTCGAAAAAAAATTTCGAAAAAAATTTTGAAAAAAAAATTTTCGAAAAAAAATTTTCGAAAAAAATGTTCAAAAAAATTTTCGAAAAAATTTTGGAAAAAAATTTTCGAAAAAAATTTTTAAAAAAATTTTCGAACAAAATTTCGAAAAAAATTTTTAAAAAAATTTCGAAAAAATTTTGCAAAAATATTTTTCAAAAACAAATTTCAAAAAAATTTTCGAAAAAATTTTCGAAAAAAAATTTTCGAAAAAAATTTTCAAAAAACATTTCGAAAAAATTTTGGAAAAAAATTTTTCGAAAAAAATTTTGAAAAAAATTTTCGAAAAAAATTTCGTAAAAAATTTTGAAAAAAATTTTCGAAAAAAATTTCGAAAAAAAATTTTCGAAAAAAAATTTCAAAAAAATTTTTCGAAAAAAATATTTCAAAAATAATTTTGAAAAAAATTTCGAAAAAAAATTTTCGAAAAAAATTTTCAAAAAAATTTTCGAAAAAATTTTGGAAAAAAATTTTTCGAAAAAAATTTTCAAAAAAATTTTCGAAAAAAATTTCGAAAAAAATTTTGAAAAAAATTTTCGAAAAAAATTTTGAAAAAAAAATTTCGAAAAAATTTTGAAAAAAAATTTCGAAAAAAATTTTGAAAAAAATTTTCGAAAAACATTTGGAAAAGAATTTTCAAAAAAAAAATTGAAAAAAAATTTCGAAAAAATTTTTAAAAATATTTTCGAAAAAATTTTCAGAAAAATTTTGAAAAAAATTTTCGAAAAAAAAATTTCGAAAAAAAATTTCGAAAAAAATTTTTCGAAAATAGATAAAAAAATTCGAAAAAAAATTTTCAAAAAAAATTTTCGAAGAAAATTTTGAAAAAAATTTTCGAAAAAATTTTGGAAAAAAATTTGAAAAAAATTTTCGAAAAAAATTTTCGAAAAAAATTTTGAAAAAAAATTTCCAAAAAAATTTTCAAAAAAATTCTCGAAAAAATTTTCGTAAAAAAATTTTCGAAAAAATTTTCGAAAAAAAATTTTCGAAAAAAATTTTGAAAAAAATTTTCGATAAAAAATTTTCAAAAAAATTTTCGAAAAAATTTTGGAAAAAAATTTTTCGAAAAAAATTTTGAAAAAAATTTCGAAAAAAATTTTTGAAAGAAATTTCGAAAAAAAATTTCGAGAAAAATTTTGAAAAAAAATTTCGAAAAAAATTTTCGAAAAAAATTTTGAAAAAAAATTTGGAAAAAAAATTTTGAAAAAAATTTTTGAAAAAAATTTCGAAAAAAAATTTTCGAAAAAAATTTCCAAAAAAAAATTTTCGAAAAAAATTTTGAAAAAAAATTTCGAAAAAAATTTTCAAAAAAATTTTCGAAAAAAATTTTCAAAAAAATTTTTCGAAAAAAATTTTCAAAAAAATTTTCGAAAAAAATATCGAAAAAAAATTTTCGAAAAAAATTTTGAAAAAAATTTTCGAAAAAAAATTTTCGAAAAAAATTTCGAAAAAAATTTTGAAAAAAATTTTCGAAAAAAAATTTTCAAAAAAATTTTCGAAAAAATTTTTAAAAAAAATTTTTCGAAAAAAATTTTGAAAAAAATTTTCGAAAAAAATTTCGTAAAAAATTTTGAAAAAAATTTTCGAAAAAAATTTTCGAAAGAAATTTCGAAAAAAATTTTTCGAAAAATATTTTGAAAAAAATTTTGAAAAAAAATTTTGAAAAAAATTTTGAAAAAAAATTTCGAAAAAAATTTTCAAAAAAATTTTCGAAAAAAAATTTTTAAAAAAATTTTTTGAAAAAAATTTTCAAAAAAATTTTCGAAAAAAATTTCGAAAAAAAATTTTCGAAAAAAATTTTGAAAAAAATTTTCGAAAAAAAATTTTCGAAAAAAATTTTCAAAAAAAATTTCGAAAAAATTTTGGAAAAAAATTTTTCGAAAAAAATTTTTAAAAAAATTTTCGAACAAAATTTCAAAAAAAAATTTTGAAAAAAATTTTCGAAAAAAATTTCGAAAAAAAATTTTCGAAAAAAATTTTGAAAAAAAATTTCGAAAAAAATTTTCGAAAAAAATTTTCGAAAAAAATTTTGAAAAAAAAATTGGAAAAAAAATTTTGAAAAAAATATTCGAAAAAAATTTCGAAAAAAAAATTTCGAAAAAAATTTCAAAAAAAAATTTTCGAAAAAAATTTTGAAAAAAAATTTCGAAAAAAATTTTCAAAAAAATTTTCGAAAAAAAATTTCAAAAAAATTTTTCGAAAAAAATATTTCAAAAATAATTTTGAAAAAAATTTCGAAAAAAAATTTTCGAAAAAAATTTTCAAAAAAATTTTCGAAAAAATTTTGGAAAAAAATTTTTCGAAAAAAAATTTGAAAAAAATTTTCGAAAAAAATTTCGAAAAAAATTTTGAAAAAAATTTTCGAAAAAAATTTTGAAAAAAAATTTTCGAAAAAATTTTGAAAAAAAATTTCGAAAAAAATTTTGAAAAAAATTTTCGAAAAAAATTTGGAAAAGAATTTTCAAAAAAAAAATTGAAAAAAAATTTCGAAAAAATTTTTAAAAATATTTTCGAAAAAATTTTCAGAAAAATTTTGAAAAAAATTTTCGAAAAAAAAATTTCGAAAAAAAATTTCGAAAAAAATTTTTCGAAAATAGATAAAAAAATTCGAAAAAAAAATTTCGAAAAAAATTTTCGAAGAAAATTTTGAAAAAAATTTTCGAAAAAATTTTGGAAAAAACTTTGAAAAAAATTTTCGAAAAAAATTTTGAAAAAAAATTTCCAAAAAAATTTTCAAAAAAATTCTCGAAAAAATTTTCGTAAAAAAATTTTCGAAAAAATTTTCGTAAAAAAATTTTCGAAAAATTTTTCGAAAGAAAATTTTCGAAAAAAATTTTGAAAAAAATTTTCGATAAAAAATTTTCAAAAAAATTTTCGAAAAAATTTTGGAAAAAAATTTTTCAAAAAAAATTTTGAAAAAAATTTCGAAAAAAATTTTTGAAAGAAATTTCGAAAAAAAATTTCGAGAAAAATTTTGAAAAAAAATTTCGAAAAAAATTTTCGAAAAAAATTTTGAAAAAAAATTTGGAAAAAAAATTTTGAAAAAAATTTTTGAAAAAAATTTCGAAAAAAAATTTTCGAAAAAAATTTCCAAAAAAAAATTTTCGAAAAAAATTTTGAAAAAAAATTTCGAAAAAAATATTCAAAAAAATTTTCGAAAAAAAATTTTCAAAAAAATTTTTCGAAAAAAATTTTCAAAAAAATTTTCGAAAAAAATATCGAAAAAAAATTTTCGAAAAAAATTTTGAAAAAAATTTTCGAAAAAAAATTTTCGAAAAAAATTTCGAAAAAAATTTTGAAAAAAATTTTGAAAAAAAGTTTCGAAAAAATTTTGGAAAAAAATTTTCAAAAAAAATTTTGAAAAAAAATTTCGAAAAAAAATTTTCGAAAACATTTTCAGAAATAATTTTGAAAAAAATTTTCGAAAAAAAATTTTCGAAAAAAAAATTTTCGAAAGAAATTTCGAAAAAAATTTTCAAAAAAATTTTCGACAAAATTTTGGAAAAAAATTTTTCGAAAAAAATATTGAAAAAAATTTTCGAAAAAAATTTCGAAAAAAAATTTTGAAAAAATTTTGGAAAAAAAAATTTCAAAAAAATATTCGAAAAAAATTTTGAAAAAAATTTTCGAAAAAACATTTTCAAAAAAATTTTCGAAAAAATTTTGGAAAAAAATTTTTCGAAAAAAATTTTGAAAAAAATTTTCGAAAAAAATTTCGTAAAAATTTTGAAAAAAATTTTCGAAAAAAATTTCGAAAAAAAAATTTCGAAAAAAATTTTGAAAAAAAATTTCGAAAAAAATTTTCGAAAGAAATTTCGAAAAAAATTTTTCGAAAAATATTTTGAAAAAAATTTTGAAAAAAAATTTTGAAAATAATTTTGAAAAAAAATTTCGAAAAAAATTTTCGAAAAAAATTTCGAAAAAAAATTTTCGAAAAAAATTTAGAAAAAAATTTCAAAAAAAAATTTTCGAAAAAAATATTGAAAAAAATTTTCGAAAAAAATTTCGAAAAAAAATTTTGAAAAATTTTTTTCGAAAATTTTTTTTCGTAATTTCTTTCGAAAATTTTTTTCGAAAATTTTTTTTCGAAAATTTTTTCGAAAATTTTTTTGAAATTTTTTTTCGAAAAATATTTTTGCAAATTTTTTTCGAAATTTTTTTCGAAAATTTTTTTCAAAATTTTTTTCGAAAATTTTTTTCAAAATTTTTTTCGAAATTTTGTTCGACAATTTTTTTATAAATTTTTTTCGTAAAATTTTTTTCCAGAATTTTTTCGAAAATTTTTTTGAACATTTTTTTCGAAAATTTTTTTTCGAAAATTTTTTTTTCAAAATTTTTTTCGAAAATTTTTTTTCGAAAATTTTTTTTCGAAATTTCTTTCGAAAATTTTTTTCGAAAAATTTTTTTCCAAAATTTTTTCGAAATTTTTTTCGAAAATTTTTTTGAAAATTTTTTTCGAAAAATTTTTTTGAAAATTTTTTTCGAAAATTTTTTTGGAAATTGTTTTCGAAATTTTTTTTCAAAATTTTTTTCGAAAATTTTTTTTCGAAATTTATTTCGAAAATTTTTTTTCGAAATTTTTTTCGAAAATTTTTTTCAAAATTTTTTTTCCAAATTTTTTATCAAGATTTTTTTCGAAAATTTTTTTTCGAAAATTTTTTTTAAAATTTTTTTCGAAATTTTTTTTCGAAATTTCTTTCAAAATTTTTTTTCGAAATTTTTTTCAAAATTTTTTTCGAAAAATTTTTTTCCAAAATTTTTTCGAAAATTTTTTTGAAAATTTTTTTTCGAAATTTTTTTCAAAATTTTTTTCGAAAATTTTTTTTCGAAAATTTTTTCGAAAATTTTTTTCCGAAAATTTTTTCGAGAATTTTTTTGAAAATTTTTTTGGAAATATTTTTTCAAAATTTTTTTCGAAAATTTTTTTTCGAAATTTTTTTCGAAAATTTTTTTCAAATTTTTTTCCAAAATTTTTTCGAAAATTTTTTTCAAAATTTTTTTCGAAAATTTTTTTTCGAAATTTTTTTTCGAAAATTTCTTTTCGACATTTTTTTCGAAAATTTTTTTCAAAATTTTTTTTCCAAATGTTTTTCAAAATTTTTTTCGAAAATTTTTTTTCGAAATTTTTTTCAAATTTTTTTCGAAAATTTTTTTTCGAAAATTTTTTTCAAAATTTTTTTCGATATTTTTTTTTTGAAATTTTTTTCGAAAATTTTTTTTGAAATTTTTTTTCAAAATTTTTTTCGAAAATTTTTTTTCGAAATTTTTTTCGAAAATTTTTTTTCGAAATTTTTTTCGAAAACTTTTTTCAAAATTTTTTTTCCAAATTTTTTTTTCAAAATTTTTTCGAAAATTTTTTTTCGTAATTTCTTTCGAAAATTCTTTTCGAAAATTTTTTTTCGAAAATTTTTTCCAAATTTTTTTTGAAATTTTTTTCCGAAAAATTTTTTTGCAAAATTTTTTCTAAATTTTTTTTGAAAATTTTTTTCGAAATTTTTTTCAAAATTTTTTTTCCAAATTTTTTTCGAAAATTTTTTTTCAAAATTTTTTTCGAAAATTTTTTTCAAAATTTTTTTCGAAATTTTTTTTCAAAATTTTTTTTGAAATTTTTTTTTCCAAACTTTTTTCAAAATTTTTTTCAAAATTTTTTTCGAAAATTTTTTTCAATACTTTTTTCGAAAATTTTTTTTTGAAATTTTTTTCGAAATTTTTTTTTAAAATTTTTTTCGAAAATTTTTTTTCGAAATTTTTTTCGAAAATTTTTTTTCGAAATTTTTTTCGAAAATTTTTTTCAAAATTTTTTTCGAATTTTTTTTCGAAAATTTTTTTCGAAATTTTTTTTCGAAATTTTTTTTCCAAATTTTTTTTCAAAATTTTTTTCGAAAATTTTTTTTCGAATTTTTTTTATCTATTTTCGAAAAATTTTTTTCGAAATTTTTTTTTCGAAAATTTTTTTCAAAATTTTTTCTGAAAATTTTTTCGAAAATTTTTTTCAAAATTTTTTTTCCAAATTTTTTTTCAAAATTTTTTTCGAAAATTTTTTTTCAAAATTTTTTTCAAAATTTTTTTCGAAAATTTTTTTGCGAAAATTTTTTTTCGATATTTCTTTCGAAAATTTTTTTCGAAATTTTTTTTCAAAATTTTTTTCGAAAATTTTTTTTCAAAATTTTTTTCGAAAATTTTTTTCAAAATTTTCTTCGAAATTTTGTTCGAAAATTTTTTTAAAAATTTTTTTCGAAAAATTTTTTTCCAAATTTTTTTCAAAATTTTTTTTCCAAATTTTTTTCGAAAATTTTTTTTTCGAAATCTTTTTCGAAAATTTTTTTTCGAAATTTTTTTTCCAAATTTTTTTTCAAAATTTTTTTCAATAATTTTTTTTCCAAATTTTTTACGAAATTTTTTTCCAAAATTTTTTTCAAAATTTTTTTCGAAAAATTTTTTTCCAAAATTTTTTCGAAAATTTTTTTGAAAATTTTTTTTCGAAAATTTTTTTCAAAATTTTTTTCGAATATTTTTTTGAAAATTTTTTTTCCAAAATTTTTTCAAAATTTTTTTTCGAAATTTTTTTCGAAAATTTTTTTCAATATTTTTTTCGAAAAATTTTTTTCCAAAATAATTTCGAAAAAAAATTTTCGAAAAAAATTTTGAAAAAAATTTTGAAAAAAAATTTTCGAAAAACATTTTGAAAAAAATTTTGAAAAAAAATTTGAAAAAAATTTTGAAAAAAAATTTTGAAAAAAAATTTCGAAAAAAATTTTCAAAAAAATTTTCGAAAAAAATTTTTAAAAAAATTTTTTGACAAAAATTTTCAAAAAAATTTTAGAAAAAAATTTTCGAAAAAAATTTTCAAAAAAAATTTCGAAAAAATTTTGGAAAAAAATTTTTCGAAAAAAATTTTGAAAAAAATTTTCAAAAAAATTTTCGAAAGAAATTTCGAAGAAAAATTCGAAAAAAATTTTGAAAAAAATTTCTGAAAAAAAATTTTCGAAAATAATTTTGAAAAAAAATTTGGAAAAAAAATTTTCGAAAGAAATTTCGAAAAAAAATTTTCGAAAAAAATTTTGAAAAACATTTTGAAAAAAAATTTGGAAAAAAATTTTGAAAAAAAATTTCGAAAAAAATTTTCAAAAAAATTTTCGAAAAAAAATTTTAAAAAAATTTTTTGAAAAAAATTTTCAAAAAAATTGTCGAAAAAAATTTCGAAAAAAAATTTTCGAAAAACATTTTGAAAAAAATTTTCGAAAAAAATTTTCAAAAAAAATTTCGAAAAAATTTTTTGAAAAAAATTTTAAAAACATTTTCGAACAAAATTTCAAAAAAAATTTTCAAAAAAATTGTCGAAAAAAATTTCGAAAAAAATATTTCAAAAAAAATTTTGAAAAAAATTTCGAAAAAAAATTTTCGTAAAAAATTTTCAAAAAAATTTTCGAAAAAACTTTGGAAAAAAATTTTTCGAAAAAAATTTTGAAAAAAATTTTCGAAAAAAATTTCGAAAAAAATTTTTAAAAAAATTTTCGAAAAAATTTTCAGAAAAAATTTTGAAAAAAATTTTCGAAAAAACGTTTTCGAAAAAAATTTCGAAAAAATTTTTCGAAAATATATAAAAAAATTCGAAAAAAAATTTTCGAAAAAAATTTTGAAAAAAAATTTGGAAAAAAAATTTCGAAAAAAATTTTCGAAAAAAAATTCGAAAAAAATTTTGAAAAAAAATTTCGAAAAAAAATTTTCGAAAAAAATTTCGAAAAAAAATTTTCGAAAAAAATTTTGAAAAAAAATTTCGAAAAAAATTTTCGAAAGAAATTTCGAAAAAAAATTTTCGAAAAAAATTTTGAAAAAAATTTTGAAAAAAAAATTTGAAAAACATTTTGAAAAAAAATTTCGAAAAAAATTTTCAAAAAAATTTTCAAAAAAAATTTCGAAAAAATTTTGGAAAGAAATCTTTCGAAAAAAATTTTCAAAAAAAATTTCGAAAAAATTTTGGAAAGAAATTTTTCGAAAAAAATTTTAAAAAAAATTTTCGAACAAAATTTCGAAAAAAATTTTGAAAAAAAATTTTCGAAAAAAATTTCGAAAAAAAATTTTCGAAAAAAATTTTGAAAAAAAATTTCGAAAAAAATTTTCGAAAAAAATTTTTGAAAAAAATTTTGAAAAAAAATTTGGAAAAAAAATTTTGAAAAAAATTTTCGAAAAAAATTTCGAAAAAAAAATTTCGAAAAAAATTTCGAAAAAAATTATCGAAAAAAATTTTGAAAAAAAATTTCGAAAAAAATTTTCAAAAAAATTTTCGAAAAAAAATTTCAAAAAAATTTTTCGAAAAAAATATTTCAAAAAAAATTTTGAAAAAAAATTCGAAAAAAAATTTTCGAAAAAAATTTTCAAAAAAATTTTCGAAAAAATTTTGGAAAAAAATTTTTCGAAAAAAATTTTGAAAAAAATTTTCGAAAAAAATTTCGAAAAAAATTTTGAAAAAAATTTTCCAAAAAAAATTTTGAAAAAAAATTTTCGAAAAAATTTTGAAAAAAAATTTCGAAAAAAATTTTGAAAAAAATTTTCGAAAAAAATTTGGAAAAAAATTTTCAAAAAAAATTTTCAAAAAAATTTTCGAAAAAAATATCGAAAAAAAATTTTCAAAAAAAATTTTGAAAAAAATTTTCGAAAAAAAATTTTCAAAAAAAATTTTCAGAAAAATCTTCGAAAAAATTTTGGAAAAAAATTTTTCGAAAAAAATTTTGAAAAAAAGTTTCGAAAAAAATTTCGAAAAAAAATTTTGAAAAATTTTGGAAAAAAAATTTTCAAAAAAATATTCGAAAAAAATTTTGAAAAAAATTTTCGACAAAATTTTGGAAAAAAATTTTTCGAAAAAAATATTGAAAAACATTTTCGAAAAAAATTTTGAAAAAATTTTGGAAAAAAAAATTTCAAAAAAATATTCGAAAAAAATTTTGAAAAAAATTTTCGAAAAAAAATTTTCAAAAAAATTTTCAAAAAAATTTTCAAAAAAATTTTCGAAAAAATTTTGGAAAAAAATTTTTCGAAAAAAATTTTGAACAAAATTTTCGAAAAAAATTTCGAAAAAAAATTTTCGAAAAAAATTTTGAAAAAAAATTTCGAAAAAAATTTTCGAAAGAAATTTCGAAAAAAAATTTTCGAAAAAAATTTTGAAAAAAATTTTGAAAAAAAATTTTGAAAAATATTTTGAAAAAAAAATTCGAAAAAAATTTTCAAAAAAATTTTCGAAGAAAATTTTTAAAAAAATTTTTTGAAAAAAATGTTCAAAAACATTTTCGAAAAAATTTTCGAAAAAAATTTTCAAAAAAGATTTCGAAAAAATTTTGGAAAAAAATTTTTCGAAAAAAATTTTAAAAAAAATTTTCGAACAAAATTTCGAAAAAAATTTTGAAAAAAAATTTTCGAAAAAAATTTCGAAAAAAAATTTTCGAAAAAAATTTTGAAAAAAAATTTCGAAAAAAAATTTTCGAAAAAAATTTTCGAAAAAAATTTTGAAAAAAAATTTGGAAAAAAAATTTTGAACAAAATTTTCGAAAAAAATTTCGAAAAAAAATTTTCGAAAATAATTTTGAAAAAAAATTTCGAAAAAAATTTTCGAAAGAAATTTCGAAAAAAAATTTTCGAAAAAAATTTTGAAAAAAATTTTTTGAAAAAAATTTTCAAAAACATTTTCGAAAAATTTTTCGAAAAAAATTTTCAAAAAAAATTTCGAAAAAATTTTGGAAAAAAATTTTCGAAAAAAATTTTAAAAAAAATTTTCGAACAAAATTTCGAAAAAAATTTTGAAAAAAAATTTTCGAAAAAAATTTCGAAAAAAAATTTTCGAAAAAAATTTTGAAAAAAAATTTCGAAAAAAATTTTCGAAAAAAATTTTCGAAAAAAATTTTGAAAAAAAATTTGGAAAAAAAATTTTGAAAAAAATTTTCGAAAAAAATTTCGAAAAAAAAATTTCTAAAAAAATTTCGAAAAAAAATTTTCGAAAAAAATTTTGAAAAAAAATTTCGAAAAAAATTTTCAAAAAAATTTTCGAAAAAAAATTTCAAAAAAATTTTTCGAAAAAAATATTTCAAAAAAAATTTTGAAAAAAATTTCGAAAAAAAATTTTCGAAAAAAATTTTCAAAAAAATTTTCGAAAAAATTTTGGAAAAAAATTTTTCGAAAAAAATTTTGAAAAAAATTTTCGAAAAAAATTTCGAAAAAAATTTTGAAAAAAATTTTCGAAAAAAATTTTGAAAAAAAATTTTGAAAAAAATTTTGAAAAAAAATTTCGAAAAAAATTTTGAAAAAAATTTTCGAAAAAAATTTGGAAAAAAATTTTCAAAAAAAATTGAAAAAAAATTTCGAAAAAAATTTTTAAAAAAATTTTCGAAAAAATTTTCAAAAAAAATTTTGAAATAAATTTTCGAAAAAAAAATTTCGAAAAAAAATTTCGAAAAAAATTTTTCGAAAATAGATAAAAAAATTCGAAAAAAAATTTTCGAAAAAAATTTTCGAAAAAAATTTTGAAAAAAAATTTCGAAAAAAATTTCCAAAGAAATTTCGAAAAAAAATTTTCGAAAAAAATTTTGAAAAAAAATTTGAAAAAACATTTTGAAAAAATTTTGAAAAAAAATTTCGAAAAAAATTTTCAAAAAAATTTTCGAAAAAAATTTCAAAAAAATTTTTCGAAAAAAATATTTCAAAAAAAATTTTGAAAAAAATTTCGAAAAAAAATTTTCGAAAAAAATTTTCAAAAAAATTTTCGAAAAAATTTTGGAAAAAAATTTTTCGAAAAAAATTTTGAAAAAAATTTTCGAAAAAAATTTCGAAAAAAATTTTGAAAAAAATTTTCGAAAAAAATTTTGAAAAAAAATTTTCGAAAAAATTTTGAAAAAAAATTTCGTAAAAAATTTTGAAAAAAAATTTCGAAAAAAATTTTCGAAAAAAATTTTCGAAAAAAATTTTCGAAAAAAATTTTGAAAAAAAATTTGGAAAAAAAATTTTGAAAAAAATTTTCGAAAAAAATTTCGAAAAAAAAATTTCGAAAAAAATTTCGAAAAAAAATTTTCGAAAAAAATTTTGAAAAAAAATTTCGAAAAAAATTTTCAAAAAAATTTTCGAAAAAAAATTTCAAAAAAATTTTTCGAAAAAAATATTCCAAAAAAAATTTTGAAAAAAATTTCATAAAAAAATTTTCGAAAAAAATTTTCAAAAAAATTTTCGAAAAAATTTTGGAAAAAAATTTTCGAAAAAAATTTTGAAAAACATTTTTCGAAAAAATTTTGAAAAAAAATTTCGAAAAAAATTTTGAAAAAAATTTTCGAAAAAAATTTGGAAAAAAATTTTCAAAAAAAAAATTGAAAAAAAATTTCGAAAAAAATTTTTAAAAAAATTTTCGAAAAAATTTTCAGAAAAAATTTTGAAAAAAATTTTCGAAAAAAATTTTTCGAAAATAGATAAAAAAATTCGAAAAAAAATTTTCGAAAAAAATTTTCGAAAAAAATTTTCGAAAAAAATTTTGAAAAAAAATTTCGAAAAAAATTTTCGAAAGAAATTTCGAAAAAAAATTTTCGAAAAAAATTTTGAAAAAAATTTTGAAAAAAAATTTTTTAAAAAATTTTGAAAAAAAAATTTGAGAAAAATTTTCAAAAAAATTTTCGAAAAAAATTTTTAAAAAAATTTTCGAAAAAAATTTCGAAAAAAAATTTTCGAAAAAAATTTTGAAAAAAATTTTCGAAAAAATTTTGAAAAAAAATTTCGAAAAAAATTTTGAAAAAAATTTTCGAAAAAATTTTGGAAAAAAATTTTCAAAAAAAAAATTGAAAAAAAATTTCGAAAAAAATTTTTAAAAATATTTTCGAAAAAATTTTCAGAAAAAATTTTGAAAAAAATTTTCGAAAAAACATTTTCGAAAAAAATTTCGAAAAAATTTTTCGAAAATATATAAAACAATTCGAAAAAAAATTTTCGAAAAAAATTTTGAAAAAAAATTTGGAAAAAAAATTTCGAAAAAAATTTTCGAAAAAAAATTCGAAAAAAATTTTGAAAAAAAATTTCGAAAAAAAATTTTCGAAAAAAATTTCGAAAAAAAATTTTCGAAAAAATTTTGAAAAAAAATTTCGAAAAAAATTTTCGAAAGAAATTTCGAAAAAAAATTTTCGAAAAAAATTTTGAAAAAAATTTTGAAAAAAAATTTTGAAAAACATTTTGAAAAAAAATTTCGAAAAAAATTTTCAAAAAAATTTTCAAAAAAAATTTCGAAAAAATTTTGGAAAGAAATTTTTCATAAAAAATTTTCAAAAAAAATTTCGAAAAAATTTTGGAAAGAAATTTTTCGAAAAAAATTTTAAAAAAAATTTTCGAACAAAATTTCGAAAAAAATTTTGAAAAAAAATTTTCGAAAAAAATTTCGAAAAAAAATTTTCGAAAAAAATTTTGAAAAAAAATTTCGAAAAAAATTTTCGAAAAAAATTTTCGAAAAAAATTTTCGAAAAAAATTTTGAAAAAAAATTTGGAAAAAAAATTTTGAAAAAAATTTTCGAAAAAAATTTCGAAAAAAAAATTTCGAAAAAAATTTCGAAAAAAATTATCGAAAAAAATTTTGAAAAAAAATTTCGAAAAAAATTTTCAAAAAAATTTTCGAAAAAAAATTTCAAAAAAATTTTTCGAAAAAAATATTTCAAAAAAAATTTTGAAAAAAATTTCGAAAAAAAATTTTCGAAAAAAATTTTCAAAAAAATTTTCGAAAAAATTTTGGAAAAAAATTTTTCGAAAAAAATTTTGAAAAAAATTTTCGAAAAAAATTTCGAAAAAAATTTTGAAAAAAATTTTCCAAAAAAAATTTTGAAAAAAAATTTTCGAAAAAATTTTGAAAAAAAATTTCGAAAAAAATTTTGAAAAAAATTTTCGAAAAAAATTTGGAAAAAAATTTTCAAAAAAAATTTTCAAAAAAATTTTCGAAAAAAATATCGAAAAAAAATTTTCAAAAAAAATTTTGAAAAAAATTTTCGAAAAAAAATTTTCAAAAAAAATTTTCAGAAAAATCTTCGAAAAAATTTTGGAAAAAAATTTTTCGAAAAAAATTTTGAAAAAAAGTTTCGAAAAAAATTTCGAAAAAAAATTTTGAAAAATTTTGGAAAAAAAATTTTCAAAAAAATATTCGAAAAAAATTTTGAAAAAAATTTTCGACAAAATTTTGGAAAAAAATTTTTCGAAAAAAATATTGAAAAACATTTTCGAAAAAAATTTTGAAAAAATTTTGGAAAAAAAAATTTCAAAAAAATATTCGAAAAAAATTTTGAAAAAAATTTTCGAAAAAAAATTTTCAAAAAAATTTTCAAAAAAATTTTCGAAAAAATTTTGGAAAAAAATTTTTCGAAAAAAATTTTGAACAAAATTTTCGAAAAAAATTTCGAAAAAAAATTTTCGAAAAAAATTTTGAAAAAAAATTTCGAAAAAAATTTTCGAAAGAAATTTCGAAAAAAAATTTTCGAAAAAAATTTTGAAAAAAATTTTGAAAAAAAATTTTGAAAAATATTTTGAAAAAAAATTTCGAAAAAAATTTTCAAAAAAATTTTCGAAGAAAATTTTTAAAAAAATTTTTTGAAAAAAATGTTCAAAAACATTTTCGAAAAAATTTTCGAAAAAAATTTTCAAAAAAAATTTCGAAAAAAGTTTGGAAAAAAATTTTTCGAAAAAAATTTTAAAAAAAATTTTCGAACAAAATTTCGAAAAAAATTTTGAAAAAAAATTTTCGAAAAAAATTTCGAAAAAAAATTTTCGAAAAAAATTTTGAAAAAAAATTTCGAAAAAAAATTTTCGAAAAAAATTTTCGAAAAAAATTTTGAAAAAAAATTTGGAAAAAAAATTTTGAACAAAATTTTCGAAAAAAATTTCGAAAAAAAATTTTCGAAAATAATTTTGAAAAAAAATTTCGAAAAAAATTTTCGAAAGAAATTTCGAAAAAAAATTTTCGAAAAAAATTTTGAAAAAAATTTTGAAAAAAAATTTTGAAAAATATTTTGAAAAAAAATTTCGAAAAAAATTTTCAAAAAAATTTTCGAAGAAAATTTTTAAAAAAATTTTTTGAAAAAAATTTTCAAAAACATTTTCGAAAAAATTTTCGAAAAAAATTTTCAAAAAAAATTTCGAAAAAATTTTGGAAAAAAATTTTCGAAAAAAATTTTAAAAAAAATTTTCGAACAAAATTTCGAAAAAAATTTTGAAAAAAAATTTTCGAAAAAAATTTCGAAAAAAAATTTTTGAAAAAAATTTTGAAAAAAAATTTCGAAAAAAATTTTCGAAAAAAATTTTCGAAAAAAATTTTGAAAAAAAATTTGGAAAAAAAATTTTGAAAAAAATTTTCGAAAAAAATTTCGAAAAAAAAATTTCTAAAAAACTTTCGAAAAAAAAATTTCGAAAAAAATTTTGAAAAAAAATTTCGAAAAAAATTTTCAAAAAAATTTTCGAAAAAAAATTTCAAAAAAATTTTTCGAAAAAAATATTTCAAAAAAAATTTTGAAAAAAATTTCGAAAAAAAATTTTCGAAAAAAATTTTCAAAAAAATTTTCGAAAAAATTTTGGAAAAAAATTTTTCGAAAAAAATTTTGAAAAAAATTTTCGAAAAAAATTTCGAAAAAAATTTTGAAAAAAATTTTCGAGAAAAATTTTGAAAAAAAATTTTCGAAAAAATTTTGAAAAAAAATTTCGAAAAAAATTTTGAAAAAAATTTTCGAAAAAAATTTGGAAAAAAATTTTCAAAAAAAATTGAAAAAAAATTTCGAAAAAAATTTTTAAAAAAATTTTCGAAAAAATTTTCAAAAAAAATTTTGAAATAAATTTTCGAAAAAAAAATTTCGAAAAAAAATTTCGAAAAAAATTTTTCGAAAATAGATAAAAAAATTCGAAAAAAAATTTTCGAAAAAAATTTTCGAAAAAAATTTTGAAAAAAAATTTCGAAAAAAATTTCCAAAGAAATTTCGAAAAAAAATTTTCGAAAAAAATTTTGAAAAAAAATTTGAAAAAACATTTTGAAAAAATTTTGAAAAAAAATTTCGAAAAAAATTTTCAAAAAAATTTTCGAAAAAAATTTCAAAAAAATTTTTCGAAAAAAATATTTCAAAAAAAATTTTGAAAAAAATTTCGAAAAAAAATTTTCGAAAAAAATTTTCAAAAAAATTTTCGAAAAAATTTTGGAAAAAAATTTTTCGAAAAAAATTTTGAAAAAAATTTTCGAAAAAAATTTCGAAAAAAATTTTGAAAAAAATTTTCGAAAAAAATTTTGAAAAAAAATTTTCGAAAAAATTTTGAAAAAAAATTTCGTAAAAAATTTTGAAAAAAAATTTCGAAAAAAATTTTCGAAAAAAATTTTCGAAAAAAATTTTCGAAAAAAATTTTGAAAAAAAATTTGGAAAAAAATTTTCGAAAAAAATTTTGAAAAACATTTTTCGAAAAAATTTTGAAAAAAAATTTCGAAAAAAATTTTGAAAAAAATTTTCGAAAAAAATTTGGAAAAAAATTTTCAAAAAAAAAATTGAAAAAAAATTTCGAAAAAAATTTTTAAAAAAATTTTCGAAAAAATTTTCAGAAAAAATTTTGAAAAAAATTTTCGAAAAAAATTTTTCGAAAATAGATAAAAAAATTCGAAAAAAAATTTTCGAAAAAAATTTTCGAAAAAAATTTTGAAAAAAAATTTCGAAAAAAATTTTCGAAAGAAATTTCGAAAAAAAATTTTCGAAAAAAATTTTGAAAAAAATTTTGAAAAAAAATTTTTAAAAAAATTTTGAAAAAAAAATTTGAAAAAAATTTTCAAAAAAATTTTCGAAAAAAATTTTTAAAAAAATTTTCGAAAAAAATTTCGAAAAAAAATTTTCGAAAAAAATTTTGAAAAAAATTTTCGAAAAAAAATTTTCGAAAAAAATTTTCAAAAAAAATTTCGAAAAAATTTTGGAAAGAAATTTTTCGAAAAAAATTTTTAAAAAAATTTTCGAACAAAATTTCAAAAAAAATTTTGAAAAAAAATTTTCGAAAAAAATTTCGAAAAAAAATTTTCGAAAAAAATTTTGAAAAAAAATTTCGAAAAAAATTTTCGAAAAAAATTTTCGAAAAAAATTTTGAAAAAAAATTTGGAAAAAAAATTTTGAAAAAAATTTTCGAAAAAAATTTCGAAAAAAAAATTTCGAAAAAAATTTCGAAAAAAATTTTCGAAAAAAATTTTGAAAAAAAAATAAGAAAAAAATTTTCAAAAAAATTTTCGAAAAAAAATTTCAAAAAAATTTTTCGAAAAAAATATTTCAAAAAAAATTTTGAAAAAAATTTCGAAAAAAAATTTTCGAAAAAAATTTTCAAAAAAATTTTCGAAAAAATTTTGGAAAAAAATTTTTCGAAAAAAATTTTGAAAAAAATTTTCGAAAAAAATTTCGAAAAAAATTTTGAAAAAAATTTTCGAAAAAAATTTTGAAAAAAAATTTTCGAAAAAATTTTGAAAAAAAATTTCGAAAAAAATTTTGAAAAAAATTTTCGAAAAAAATTTGGAAAAAAATTCTCAAAAAAAATTTTCAAAAAAATTTTCGAAAAAAATATCGAAAAAAAATTTTCAAAAAAAATTTTGAAAAAAATTTTCGAAAAAAAATTTTCAAAAAAAATTTTCAGAAAAATCTTCGAAAAAATTTTTGAAAAAAATTTTTCGAAAAAAATTTTGAAAAAAAGTTTCGAAAAAAATTTCGAAAAAAAATTTTGAAAAAATTTTGGAAAAAAAATTTTCAAAAAAATATTCGAAAAAAATTTTGAAAAAAATTTTCGACAAAATTTTGGAAAAAAATTTTTCGAAAAAAATATTGAAAAACATTTTCGAAAAAAATTTTGAAAAAATTTTGGAAAAAAAAATTTCAAAAAAATATTCGAAAAAAATTTTGAAAAAAATTTTCGAAAAAAAATTTTCAAAAAAATTTTCGAAAAAATTTTGGAAAAAAATTTTGAACAAAATTTTCGAAAAAAATTTCGAAAAAAAATTTTCGAAAAAAATTTTGAAAAAAAATTTCGAAAAAAATTTTCGAAAGAAATTTCGAAAAAAAATTTTCGAAAAAAATTTTGAGAAAAATTTTGAAAAAAAATTTTGAAAAACATTTTGAAAAAAAATTTCGAAAAAAATTTTCAAAAAAATTTTCGAAGAAAATTTTTAAAAAAATTTTTTGAAAAAAATTTTCAAAAAAATTTTCGAAAAAATTTTCGAAAAAAATTTTCAAAAAAAATTTCGAAAAAATTTTGGAAAAAAATTTTTCGAAAAAAATTTTTAAAAAAATTTTCGAACAAAATTTCGAAAAAAATTTTGAAAAAAAATTTTCGAAAAAAATTTCGAAAAAAAATTTTCGAAAAAAATTTTGAAAAAAAATTTCGAAAAAAATTTTCGTTAAAAAAATTTTCGAAAAAAATTTTGAAAAAAAATTTGGAAAAAAAATTTTGAAAAAAATTTTGAAAAAAATTTTCGAAAAAAATTTCGAAAAAAAAATTTCGAAAAAAATTTCGAAAAAAAATTTTCGAAAAAAATTTTGAAAAAAAATTTCGAAAAAAATTTTCAAAAAAACTTTCGAAAAAAAATTTCAAAAAAATTTTTCGAAAAAAATATTTCAAAAAAAATTTTGAAAAAAATTTCGAAAAAAAATTTTCGAAAAAAATTTTCAAAAAAATTTTCGAAAAAATTTTGGAAAAAAATTTTTCGAAAAAAATTTTGAAAAAAATTTTCGAAAAAAATTTCGAAAAAAATTTTGAAAAAAATTTTCGAAAAAAATTTTGAAAAAAATTTTCAAAAAAATTTTGAAAAAAAATTTCGAAAATAATTTTGAAAAAAATTTTCGAAAAAAATTTGGAAAAAAATTTTCAAAAAAAAAATTGAAAAAAAATTTCGAAAAAAATTTTTAAAAAAATTTTCGAAAAAATTTTCAGAAAAAATTTTGAAAAAAATTTTCGAAAATAGATAAAAAAATTCGAAAAAAAATTTTCGAAAAAAAATTTTCGAAAAAAATTTTGAAAAAAAATTTCGAAAAAAATTTCCAAAGAAATTTCGAAAAAAAATTTTCGAAAAAAATTTTGAAAAAAATTTTGAAAAAACATTTTGAAAAAAATTTTCGAAAAAATTTTGAAAAAAAATTTCGTAAAAAATTTTGAAAAAAAATTTCGAAAAAAATTTTGAAAAAAATTTCGAAAAAAAATTTTCGAAAAAAATTTTCAAAAAAATTTTGAAAAAAATTTTGGAAAAAAATTTTTCGAAAAAAATTTTGAAAAAAATTTTCGAAAAAAATTTCGAAAAAAATTTTGAAAAAAATTTTCGAAAAAAATTTTGAAAAAAAATTTTCGAAAAAATTTTGAAAAAAAATTTCGTAAAAAATTTTGAAAAAAAATTTCGAAAAAAATTTTCGAAAAAAATTTTCGAAAAAAATTTTGAAAAAAAATTTGGAAAAAAAATTTTGAAAAAAATTTTCAAAAAAAATTTCGAAAAAAAAATTTCGAAAAAAATTTCGAAAAAAAATTTTCGAAAAAAATTTTGAAAAAAAATTTCGAAAAAAATTTTCAAAAAAATTTTCGAAAAAATATTTCAAAAAAATTTTTCGAAAAAAATATTTCAAAAAAAATTTTGAAAAAAATTTCGAAAAAAAATTTTCGAAAAAAATTTTCAAAAAAATTTTCGAAAAAATTTTGGAAAAAAATTTTTCGAAAAAAATTTTGAAAAAAATTTTCGAAAAAAATTTCGAAAAAAATTTTGAAAAAAATTTTCGAAAAAAATTTTGAAAAAAATTTTTCGAAAAAATTTTGAAAAAAAATTTCGAAAAAAATTTTGAAAAAAATTTTCGAAAAAAATTTGGAAAAAAAATTTTCAAAAAAAAAATTGAAAAAAAATTTCGAAAAAAATTTTTAAAAAAATTTTCGAAAAAATTTTCAGAAAAAATTTTGAAAAAAATTTTCGAAAAAATTTTTTCGAAAATAGATAAAAAAATTCGAAAAAAAATTTTCGAAAAAAATTTTCGAATAAAATTTTGAAAAAAAATTTAGAAAAAAATTTTCGAAAGAAATTTCGAAAAAAAATTTTCGAAAAAAATTTTGAAAAAAATTTTGAAAAAAAATCTTTAAAAAAATTTTGAAAAAAAAATTTGAAAAAAATTTTCAAAAAAAATTTCGAAAAAAATTTTTAAAAAAATGTTTTGAAAAAAATTTTCAAAAAAATTTTCGAAAAAAATTTCGAAAAAAAATTTTCGAAAAAAATTTTGAAAAAAATTTTCGAAAAAAAATTTTCGAAAAAAATTTTCAAAAAAAATTTCGAAAAAATTTTGGAAAAAAATTTTTCGAAAAAAATTTTTAAAAAAATTTTTGAACAAAATTTCGAAAAAAATTTTGAAAAAAATTTTCGAAAAAAATTTCAAAAAAAAATTTTCGAAAAAAATTTTGAAAAAAAATTTCGAAAAAAATTTTCGAAAAAAATTTTCGAAAAAAATTTTGAAAAAAAATTTGGAAAAAAAATTTTGAAAAAAATTTTCGAAAAAAATTTCGAAAAAAAAATTTCGAAAAAAATTTCTAAAAAAAATTTTGATAAAAAATTTTGAAAAAAAATTTCGAAAAAAATTTTCAAAAAAATTTTCAAAAAAATTTTCGAAGAAAAATTTCAAAAAAATTTTTCGAAAAAAATATTTCAAAAAAAATTTCGAAAAAAATTTTGAAAAAAAATTTTCGAAAAAAAATTTCGTAAAAAATTTTGAAAAAAATTTTCGAAAAAAATTTGGAAAAAAATTTTCAAAAAAAAAATTGAAAAAAAATTTCGAAAAAAATTTTTAAAAAAATTTTCGAAAAAATTTTCAGAAAAAATTTTGAAAAAAATTTTCGAAAAAAAAATTTCGAAAAAAAATTTCGAAAAAAATTTTTCGAAAATAGATAAAAAAATTCGAAAAAAAATTTTCGAAAAAAATTTTCGAAAAAAATTTTGAAAAAAATTTTCGAAAAAATTTTGGAAAAAAATTTGAAAAAAATTTTCCAAAAAAATTTCGAAAAAAAATTTTCGAAAAAAATTTTGAAAAAAAATTTCCAAAAAAATTTTCAAAAAAATTCTCGAAAAAATTTTCGTAAAAAAATTTTCGAAAAAATTTTCGAAAAAAAATTTTCGAAAAAAATTTTGAAAAAAATTTTCAAAAAAATTTTCGAAAAAATTTTGGAAAAAAATTTTTCAAAAAAAATTTTGAAAAAAATTTCGAAAAAAATTTTTGAAAGAAATTTCGAAAAAAAATTTTGAAAAAAATTTTTAAAAAAATTTTCGAAAAAAAATTTTCGAAAAAAATTTTGAAAAAAAATTTGGAAAAAAAATTTTGAAAAAAATTTCGAAAAAAAATTTTCGAAAAAAATTTCGAAAAAAAATTTTCGAAAAAAATTTTGAAAAAAAATTTCGAAAACAATTTTCAAAAAAATTTTCGAAAAAAATTTTCAAAAAAATTTTCGAAAAAAATTTTCAAAAAAATTTTTCGAAAAAAATTTTCAAAAAAATTTTCGAATAAAATTTCGAAAAAATTTTGGAAAAAATTTTTCGAAAAACATTTTCGAAAGAAATTTCGAAAAAAAATTTTCGAAAAAAATTTTGAAAAAAAATTTCGAAAAAAATTTTCAAAAAAATTTTCGAAAAAAATTTTCAAAAAAATTTTTCGAAAAAAATATTTCAAAAAAATTCTTGAAAAAAATTTCGAAAAAAAATTTTCAAAAAAATTTTCGAAAAAATTTTGGAAAAAAATTTTGAAAAAAATTTTCGAAAAAAATTTCGAAAAAAATTTTGAAAAAAATTTTCGAAAAAAATTTTGAAAAAAAATTTTCGAAAAAATTTTGGAAAAAAAATTTCGAAAAAAATTTTGAAAAAAATTTTCGGAAAAATTTTGGAAAAAAATTTTCAAAAAAAAAATTGAAAAAAAATTTCGAAAAAAATTTTTTAAAAAATTTTCGAAAAAATTTTCAGAAAAAATTTTGAAAAAAATTTTCGAAAAAAAATTTCGAAAAAAATTATTAGAAAATAGATAAAAAAATTCGAAAAAAAATTTTCGAAAAAAATTTTGAAAAAAAAATTGGAAAAAAAAATTCGAAAAAAAATTTCGAAAAAAAATTTCGAAAAATATTTCGAAAAAAATTTTCGAAAAAAAATTCGAAAAAAATTTTGAAAAAAATTTTCGAAAAAAATTTCGAAAAAAAATTTTCGAAAAAAATTTAGAAAAAAAATTTCAAAAAAAAATTTTCGAAAAAAATTTTGAAAAAAATTTTCGAAAAAAAAATTTCGAAAAAAAATTTCAAAAAAAATTTCGAAAAAAAATTTTCGAAAAAAATATTGAAAAAAAATTTCGAAAAAAATTTCGAAAAAAAATTTTGAAAAAATTTTTTTCGAAAATTTTTTAAAATTTTTTTTCGAAAATTTTTTTTCGAAATTTTTTTCGAAAATTTTTTTTCCAATTTTTTTTTCAAAATTATTTTCGAAAATTTTTTTTCAGAAATTTTTTTCAAAAATTTTTTTCGAATTTTTTTTCGAAATTTCTTTCGAAAATTTTTTTCGATTTTTCAAAATTTTTTTCGAAAATTTTTTTTCGAAATTTTTTTCGAAAATTTTTTTCAAAATTTTTTACGAAATTTTTTTCAAAAATTTTTTTCAAAATTTTTTTCGAAAAATTTTTTTCCAAAATTTTTTCAAAAATTTTTTTGAAAATTTTTTTTCGAAAATTTTTTTTAAAATTTTTTTCGAATATTTTTTTGAAAATTTTTTTTCCAAAATTTTTTTTCGAAATTTTTTTCGAAAATTTTTTTCAATATTTTTTTCGAAAAATTTTTTTCCAAAATTTTGTCGAAAATTTTTTTGAAAATTTTTTTCGAAATTTTTTTCGAAAATTTTTTTGAAAATTTTTTTCGAAATTTTTTTTCAAAATTTTTTTCAAAATTTTTTTTCAAAATTTTTTTCAAAATTTTTTTCAAAATTTTTTTCAAAATTTTTTTCGAAAATTTTTTTTCGAAATTATTTTGGAAAAAAATTTTTCGAAAAAAATACTGAAAAAAATTTTCGAAAAAAATTTCGAAAAAAAATTTTGAAAAAATTTTGGAAAAAAAATTTTCAAAAAAATATTCGAAAAAAATTTTGAAAAAAATTTTCGAAAAAAAATTTTCAAAAAAATTTTCGAAAAAATTTTGGAAAAAAATTTTTCGAAAAAAATTTTGAAAAAAATTTTGGAAGAAAATTTCGTAAAAATTTTGGAAAAAAAATTATTGAAAAAAATTTTGAAAAAAAATTTGGAAAAAAAATTTCGAAAAAAAATTTTCGAAAAAGATTTCGAAAAAAAAATTTCGAAAAAAATTTGGAAAAAAAATTTAAAAAAAAATTTGGAAAAACATTTTTCGAAAAAAATTTTTAAAAAAATATTGAAAAAAATTTTCGAAAAAAATTTTGAAAAAAAATTTTGAAAAAATTTTGGAAAAAAAAATTTCGAAAAAAATTTTGAAAAAAAATTTCGAAAAAAATTTTGAAAAAAATTTTCGAAAAAAATTTTGAAAAAAAATTTTCGAAAAAAATTTGGAAAAAAAATTATTGAAAAAAATTTTGAAAAAAATTTCGAAAAAAATTTTCCAAAAAAATTGGAAAAAATTTTCGAAAAAAAATTTTCGAAAGAAATTACGAAAAAAAATTTTCGAAAAAATTTTGAAAAAAAAAATTGGAAAAAAAATTTTGAAAAAAATTTTCGAAAAAAATTTCGAAAAAAAATTTTCAAAAAAAATTTCGAAAAAAAATTTTCGAAAAAAATTTTCGAAAAAGATTTTTTAAAAAATTTTCCAAAAAAATTTCGAAAAATAATTTTGAAAAAAAATTTCGAAAAAAATTTTCAAAAAAATTTTCAAAAAAAAATCGAAAAAATTTTGGAAAAAAATTTCCAACAAAAATTTTCGAAAAAAATTCGAAAAAAAATTTTAAAAAAATTTCGAAAAAAATTTATAAAAAAATTTTCGAAAAAAAATTGAAAAAAATTTTGAAAAAAAATTTTCGAAAAAATTTTCAAAAACATTTTCGAAAAAATTTAGGAAAAAAATTTTCAAAAAATTTTCGAAAAAAATTTTGAAAAAAATTTTGAAAAAAAATTTTCATAAAAATTTTCGAAAAAATTTTGGAAAAAACTTTTCGAAAAAAATTTTGAAAAAAGTTCTCGAAAAAAAATTTTGAAAAAAATTTGAAAAAAACATTTTCGAAAAAAATTATGAAAAAAATTTTCGAAAAAAAAATTTCCAAAAAAATTATTGAAAAAAATTTCGAAAAAAAATTATGATAAAACTTTTCCAAAAAAAAAAATTTGAAAAAATTTTGAAAAACAATTTTCGAAAAAAATTTTTAAAAAAATTTTGAAAAAAAATTTCGAAAAAAAATTTGAAAAAATTTTTGAAAAAATTTTCGAGAAAAATTTTGAAAAAATATTTCGAAAAAAATTTTGAAAAAAAATTTAGAAAAAAATTTTCGAAAAAATTTCGATAAAAAATTTTCGAAAAAATTTTGAAAAAAAATTTCGAAAAAAATTTTCAAAAAAATCTTCGAAAAAATTTTGGAAAAAATTTTTCAAAAAAAAATTTCAAAAAAATTTTCGAAAAAAATTCCGAAAAAAAATTTTCGAAAAAAATTTTGAAAAAAATTTTCGAAAAAAATTTTGAAAAAAATTTTCGAAAAAAAAATCTTAAAAAAAATTTTCGAAAAAAATTTTCGAAAAAAATTTTCGAAAAAAATTTTCGAAAAAAATTTCGAAAAAAAATTTTGAAAAAAATTTTGAAAAAAAATTTTGAAAAAAATTTTGAAAAAAATTCTCGAAAAAAAATTTTCCAAAAAAATTTTCGAAAAAAATTTTGATAAAAAATTTCGAAAAAAAAATTTCGAAAAATTTTGAAAAACAATTTTTGAAAAAAATTTTGGAAAGAAATTTTGAAAAAATTTTGAAAAATATTTTCGAAAAAAATTCCGAAAAAAAATTTTCGAAAAAAAATTTGAAAAAAAATTTCGAAAAAAATTTTGGAAAAAAATTTCCAAAAAAAATTTTCAAAAAAATTCGAAAAAAAATTTTGAAAAAATTTTCAAAAAAATGTTCGAAAAAATTTGGAAAAAAAATTTTCGAAAAAAATTTCGAAAAAAAAAATTTCGAAAAAAATTATGAAAAAAAATTTCGAAACAAAATTTCGAAAAAAAATTTGAAAAAAAATTTCGAAAAAAATTTTCAAAAAAATTATTGAAAAAATTTTGAAAAAAAATTTCCAACAAAATTTTTTGAAAAAAATTCGAAAAAAAAATTTTGGAAAAAAATTTTGAAAAAATTTTGAAAAATATTTTCGAAACAAATTTTGGAAAAAAATTTTTCGAAAAATATTTTCTAAAAAATTTTCGAAAAAAATTTCGTAAAAAAATTTTGAAATAAATTTTCGAAAAAAAAATTTCGAAAAAAATTTTCAAAAAAATTTTCGAAAAAAATTTTCGAAAAAAATTTTGAAAAATATTTTCGATAAATATTTCCGAAAAAAATTTTGAAAAAAAATTTTCGATAAAAAATTTCCGAAAAAAATTTTGAAAAAAAATTTTCGAAAATAATTTAGAAAAAAATTTTCGAAAAAAAATTTTCGAAAAAAATTTTGAAAAAAAATTTTGAACAAAAATTTCGAAAAAAATTTTAAAAAAAAATTTCGAAAAAAATTTTCGAAGAAAATTTTTCGAAAAAAATTTCAAAAAAAAATTTTCGAAAAAAATTTTGAAAAAAAATTTCGAAAAAAATTTTGAAAAAAATTTTCGAAAAAAATTTCGAAAAAAAATTTTCGAAAAAAAATTTTGAAAAAAAATTTTCGAAAAACATTTCGATAAAAAATTTACGAAAAAAATTTTCGAAAAAATTTTGAAAAAAAATTTTTCGAAAAAAATTTCGAAAAAAAATTTTCAAAAAAAATTTTGAAAAAAAATTTCGAAAAAAATTTTTAAAAAAAATTTCGAAAAAAAATTTTCGAAAAAAAATTTCGAAAAAAAATTAGAAAAAAAATTTTGAAAAAAATTTTCAAAAAAAATTTCGATAAAAAATTTACGAAAAAAATTTTCGAAAAAATTTTGGAATAAAATTTTCGAAAAAAATTTCAAAAAAAAATTTTCATAAAAAAATTAAAAAAAAAATTTCGAAATAAATTTTTAAAAAAATTTTCGAAAAAAAATTTCGAAAAAAAAATTTCGAAAAAAATTTTGAAAAAAAATTTCGAAAAAAATTTTCGAAAAAAATTTTGGAAAAAAATTTTTCGAAATAAGTTTTGAAAAAATTTTCGAATAAAATTTCGAAAAAATTTTTAAAAAAATTTCCCAAAAACAATTGTCGAAAAAAATTGTGAAAAAATTTTTCGAAAAAAATTTTCAAAAAAATTTTCGAAAAAATTTTGGAAAAAAATTTTTCGAAAAAAATTTTCAAAAAATTTTTCGAAAAAAATTTTCAAAAAATTTTTGAAAAAAATTTTCAATAGAAATTTCGAAAAAAAAAATTCGAAAAAAAATTTGAAAAAAATCTTGAAAAGAAATTTCGAAAAAAATTTCCAGAAAAATTTTCGAAAAAAATATCGAAAAAAAAATTTCGAAAAAAATTTCGAAAAAAAATTTTCGAAAAAAATTTTGAAAAAATTTTGGAAAAAAAATTTTCGAAAAAAATTTTAGAAAAAAATTTTCGAAAAAAATTTTGAAAAAATTTTCGAAAAAAAATTATGAAAAAAAAATTTTGAAAAAAATTTTCAAAAAAATTTTCAAAAAATTTTCAAAAAAATTTTGGAAAAAAAATTCTCGTAAAAAACTTCCGAAAACAATTTTAAAAAAAATTATGAAAAAAAATTTCGAAAAAAAAGTTTCGAAAAAAATTTCGAAAAAAAATTTTCACAAACATTTGGGAAAAACATTTTTCGAAAAAAATTTTCAAAACATTTTGAAAAAAATTTCGTAAAAAATTTCGAAAAAAAATTTCGAAAAAAAATTTTAGAAAAAAATTTCGAAAAAAAATTTTAGAAAAAATTTTCGAAAAAAATTTTGGAAAAAAATTTCCAACAAAAATTTTCGAAAAAAATTCGAAAAAAAATTTTGAAAAAAGTTTTCAAAAAAATGTTCGAAAAAATTTTGGAAGAAAATTTTTCGAAAAAAATTTTGAAAAAATTTTCGAAAAAAATTTCCAAAAAAATTTTTAAAAAAATTTTCGAAAAAAAATTGAAAAAAATTTTGAAAAAAAATTTTCAAAAAAATTTTCAAAAACATTTTCGAAAAAATTTTGGAAATAACTTCAAAAAATTTTCGAAAAAAATTTCGAAAAAAAATTTTCGAAAAAAATTTTCGAAAAAAAATTTTCGAAAAAAATTTTCGAAAGAAATTTCGAAAAAAAATTTTCGTTAAAATTTTGAAAAAAATTTTCGAAAAAAAATTTTCAAAAAAAATTTTCGAAAAAAATTTTTAAAAAAATTTTTGAAAAAAATTTCGAAAAAAAATTTTCGAAAAAAATTTTGAAAGAAATTTCGAAAAAAATTTTCATAAAAATTTTCGAAAAAATTTTGGAAAAAACTTTTCGAAAAAAGTTTTGAAAAAAGTTTTCGAAAAAAATTTTGAAAAAAAATTTGAAAAAAAAATTTTCGAAAAAAATTATGAAAAACATTTTCGAAAAAAAATTTTCCAAAAAAATTTTTGAAAAAAATTTCGAAAAAAAATTTTTGAAAAAAATTATGATAAAACTTTTCCAAAAAAAAAAATTCGAAAAAAATTTTGAAAAACAATTTTCGAAAAAAATTTTTAAAAAAATTTTGAAAAAAAATTTCGAAAAAAATTTTGAAAAAATTTTTGAAAAAATTTTCGAGAAAAATTTTGAAAAAATATTTCGAAAAAAATTTTGAAAAAAAATTTAGAAAAAAATTTTCGAAAAAAAATTTTCGAAAAAAATTTCGATAAAAAATTTTCGAAAAAATTTTGAAAAAAAATTTCGAAAAAAATTTTCAAAAAAATCTTCGAAAAAATATTGGAAAAAATTTTTCAAAAAAAAATTTCAAAAAAATTTTCGAAAAAAATTCCGAAAAAAAATTTTCGAAAAAAATTTTGAAAAAAATTTTCGAAAAAAAATTTTGAAAAAAATTTTCGAAAACAATTTCGAAAAAAAATTTTGAAAAAAATTTTGAAAAAAAATTTTGAAAAAAATTTTGAAAAAAATTCTCGAAAAAAAATTTTCCAAAAAAATTTTCGAAAAAAATTTTGATAAAAAATTTCGAAAAAAAAATTTCGAAAAATTTTGAAAAACAATTTTTGAAAAAAATTTTGGAAAAAAATTTTGAAAAAATTTTGAAAAATATTTTCGAAAAAAATTCCGAAAAAAAATTTTCGAAAAAAAATTTGAAAAAAAATTTCGAAAAAAATTTTGGAAAAAAATTTCCAAAAAAAATTTTCAAAAAAATTCGAAAAAAAATTTTGAAAAAATTTTCAAAAAAATTTTCGAAAAAATTTGGAAAAAAAATTTTCGAAAAAAATTTCGAAAAAAATTATGAAAAAAAATTTCGAAACAAAATTTCAAAAAAAAATTTCGAAAAAAATTTTCAAAAAAATTATTGAAAAATTTTGGAAAAAAATTTCCAGCAAAATTTTTTGAAAAAAATTCGAAAAAAAAGTTTTCGAAAAAAATTTTGAAAAAAAATTTGAAAAAAAAATTTTCGAAAAAAATTATGAAAAACATTTTCGAAAAAATATTTTCCAAAAAAATTTTTGAAAAAAATTTCGAAAAAAAATTTTTGAAAAAAATTATGATAAAACTTTTCCAAAAAAAAAAATTCGAAAAAAATTTTGAAAAACAATTTTCGAAAAAAATTTTTAAAAAAATTTTGAAAAAAAATTTCGAAAAAAATTTTGAAAAAATTTTTGAAAAAATTTTCGAGAAAAATTTTGAAAAAATATTTCGAAAAAAATTTTGAAAAAAAATTTAGAAAAAAATTTTCGAAAAAAAATTTTCGAAAAAAATTCCGATAAAAAATTTTCGAAAAAATTTTGAAAAAAAATTTCGAAAAAAATTTTCAAAAAAATCTTCGAAAAAATTTTGGAAAAAATTTTTCAAAAAAAAATTTCAAAAAAATTTTCGAAAAAAATTCCGAAAAAAAATTTTCGAAAAAAATTTTGAAAAAAATTTTCGAAAAAAAATTTTGAAAAAAATTTTCGAAAAAAATTTTCGAAAAAAATTTCGAAAAAAAATTTTGAAAAAAATTTTGAAAAAAAAATTTGAAAAAAATTTTGAAAAAAATTCTCGAAAAAAAATTTTTCAAAAAAATTTTCGAAAAAAATTTTGATAAAAAATTTCGAAAAAAAAATTTCGAAAAATTTTGAAAAAAATTTTGGAAAAAAATTTTGAAAAAATTTTGAAAAATATTTTCGAAAAAAATTCCGAAAAAAAATTTTCGAAAAAAAATTTGAAAAAAAAATTCGAAAAAAATTTTGGAAAAAAATTTCGAAAAAAAATTTTCAAAAAAATTCGAAAAAAAATTTTGAAAAAATTTTCAAAAAAATGTTCGAAAAAATTTGGAAAAAAAATTTTCGAAAAAAATTTCGAAAAATAAAATTTCGAAAAAAATTATGAAAAAAAATTTCGAAACAAAATTTCGAAAAAAAATTTCGAAAAAAATTATTGAAAAATTTTGGAAAAAAATTTCCAACAAAATTTTTTGAAAAAAATTCGAAAAAAAAATTTTCGAAAAAAATTTTGAAAAAAATTCTCGAAAAAAAATTTTCCAAAAAAATTTTTGAAAAAAATTTCGAAAAAAAATTTTCGAAAAAAATTTTGATAAAAATTTTCGAAAAAAAAATTTTGAAAAAATTTTTGAAAAAAATTTTGGAAAAAAATTTTGAAAAAATTTTGAAAAATATTTTCGAAACAAATTCCGAAAAAAAATTTTCGAAAAAAAATTTGAGAAAAAATTTCGAGAAAAATTTTCAAAAAAATTTTCGAAAAAATTTTGGAAAAAAATTTCCAACAAAAATTTTCGAAAAAAATTCGAAAAAATAATTTTCAAAAAAATGTTCGAAAAAATTTTGGAAGAAAATTTTTCGAAAAAAATTTTGAAAAAATTTCAAAAAAAATTTCGAAAAAAATTTTAAAAAAATTCTCGAAAAAAAATTGTCGAAAAAAATTTTTCGAAAAAAATTTTCAAAAAAATTTTTGAAAAAAGTTTGGAAAAAAATTTTCGAAAAAAATTTCGAAAAAAAATTTTCGAAAAAAATTTTGAAAAAAATTTACGAAAAAAATTTTCGAAAAAAATTTTTAAAAAAATTTTCGAAAAAAATTTCGAAAAAAAAATTTCGAAAAAAATTTTTAAAAAAAATTTCGAAAAAAATTTTCATAAAAATTTTCGAAAAAATTTTAGAAAAAATTTTTCGAAAAAAATTTTTAAAAAAATTTTCGAAAAAAATTTCGAAAAAAAATTTTCAAAAAAAAATTTTCGAAAAAAATTTTGAAAAAAATTTTCGAAAAAAAATTTTACAAAAAAATTTTTGAAAAAAATTTCGAAAAAAAATTTTCGAAAAAAATTTTGATAAAAATTTTCGAAAAAAAAATTTCGAAAAAATTTTGAAAAAAAATTTTCGATAAAAATTTTGAAAAAAAATTTTCAAAAAAATTTCCAAAAAAAATTTTGAAAAAAAATTTTGAAAAAAATTTTCAAAAAAAATTTCGAAAAAAAAATTTCGAAAAATATTATGAAAAAAATTTCGAAAAAAAATTTGAAAAAAAAAATTCGTAAAAAAATTTTCAAAAAAATTTTCGAAAAAATTTTGAAAAAAATTTTCGAAAAAAATTTCGGAAAAAAATTTCGGAAAAAAATTTTTGAAAAAAATTTTGAAAAAAAATTTCGAAAAAATTTTGGAAAAAAATTTTCAAAAAAAATTTTGAAAAAATATTTTCAAAAAAAATTTTGAAAAAAAATTTCCAAAAAAATTTTTAAAATAATTTTCGAAAAAAATTTCGAAAAAAAATTTTCGAAAAAAAATTTCGAAAAAAAATTAGAAAAAAAATTTTTAAAAAAAATTTTCGAAAAAAATTTTGAAAAATATTTTCGATAAAAAATTTCCGAAAAAAATTTTGAAAAAAAATTTTCGATAAAAAATTTCCGAAAAAAATTTGGAAAAAAAATTTTCAAAAAAATTTTCGAAAAAATTTTGGAAAAAAATTTTTCGAAAAAAATTTTCTAAAAAAATTTCGAAAAAAATTTCGAAAAAAATTTTGAAATAAATTTTCGAAAAAAAAATTTCGAAAAAAATTTCGAAAAAAATTTTCGAAAAAAATATTGAAAAATATTTTCGATAAAAAATTTCCGAAAAAAATTTTGAAAAAAAATTTTCGATAAAAAATTTCCGAAAAAAATTTTGAAAAAAAATTTTCGAAAATAATTTAGAAAAACATTTTTGAAAAAAAATTTTCGAAAAAAATTTTGAAAAGAAATTTTGAACAAAAATTTCGAAAAAAATTTTTAAAAAAAATTTCGAAAAAAAGTTTCGAAGAAAATTTTTCGAAAAAAATTTTGAAAAATATTTTCGATAAAAAATTTCCGAAAAAAATTTTGAAAAAAAATTTTCGATAAAAAATTTCCGAAAAAAATTTTGAAAAAAAATTTTCGATAAAAAATTTTCGAAAAAAATTTTGAAAAAAAATTTCGAAAAAAATTTTGAAAAAAATTTTCGAAAAAAATTTCGAAAAAAAATTTTCGAAAAAAAATTTCGAAAAAAAATTTGAAAAAAATTTTCGAAAAAAATTTCGATAAAAAATTTACGAAAAAAATTTTCGAAAAAATTTTGAAAAAAAAATTTTCGAAAAAAATTTCGAAAAAAAATTTTCAAAAAAAATTTTGAAAAAAAATTTCGAAAAAAATTTTTAAAAAAAATTTCGAAAAAAAATTTTCGAAAAAAAATTTCGAAAAAAAATTAGAAAAAAAAATTTTAAAAAAAATTTCGAAAAAAATTTTGAAAAAAATTTTCAAAAAAAATTTCGATAAAAATTTACGAAAAAAATTTTCGAAAAAATTTTGGAAAAAAATTTTTCCAAAAAAATTTCAAAAAAAAATTTTCATAAAAAAATTTAAAAAAAAATTTCGAAATAAATTTTTAAAAAAATTTTCGAAAAAAAATTTCGAAAAAAAAATTTCGAAAAACATTTTGAAAAAAAATTTTGAAAAAAATTTTCGAAAAAAATTTTGGAAAAAAATTTTTCGAAAAAAGTTTTGAAAAAATTTTCGAAAAAAATTTCGAAAAAAATTTCGAAAAAATTTTTTAAAAAATTTCCGAAAAACACTTGTCGAAAAAAAATTTTCGAAAAAAATTTCGAAAAAACATTTTCAAAAAAAATTTCCAAAAAAATTTTGAAAAAAATTTTAAAAAAATTTTCGAAAAACAATTGTCGAAAAAAATTGTGAAAAAATTTTTCGAAAAAAATTTTCAAAAATATTTTCGAAAAAATTTTGGATAAAAATTTTTCGAAAAAAATTTTCAAAAAAGTTTCAAAAAAAATTTCGAAAAAAAATTTTCGAAAAAAATTTTGAAAAAAATTTTCGAAAAAAATTTTGAAAAAGAATTTTGAAAAAAAATTTTCAAAAAAGTTTTCGAAAAAAATTTCGAAAAAAAAATTTCGAAAAAATTATGAAAAAAATTTAGAAAAAAAATTTGAAAAGAAAATTTCGTAAAAAAATTTTCAAAAAAATTTTCGAAAAGATTCTGGAAAAAAATATTTCGAAAAAAATTTTGAAAATAATTTTGGAAAACAATTTCGAAAAAATTTTGAAAGAAAATTTCGAAAAAATTTTGGAAAAAAGTTTCAAAAAAAATTTTGAAAAAAAATTTTCAAAAATATTTTGAAAAAAAATTTCGAAAAAAATTTTAAAAATAATTTTCGAAAAAAATTTAGAAAAAATTTTTCGAAAAAAATTTTTAAAAAAATTTTCGAAAAAAATTTCGAAAAAAAATTTTCAAAAAAAAATTTTCGAAAAAAAATTTGAAAAAAATTTTCGAAAAAAAATTTTACAAAAAAATTTTTGAAAAAAATTTCGAAAAAAAATTTTCGAAAAAAATTTTGATAAAAATTTTCGAAAAAAAAATTTCGAAAAAATTTTGAAAAAAAATTTTCGATAAAAATTTTGAAAAAAAATTTTCAAAAAAATTTCCAAAAAAAATTTTGAAAAAAAATTTTGAAAAAAATTTTCAAAAAAAATTTCGAAAAAAAAATTTCGAAAAATATTATGAAAAAAATTTCGAAAAAAAATTTGAAAAAAAAAATTCGTAAAAAAATTTTCAAAAAAATTTTCGAAAAAATTTTGAAAAAAATTTTCGAAAAAAATTTCGGAAAAAAATTTCGGAAAAAAATTTTTGAAAAAAATTTTGAAAAAAAATTTCGAAAAAATTTTGGAAAAAAATTTTCAAAAAAAATTTTGAAAAAATATTTTCAAAAAAAATTTTGAAAAAAAATTTCCAAAAAAATTTTTAAAATAATTTTCGAAAAAAATTTCGAAAAAAAATTTTCGAAAAAAAATTTCGAAAAAAAATTAGAAAAAAAATTTTTAAAAAAAATTTTCGAAAAAAATTTTGAAAAATATTTTCGATAAAAAATTTCCGAAAAAAATTTTGAAAAAAAATTTTCGATAAAAAATTTCCGAAAAAAATTTTGAAAAAAAATTTTCAAAAAAATTTTCGAAAAAATTTTGGAAAAAAATTTTTCGAAAAAAATTTTCTAAAAAATTTTCGAAAAAAATTTCGAAAAAAATTTTAAAATAAATTTTCGAAAAAAAAATTTCGAAAAAAATTTCGAAAAAAAATTTTCGAAAAAAATTTTCGAAAAAAAATTAGAAAAAAAATTTTTAAAATAATTTTCGAAAAAAATTTCGAAAAAAAATTTTCGAAAAAAAATTTCGAAAAAAAATTAGAAAAAAAATTTTTAAAAAAAATTTTCGAAAAAAATTTTGAAAAATATTTTCGATAAAAAATTTCCGAAAAAAATTTTGAAAAAAAATTTTCGATAAAAAATTTCCGAAAAAACTTTTGAAAAAAAATTTTCAAAAAAATTTTCGAAAAAATTTTGGAAAAAAATTTTTCGAAAAAAATTTTCTAAAAAATTTTCGAAAAAAATTTCGAAAAAAATTTTGGAAAAAAATTTTTCGAAAAAAGTTTTGAAAAAATTTTCGAAAAAAATTTCGAAAAAATTTTTTAAAAAATTTCCGAAAAACAATTGTCGAAAAAAATTGTGAAAAAAATTTTCGAAAAAAATTTTCAAAAACATTTTCGAAAAAATTTTGGAAAAAAATTTTTCGAAAAAAATTTTCAAAAATTTTTCGAAAAAAATTTTCAAAAAAGTTTCGAAAAAAATTTTCAATAGAAATTTCGAAAAAAAAAATTCGAAAAAAAATTTAAAAAAAATTTTTAAAAGAAATTTCGAAAAAAATTTCCAGAAAAATTTTCGAAAAAATATCGAAAAAAAAATTTCGAAAAAAATTTCGAAAAATAATTTTCGAAAAAAATTTTGAAAAAATTTTGAAAAAAAATTTTCGAAAAAAATTTTAGAAAAAAATTTTCGAAAAAAATTTTGAAAAAATTTTCGAAAAAAAATTATGAAAAAAAAAATTGAAAAAAATTTTCAAAAAAATTTTCAAAAAATTTTCAAAAAAATTTTGGAAAAAAAATTCTCGTAAAAAATTTTCGAAAACAATTTCAAAAAAAATTATGAAAAAAAATTTCGAAAAAAAAGTTTCGAAAAAAATTTCGAAAAAAAATTTTCGAAAAAAATTTTCACAAACATTTGGGAAAAAAATTTTTCGAAAAAAATTTTCAAAACATTTTGAAAAAAATTTCGTAAAAAATTTCGAAAAAAAATTTCGAAAAAAAATTTCGAAAAAAAAATTATGAAAAAAATTTCGAAAAAAAATTTGAAAAATTTTGAAAAAAATTTTCGAAAAAAATTTCGGATAAAAATTTTCGAAAAAAATTTTGAAAAAAAATTTCGAAAAAATTTTGGAAAAAAATTTTCAAAAAAAATTTAGAAAAAATATTTCGAAAAAAATTTTCAAAAAAATTTTCGAAAAAATTTTGGAAAAAAATTTTTTGAAAAAAATTTTCTAAATTATTTTCGAAAAAAATTTCGAAAAAAATTTTCGAAAAAAATTTTGAAATAAATTTTCGAAAAAAAAATTTCGAGAAAAATTTCGAAAAAAAATTTTCGAAAAAAATTTTGATAACGATTTTCGATAAAAAATTTCCGAAAAAAATTTTGAAAAAAAATTTTGAAAAAAAATTTTCGAGAAAAAATTTCCGAAAAAAATTTGAAAAAAAAATTTTCGAAAATAATTTTAAAAAAAATTTTTGAAACAAATTTTGAAAAAAAATTTTCGAAAAAAATTTTTTTAAAAAATTTCGAAAAAAATTTTCGAAGAAAAATTTTCGAAAAAAATTTCAAAAAAAAATTTTCGAAAAAAATTTTGAAAAAAAATTTCGAAAAAAATTTTGAAAAAAATTTTCGAAAAAAATTTCGAAAAAAAATTTTCGAAAAAAATTTCGAAAAAAAATTTTAAAAAATTCGATAAAAAATTTACGAAAAAAAATTTCGAAAAAATTATGGAAAACAATTTTTCGAAAAAAATTTCGAAAAAATATTTTCAAAAAAAATTTTGAAAAAAAATTTCGAAAAAAATTTCGAATAAAATTTTTAAAAAAATTTCCAAAAAAAAAATTTGAAAAAAATTTCGAAAAAGAATTTTCGAAAAAAATTTTGAAAAAAAAATTTAAAAAAAATTTTGGAAAAAAAGTTTTCGAAAAAAAATTTGGAAAAAAATTTTTCAAAAATAGTTTTGAAAAAAAATTTTCGAAAAAAACTTTCGAAAAAAATTTTCGAAAAAAATTTTCGAAAGAAATTTCGAAAAAAAAATTTCGAAAAAAATTTTGAAAAATATTTTCGAAAAAAAATTTTCGAAAAAAATTTTCGAAAAACATTTTCTAAAAATTTTCGAAAAAAATTTCGAAAAAAAATTTTCGAAAAAAATTTCGAAAAAACATTTTCAAAAAAAATTTCCAAAAAAATTTTGAAAAAAATTTTAAAAAAATTTTCGAAAAACAATTGTCGAAAAAAATTGTGAAAAAATTTTTCGAAAAAAATTTTCAAAAATATTTTCGAAAAAATTTTGGATAAAAAATTTTCGAAAAAAATTTCGAAAAAAATTTTGGAAAAAAATTTTTCGAAAAAAGTTTTGAAAAAATTTTCGAAAAAAATTTCGAAAAAATTTTTTAAAAAATTTCCGAAAAACAATTGTCGAAAAAAATTGTGAAAAAAATTTTCGAAAAAAATTTTCAAAAACATTTTCGAAAAAATTTTGGAAAAAAATTTTTCGAAAAAAATTTTCAAAAATTTTTCGAAAAAAATTTTCAAAAAAGTTTCGAAAAAAATTTTCAATAGAAATTTCGAAAAAAAAAATTCGAAAAAAAATTTAAAAAAAATTTTTAAAAGAAATTTCGAAAAAAATTTCCAGAAAAATTTTCGAAAAAATATCGAAAAAAAAATTTCGAAAAAAATTTCGAAAAATAATTTTCGAAAAAAATTTTGAAAAAATTTTGAAAAAAAATTTTCGAAAAAAATTTTAGAAAAAAATTTTCGAAAAAAATTTTGAAAAAATTTTCGAAAAAAAATTATGAAAAAAAAATTTTGAAAAAAATTTTCAAAAAAATTTTCAAAAAATTTTCAAAAAAATTTTGGAAAAAAAATTCTCGTAAAAAATTTTCGAAAACAATTTCAAAAAAAATTATGAAAAAAAATTTCGAAAAAAAAGTTTCGAAAAAAATTTCGAAAAAAAATTTTCGAAAAAAATTTTCACAAACATTTGGGAAAAAAATTTTTCGAAAAAAATTTTCAAAACATTTTGAAAAAAATTTCGTAAAAAATTTCGAAAAAAAATTTCGAAAAAAAATTTCGAAAAAAAAATTATGAAAAAAATTTCGAAAAAAAATTTGAAAAATTTTGAAAAAAATTTTCGAAAAAAATTTCGGATAAAAATTTTCGAAAAAAATTTTGAAAAAAAATTTCGAAAAAATTTTGGAAAAAAATTTTCAAAAAAAATTTAGAAAAAATATTTCGAAAAAAATTTTCAAAAAAATTTTCGAAAAAATTTTGGAAAAAAATTTTTTGAAAAAAATTTTCTAAATTATTTTCGAAAAAAATTTCGAAAAAAATTTTCGAAAAAAATTTTTAAATAAATTTTCGAAAAAAAAATTTCGAGAAAAATTTCGAAAAAAAATTTTCGAAAAAAATTTTGATAACGATTTTCGATAAAAAATTTCCGAAAAAAATTTTGAAAAAAAATTTTGAAAAAAAATTTTCGAGAAAAAATTTCCGAAAAAAATTTGAAAAAAAAATTTTCGAAAATAATTTTAAAAAAAATTTTTGAAACAAATTTTGAAAAAAAATTTTCGAAAAAAATTTTGAAAAAAAATTTCGAAAAAAATTTTGAAAAAAATTTTCGAAAAAAATTTCGAAAAAAAATTTTCGAAAAAAATTTCGAAAAAAAATTTTAAAAAATTCGATAAAAAATTTACGAAAAAAAATTTCGAAAAAATTATGGAAAACAATTTTTCGAAAAAAATTTCGAAAAAATATTTTCAAAAAAAATTTTGAAAAAAAATTTCGAAAAAAATTTCGAATAAAATTTTTAAAAAAATTTCCAAAAAAAAAATTTGAAAAAAATTTCGAAAAAGAATTTTCGAAAAAAATTTTGAAAAAAAAATTTAAAAAAATTTTGGAAAAAAAGTTTTCGAAAAAAAATTTGGAAAAAAATTTTTCAAAAATAGTTTTGAAAAAAAATTTTCGAAAAAAACTTTCGAAAAAAATTTTCGAAAAAAATTTTCGAAAGAAATTTCGAAAAAAAAATTTCGAAAAAAATTTTGAAAAATATTTTCGAAAAAAAATTTTCGAAAAAAATTTTCGAAAAACATTTTATAAAAATTTTCGAAAAAAATTTCGAAAAAAAATTTTCGAAAAAAATTTCGAAAAAACATTTTCAAAAAAAATTTCCAAAAAAATTTTGAAAAAAATTTTAAAAAAATTTTCGAAAAACAATTGTCGAAAAAAATTGTGAAAAAATTTTTCGAAAAAAATTTTCAAAAATATTTTCGAAAAAATTTTGGATAAAAATTTTTCGAAAAAAATTTTCAAAAAAGTTTCAAAAAAAATTTCGAAAAAAAATTTTCGAAAAAAATTTTGAAAAAAATTTTCGAAAAAAATTTTGAAAAAGAATTTTGAAAAAAAATTTTAAAAAAAGTTTTCGAAAAAAATTTCGAAAAAAAAATTTCGAAAAAATTATGAAAAAAATTTAGAAAAAAAATTTGAAAAGAAAATTTCGTAAAAAAATTTTCAAAAAAATTTTCGAAAAGATTCTGGAAAAAAATATTTCGAAAAAAATTTTGAAAAAAATTTTGGAAAACAATTTCGAAAACATTTTGAAAGAAAATTTCGAAAAAATTTTGGAAAAAAGTTTCAAAAAAAATTTTGAAAAAAAATTTTCAAAAATATTTTGAAAAAAAATTTCGAAAAAAATTTTAAAAATAATTTTCGAAAAAAATTAAGAAAAAATTTTTCGAAAAAAATTTTTAAAAAAATTTTCGAAAAAAATTTCGAAAAAAAATTTTCAAAAAAAAATTTTCGAAAAAAAATTTGAAAAAAATTTTCGAAAAAAAATTTTACAAAAAAATTTTTGAAAAAAATTTCGAAAAAAAATTTTCGAAAAAAATTTTGATAAAAATTTTCGAAAAAAAAATTTCGAAAAAATTTTGAAAAAAAATTTTCGATAAAAATTTTGAAAAAAAATTTTCAAAAAAATTTCCAAAAAAAATTTTGAAAAAAAATTTTGAAAAAAATTTTCAAAAAAATTTTGAAAAAAATTTTCAAAAAAATTTTCAAAAAAAATTTCGAAAAAAAAATTTCGAAAAATATTATGAAAAAAATTTCGAAAAAAAATTTGAAAAAAAAAATTCGTAAAAAAATTTTCAAAAAAATTTTCGAAAAAATTTTGAAAAAAATTTTCGAAAAAAATTTCGGAAAAAAATTTTTGAAAAAAATTTTGAAAAAAAATTTCGAAAAAATTTTGGAAAAAAATTTTCAAAAAAAATTTTGAAAAAATATTTTCAAAAAAAATTTTGAAAAAAAATTTCCAAAAAAATTTTTAAAATAATTTTCGAAAAAAATTTCGAAAAAAAATTTTCGAAAAAAAATTTCGAAAAAAAATTAGAAAAAAAATTTTTAAAAAAAATTTTCGAAAAAAATTTTGAAAAATATTTTCGATAAAAAATTTCCGAAAAAAATTTTGAAAAAAAATTTTCGATAAAAAATTTCCGAAAAAAATTTTGAAAAAAAATTTTCAAAAAAATTTTCGAAAAAATTTTGGAAAAAAATTTTTCGAAAAAAATATTCTAAAAAATTTTCGAAAAAAATTTCGAAAAAAATTTTGAAATAAATTTTCGAAAAAAAAATTTCGAAAAAAATTTCGAAAAAAAATTTTCGAAAAAAATTTTCGAAAAAAATTTTGAAAAATATTTTCTATAAAAAATTTCCGAAAAAAATTTTGAAAAAAAATTTTCGATAAAAAATTTCCGAAAAAAATTTTGAAAAAAAATTTTCGAAAATAATTTAGAAAAAAATTTTTGAAAAAAAATTTTCGAAAAAAATTTTGAAAAGAAATTTTGAACAAAAATTTCGAAAAAAATTTTTAAAAAAAATTTCGAAAAAAAGTTTCGAAGAAAATTTTTCGAAAAAAATTTTGAAAAATATTTTCGATAAAAAATTTCCGAAAAAAATTTTGAAAAAAAATTTTCGATAAAAAATTTCCGAAAAAAATTTTGAAAAAAAATTTTCGATAAAAAATTTTCGAAAAAAAATTTGAAAAAAAATTTCGAAAAAAATTTTGAAAAAAATTTTCGAAAAAAATTTCGAAAAAAAATTTTCGAAAAAAAATTTCGAAAAAAAATTTGAAAAAAATTTTCGAAAAAAATTTCGATAAAAAATTTACGAAAAAAATTTTCGAAAAAATTTTGAAAAAAAAATTTTCGAAAAAAATTTCGAAAAAAAATTTTCAAAAAAAATTTTGAAAAAAAATTTCGAAAAAAATTTTTAAAAAAAATTTCGAAAAAAAATTTTCGAAAAAAAATTTCGAAAAAAAATTAGAAAAAAAATTTTTAAAAAAAATTTCGAAAAAAATTTTGAAAAAAATTTTCAAAAAAAATTTCGATAAAAATTTACGAAAAAAATTTTCGAAAAAATTTTGGAAAAAAATTTTTCGAAAAAAATTTCAAAAAAAAATTTTCATAAAAAAATTTAAAAAAAAATTTCGAAATAAATTTTTAAAAAAATTTTCGAAAAAAAATTCCAAAAAAAAAATTTCGAAAAAAATTTTGAAAAAAAATTTTGAAAAAAATTTTCGAAAAAAATTTTGGAAAAAAATTTTTCGAAAAAAGTTTTGAAAAAATTTTCGAAAAAAATTTCGAAAAAATTTTTTAAAAAATTTCCGAAAAACAATTGTCGAAAAAAATTGTGAAAAAATTTTTCGAAAAAAATTTTCAAAAAAATTTTCGAAAAAATTTTGGAAAAAAATTTTTCGAAAAAAATTTTCAAAAATTTTTCGAAAAAAATTTTCAAAAAAGTTTCGAAAAAAATTTTCAATAGAAATTTCGAAAAAAAAATTCGAAAAAAAATTTGAAAAAAATTTTGAAAAGAAATTTCGAAAAAAATTTCCAGAAAAATTTTCGAAAAAATATCGAAAAAAAAATTTCGAAAAAAATTTCGAAAAATAATTTTCGAAAAAAATTTTGAAAAAATTTTGGAAAAAAAATTTTCGAAAAAAATTTTAGAAAAAAATTTTCGAAAAAAATTTTCAAAAACAATTTCGAAAAAAATTATGAAAAAAAATTTCGAAAAAAAAGTTTCGAAAAAAATTTCGAAAAAAAATTTTCGAAAAAAATTTTCACAAACATTTAGGAAAAAAATTTTTCGAAAAAAATTTTCAAAACATTTTGAAAAAAATTTCGTAAAAAATTTCGAAAAAAAATTTCGAAAAAAAATTTCGAAAAAAAAATTATGAAAAAAATTTCTAAAAAAAATTTGAAAAAATTTTGAAAAAAATTTTCGAAAAAAATTTCGGATAAAAATTTTCGAAAAAAATTTTGAAAAAAAATTTCGAAAAAATTTTCGAAAAAAATTTTCAAAAAAAATTTAGAAAAAATATTTCGAAAAAAATTTTCAAAAAAATTTTTGAAAAAAGTTTGTAAAAAAATTTTTCGAAAAAAATTTTCAAAAAATTTTCGAAAAAAATTTCGAAAAAAAATTTTCGAAAAAAATTTTGAAAAAAATTTACGAAAAAAATTTTCGAAAAAAATTTTTAAAAAAATTTTCGAAAAAAATTTCGAAAAAAAAATTTCGAAAAAAATTTTTAAAAAAAATTTCGAAAAAAATTTTCATAAAAATTTTCGAAAAAATTTTAGAAAAAATTTTTCGAAAAAAATTTTTAAAAAAATTTTCGAAAAAAATTTCGAAAAAAAATTTTCAAAAAAAAATTTTCGAAAAAAATTTTGAAAAAAATTTTCGAAAAAAAATTTTACAAAAAAATTTTTGAAAAAAATTTCGAAAAAAAATTTTCGAAAAAAATTTTGATAAAAATTTTCGAAAAAAAAATTTCGAAAAAATTTTGAAAAACAATTTTTGAAAAAAATTTTTAAAAAAATTTTGAAAAAAAATTTCGAAAAAAATTTTGAAAAAATTTTCGAAAAACTTTGGGAAAAAAATTTTTCAAAAAATATTTCCGAAAAAAATTTCGAAAAAAATTTTCAGAAACATTTGGGAAAAAAATTTCGAAAAAAAATTTTCGAAAAAAATTTTGAAAAAAATTCTCGAAAACAAATGTTGAAAAAAAATTTCGAAAAAAATTTCAAAAAAAAATTTCGAAAAAAATTTTCAAAAAAATTTTCAAAAAAATTTTGGAAAAAAATTTTCGATAAAAATTTTGAAAAAAAATTTTCAAAAAAATTTCCAAAAAAAATTTTGAAAAAAAATTTTGAAAAAAATTTTCAAAAAAATTTTCAAAAAAAATTTCGAAAAAAAAATTTCGAAAAATATTATGAAAAAAATTTCGAAAAAAAATTTGAAAAAAAAAATTCGTAAAAGAATTTTCAAAAAAATTTTCGAAAAAATTTTGGAAAAAAATTTTTCGAAAAAAATTTTGAAAAACATTTTTGAAAAAAATTTCGAAAAAATTTTGAAAAAAATTTTCGAAAAAAATTTCGGAAAAAAATTTCGGAAAAAAATTTTTGAAAAAAATTTTGAAAAAAAATTTCGAAAAAATTTTGGAAAAAAATTTTCAAAAAAAATTTTGAAAAAATATTTTCAAAAAAAATTTTGAAAAAAAATTTCCAAAAAAATTTTTAAAATAATTTTCGAAAAAAATTTCGAAAAAAAATTTTCGAAAAAAAATTTCGAAAAAAAATTAGAAAAAAAATTTTTAAAAAAAATTTTCGAAAAAAATTTTGAAAAATATTTTCGATAAAAAATTTCCGAAAAAAATTTTGAAAAAAAATTTTCGATAAAAAATTTCCGAAAAAAATTTTGAAAAAAAATTTTCAAAAAAATTTTCGAAAAAATTTTGGAAAAAAATTTTTCGAAAAAAATTTTCTAAAAAATTTTCGAAAAAAATTTCGAAAAAAATTTTGGAAAAAAATTTTTCGAAAAAAGTTTTGAAAAAATTTTCGAAAAAAATTTCGAAAAAATTTTTTAAAAAATTTCCGAAAAACAATTGTCGAAAAAAATTTTGAAAAAAATTTTCGAAAAAAATTTTCAAAAAAATTTTCGAAAAAATTTTGGAAAAAAATTTTTCGAAAAAAATTTTCAAAAATTTTTCGAAAAAAATTTTCAAAAAAGTTTCGAAAAAAATTTTCAATAGAAATTTCGAAAAAAAAAATTCGAAAAAAAATTTTAAAAAAATTTTTAAAAGAAATTTCGAAAAAAATTTCCAGAAAAATTTTCGAAAAAATATCGAAAAAAAAATTTCGAAAAAAATTTCGAAAAATAATTTTCGAAAAAAATTTTGAAAAAATTTTGGAAAAAAAATTTTCGAAAAAAATTTTAGAAAAAAATTTTCGAAAAAAATTTTGAAAAAATTTTCGAAAAAAAATTATGAAAAAAAAATTTTGAAAAAAATTTTCAAAAAAATTTTCAAAAAATTTTCAAAAAAATTTTGGAAAAAAAATTCTCGTAAAAAATTTTCGAAAACAATTTCAAAAAAAATTATGAAAAAAAATTTCGAAAAAAAAGTTTCGAAAAAAATTTCGAAAAAAAATTTTCGAAAAAAATTTTCACAAACATTTGGGAAAAAAATTTTTCGAAAAAAATTTTCAAAACATTTTGAAAAAAATTTCGTAAAAAATTTCGAAAAAAAATTTCGAAAAAAAATTCGAAAAAAAAATTATGAAAAAAATTTTGAAAAAAAATTTGAAAAATTTTGAAAAAAATTTTCGAAAAAAATTTCGGATAAAAATTTTCGAAAAAAATTTTGAAAAAAAATTTCGAAAAAATTTTGGAAAAAAATTTTCAAAAAAAATTTAGAAAAAATATTTCGAAAAAAATTTTCAAAAAAATTTTCGAAAAAATTTTGGAAAAAAATTTTTCGAAAAAAATTTTCTAAATTATTTTCGAAAAAAATTTCGAAAAAAATTTTCGAAAAAAATTTTGAAATAAATTTTCGAAAAAAAAATTTCGAGAAAAATTTCGAAAAAAAATTTTCGAAAAAAATTTTGATAACGATTTTCGATAAAAAATTTCCGAAAAAAATTTTGAAAAAAAATTTTGAAAAAAAATTTTCGAGAAAAAATTTCCGAAAAAAATTTGAAAAAAAAATTTTCGAAAATAATTTTTAAAAAAATTTTTGAAACAAATTTTGAAAAAAAATTTTCGAAAAAAATTTTTTTAAAAAATTTCGAAAAAAATTTTCGAAGAAAAATTTTCGAAAAAAATTTCAAAAAAAAATTTTCGAAAAAAATTTTGAAAAAAAATTTCGAAAAAAATTTTGGAAAACAATTTTGAAAGAAAATTTCGAAAAAATTTTGGAAAAAAGTTTCAAAAAAAATTTTGAAAAAAAATTTTCAAAAATATTTTGAAAAAAAATTTCGAAAAAAATTTTAAAAATAATTTTCGAAAAAAATTTAGAAAAAATTTTTCGAAAAAAATTTTTAAAAAAATTTTCGAAAAAAATTTCGAAAAAAAAATTTCAAAAAAAAATTTTCGAAAAAAAATTTGAAAAAAATTTTCGAAAAAAAATTTTACAAAAAAATTTTTGAAAAAAATTTCGAAAAAAAATTTTCGAAAAAAATTTTGATAAAAATTTTCGAAAAAAAAATTTCGAAAAAATTTTGAAAAACAATTTTTGAAAAAAATTTTAAAAAAAATTTTGAAACAAAATTTCGAAAAAAATATTGAAAAAATTTTCGAAAAACTTTGGGAAAAAAATTTTTCAAAAAATATTTCCGAAAAAAATTTCGAAAAAAATTTTCAGAAACATTTGGGAAAAAAATTTCGAAAAAAAATTTTCGAAAAAAATTTTGAAAAAAATTCTCGAAAAAAAATGTTGAAAAAAAATTTCGAAAAAAATTTCAAAAAAAAATTTCGAAAAAAATTTTCAAAAAAATTTTCAAAAAAATTTTGGAAAAAAATTTTCGATAAAAATTTTGAAAAAAAATTTTCAAAAATATTTTCAAAAAAAATTTTAAAAAAAAATTTTGAAAAAAATTTTCAAAAAAATTTTCGAAAAAAATTTCGAAAAAAAAATTTCGAAAAATATTATGAAAAAAATTTCGAAAAAAAATTTGAAAAAAAAAATTCGTAAAAAAATTTTCAAAAAAATTTTCGAAAAAATTTTGGAAAAAAATTTTTCGAACAAAATTTTGAAAAAAATTTTTGAAAAAAATTTCGAAAAAATTTTGAAAAAAATTTTCGAAAAAAATTTCGGAAAAAAATTTCGGAAATAAATTTTTGAAAAAAATTTTGAAAAAAAATTTCGAAAAAATTTTCAAAAAAAATTTTCAAAAAAAATTTTCAAAAAAAATTTTGAAAAAAAATTTCCAAAAAAATTTTTAAAATAATTTTCGAAAAAAATTTCGAAAAAAAATTTTCGAAAAAAAATTTGAAAAAAAATTTTCGAAAAAAAATTTGAAAAAAAATTTCGAAAAAAATTTTCAAAAAAATTTTCGAAAAAATTTTGGAAAAAAATTTTTCAAAAAAAAGTTTCTAAAAAATTTTCGAAAAAAATTTCGAAAAAAATTTTGAAATAAATTTTCGAAAAAAAAATTTCGAAAAAAATTTCGAAAAAAAATTTTCGGAAAAAATTTTCGAAAAAAATTTTGAAAAATATTTTCGATAAAAAATTTCCGAAAAAAATTTTGAAAAAAAATTTTCCATAAAAAATTTCCGAAAAAAATTTTGAAAAAAAAATTTCGAAAATAATTTAGAAAAAAATTTTTGAAAAAAAATTTTCGAAAAAAATTTTGAAAAAAAATTTTGAACAAAAATTTCGAAAAAAATTTTTAAAAAAAAATTTCGAAAATACTTTTCGAAGAAATTTTTTCGAAAAAAATTTCAAAAAAAAATTTTCGAAAAAAATTTTGAAAAAAAATTTCGAAAAAAATTTTGAAAAAAATTTTCGAAAAAAATTTTGAAAAAAAATTTTCGAAAAAAAATTTCGAAAAAAAATTTGAAAAAAATTTTCGAAAAAAATTTCGATAAAAAATTTACGAAAAAAATTTTCGGAAAAGTTTGAAAAAAAATTTTTCGAAAAAAAATTTTCAAAAAAAATTTTGAAAAAAAATTTCGAAAAAAATTTTTAAAAAAAATTTCGAAAAAAAATTTTCGAAAAAAAATTTCGAAAAAAAATTAGAAAAAAAATTTTTAAAAAAAATTTCGAAAAAAAATTTGAAAAAAATTTTCAAAAAAAATTTCGATAAAAAATTTACGAAAAAAATTTTCGAAAAAATTTTGGAAAAAAATTTTTCGAAAAAAATTCCAAAAAAAAATTTTCATAAATAAATTTAAAAAAAAATTTCGAAATAAATTTTTAAAAAAATTTTCGAAAAAAAATTTCGAAAAAAAAATTTCGAAAAAAATTTTGAAAAAAAATTTCGAAAAAAATTTTCGAAAAAAATTTTCGAAAAAAAATTTTCGAAAAAAATTTTCGAAAAAAATTTTGAAAAAAAATTTCGAAAAAAATTTCCAAAGAAATTTCGAAAAAAAATTTTCGAAAAAAATTTTGAAAAAAATTTTGAAAAAACATTTTGAAAAAAATTTTCGAAAAAATTTTGAAAAAAAATTTCGTAAAAAATTTTGAAAAAAAATTTCGAAAAAAATTTTGAAAAAAATTTCGAAAAAAAATTTTCGAAAAAAATTTTCAAAAAAATTTTCGAAAAAATTTTGGAAAAAAATTTTTCGAAAAAAATTTTGAAAAAAATTTTCGAAAAAAATTTCGAAAAAAATTTTGAAAAAAATTTTCGAAAAAAATTTTGAAAAAAAATTTTCGAAAAAATTTTGAAAAAAAATTTCGTAAAAAATTTTGAAAAAAAATTTCGAAAAAAATTTTCGAAAAAAATTTAAAAAAAAAATTTGGAAAAAAAATTTTGAAAAAAATTTTCAAAAAAAATTTCGAAAAAAAAATTTCGAAAAAAATTTCGAAAAAAAATTTTCGAAAAAAATTTTGAAAAAAAATTTCGAAAAAAATTTTCAAAAAAATTTTCGAAAAAATATTTCAAAAAAATTTTTCAAAAAAAATATTTCAAAAAAAATTTTGAAAAAAATTTCGAAAAAAAATTTTCGAAAAAAATTTTCAAAAAAATTTTCGAAAAAATTTTGGAAAAAAATTTTTCGAAAAAAATTTTGAAAAAAATTTTCGAAAAAAATTTCGAAAAAAATTTTGAAAAAAATTTTCGAAAAAAATTTTGAAAAAAATTTTTCGAAAAAATTTTGAAAAAAAATTTCGAAAAAAATTTTGAAAAAAATTTTCGAAAAAAATTTGGAAAAAAAATTTTCAAAAAAAAAATTGAAAAAAAATTTCGAAAAAAATTTTTAAAAAAATTTTCGAAAAAATTTTCAGAAAAAATTTTGAAAAAAATTTTCGAAAAAAATTTTTCGAAAATAGATAAAAAAATTCGAAAAAAAATTTTCGAAAAAAATTTTCGAATAAAATTTTGAAAACAAATTTCGAAAAAAATTTTCGAAAGAAATTTCGAAAAAAAATTTTCGAAAAAAATTTTGAAAAAAATTTTGAAAAAAAATCTTAAAAAAAATTTTGAAAAAAAAATTTGAAAAAAATTTTCAAAAAAATTTGAAAAAAATTTTCAAAAAAATTTTCGAAAAAAATTTTTAAAAAAATGTTTTGAAAAAAATTTTCAAAAAAATTTTCGAAAAAAATTTCGAAAAAAAATTTTCGAAAAAAATTTTGAAAAAAATTTTCGAAAAAAAATTTTCGAAAAAAATTTTCAAAAAAAATTTCGAAAAAATTTTTGAAAAAAAATTTTCGAAAAAAAATTTCGAAAAAAAATTTGAAAAAAATTTTCGAAAAAAATTTCGATAAAAAATTTACGAAAAAAATTTTCGAAAAAAAATTAGAAAAAAAATTTTTAAAAAAAATTTCGAAAAAAATTTTGAAAAAAATTTTGAAAAAAAATCTTAAAAAAAATTTTGAAAAAAAAATTTGAAAAAAATTTTCAAAAAAATTTTCGAAAAAAATTTTTAAAAAAATGTTTTGAAAAAAATTTTCAAAAAAATTTTCGAAAAAAATTTCGAAAAAAAATTTTCGAAAAAAATTTTGAAAAAAATTTTCGAAAAAAAATTTTCGAAAAAAATTTTCAAAAAAAATTTCGAAAAAATTTTGGAAAAAAATTTTTCGAAAAAAATTTTTAAAAAAATTTTCGAACAAAATTTCGAAAAAAATTTTGAAAAAAATTTTCGAAAAAAATTTCAAAAAAAAATTTTCGAAAAAAATTTTGAAAAAAAATTTCGAAAAAAATTTTCGAAAAAAATTTTCGAAAAAAATTTTGAAAAAAAATTTGGAAAAAAAATTTTGAAAAAAATTTTCGAAAAAAATTTCGAAAAAAAAATTTCGAAAAAAATTTCGAAAAAAAATTTTGATAAAAAATTTTGAAAAAAAATTTCGAAAAAAATTTTCAAAAAAATTTTCGAAGAAAAATTTCAAAAAAATTTTTCGAAAAAAATATTTCAAAAAAAATTTCGAAAAAAATTTTGAAAAAAAATTTTCGAAAAAATTTTGAAAAAAAATTTCGTAAAAAATTTTGAAAAAAATTTTCGAAAAAAATTTGGAAAAAAATTTTCAAAAAAAAAATTGAAAAAAAATTTCGAAAAAAATTTTTAAAAAAATTTTCGAAAAAATTTTCAGAAAAAATTTTGAAAAAAATTTTCGAAAAAAAAATTTCGAAAAAAAATTTCGAAAGAAATTTTTCGAAAATAGATAAAAAAATTCGAAAAAAAATTTTCGAAAAAAATTTTCGAAAAAAATTTTGAAAAAAATTTTCGAAAAAATTTTGGAAAAAAATTTGAAAAAAATTTTCCAAAAAAATTTCGAAAAAAAATTTTCGAAAAAAATTTTGAAAAAAAATTTCCAAAAAAATTTTCAAAAAAATTCTCGAAAAAATTTTCGTAAAAAAATTTTCGAAAAAATTTTCGAAAAAAAATTTTCGAAAAAAATTTTGAAAAAAATTTTCAAAAAAATTTTCGAAAAAATTTTGGAAAAAAATTTTTCAAAAAAAATTTGGAAAAAATTTCGAAAAAAATTTTTGAAAGAAATTTTGAAAAAAAATTTCGAAAAAAATTTTAAAAAAAATTTTCGAAAAAAAATTTTCGAAAAAAATTTTGATAAAAAATTTTCGAAAAAAATTTTGAAAAAAATTTTCGAAAAAAATTTCGAAAAAAAATTTTCGAAAAAAATTTTGAAAAAAAATTTCGAAAACAATTTTCAAAAAAATTTTCGAAAAAAATTTTCAAAAAAATTTTTCGAAAAAAATTTTCAAAAAAATTTTCGAATAAAATTTCGAAAAAATTTTGGAAAAAATTTTTCGAAAAACATTTTCGAAAGAAATTTCGAAAAAAAAATTTCGAAAAAAATTTTGAAAAAAAATTTCGAAAAAAATTTTCAAAAAAATTTTCGAAAAAAATTTTCAAAAAAATTTTTCGAAAAAAATATTTCAAAAAAATTCTTGAAAAAAATTTCGAAAAAAAATTTTCGAAAAAAATTTTCAAAAACATTTTCGAAAAAATTTTGGAAAAAAATTTTGAAAAAAATTTTCGAAAAAAATTTCGAAAAAAATTTTGAAAAAAATTTTCGAAAAAAATTTTGAAAAAAAATTTTCGAAAAAATTTTGGAAAAAAAATTTCGAAAAAAATTTTGAAAAAAATTTTCGGAAAAATTTTGGAAAAAAATTTTCAAAAAAAAAATTGAAAAAAAATTTCGAAAAAAATTTTTTAAAAAATTTTCGAAAAAATTTTCAGAAAAAATTTTGAAAAAGATTTTCGAAAAAAAATTTCGAAAAAAATTATTAGAAAATAGATAAAAAAATTCGAAAAAAAATTTTCGAAAAAAATTTTGAAAAAAAATTTGGAAAAAAAAATTCGAAAAAAAATTTCGAAAAAAAATTTCGAAAAATATTTCGAAAAAAATTTTCGAAAAAAAATTCGAAAAAAATTTTGAAAAAAATTTTCGAAAAAAATTTCGAAAAAAAATTTTCGAAAAAAATTTAGAAAAAAAATTTCAAAAAAAAATTTTCGAAAAAAATTTTGAAAAAAATTTTCGAAAAAAAAATTTCGAAAAAAAATTTCAAAAAAAATTTCGAAAAAAAATTTTTGAAAAAAATATTGAAAAAAATTTTCGAAAAAATTTCGAAAAAAAATTTTGAAAAAATTTTTTTCGAAAATTTTTTAAAATTTTTTTTCGAAAATTTTTTTTCGAAATTTTTTTCGAAAATTTTTTTGAAAATTTTTTTCAAAAAAGTTTTTTAAAAATTTTTTTCGTAAATTTTTTTGAAAATTTTTTTCGAAATTTTTTTTCAAAATTTTTTTCAAAATTTTTTTTCAAAATTTTATTCAAAATTTTTTTCGAAAATTTTTTTTCGAAATTTTTTTCGAAAATTTTTTTTCCAATTTTTTTTTCAAAATTATTTTCGAAAATTTTTTTTCAGAAATTTTTTTCAAAAATTTTTTTCGAATTTTTTTTCGAAATTTCTTTCGAAAATTTTTTTCGATTTTTCAAAATTTTTTTCGAAAATTTTTTTTCGAAATTTTTTTCGAAAATTTTTTTCAAAATTTTTTACGAATTTTTTTTCGAAAATTTTTTTCAAAATTTTTTTCGAAAAATTTTTTTCCAAAATTTTTTCGAAAATTTTTTTGAAAATTTTTTTTCGAAAATTTTTTTTAAAATTTTTTTCGAATATTTTTTTGAAAATTTTTTTTCCAAAATTTTTTTTCGAAATTTTTTTCGAAAATTTTTTTCAATATTTTTTTCGAAAAATTTTTTTCCAAAATTTTGTCGAAAATTTTTTTGAAAATTTTTTTCGAAATTTTTTTCGAAAATTTTTTTTCGAAAATTTTTTTCAAAATAATTTCTGAAAATGTTTTCGAAAATTTTTTTAAAATTTTTTTTCGAAATTTTTTTTCAAATTTTTTTTTGAAAATTTTTTTCCAAATTTTTTTCGAAACATTTTTTCAAAATTTATTTCGAAATTTTTTTTCAAAATTTTTTTCAAAAAGTTTTTTTCAAAATTTTTTTCGAAAATTTTTTTTCGAAATTTTTTTCGAAATTTTTTATTCGAAATTTTTTTCGAAAATTTTTTTTCGAAATTTTTTTCGAAAATTTTTTTAAAAATTTTTTTCGAAAGATTTTTTTCCAAAATTTTTTCGAAATTTTTTTTGAAAATTTTTTTCGAAAATTTTTTTCTAAAATTTTTTTGAAAATTTTTTTCGAAAATTTTTTTGAAAATTTTTTTCGAAATTTTTTTTCAAAATTTTTTTCAAAATTTTTTTTCAAAATTTTTTTCAAAATTTTTTTCAAAATTTTTTTTCAAAATTTTTTTCAAAATTTTTTTCAAAATTTTTTTCAAAATTTTTTTCGAAAATTTTTTTTCGAAATTATTTTGGAAAAACATTTTTCGAAAAAAATACTGAAAAAAATACTGAAAAAAATTTTCGAAAAAAATTTCGAAAAAAAATTTTCAAAAAAATTTTCGAAAAAATTTTGGAAAAAAATTTTTCGAAAAAAATTTTGAAAAAAATTTTGGAAGAAAATTTCGTAAAAAATTTGGAAAAAAAATTATTGAAAAAAATTTTGAAAAAAAATTTGGAAAAAAAATTTTGAAAAAAAATTTTCGAAAAAGATTTCGAAAAAAAAATTTCGAAAAAGATTTCGAAAAAAAAATTTCGAAAAAAATTTGGAAAAAAAATTTTGAAAAAAATTTGGATAAACATTTTTCGAAAAAAATTTTTAAAAAAATATTGAAAAAAATTTTCGAAAAAAATTTTGAAAAAAAATTTTGAAAAAATTTTGGAAAAAAAAATTTCGAAAAAAATTTTGAAAAAAAATTTCGAAAAAAATTTTGAAAAAAATTTTCGAAAAAAATTTTGAAAAAAAATTTTCGAAAAAAATTTGGAAAAAAAATTATTGAAAAAAATTTTGAAAAAAATTTCGAAAAAAATTTTCCAAAAAAATTGGAAAAAATTTTCGAAAAAAAATTTTCGAAAGAAATTACGAAAAAAAATTTTCGAAAAAATTTTGAAAAAAAAAATTGGAAAAAAAATTTTGAAAAAAATTTTCGAAAAAAATTTTCGAAAAAGATTTTTTAAAAAATTTTCCAAAAAAGTTTCGAAAAATAATTTTGAAAAAGAATTTCGAAAAAAATTTTCAAAAAAATTTTCAAAAAAAAAATCGAAAAAATTTTGGAAAAAAATTTTCAACAAAAATTTTCGAAAAAAATTCGAAAAAAAATTTTGAAAAAAGTTTTCAAAAAAATGTTCGAAAAAATTTTGGAAGAAAATTTTTCAAAAAAAAATTTTGAAAAAATTTTCGAAAAAAATTTCGAAAAAAATTTTTAAAAAAATTTTCGAAAAAAAATTGAAAAAAATTTTGAAAAAAAATTTTCGAAAAAATTTTCAAAAACATTTTCGAAAAAATTTTGGAAAAAAATTTTCAAAAAATTTTCGAAAAAAAATTTGAAAAAAATTTTGAAAAAAATTTTCATAAAAATTTTCGAAAAAATTTCGGAAAAAACTTTTCGAAAAAAATTTTGAAAAAAGTTCTCGAAAAAAATTTTGAAAAAAATTTGAAAAAAACATTTTCGAAAAAAATTATGAAAAAAATTTGAAAATATTTTTTCAAAAATTTGAAAAAATTTTTGAAAAAATTTTCGAGAAAAATTTTGAAAAAATATTTCGAAAAAAATTTTGAAAAAAAATTTAGAAAAAAATTTTCGAAAAAATTTCGATAAAAAATTTTCGAAAAAAATTTCCAAAAAAAATTTCGAAAAAAAATTTTGAAAAAAATTTTGAAAAAAAAATTTTGAAAAAAATTTTGAAAAAAATTCTCGAAAAAAAATTTTCCAAAAAAATTTTCGAAAAAAATTTTGATAAAAAATTTCGAAAAAAAAATTTCGAAAAATTTTGAAAAACAATTTTTGAAAAAAATTTTGGAAAGAAATTTTGAAAAAATTTTGAAAAATATTTTCGAAAAAAATTCCGAAAAAAAATTTTCGAAAAAAAATTTGAAAAAAAATTTCGAAAAAAATTTTGGAAAAAAATTTCCAAAAAAAATTTTCAAAAAAATTCGAAAAAAAATTTTGAAAAAATTTTCAAAAAAATGTTCGAAAAAATTTGGAAAAAAAATTTTCGAAAAAAATTTCGAAAAAAAAAATTTCGAAAAAAATTATGAAAAAAAATTTCGAAACAAAATTTCGAAAAAAAATTTGAAAAAAAATTTCGAAAAAAATTTTCAAAAAAATTATTGAAAAAATTTTGAAAAAAAATTTCCAACAAAATTTTTTGAAAAAAATTCGAAAAAAAAATTTTGGAAAAAAATTTTGAAAAAATTTTGAAAAATATTTTCGAAACAAATTTTGGAAAAAAATTTTTCGAAAAATATTTTCTAAAAAATTTTCGAAAAAAATTTCGTAAAAAAATTTTGAAATAAATTTTCGAAAAAAAAATTTCGAAAAAAATTTTCAAAAAAATTTTCGAAAAAAATTTTCGAAAAAAATTTTGAAAAATATTTTCGATAAATATTTCCGAAAAAAATTTTGAAAAAAAATTTTCGATAAAAAATTTCCGAAAAAAATTTTGAAAAAAAATTTTCGAAAATAATTTAGAAAAAAATTTTCGAAAAAAAATTTTCGAAAAAAATTTTGAAAAAAAATTTTGAACAAAAATTTCGAAAAAAATTTTTAAAAAAAATTTCGAAAAAAATTTTCGAAGAAAATTTTTCGAAAAAAATTTCAAAAAAAAATTTTCGAAAAAAATTTTGAAAAAAAATTTCGAAAAAAATTTTGAAAAAAATTTTCGAAAAAAATTTCGAAAAAAAATTTTCGAAAAAAAATTTCGAAAAAAAATTTTCGAAAAACATTTCGATAAAAAATTTACGAAAAAAATTTTCGAAAAAATTTTGAAAAAAAATTTTTCGAAAAAAATTTCGAAAAAAAATTTTCAAAAAAAATTTTGAAAAAAAATTTCGAAAAAAATTTTTTAAAAAAATTTCGAAAAAAAATTTTCGAAAAAAAATTTCGAAAAAAAATTAGAAAAAAAATTTTTAAAAAAAATTTCAAAAAAAATTTTGAAAAAAATTTTCAAAAAAAATTTCGATAAAAAATTTACGAAAAAAATTTTCGAAAAAATTTTGGAATAAAATTTTCGAAAAAAATTTCAAAAAAAAATTTTCATAAAAAAATTTAAAAAAAAATTTCGAAATAAATTTTTAAAAAAATTTTCGAAAAAAAATTTCGAAAAAAAAATTTCGAAAAAAATTTTGAAAAAAAATTTCGAAAAAAATTTTCGAAAAAAATTTTGGAAAAAAATTTTTCGAAATAAGTTTTGAAAAAATTTTCGAATAAAATTTCGAAAAAATTTTTAAAAAAATTTCCCAAAATCAATTGTCGAAAAAAATTGTGAAAAAATTTTTCGAAAAAAATTTTCAAAAAAATTTTCGAAAAAATTTTGGAAAAAAATTTTTCGAAAAAAATTTTCAAAAAAGTTTTCGAAAAAAATTTTCAAAAAATTTTTCGAAAAAAATTTTCAAAAAATTTTTGAAAAAAATTTTCAATAGAAATTTCGAAAAAAAAAATTCGAAAAAAAATTTGAAAAAAATCTTGAAAAGAAATTTCGAAAAAAATTTCCAGAAAAATTTTCGAAAAAAATATCGAAAAAAAAATTTCGAAAAAAATTTCGAAAAAAAATTTTCGAAAAAAATTTTGAAAAAATTTTGGAAAAAAAATTTTCGAAAAAATTTTAGAAAAAAATTTTCGAAAAAAATTTTGAAAAAATTTTCGAAAAAAAATTATGAAAAAAAAATTTTGAAAAAAATTTTCAAAAAAATTTTCAAAAAATTTTCAAAAAAATTTTGGAAAAAAAATTCTCGTAAAAAATTTACGAAAACAATTTAAAAAAAAATTATGAAAAAAAATTTCGAAAAAAAAGTTTCGAAAAAAATTTCGAAAAAAAATTTTCACAAACATTTGGGAAAAACATTTTTCGAAAAAAATTTTCAAAACATTTTGAAAAAAATTTCGTAAAAAATTTCGAAAAAAAATTTCAAAAAAAAATTTTAGAAAAAAATTTCGAAAAAAAATTTTAGAAAAAATTTTCGAAAAAAATTTTGGAAAAAAATTTCCAACAAAAATTTTCGAAAAAAATTCGAAAAAAAATTTTGAAAAAAGTTTTCAAAAACATGTTCGAAAAAATTTTGGAAGAAAATTTTTCGAAAAAAATTTTGAAAAAATTTTCGAAAAAAATTTCGAAAAAAATTTTTAAAAAAATTTTCGAAAAAAAATTGAAAAAAATTTTGAAAAAAAATTTTCGAAAAAATTTTCAAAAACATTTTCGAAAAAATTTTGGAAAAAACTTCAAAAAATTTTCGAAAAAAATTTCGAAAAAAAATTTTCGAAAAAAATTTTGAAAAAAATTTTCGAAAAAAAATTTTCGAAAAAAATTTTCGAAAGAAATTTCGAAAAAAAAATTTCGAAAAAATTTTGAAAAAAATTTTCGAAAAAAAATTTTCAAAAAAAATTTTCGAAAAAAATTTTTAAAAAAATTTTTGAAAAAAATTTCGAAAAAAAATTTTCGAAAAAAATTTTGAAAGAAATTTCGAAAAAAATTTTCATAAAAATTTTCGAAAAAATTTTGGAAAAAACTTTTCGAAAAAAATTTTGAAAAAAGTTTTCGAAAAAAATTTTGAAAAAAAATTTGAAAAAAAAATTTTCGAAAAAAATTATGAAAAACATTTTCGAAAAAAAATTTTCCAAAAAAATTTTTGAAAAAAATTTCGAAAAAAAATTTCTGAAAAAAATTATGATAAAACTTTTCCAAAAAAAAAAATTCGAAAAAAATTTTGAAAAACAATTTTCGAAAAAAATTTTTAAAAAAATTTTGAAAAAAAATTTCGAAAAAAATTTTGAAAAAATTTTTGAAAAAATTTTCGAGAAAAATTTTGAAAAAATATTTCGAAAAAAATTTTGAAAAAAAATTTAGAAAAAAATTTTCGAAAAAAAATTTTCGAAAAAAATTTCGATAAAAAATTTTCGAAAAAATTTTGAAAAAAAATTTCGAAAAAAATTTTCAAAAAAATCTTCGAAAAAATATTGGAAAAAATTTTTCAAAAAAAAATTTCAAAAAAATTTTCGAAAAAAATTCCGAAAAAAAATTTTCGAAAAAAAATTTGAAAAAAAATTTCGAAAAAAATTTTGGAAAAAAATTTCCAAAAAAAATTTTCAAAAAAATTCGAAAAAAAATTTTGAAAAAATTTTCAAAAAAATGTTCGAAAAAATTTGGAAAAAAAATTTTCGAAAAAAATTTCGAAAAAAAAAATTTCGAAAAAAATTATGAAAAAAAATTTCGAAACAAAATTTCGAAAAAAAATTTGAAAAAAAATTTCGAAAAAAATTTTCAAAAAAATTATTGAAAAAATTTTGAAAAAAAATTTCCAACAAAATTTTTTGAAAAAAATTCGAAAAAAAAATTTGGAAAAAAATTTTGAAAAAATTTTGAAAAATATTTTCGAAACAAATTTTGGAAAAAAATTTTTCGAAAAATATTTTCTAAAAAATTTTCGAAAAAAATTTCGTAAAAAAATTTTGAAATAAATTTTCGAAAAAAAAATTTCGAAAAAAATTTTCAAAAAAATTTTCGAAAAAAATTTTCGAAAAAAATTTTGAAAAATATTTTCGATAAATATTTCCGAAAAAAATTTTGAAAAAAAATTTTCGATAAAAAATTTCCGAAAAAAATTTTGAAAAAAAATTTTCGAAAATAATTTAGAAAAAAATTTTCGAAAAAAAATTTTCGAAAAAAATTTTGAAAAAAAATTTTGAACAAAAATTTCGAAAAAAATTTAAAAAAAAAATTTCGAAAAAAATTTCAAAAAAAAATTTTCGAAAAAAATTTTGAAAAAAAATTTCGAAAAAAATTTTGAAAAAAATTTTCGAAAAAAATTTCGAAAAAAAATTTTCGAAAAAAAATTTCGAAAAAAAATTTTCGAAAAACATTTCGATAAAAAATTTACGAAAAAAATTTTCGAAAAAATTTTGAAAAAAAATTTTTCGAAAAAAATTTCGAAAAAAAATTTTGAAAAAAAATTTTGAAAAAAAATTTCGAAAAAAATTTTTAAAAAAAATTTCGAAAAAAAATTTTCGAAAAAAAATTTCGAAAAAAAATTAGAAAAAAAATTTTTAAAAAAAATTTCAAAAAAAATTTTGAAAAAAATTTTCAAAAAAAATTTCGATAAAAAATTTACGAAAAAAATTTTCGAAAAAATTTTGGAATAAAATTTTCGAAAAAAATTTCAAAAAAAGATTTTCATAAAAAAATTTAAAAAAAAATTTCGAAATAAATTTTTAAAAAAATTTTCGAAAAAAAATTTCGAAAAAAAAATTTCGAAAAAAATTTTGAAAAAAAATTTCGAAAAAAATTTTCGAAAAAAATTTTGGAAAAAAATTTTTCGAAATAAGTTTTGAAAAAATTTTCGAATAAAATTTCGAAAAAATTTTTAAAAAAATTTCCCAAAAACAATTGTCGAAAAAAATTGTGAAAAAATTTTTCGAAAAAAATTTTCAAAAAAATTTTCGAAAAAATTTTGGAAAAAAATTTTTCGAAAAAAATTTTCAAAAAATTTTTCGAAAAAAATTTTCAAAAAATTTTTCGAAAAAAATTTTCAAAAAATTTTTGAAAAAAATTTTCAATAGAAATTTCGAAAAAAAAAATTCGAAAAAAAATTTGAAAAAAATCTTGAAAAGAAATTTCGAAAAAAATTTCCAGAAAAATTTATGAAAAAAATTTCGAAAAAAAATTTTCGAAAAAAATTTTGAAAAAAATTTTCGAAAAAAAATTTTCGAAAAAAATTTTCGAAAGAAATTTCGAAAAAAAAATTTCGAAAAAATTTTGAAAAAAATTTTCGAAAAAAAATTTTCAAAAAAAATTTTCGAAAAAAATTTTTAAAAAAATTTTTGAAAAAAATTTTTGAAAAAAATTTCGAAAAAAAATTTTCGAAAAAAATTTTGAAAGAAATTTCGAAAAAAATTTTCATAAAAATTTTCGAAAAAATTTTGGAAAAAACTTTTCGAAAAAAATTTTGAAAAAAGTTTTCGAAAAAAATTTTGAAAAAAAATTTGAAAAAAAATTTTCGAAAAAAATTATGAAAAACATTTTCGAAAAAAAATTTTCCAAAAAAATTTTTGAAAAAAATTTCGAAAAAAAATTTCTGAAAAAAATTATGATAAAACTTTTCCAAAAAAAAAAATTCGAAAAAAATTTTGAAAAACAATTTTCGAAAAAAATTTTTAAAAAAATTTTGAAAAAAAATTTCGAAAAAAATTTTGAAAAAATTTTTGAAAAAATTTTCGAGAAAAATTTTGAAAAAATATTTCGAAAAAAATTTTGAAAAAAAATTTAGAAAAAAATTTTCGAAAAAAAATTTTCGAAAAAAATTTCGATAAAAAATTTTCGAAAAAATTTTGAAAAAAAATTTCGAAAAAAATTTTCAAAAAAATCTTCGAAAAAATATTGGAAAAAATTTTTCAAAAAAAAATTTCAAAAAAATTTTCGAAAAAAATTCCGAAAAAAATTTTCGAAAAAAATTTTGAAAAAAATTTTCGAAAAAAAATTTTGAAAAAAATTTTCGAAAAAAATTTCGAAAAAAAATTTTGAAAAAAATTTTGAAAAAAAATTTTGAAAAAAATTTTGAAAAAAATTCTCGAAAAAAAATTTTCCAAAAAAATTTTCGAAAAAAATTTTGATAAAAAATTTCGAAAAAAAAATTTCGAAAAATTTTAAAAAACAATTTTTGAAAAAAATTTTGGAAAAAAATTTTGAAAAAATTTTGAAAAATATTTTCGAAAAAAATTCCGAAAAAAAATTTTCGAAAAAAAATTTGAAAAAAAATTTCGAAAAAAATTTTGGAAAAAAATTTCCAAAAAAAATTTTCAAAAAAATTCGAAAAAAAATTTTGAAAAAATTTTCAAAAAAATTTTCGAAAAAATTTGGAAAAAAAATTTTCGAAAAAAATTTCGAAAAAAATTATGAAAAAAAATTTCGAAACAAAATTTCAAAAAAAAATTTCGAAAAAAATTTTCAAAAAAATTATTGAAAAATTTTGGAAAAAAATTTCCAGCAAAATTTTTTGAAAAAAATTCGAAAAAAAAGTTTTCGAAAAAAATTTTGAAAAAAAATTTGAAAAAAAAATTTTCGAAAAAAATTATGAAAAACATTTTCGAAAAAAAATTTTCCAAAAAAATTTTTGAAAAAAATTTCGAAAAAAAATTTTTGAAAAAAATTTCGAAAAAAAATTTTTGAAAAAAATTATGATAAAACTTTTCCAAAAAAAAAAATTCGAAAAAAATTTTGAAAAACAATTTTCGAAAAAAATTTTTAAAAAAATTTTGAAAAAAAATTTCGAAAAAAATTTTGAAAAAATTTTTGAAAAAATTTTCGAGAAAAATTTTGAAAAAATATTTCGAAAAAAATTTTGAAAAAAAATTTAGAAAAAAATTTTCGAAAAAAAATTTTCGAAAAAAATTCCGATAAAAAATTTTCGAAAAAATTTTGAAAAAAAATTTCGAAAAAAATTTTCAAAAAAATCTTCGAAAAAATTTTGGAAAAAATTTTTCAAAAAAAAATTTCAAAAAAATTTTCGAAAAAAATTCCGAAAAAAAATTTTCGAAAAAAATTTTGAAAAAAATTTTCGAAAAAAAATTTTGAAAAAAATTTTCGAAAAAAATTTTCGAAAAAAATTTCGAAAAAAAATTTTGAAAAAAATTTTGAAAAAAAATTTTGAAAAAAATTTTGAAAAAAATTCTCGAAAAAAAATTTTCCAAAAAAATTTTCGAAAAAAATTTTGATAAAAAATTTCGAAAAAAAAATTTCGAAAAATTTTGAAAAAAATTTTGGAAAAAAATTTTGAAAAAATTTTGAAAAATATTTTCGAAAAAAATTCCGAAAAAAAATTTTCGAAAAAAAATTTGAAAAAAAATTTCGAAAAAAATTTTGGAAAAAAATTTCGAAAAAAAATTTTCAAAAAAATTCGAAAAAAAATTTTGAAAAAATTTTCAAAAAAATGTTCGAAAAAATTTGGAAAAAAAATTTTCGAAAAAAATTTCGAAAAAAAAAATTTCGAAAAAAATTATGAAAAAAAATTTCGAAACAAAATTTCGAAAAAAAATTTCGAAAAAAATTATTGAAAAATTTTGGAAAAAAATTTCTAACAAAATTTTTTGAAAAAAATTCGAAAAAAAAATTTTCGAAAAAAATTTTGAAAAAAATTCTCGAAAAAAAATTTTCCAAAAAAATTTTTGAAAAAAATTTCGAAAAAAAATTTTCGAAAAAAATTTTGATAAAAATTTTCGAAAGAAAAAATTTTGAAAAAATTTTTGAAAAAAATTTTGGAAAAAAATTTTGAAAAAATTTTGAAAAATATTTTCGAAACAAATTCCGAAAAAAAATTTTCGAAAAAAAATTTGAGAAAAAATTTCGAGAAAAATTTTCAAAAAAATTTTCGAAAAAATTTTGGAAAAAAATTTCCAACAAAAATTTTCGAAAAAAATTCGAAAAAATAATTTTCAAAAAAATGTTCGAAAAAATTTTGGAAGAAAATTTTTCGAAAAAAATTTTGAAAAAATTTCAAAAAAAATTTCGAAAAAAATTTAAAAAAAATTCTCGAAAAAAAATTGTCGAAAAAAATTTTTCGAAAAAAATTTTCAAAAAAATTTTTGAAAAAAGTTTGGAAAAAAATTTTTCGAAAAAAATTTTCAAAAAATTTTCGAAAAAAATTTCGAAAAAAAATTTTCGAAAAAAATTTTGAAAAAAATTTACGAAAAAAATTTTCGAAAAAAATTTTTAAAAAAATTTTCGAAAAAAATTTCGAAAAAAAAATTTCGAAAAAAATTTTTAAAAAAAATTTCGAAAAAAATTTTCATAAAAATTTTCGAAAAAATTTTAGAAAAAATTTTTCGAAAAAAATTTTTAAAAAAATTTTCGAAAAAAATTTCGAAAAAAAATTTTCAAAAAAAAATTTTCGAAAAAAATTTTGAAAAAAATTTTCGAAAAAAAATTTTACAAAAAAATTTTTGAAAAAAATTTCGAAAAAAAATTTTCGAAAAAAATTTTGATAAAAATTTTCGAAAAAAAAATTTCGAAAAAATTTTGAAAAAAAATTTTCGATAAAAATTTTGAAAAAAAATTTTCAAAAAAATTTCCAAAAAAAATTTTGAAAAAAAATTTTGAAAAAAATTTTCAAAAAAATTTTCAAAAAAAATTTCGAAAAAAAAATTTCGAAAAATATTATGAAAAAAATTTCGAAAAAAAATTTGAAAAAAAAAATTCGTAAAAAAATTTTCAAAAAAATTTTCGAAAAAATTTTGAAAAAAATTTTCGAAAAAAATTTCGGAAAAAAATTTCGGAAAAAAATTTTTGAAAAAAATTTTGAAAAAAAATTTCGAAAAAATTTTGGAAAAAAATTTTCAAAAAAAATTTTGAAAAAATATTTTCAAAAAAAATTTTGAAAAAAAATTTCCAAAAAAATTTTTAAAATAATTTTCGAAAAAAATTTCGAAAAAAAATTTTCGAAAAAAAATTTCGAAAAAAAATTAGAAAAAAAATTTTTAAAAAAAATTTTCGAAAAAAATTTTGAAAAATATTTTCGATAAAAAATTTCCGAAAAAAATTTTGAAAAAAAATTTTCGATAAAAAATTTCCGAAAAAAATTTTGAAAAAAAATTTTCAAAAAAATTTTCGAAAAAATTTTGGAAAAAAATTTTTCGAAAAAAATTTTCTAAAAAAATTTCGAAAAAAATTTCGAAAAAAATTTTGAAATAAATTTTCGAAAAAAAAATTTCGAAAAAAATTTCGAAAAAAATTTTCGAAAAAAATATTGAAAAATATTTTCGATAAAAAATTTCCGAAAAAAATTTTGAAAAAAAATTTTCGATAAAAAATTTCCGAAAAAAATTTTGAAAAAAAATTTTCGAAAATAATTTAGAAAAAAATTTTTGAAAAAAAATTTTCGAAAAAAATTTTGAAAAGAAATTTTGAACAAAAATTTCGAAAAAAATTTTTAAAAAAAATTTCGAAAAAAAGTTTCGAAGAAAATTTTTCGAAAAAAATTTTGAAAAATATTTTCGATAAAAAATTTCCGAAAAAAATTTTGAAAAAAAATTTTCGATAAAAAATTTCCGAAAAAAATTTTGAAAAAAAATTTTCGATAAAAAATTTTCGAAAAAAATTTTGAAAAAAAATTTCGAAAAAAATTTTGAAAAAAATTTTCGAAAAAAATTTCGAAAAAAAATTTTCGAAAAAAAATTTCGAAAAAAAATTTGAAAAAAATTTTCGAAAAAAATTTCGATAAAAAATTTACGAAAAAAATTTTCGAAAAAATTTTGAAAAAAAAATTTTCGAAAAAAATTTCGAAAAAAAATTTTCAAAAAAAATTTTGAAAAAAAATTTCGAAAAAAATTTTTAAAAAAAATTTCGAAAAAAAATTTTCGAAAAAAAATTTCGAAAAAAAATTAGAAAAAAAAATTTTAAAAAAAATTTCGAAAAAAATTTTGAAAAAAATTTTCAAAAAAAATTTCGATAAAAATTTACGAAAAAAATTTTCGAAAAAATTTTGGAAAAAAATTTTTCCAAAAAAATTTCAAAAAAAAATTTTCATAAAGAAATTTAAAAAAAAATTTCGAAATAAATTTTTAAAAAAATTTTCGAAAAAAAATTTCGAAAAAAAAATTTCGAAAAACATTTTGAAAAAAAATTTTGAAAAAAATTTTCGAAAAAAATTTTGGAAAAAAATTTTTCGAAAAAAGTTTTGAAAAAATTTTCGAAAAAAATTTCGAAAAAAATTTCGAAAAAATTTTTTAAAAAATTTCCGAAAAACACTTGTCGAAAAAAAATTTTCGAAAAAAATTTCGAAAAAACATTTTCAAAAAAAATTTCCAAAAAAATTTTGAAAAAAATTTTAAAAAAATTTTCGAAAAACAATTGTCGAAAAAAATTGTGAAAAAATTTTTCGAAAAAAATTTTCAAAAATATTTTCGAAAAAATTTTGGATAAAAATTTTTCGAAAAAAATTTTCAAAAAAGTTTCAAAAAAAATTTCGAAAAAAAATTTTCGAAAAAAATTTTGAAAAAAATTTTCGAAAAAAATTTTGAAAAAGAATTTTGAAAAAAAATTTTCAAAAAAGTTTTCGAAAAAAATTTCGAAAAAAAAATTTCGAAAAAATTATGAAAAAAATTTAGAAAAAAAATTTGAAAAGAAAATTTCGTAAAAAAATTTTCAAAAAAATTTTCGAAAAGATTCTGGAAAAAAATATTTCGAAAAAAATTTTGAAAATAATTTTGGAAAACAATTTCGAAAAAATTTTGAAAGAAAATTTCGAAAAAATTTTGGAAAAAAGTTTCAAAAAAAATTTTGAAAAAAAATTTTCAAAAATATTTTGAAAAAAAATTTCGAAAAAAATTTTAAAAATAATTTTCGAAAAAAATTTAGAAAAAATTTTTCGAAAAAAATTTTTTAAAAAATTTTCGAAAAAAATTTCGAAAAAAAATTTTCAAAAAAAAATTTTCGAAAAAAAATTTGAAAAAAATTTTCGAAAAAAAATTTTACAAAAAAATTTTTGAAAAAAATTTCGAAAAAAAATTTTCGAAAAAAATTTTGATAAAAATTTTCGAAAAAAAAATTTCGAAAAAATTTTGAAAAAAAATTTTCGATAAAAATTTTGAAAAAAAATTTTCAAAAAAATTTCCAAAAAAAATTTTGAAAAAAAATTTTGAAAAAAATTTTGAAAAAAATTTTCAAAAAAAATTTCGAAAAAAAAATTTCGAAAAATATTATGAAAAAAATTTCGAAAAAAAATTTGAAAAAAAAAATTCGTAAAAAAATTTTCAAAAAAATTTTCGAAAAAATTTTAAAAAAAATTTTCGAAAAAAATTTCGGAAAAAAATTTCGGAAAAAAATTTTTGAAAAAAATTTTGAAAAAAAATTTCGAAAAAATTTTGGAAAAAAATTTTCAAAAAAAATTTTGAAAAAATATTTTCAAAAAAAATTTTGAAAAAAAATTTCCAAAAAAATTTTTAAAATAATTTTCGAAAAAAATTTCGAAAAAAAATTTTCGAAAAAAAATTTCGAAAAAAAATTAGAAAAAAAATTTTTAAAAAAAATTTTCGAAAAAAATTTTGAAAAATATTTTCGATAAAAAATTTCCGAAAAAAATTTTGAAAAAAAATTTTCGATAAAAAATTTCCGAAAAAAATTTTGAAAAAAAATTTTCAAAAAAATTTTCGAAAAAATTTTGGAAAAAAATTTTTCGAAAAAAATTTTCTAAAAAATTTTCGAAAAAAATTTCGAAAAAAATTTTAAAATAAATTTTCGAAAAAAAAATTTCGAAAAAAATTTCGAAAAAAAATTTTCGAAAAAAATTTTCGAAAAAAAATTAGAAAAAAAATTTTTAAAATAATTTTCGAAAAAAATTTCGAAAAAAAATTTTCGAAAAAAAATTTCGAAAAAAAATTAGAAAAAAAATTTTTAAAAAAAATTTTCGAAAAAAATTTTGAAAAATATTTTCGATAAAAAATTTCCGAAAAAAATTTTGAAAAAAAATTTTCGATAAAAAATTTCCGAAAAAACTTTTGAAAAAAAATTTTCAAAAAAATTTTCGAAAAAATTTTGGAAAAAAATTTTCTAAAAAATTTTCGAAAAAAATTTTGAAAAAAAATTTTCAAAAAAATTTCCGAAAAAAATTTTGAAAAAAAATTTTCGAAAATAATTTAGAAAAAAATTTTCGAAAAAAAATTTTCGAAAAAAATTTTGAAAAAAAATTTTGAACAAAAATTTCGAAAAAAATTTAAAAAAAAAATTTCGAAAAAAATTTCAAAAAAAAATTTTCGAAAAAAATTTTGAAAAAAAATTTCGAAAAAAATTTTGAAAAAAATTTTCGAAAAAAATTTCGAAAAAAAATTTTCGAAAAAAAATTTCGAAAAAAAATTTTCGAAAAACATTTCGATAAAAAATTTACGAAAAAAATTTTCGAAAAAATTTTGAAAAAAAATTTTTCGAAAAAAATTTCGAAAAAAAATTTTGAAAAAAAATTTTGAAAAAAAATTTCGAAAAAAATTTTTAAAAAAAATTTCGAAAAAAAATTTTCGAAAAAAAATTTCGAAAAAAAATTAGAAAAAAAATTTTTAAAAAAAATTTCAAAAAAAATTTTGAAAAAAATTTTCAAAAAAAATTTCGATAAAAAATTTACGAAAAAAATTTTCGAAAAAATTTTGGAATAAAATTTTCGAAAAAAATTTCAAAAAAAGATTTTCATAAAAAAATTTAAAAAAAAATTTCGAAATAAATTTTTAAAAAAATTTTCGAAAAAAAATTTCGAAAAAAAAATTTCGAAAAAAATTTTGAAAAAAAATTTCGAAAAAAATTTTCGAAAAAAATTTTGGAAAAAAATTTTTCGAAATAAGTTTTGAAAAAATTTTCGAATAAAATTTCGAAAAAATTTTTAAAAAAATTTCCCAAAAACAATTGTCGAAAAAAATTGTGAAAAAATTTTTCGAAAAAAATTTTCAAAAAAATTTTCGAAAAAATTTTGGAAAAAAATTTTTCGAAAAAAATTTTCAAAAAATTTTTCGAAAAAAATTTTCAAAAAATTTTTCGAAAAAAATTTTCAAAAAATTTTTGAAAAAAATTTTCAATAGAAATTTCGAAAAAAAAAATTCGAAAAAAAATTTGAAAAAAATCTTGAAAAGAAATTTCGAAAAAAATTTCCAGAAAAATTTATGAAAAAAATTTCGAAAAAAAATTTTCGAAAAAAATTTTGAAAAAAATTTTCGAAAAAAAATTTTCGAAAAAAATTTTCGAAAGAAATTTCGAAAAAAAAATTTCGAAAAAATTTTGAAAAAAATTTTCGAAAAAAAATTTTCAAAAAAAATTTTCGAAAAAAATTTTTAAAAAAATTTTTGAAAAAAATTTTTGAAAAAAATTTCGAAAAAAAATTTTCGAAAAAAATTTTGAAAGAAATTTCGAAAAAAATTTTCATAAAAATTTTCGAAAAAATTTTGGAAAAAACTTTTCGAAAAAAATTTTGAAAAAAGTTTTCGAAAAAAATTTTGAAAAAAAATTTGAAAAAAAATTTTCGAAAAAAATTATGAAAAACATTTTCGAAAAAAAATTTTCCAAAAAAATTTTTGAAAAAAATTTCGAAAAAAAATTTCTGAAAAAAATTATGATAAAACTTTTCCAAAAAAAAAAATTCGAAAAAAATTTTGAAAAACAATTTTCGAAAAAAATTTTTAAAAAAATTTTGAAAAAAAATTTCGAAAAAAATTTTGAAAAAATTTTTGAAAAAATTTTCGAGAAAAATTTTGAAAAAATATTTCGAAAAAAATTTTGAAAAAAAATTTAGAAAAAAATTTTCGAAAAAAAATTTTCGAAAAAAATTTCGATAAAAAATTTTCGAAAAAATTTTGAAAAAAAATTTCGAAAAAAATTTTCAAAAAAATCTTCGAAAAAATATTGGAAAAAATTTTTCAAAAAAAAATTTCAAAAAAATTTTCGAAAAAAATTCCGAAAAAAATTTTCGAAAAAAATTTTGAAAAAAATTTTCGAAAAAAAATTTTGAAAAAAATTTTCGAAAAAAATTTCGAAAAAAAATTTTGAAAAAAATTTTGAAAAAAAATTTTGAAAAAAATTTTGAAAAAAATTCTCGAAAAAAAATTTTCCAAAAAAATTTTCGAAAAAAATTTTGATAAAAAATTTCGAAAAAAAAATTTCGAAAAATTTTAAAAAACAATTTTTGAAAAAAATTTTGGAAAAAAATTTTGAAAAAATTTTGAAAAATATTTTCGAAAAAAATTCCGAAAAAAAATTTTCGAAAAAAAATTTGAAAAAAAATTTCGAAAAAAATTTTGGAAAAAAATTTCCAAAAAAAATTTTCAAAAAAATTCGAAAAAAAATTTTGAAAAAATTTTCAAAAAAATTTTCGAAAAAATTTGGAAAAAAAATTTTCGAAAAAAATTTCGAAAAAAATTATGAAAAAAAATTTCGAAACAAAATTTCAAAAAAAAATTTCGAAAAAAATTTTCAAAAAAATTATTGAAAAATTTTGGAAAAAAATTTCCAGCAAACTTTTTTGAAAAAAATTCGAAAAAAAAGTTTTCGAAAAAAATTTTGAAAAAAAATTTGAAAAAAAAATTTTCGAAAAAAATTATGAAAAACATTTTCGAAAAAAAATTTTCCAAAAAAATTTTTGAAAAAAATTTCGAAAAAAAATTTTTGAAAAAAATTTCGAAAAAAAATTTTTGAAAAAAATTATGATAAAACTTTTCCAAAAAAAAAAATTCGAAAAAAATTTTGAAAAACAATTTTCGAAAAAAATTTTTAAAAAAATTTTGAAAAAAAATTTCGAAAAAAATTTTGAAAAAATTTTTGAAAAAATTTTCGAGAAAAATTTTGAAAAAATATTTCGAAAAAAATTTTGAAAAAAAATTTAGAAAAAAATTTTCGAAAAAAAATTTTCGAAAAAAATTCCGATAAAAAATTTTCGAAAAAATTTTGAAAAAAAATTTCGAAAAAAATTTTCAAAAAAATCTTCGAAAAAATTTTGGAAAAAATTTTTCAAAAAAAAATTTCATAAAAATTTTCGAAAAAAATTCCGAAAAAAAATTTTCGAAAAAAATTTTGAAAAAAATTTTCGAAAAAAAATTTTGAAAAAAATTTTCGAAAAAAATTTTCGAAAAAAATTTCGAAAAAAAATTTTGAAAAAAATTTTGAAAAAAAATTTTGAAAAAAATTTTGAAAAAAATTCTCGAAAAAAAATTTTCCAAAAAAATTTTCGAAAAAAATTTTGATAAAAAATTTCGAAAAAAAAATTTCGAAAAATTTTGAAAAAAATTTTGGAAAAAAATTTTGAAAAAATTTTGAAAAATATTTTCGAAAAAAATTCCGAAAAAAAATTTTCGAAAAAAAATTTGAAAAAAAATTTCGAAAAAAATTTTGGAAAAAAGTTTCGAAAAAAAATTTTCAAAAAAATTCGAAAAAAAATTTTGAAAAAATTTTCAAAAAAATGTTCGAAAAAATTTGGAAAAAAAATTTTCGAAAAAAATTTCGAAAAAAAAAATTTCGAAAAAAATTATGAAAAAAAATTTCGAAACAAAATTTCGAAAAAAAATTTCGAAAAAAATTATTGAAAAATTTTGGAAAAAAATTTCTAACAAAATTTTTTGAAAAAAATTCGAAAAAAAAATTTTCGAAAAAAATTTTGAAAAAAATTCTCGAAAAAAAATTTTCCAAAAAAATTTTTGAAAAAAATTTCGAAAAAAAATTTTCGAAAAAAATTTTGATAAAAATTTTCGAAAGAAAAAATTTTGAAAAAATTTTTGAAAAAAATTTTGGAAAAAAATTTTGAAAAAATTTTGAAAAATATTTTCGAAACAAATTCCGAAAAAAAATTTTCGAAAAAAAATTTGAGAAAAAATTTCGAGAAAAATTTTCAAAAAAATTTTCGAAAAAATTTTGGAAAAAAATTTCCAACAAAAATTTTCGAAAAAAATTCGAAAAAATAATTTTCAAAAAAATGTTCGAAAAAATTTTGGAAGAAAATTTTTCGAAAAAAATTTTGAAAAAATTTCAAAAAAAATTTCGAAAAAAATTTAAAAAAAATTCTCGAAAAAAAATTGTCGAAAAAAATTTTTCGAAAAAAATTTTCAAAAAAATTTTTGAAAAAAGTTTGGAAAAAAATTTTTCGAAAAAAATTTTCAAAAAATTTTCGAAAAAAATTTCGAAAAAAAATTTTCGAAAAAAATTTTGAAAAAAATTTACGAAAAAAATTTTCGAAAAAAATTTTTAAAAAAATTTTCGAAAAAAATTTCGAAAAAAAAATTTCGAAAAAAATTTTTAAAAAAAATTTCGAAAAAAATTTTCATAAAAATTTTCGAAAAAATTTTAGAAAAAATTTTTCGAAAAAAATTTTTAAAAAAATTTTCGAAAAAAATTTCGAAAAAAAATTTTCAAAAAAAAATTTTCGAAAAAAATTTTGAAAAAAATTTTCGAAAAAAAATTTTACAAAAAAATTTTTGAAAAAAATCTCGAAAAAAAATTTTCGAAAAAAATTTTGATAAAAATTTTCGAAAAAAAAATTTCGAAAAAATTTTGAAAAAAAATTTTCGATAAAAATTTTGAAAAAAAATTTTCAAAAAAATTTCCAAAAAAAATTTTGAAAAAAAATTTTGAAAAAAATTTTCAAAAAAATTTTCAAAAAAAATTTCGAAAAAAAAATTTCGAAAAATATTATGAAAAAAATTTCGAAAAAAAATTTGAAAAAAAAAATTCGTAAAAAAATTTTCAAAAAAATTTTCGAAAAAATTTTGAAAAAAATTTTCGAAAAAAATTTCGGAAAAAAATTTCGGAAAAAAATTTTTGAAAAAAATTTTGAAAAAAAATTTCGAAAAAATTTTGGAAAAAAATTTTCAAAAAAAATTTTGAAAAAATATTTTCAAAAAAAATTTTGAAAAAAAATTTCCAAAAAAATTTTTAAAATAATTTTCGAAAAAAATTTCGAAAAAAAATTTTCGAAAAAAAATTTCGAAAAAAAATTAGAAAAAAAATTTTTAAAAAAAATTTTCGAAAAAAATTTTGAAAAATATTTTCGATAAAAAATTTCCGAAAAAAATTTTGAAAAAAAATTTTCGATAAAAAATTTCCGAAAAAAATTTTGAAAAAAAATTTTCAAAAAAATTTTCGAAAAAATTTTGGAAAAAAATTTTTCGAAAAAAATTTTCTAAAAAAATTTCGAAAGAAATTTCGAAAAAAATTTTGAAATAAATTTTCGAAAAAAAAATTTCGAAAAAAATTTCGAAAAAAATTTTCGAAAAAAATATTGAAAAATATTTTCGATAAAAAATTTCCGAAAAAAATTTTGAAAAAAAATTTTCGATAAAAAATTTCCGAAAAAAATTTTGAAAAAAAATTTTCGAAAATAATTTAGAAAAAAATTTTTGAAAAAAAATTTTCGAAAAAATTTTGAAAAAAAAATTTTCGAAAAAAATTTCGAAAAAAAATTTTCAAAAAAAATTTTGAAAAAAAATTTCGAAAAAAATTTTTAAAAAAAATTTCGAAAAAAAATTTTCGAAAAAAAATTTCGAAAAAAAATTAGAAAAAAAAATTTTAAAAAAAATTTCGAAAAAAATTTTGAAAAAAATTTTCAAAAAAAATTTCGATAAAAATTTACGAAAAAAATTTTCGAAAAAATTTTGGAAAAAAATTTTTCCAAAAAAATTTCAAAAAAAAATTTTCATAAAAAAATTTAAAAAAAAATTTCGAAATAAATTTTTAAAAAAATTTTCGAAAAAAAATTTCGAAAAAAAAATTTCGAAAAACATTTTGAAAAAAAATTTTGAAAAAAATTTTCGAAAAAAATTTTGGAAAAAAATTTTTCGAAAAAAGTTTTGAAAAAATTTTCGAAAAAAATTTCGAAAAAAATTTCGAAAAAATTTTTTAAAAAATTTCCGAAAAACACTTGTCGAAAAAAAATTTTCGAAAAAAATTTCGAAAAAACATTTTCAAAAAAAATTTCCAAAAAAATTTTGAAAAAAATTTTAAAAAAATTTTCGAAAAACAATTGTCGAAAAAAATTGTGAAAAAATTTTTCGAAAAAAATTTTCAAAAATATTTTCGAAAAAATTTTGGATAAAAATTTTTCGAAAAAAATTTTCAAAAAAGTTTCAAAAAAAATTTCGAAAAAAAATTTTCGAAAAAAATTTTGAAAAAAATTTTCGAAAAAAATTTTGAAAAAGAATTTTGAAAAAAAATTTTCAAAAAAGTTTTCGAAAAAAATTTCGAAAAAAAAATTTCGAAAAAATTATGAAAAAAATTTAGAAAAAAAATTTGAAAAGAAAATTTCGTAAAAAAATTTTCAAAAAAATTTTCGAAAAGATTCTGGAAAAAAATATTTCGAAAAAAATTTTGAAAATAATTTTGGAAAACAATTTCGAAAAAATTTTGAAAGAAAATTTCGAAAAAATTTTGGAAAAAAGTTTCAAAAAAAATTTTGAAAAAAATTTTCAAAAATATTTTGAAAAAAAATTTCGAAAAAAATTTTAAAAATAATTTTCGAAAAAAATTTAGAAAAAATTTTTCGAAAAAAATTTTTAAAAAAATTTTCGAAAAAAATTTCGAAAAAAAATTTTCAAAAAAAAATTTTCGAAAAAAAATTTGAAAAAAATTTTCGAAAAAAAATTTTACAAAAAAATTTTTGAAAAAAATTTCGAAAAAAAATTTTCGAAAAAAATTTTGATAAAAATTTTCGAAAAAAAAATTTCGAAAAAATTTTGAAAAAAAATTTTCGATAAAAATTTTGAAAAAAAATTTTCAAAAAAATTTCCAAAAAAAATTTTGAAAAAAAATTTTGAAAAAAATTTTGAAAAAAATTTTCAAAAAAAATTTCGAAAAAAAAATTTCGAAAAATATTATGAAAAAAATTTCGAAAAAAAATTTGAAAAAAAAAATTCGTAAAAAAATTTTCAAAAAAATTTTCGAAAAAATTTTAAAAAAAATTTTCGAAAAAAATTTCGGAAAAAAATTTCGGAAAAAAATTTTTGAAAAAAATTTTGAAAAAAAATTTCGAAAAAATTTTGGAAAAAAATTTTCAAAAAAAATTTTGAAAAAATATTTTCAAAAAAAATTTTGAAAAAAAATTTCCAAAAAAATTTTTAAAATAATTTTCGAAAAAAATTTCGAAAAAAAATTTTCGAAAAAAAATTTCGAAAAAAAATTAGAAAAAAAATTTTTAAAAAAAATTTTCGAAAAAAATTTTGAAAAATATTTTCGATAAAAAATTTCCGAAAAAAATTTTGAAAAAAAATTTTCGATAAAAAATTTCCGAAAAAAATTTTGAAAAAAAATTTTCAAAAAAATTTTCGAAAAAATTTTGGAAAAAAATTTTTCGAAAAAAATTTTCTAAAAAATTTTCGAAAAAAATTTCGAAAAAAATTTTAAAATAAATTTTCGAAAAAAAAATTTCGAAAAAAATTTCGAAAAAAAATTTTCGAAAAAAATTTTCGAAAAAAAATTAGAAAAAAAATTTTTAAAATAATTTTCGAAAAAAATTTCGAAAAAAAATTTTCGAAAAAAAATTTCGAAAAAAAATTAGAAAAAAAATTTTTAAAAAAAATTTTCGAAAAAAATTTTGAAAAATATTTTCGATAAAAAATTTCCGAAAAAAATTTTGAAAAAAAATTTTCGATAAAAAATTTCCGAAAAAACTTTTGAAAAAAAATTTTCAAAAAAATTTTCGAAAAAATTTTGGAAAAAAATTTTCTAAAAAATTTTCGAAAAAAATTTCGAAAAAAATTTTGGAAAAAAATTTTTCGAAAAAAGTTTTGAAAAAATTTTCGAAAAAAATTTCGAAAAAATTTTTTAAAAAATTTCCGAAAAACAATTGTCGAAAAAAATTGTGAAAAAAATTTTCGAAAAAAATTTTCAAAAACATTTTCGAAAAAATTTTGGAAAAAAATTTTTCGAAAAAAATTTTCAAAAATTTTTCGAAAAAAATTTTCAAAAAAGTTTCGAAAAAAATTTTCAATAGAAATTTCGAAAAAAAAAATTCGAAAAAAAATTTAAAAAAAATTTTTAAAAGAAATTTCGAAAAAAATTTCCAGAAAAATTTTCGAAAAAATATCGAAAAAAAAATTTCGAAAAAAATTTCGAAAAATAATTTTCGAAAAAAATTTTGAAAAAATTTTGAAAAAAAATTTTCGAAAAAAATTTTAGAAAAAAATTTTCGAAAAAAATTTTGAAAAAATTTTCGAAAAAAAATTATGAAAAAAAAATTTTGAAAAAAATTTTCAAAAAAATTTTCAAAAAATTTTCAAAAAAATTTTGGAAAAAAAATTCTCGTAAAAAATTTTCGAAAACAATTTCAAAAAAAATTATGAAAAAAAATTTCGAAAAAAAAGTTTCGAAAAAAATTTCGAAAAAAAATTTTCGAAAAAAATTTTCACAAACATTTGGGAAAAAAATTTTTCGAAAAAAATTTTCAAAACATTTTGAAAAAAATTTCGTAAAAAATTTCGAAAAAAAATTTCGAAAAAAAATTTCGAAAAAAAAATTATGAAAAAAATTTCGAAAAAAAATTTGAAAAATTTTGAAAAAAATTTTCGAAAAAAATTTCGGATAAAAATTTTCGAAAAAAATTTTGAAAAAAAATTTCGAAAAAATTTTGGAAAAAAATTTTCAAAAAAAATTTAGAAAAAATATTTCGAAAAAAATTTTCAAAAAAATTTTCGAAAAAATTTTGGAAAAAAATTTTTTGAAAAAAATTTTCTAAATTATTTTCGAAAAAAATTTCGAAAAAAATTTTCGAAAAAAATTTTGAAATAAATTTTCGAAAAAAAAATTTCGAGAAAAATTTCGAAAAAAAATTTTCGAAAAAAATTTTGATAACGATTTTCGATAAAAAATTTCCGAAAAAAATTTTGAAAAAAAATTTTGAAAAAAAATTTTCGAGAAAAAATTTAAAAAAAAATTTTTGAAACAAATTTTGAAAAAAAATTTTCGAAAAAAATTTTTTTAAAAAATTTCAAAAAAAATTTCGAAAAAAATTTAAAAAAAATTCTCGAAAAAAAATTGTCGAAAAAAATTTTTCGAAAAAAATTTTCAAAAAAATTTTTGAAAAAAGTTTGGAAAAAAATTTTTCGAAAAAAATTTTCAAAAAATTTTCGAAAAAAATTTCGAAAAAAAATTTTCGAAAAAAATTTTGAAAAAAATTTACGAAAAAAATTTTCGAAAAAAATTTTTAAAAAAATTTTCGAAAAAAATTTCGAAAAAAAAATTTCGAAAAAAATTTTTAAAAAAAATTTCGAAAAAAATTTTCATAAAAATTTTCGAAAAAATTTTAGAAAAAATTTTTCGAAAAAAATTTTTAAAAAAATTTTCGAAAAAAATTTCGAAAAAAAATTTTCAAAAAAAAATTTTCGAAAAAAATTTCGAAAAAAAATTTTCGAAAAAAAATTTCGAAAAAAAATTAGAAAAAAAATTTTTAAAAAAAATTTTCGAAAAAAATTTTGAAAAATATTTTCGATAAAAAATTTCCGAAAAAAATTTTGAAAAAAAATTTTCGATAAAAAATTTCCGAAAAAAATTTTGAAAAAAAATTTTCAAAAAAATTTTCGAAAAAATTTTGGAAAAAAATTTTTCGAAAAAAATATTCTAAAAAATTTTCGAAAAAAATTTCGAAAAAAATTTTGAAATAAATTTTCGAAAAAAAAATTTCGAAAAAAATTTCGAAAAAAAATTTTCGAAAAAAATTTTCGAAAAAAATTTTGAAAAATATTTTCTATAAAAAATTTCCGAAAAAAATTTTGAAAAAAAATTTTCGATAAAAAATTTCCGAAAAAAATTTTGAAAAAAAATTTTCGAAAATAATTTAGAAAAAAATTTTTGAAAAAAAATTTTCGAAAAAAATTTTGAAAAGAAATTTTGAACAAAAATTTCGAAAAAAATTTTTAAAAAAAATTTCGAAAAAAAGTTTCGAAGAAAATTTTTCGAAAAAAATTTTGAAAAATATTTTCGATAAAAAATTTCCGAAAAAAATTTTGAAAAAAAATTTTCGATAAAAAATTTCCGAAAAAAATTTTGAAAAAAAATTTTCGATAAAAAATTTTCGAAAAAAATTTTGAAAAAAAATTTCGAAAAAAATTTTGAAAAAAATTTTCGAAAAAAATTTCGAAAAAAAATTTTCGAAAAAAAATTTCGAAAAAAAATTTGAAAAAAATTTTCGAAAAAAATTTCGATAAAAAATTTACGAAAAAAATTTTCGAAAAAATTTTGAAAAAAAAATTTTCGAAAAAAATTTCGAAAAAAAATTTTCAAAAAAAATTTTGAAAAAAAATTTCGAAAAAAATTTTTAAAAAAAATTTCGAAAAAAAATTTTCGAAAAAAAATTTCGAAAAAAAATTAGAAAAAAAATTTTTAAAAAAAATTTCGAAAAAAATTTTGAAAAAAATTTTCAAAAAAAATTTCGATAAAAATTTACGAAAAAAATTTTCGAAAAAATTTTGGAAAAAAATTTTTCGAAAAAAATTTCAAAAAAAAATTTTCATAAAAAAATTTAAAAAAAAATTTCGAAATAAATTTTTAAAAAAATTTTCGAAAAAAAATTTCGAAAAAAAAATTTCGAAAAAAATTTTGAAAAAAAATTTTGAAAAAAATTTTCGAAAAAAATTTTGGAAAAAAATTTTTCGAAAAAAGTTTTGAAAAAATTTTCGAAAAAAATTTCGAAAAAATTTTTTAAAAAATTTCCGAAAAACAATTGTCGAAAAAAATTGTGAAAAAATTTTTCGAAAAAAATTTTCAAAAAAATTTTCGAAAAAATTTTGGAAAAAAATTTTTCGAAAAAAATTTTCAAAAATTTTTCGAAAAAAATTTTCAAAAAAGTTTCGAAAAAAATTTTCAATAGAAATTTCGAAAAAAAAATTCGAAAAAAAATTTGAAAAAAATTTTGAAAAGAAATTTCGAAAAAAATTTCCAGAAAAATTTTCGAAAAAATATCGAAAAAAAAATTTCGAAAAAAATTTCGAAAAATAATTTTCGAAAAAAATTTTGAAAAAATTTTGGAAAAAAAATTTTCGAAAAAAATTTTAGAAAAAAATTTTCGAAAAAAATTTTCGAAAACAATTTCGAAAAAAATTATGAAAAAAAATTTCGAAAAAAAAGTTTCGAAAAAAATTTCGAAAAAAAATTTTCGAAAAAAATTTTCACAAACATTTAGGAAAAAAATTTTTCGAAAAAAATTTTCAAAACATTTTGAAAAAAATTTCGTAAAAAATTTCGAAAAAAAATTTCGAAAAAAAATTTCGAAAAAAAAATTATGAAAAAAATTTCTAAAAAAAATTTGAAAAAATTTTGAAAAAAATTTTCGAAAAAAATTTCGGATAAAAATTTTCGAAAAAAATTTTGAAAAAAAATTTCGAAAAAATTTTCGAAAAAAATTTTCAAAAAAAATTTAGAAAAAATATTTCGAAAAAAATTTTCAAAAAAATTTTTGAAAAAAGTTTGTAAAAAAATTTTTCGAAAAAAATTTTCAAAAAATTTTCGAAAAAAATTTCGAAAAAAAATTTTCGAAAAAAATTTTGAAAAAAATTTACGAAAAAAATTTTCGAAAAAAATTTTTAAAAAAATTTTCGAAAAAAATTTCGAAAAAAAAATTTCGAAAAAAATTTTTAAAAAAAATTTCGAAAAAAATTTTCATAAAAATTTTCGAAAAAATTTTAGAAAAAATTTTTCGAAAAAAATTTTTAAAAAAATTTTCGAAAAAAATTTCGAAAAAAAATTTTCAAAAAAAAATTTTCGAAAAAAATTTTGAAAAAAATTTTCGAAAAAAAATTTTACAAAAAAATTTTTGAAAAAAATTTCGAAAAAAAATTTTCGAAAAAAATTTTGATAAAAATTTTCGAAAAAAAAATTTCGAAAAAATTTTGAAAAACAATTTTTGAAAAAAATTTTTAAAAAAATTTTGAAAAAAAATTTCGAAAAAAATTTTGAAAAAATTTTCGAAAAACTTTGGGAAAAAAATTTTTCAAAAAATATTTCCGAAAAAAATTTCGAAAAAAATTTTCAGAAACATTTGGGAAAAAAATTTCGAAAAAAAATTTTCGAAAAAAATTTTGAAAAAAATTCTCGAAAACAAATGTTGAAAAAAAATTTCGAAAAAAATTTCAAAAAAAAATTTCGAAAAAAATTTTCAAAAAAATTTTCAAAAAAATTTTGGAAAAAAATTTTCGATAAAAATTTTGAAAAAAAATTTTCAAAAAAATTTCCAAAAAAAATTTTGAAAAAAAATTTTGAAAAAAATTTTCAAAAAAATTTTCAAAAAAAATTTCGAAAAAAAAATTTCGAAAAATATTATGAAAAAAATTTCGAAAAAAAATTTGAAAAAAAAAATTCGTGAAAAAATTTTCAAAAAAAGTTTCGAAAAAATTTTGGAAAAAAATTTTTCGAAAAAAATTTTGAAAAACATTTTTGAAAAAAATTTCGAAAAAATTTTGAAAAAAATTTTCGAAAAAAATTTCGGAAAAAAATTTCGGAAAAAAATTTTTGAAAAAAATTTTGAAAAAAAATTTCGAAAAAATTTTGGAAAAAAATTTTCAAAAAAAATTTTGAAAAAATATTTTCAAAAAAAATTTTGAAAAAAAATTTCCAAAAAAATTTTTAAAATAATTTTCGAAAAAAATTTCGAAAAAAAATTTTCGAAAAAAAATTTCGAAAAAAAATTAGAAAAAAAATTTTTAAAAAAAATTTTCGAAAAAAATTTTGAAAAATATTTTCGATAAAAAATTTCCGAAAAAAATTTTGAAAAAAAATTTTCGATAAAAAATTTCCGAAAAAAATTTTGAAAAAAAATTTTCAAAAAAATTTTCGAAAAAATTTTGGAAAAAAATTTTTCGAAAAAAATTTTCTAAAAAATTTTCGAAAAAAATTTCGAAAAAAATTTTGGAAAAAAATTTTTCGAAAAAAGTTTTGAAAAAATTTTCGAAAAAAATTTCGAAAAAATTTTTTAAAAAATTTCCGAAAAACAATTGTCGAAAAAAATTTTGAAAAAAATTTTCGAAAAAAATTTTCAAAAAAATTTTCGAAAAAATTTTGGAAAAAAATTTTTCGAAAAAAATTTTCAAAAATTTTTCGAAAAAAATTTTCAAAAAAGTTTCGAAAAAAATTTTCAATAGAAATTTCGAAAAAAAAAATTCGAAAAAAAATTTTAAAAAAATTTTTAAAAGAAATTTCGAAAAAAATTTCCAGAAAAATTTTCGAAAAAATATCGAAAAAAAAATTTCGAAAAAAATTTCGAAAAATAATTTTCGAAAAAAATTTTGAAAAAATTTTGGAAAAAAAATTTTCGAAAAAAATTTTAGAAAAAAATTTTCGAAAAAAATTTTGAAAAAATTTTCGAAAAAAAATTATGAAAAAAAAATTTTGAAAAAAATTTTCAAAAAAATTTTCAAAAAATTTTCAAAAAAATTTTGGAAAAAAAATTCTCGTAAAAAATTTTCGAAAACAATTTCAAAAAAAATTATGAAAAAAAATTTCGAAAAAAAAGTTTCGAAAAAAATTTCGAAAAAAAATTTTCGAAAAAAATTTTCACAAACATTTGGGAAAAAAATTTTTCGAAAAAAATTTTCAAAACATTTTGAAAAAAATTTCGTAAAAAATTTCGAAAAAAAATTTCGAAAAAAAATTTCGAAAAAAAAATTATGAAAAAAATTTTGAAAAAAAATTTGAAAAATTTTGAAAAAAATTTTCGAAAAAAATTTCGGATAAAAATTTTCGAAAAAAATTTTGAAAAAAAATTTCGAAAAAATTTTGGAAAAAAATTTTCAAAAAAAATTTAGAAAAAATATTTCGAAAAAAATTTTCAAAAAAATTTTCGAAAAAATTTTGGAAAAAAATTTTTCGAAAAAAATTTTCTAAATTATTTTCGAAAAAAATTTCGAAAAAAATTTTCGAAAAAAATTTTGAAATAAATTTTCGAAAAAAAAATTTCGAGAAAAATTTCGAAAAAAAATTTTCGAAAAAAATTTTGATAACGATTTTCGATAAAAAATTTCCGAAAAAAATTTTGAAAAAAAATTTTGAAAAAAAATTTTCGAGAAAAAATTTCCGAAAAAAATTTGAAAAAAAAATTTTCGAAAATAATTTTAAAAAAAATTTTTGAAACAAATTTTGAAAAAAAATTTTCGAAAAAAATTTTTTTAAAAAATTTCGAAAAAAATTTTCGAAGAAAAATTTTCGAAAAAAATTTCAAAAAAAAATTTTCGAAAAAAATTTTGAAAAAAAATTTTCGAAAAAAATTTTGATAAAAATTTTCGAAAAAAAAATTTCGAAAAAATTTTGAAAAACAATTTTTGAAAAAAATTTTAAAAAAAATTTTGAAACAAAATTTCGAAAAAAATATTGAAAAAATTTTCGAAAAACTTTGGGAAAAAAATTTTTCAAAAAATATTTCCGAAAAAAATTTCGAAAAAAATTTTCAGAAACATTTGGGAAAAAAATTTCGAAAAAAAATTTTCGAAAAAAATTTTGAAAAAAATTCTCGAAAAAAAATGTTGAAAAAAAATTTCGAAAAAAATTTCAAAAAAAAATTTCGAAAAAAATTTTCAAAAAAATTTTCAAAAAAATTTTGGAAAAAAATTTTCGATAAAAATTTTGAAAAAAAATTTTCAAAAATATTTTCAAAAAAAATTTTAAAAAAAAATTTTGAAAAAAATTTTCAAAAAAATTTTCGAAAAAAATTTCGAAAAAAAAATTTCGAAAAATATTATGAAAAAAATTTCGAAAAAAAATTTGAAAAAAAAAATTCGTAAAAAAATTTTCAAAAAAATTTTCGAAAAAATTTTGGAAAAAAATTTTTCGAACAAAATTTTGAAAAAAATTTTTGAAAAAAATTTCGAAAAAATTTTGAAAAAAATTTTCGAAAAAAATTTCGGAAAAAAATTTCGGAAATAAATTTTTGAAAAAAATTTTGAAAAAAAATTTCGAAAAAATTTTCAAAAAAAATTTTCAAAAAAAATTTTCAAAAAAAATTTTGAAAAAAAATTTCCAAAAAAATTTTTAAAATAATTTTCGAAAAAAATTTCGAAAAAAAATTTTCGAAAAAAAATTTGAAAAAAAATTTTCGAAAAAAAATTTGAAAAAAAATTTCGAAAAAAATTTTCAAAAAAATTTTCGAAAAAATTTTGGAAAAAAATTTTTCAAAAAAAAGTTTCTAAAAAATTTTCGAAAAAAATTTCGAAAAAAATTTTGAAATAAATTTTCGAAAAAAAAATTTCGAAAAAAATTTCGAAAAAAAATTTTCGGAAAAAATTTTCGAAAAAAATTTTGAAAAATATTTTCGATAAAAAATTTCCGAAAAAAATTTTGAAAAAAAATTTTCCATAAAAAATTTCCGAAAAAAATTTTGAAAAAAAAATTTCGAAAATAATTTAGAAAAAAATTTTTGAAAAAAAATTTTCGAAAAAAATTTTGAAAAAAAATTTTGAACAAAAATTTCGAAAAAAATTTTTAAAAAAAAATTTCGAAAATACTTTTCGAAGAAATTTTTTCGAAAAAAATTTCAAAAAAAAATTTTCGAAAAAAATTTTGAAAAAAAATTTCGAAAAAAATTTTGAAAAAAATTTTCGAAAAAAATTTTGAAAAAAAATTTTCGAAAAAAAATTTCGAAAAAAAATTTGAAAAAAATTTTCGAAAAAAATTTCGATAAAAAATTTACGAAAAAAATTTTCGGAAAAGTTTGAAAAAAAATTTTTCGAAAAAAAATTTTCAAAAAAAATTTTGAAAAAAAATTTCGAAAAAAATTTTTAAAAAAAATTTCGAAAAAAAATTTTCGAAAAAAAATTTCGAAAAAAAATTAGAAAAAAAATTTTTAAAAAAAATTTCGAAAAAAAATTTGAAAAAAATTTTCAAAAAAAATTTCGATAAAAAATTTACGAAAAAAATTTTCGAAAAAATTTTGGAAAAAAATTTTTCGAAAAAAATTCCAAAAAAAAATTTTCATAAATAAATTTAAAAAAAAATTTCGAAATAAATTTTTAAAAAAATTTTCGAAAAAAAATTTCGAAAAAAAAATTTCGAAAAAAATTTTGAAAAAAAATTTCGAAAAAAATTTTCGAAAAAAATTTTCGAAAAAAAATTTTCGAAAAAAATTTTCGAAAAAAATTTTGAAAAAAAATTTCGAAAAAAATTTCCAAAGAAATTTCGAAAAAAAATTTTCGAAAAAAATTTTGAAAAAAATTTTGAAAAAACATTTTGAAAAAAATTTTCGAAAAAATTTTGAAAAAAAATTTCGTAAAAAATTTTGAAAAAAAATTTCGAAAAAAATTTTGAAAAAAATTTCGAAAAAAAATTTTCGAAAAAAATTTTCAAAAAAATTTTCGAAAAAATTTTGGAAAAAAATTTTTCGAAAAAAATTTTGAAAAAAATTTTCGAAAAAAATTTCGAAAAAAATTTTGAAAAAAATTTTCGAAAAAAATTTTGAAAAAAAATTTTCGAAAAAATTTTGAAAAAAAATTTCGTAAAAAATTTTGAAAAAAAATTTCGAAAAAAATTTTCGAAAAAAATTTAAAAAAAAAATTTGGAAAAAAAATTTTGAAAAAAATTTTCAAAAAAAATTTCGAAAAAAAAATTTCGAAAAAAATTTCGAAAAAAAATTTTCGAAAAAAATTTTGAAAAAAAATTTCGAAAAAAATTTTCAAAAAAATTTTCGAAAAAATATTTCAAAAAAATTTTTCGAAAAAAATATTTCAAAAAAAATTTTGAAAAAAATTTCGAAAAAAAATTTTCGAAAAAAATTTTCAAAAAAATTTTCGAAAAAATTTTGGAAAAAAATTTTTCGAAAAAAATTTTGAAAAAAATTTTCGAAAAAAATTTCGAAAAAAATTTTGAAAAAAATTTTCGAAAAAAATTTTGAAAAAAATTTTTCGAAAAAATTTTGAAAAAAAATTTCGAAAAAAATTTTGAAAAAAATTTTCGAAAAAAATTTGGAAAAAAAATTTTCAAAAAAAAAATTGAAAAAAAATTTCGAAAAAAATTTTTAAAAAAATTTTCGAAAAAATTTTCAGAAAAAATTTTGAAAAAAATTTTCGAAAAAAATTTTTCGAAAATAGATAAAAAAATTCGAAAAAAAATTTTCGAAAAAAATTTTCGAATAAAATTTTGAAAACAAATTTCGAAAAAAATTTTCGAAAGAAATTTCGAAAAAAAATTTTCGAAAAAAATTTTGAAAAAAATTTTGAAAAAAAATCTTAAAAAAAATTTTGAAAAAAAAATTTGAAAAAAATTTTCAAAAAAATTTGAAAAAAATTTTCAAAAAAATTTTCGAAAAAAATTTTTAAAAAAATGTTTTGAAAAAAATTTTCAAAAAAATTTTCGAAAAAAATTTCGAAAAAAAATTTTCGAAAAAAATTTTGAAAAAAATTTTCGAAAAAAAATTTTCGAAAAAAATTTTCAAAAAAAATTTCGAAAAAATTTTTGAAAAAAAATTTTCGAAAAAAAATTTCGAAAAAAAATTTGAAAAAAATTTTCGAAAAAAATTTCGATAAAAAATTTACGAAAAAAATTTTCGAAAAAAAATTAGAAAAAAAATTTTTAAAAAAAATTTCGAAAAAAATTTTGAAAAAAATTTTGAAAAAAAATCTTAAAAAAAATTTTGAAAAAAAAATTTGAAAAAAATTTTCAAAAAAATTTTCGAAAAAAATTTTTAAAAAAATGTTTTGAAAAAAATTTTCAAAAAAATTTTCGAAAAAAATTTCGAAAAAAAATTTTCGAAAAAAATTTTGAAAAAAATTTTCGAAAAAAAATTTTCGAAAAAAATTTTCAAAAAAAATTTCGAAAAAATTTTGGAAAAAAATTTTTCGAAAAAAATTTTTAAAAAAATTTTCGAACAAAATTTCGAAAAAAATTTTGAAAAAAATTTTCGAAAAAAATTTCAAAAAAAAATTTTCGAAAAAAATTTTGAAAAAAAATTTCGAAAAAAATTTTCGAAAAAAATTTTCGAAAAAAATTTTGAAAAAAAATTTGGAAAAAAAATTTTGAAAAAAATTTTCGAAAAAAATTTCGAAAAAAAAATTTCGAAAAAAATTTCGAAAAAAAATTTTGATAAAAAATTTTGAAAAAAAATTTCGAAAAAAATTTTCAAAAAAATTTTCGAAGAAAAATTTCAAAAAAATTTTTCGAAAAAAATATTTCAAAAAAAATTTCGAAAAAAATTTTGAAAAAAAATTTTCGAAAAAATTTTGAAAAAAAATTTCGTAAAAAATTTTGAAAAAAATTTTCGAAAAAAATTTGGAAAAAAATTTTCAAAAAAAAAATTGAAAAAAAATTTCGAAAAAAATTTTTAAAAAAATTTTCGAAAAAATTTTCAGAAAAAATTTTGAAAAAAATTTTCGAAAAAAAAATTTCGAAAAAAAATTTCGAAAGAAATTTTTCGAAAATAGATAAAAAAATTCGAAAAAAAATTTTCGAAAAAAATTTTCGAAAAAAATTTTGAAAAAAATTTTCGAAAAAATTTTGGAAAAAAATTTGAAAAAAATTTTCCAAAAAAATTTCGAAAAAAAATTTTCGAAAAAAATTTTGAAAAAAAATTTCCAAAAAAATTTTCAAAAAAATTCTCGAAAAAATTTTCGTAAAAAAATTTTCGAAAAAATTTTCGAAAAAAAATTTTCGAAAAAAATTTTGAAAAAAATTTTCAAAAAAATTTTCGAAAAAATTTTGGAAAAAAATTTTTCAAAAAAAATTTGGAAAAAATTTCGAAAAAAATTTTTGAAAGAAATTTTGAAAAAAAATTTCGAAAAAAATTTTAAAAAAAATTTTCGAAAAAAAATTTTCGAAAAAAATTTTGATAAAAAATTTTCGAAAAAAATTTTGAAAAAAATTTTCGAAAAAAATTTCGAAAAAAAATTTTCGAAAAAAATTTTGAAAAAAAATTTCGAAAACAATTTTCAAAAAAATTTTCGAAAAAAATTTTCAAAAAAATTTTTCGAAAAAAATTTTCAAAAAAATTTTCGAATAAAATTTCGAAAAAATTTTGGAAAAAATTTTTCGAAAAACATTTTCGAAAGAAATTTCGAAAAAAAAATTTCGAAAAAAATTTTGAAAAAAAATTTCGAAAAAAATTTTCAAAAAAATTTTCGAAAAAAATTTTCAAAAAAATTTTTCGAAAAAAATATTTCAAAAAAATTCTTGAAAAAAATTTCGAAAAAAAATTTTCGAAAAAAATTTTCAAAAAAATTTTCGAAAAAATTTTGGAAAAAAATTTTGAAAAAAATTTTCGAAAAAAATTTCGAAAAAAATTTTGAAAAAAATTTTCGAAAAAAATTTTGAAAAAAAATTTTCGAAAAAATTTTGGAAAAAAAATTTCGAAAAAAATTTTGAAAAAAATTTTCGGAAAAATTTTGGAAAAAAATTTTCAAAAAAAAAATTGAAAAAAAATTTCGAAAAAAATTTTTTAAAAAATTTTCGAAAAAATTTTCAGAAAAAATTTTGAAAAAGATTTTCGAAAAAAAATTTCGAAAAAAATTATTAGAAAATAGATAAAAAAATTCGAAAAAAAATTTTCGAAAAAAATTTTGAAAAAAAATTTGGAAAAAAAAATTCGAAAAAAAATTTCGAAAAAAAATTTCGAAAAATATTTCGAAAAAAATTTTCGAAAAAAAATTCGAAAAAAATTTTGAAAAAAATTTTCGAAAAAAATTTCGAAAAAAAATTTTCGAAAAAAATTTAGAAAAAAAATTTCAAAAAAAAATTTTCGAAAAAAATTTTGAAAAAAATTTTCGAAAAAAAAATTTCGAAAAAAAATTTCAAAAAAAATTTCGAAAAAAAATTTTTGAAAAAAATATTGAAAAAAATTTTCGAAAAAATTTCGAAAAAAAATTTTGAAAAAATTTTTTTCGAAAATTTTTTAAAATTTTTTTTCGAAAATTTTTTTTCGAAATTTTTTTCGAAAATTTTTTTGAAAATTTTTTTCAAAAAAGTTTTTTAAAAATTTTTTTCGTAAATTTTTTTGAAAATTTTTTTCGAAATTTTTTTTCAAAATTTTTTTCAAAATTTTTTTTCAAAATTTTATTCAAAATTTTTTTCGAAAATTTTTTTTCGAAATTTTTTTCGAAAATTTTTTTTCCAATTTTTTTTTCAAAATTATTTTCGAAAATTTTTTTTCAGAAATTTTTTTCAAAAATTTTTTTCGAATTTTTTTTCGAAATTTCTTTCGAAAATTTTTTTCGATTTTTCAAAATTTTTTTCGAAAATTTTTTTTCGAAATTTTTTTCGAAAATTTTTTTCAAAATTTTTTACGAATTTTTTTTCGAAAATTTTTTTCAAAATTTTTTTCGAAAAATTTTTTTCCAAAATTTTTTCGAAAATTTTTTTGAAAATTTTTTTTCGAAAATTTTTTTTAAAATTTTTTTCGAATATTTTTTTGAAAATTTTTTTTCCAAAATTTTTTTTCGAAATTTTTTTCGAAAATTTTTTTCAATATTTTTTTCGAAAAATTTTTTTCCAAAATTTTGTCGAAAATTTTTTTGAAAATTTTTTTCGAAATTTTTTTCGAAAATTTTTTTTCGAAAATTTTTTTCAAAATAATTTCTGAAAATGTTTTCGAAAATTTTTTTAAAATTTTTTTTCGAAATTTTTTTTCAAATTTTTTTTTGAAAATTTTTTTCCAAATTTTTTTCGAAACATTTTTTCAAAATTTATTTCGAAATTTTTTTTCAAAATTTTTTTCAAAAAGTTTTTTTCAAAATTTTTTTCGAAAATTTTTTTTCGAAATTTTTTTCGAAATTTTTTATTCGAAATTTTTTTCGAAAATTTTTTTTCGAAATTTTTTTCGAAAATTTTTTTAAAAATTTTTTTCGAAAGATTTTTTTCCAAAATTTTTTCGAAATTTTTTTTGAAAATTTTTTTCGAAAATTTTTTTCTAAAATTTTTTTGAAAATTTTTTTCGAAAATTTTTTTGAAAATTTTTTTCGAAATTTTTTTTCAAAATTTTTTTCAAAATTTTTTTTCAAAATTTTTTTCAAAATTTTTTTCAAAATTTTTTTTCAAAATTTTTTTCAAAATTTTTTTCAAAATTTTTTTCAAAATTTTTTTCGAAAATTTTTTTTCGAAATTATTTTGGAAAAACATTTTTCGAAAAAAATACTGAAAAAAATACTGAAAAAAATTTTCGAAAAAAATTTCGAAAAAAAATTTTCAAAAAAATTTTCGAAAAAATTTTGGAAAAAAATTTTTCGAAAAAAATTTTGAAAAAAATTTTGGAAGAAAATTTCGTAAAAAATTTGGAAAAAAAATTATTGAAAAAAATTTTGAAAAAAAATTTGGAAAAAAAATTTTGAAAAAAAATTTTCGAAAAAGATTTCGAAAAAAAAATTTCGAAAAAGATTTCGAAAAAAAAATTTCGAAAAAAATTTGGAAAAAAAATTTTGAAAAAAATTTGGATAAACATTTTTCGAAAAAAATTTTTAAAAAAATATTGAAAAAAATTTTCGAAAAAAATTTTGAAAAAAAATTTTGAAAAAATTTTGGAAAAAAAAATTTCGAAAAAAATTTTGAAAAAAAATTTCGAAAAAAATTTTGAAAAAAATTTTCGAAAAAAATTTTGAAAAAAAATTTTCGAAAAAAATTTGGAAAAAAAATTATTGAAAAAAATTTTGAAAAAAATTTCGAAAAAAATTTTCCAAAAAAATTGGAAAAAATTTTCGAAAAAAAATTTTCGAAAGAAATTACGAAAAAAAATTTTCGAAAAAATTTTGAAAAAAAAAATTGGAAAAAAAATTTTGAAAAAAATTTTCGAAAAAAATTTTCGAAAAAGATTTTTTAAAAAATTTTCCAAAAAAGTTTCGAAAAATAATTTTGAAAAAGAATTTCGAAAAAAATTTTCAAAAAAATTTTCAAAAAAAAAATCGAAAAAATTTTGGAAAAAAATTTTCAACAAAAATTTTCGAAAAAAATTCGAAAAAAAATTTTGAAAAAAGTTTTCAAAAAAATGTTCGAAAAAATTTTGGAAGAAAATTTTTCAAAAAAAAATTTTGAAAAAATTTTCGAAAAAAATTTCGAAAAAAATTTTTAAAAAAATTTTCGAAAAAAAATTGAAAAAAATTTTGAAAAAAAATTTTCGAAAAAATTTTCAAAAACATTTTCGAAAAAATTTTGGAAAAAAATTTTCAAAAAATTTTCGAAAAAAAATTTGAAAAAAATTTTGAAAAAAATTTTCATAAAAATTTTCGAAAAAATTTCGGAAAAAACTTTTCGAAAAAAATTTTGAAAAAAGTTCTCGAAAAAAATTTTGAAAAAAATTTGAAAAAAACATTTTCGAAAAAAATTATGAAAAAAATTTGAAAATATTTTTTCAAAAATTTGAAAAAATTTTTGAAAAAATTTTCGAGAAAAATTTTGAAAAAATATTTCGAAAAAAATTTTGAAAAAAAATTTAGAAAAAAATTTTCGAAAAAATTTCGATAAAAAATTTTCGAAAAAAATTTCCAAAAAAAATTTCGAAAAAAAATTTTGAAAAAAATTTTGAAAAAAAAATTTTGAAAAAAATTTTGAAAAAAATTCTCGAAAAAAAATTTTCCAAAAAAATTTTCGAAAAAAATTTTGATAAAAAATTTCGAAAAAAAAATTTCGAAAAATTTTGAAAAACAATTTTTGAAAAAAATTTTGGAAAGAAATTTTGAAAAAATTTTGAAAAATATTTTCGAAAAAAATTCCGAAAAAAAATTTTCGAAAAAAAATTTGAAAAAAAATTTCGAAAAAAATTTTGGAAAAAAATTTCCAAAAAAAATTTTCAAAAAAATTCGAAAAAAAATTTTGAAAAAATTTTCAAAAAAATGTTCGAAAAAATTTGGAAAAAAAATTTTCGAAAAAAATTTCGAAAAAAAAAATTTCGAAAAAAATTATGAAAAAAAATTTCGAAACAAAATTTCGAAAAAAAATTTGAAAAAAAATTTCGAAAAAAATTTTCAAAAAAATTATTGAAAAAATTTTGAAAAAAAATTTCCAACAAAATTTTTTGAAAAAAATTCGAAAAAAAAATTTTGGAAAAAAATTTTGAAAAAATTTTGAAAAATATTTTCGAAACAAATTTTGGAAAAAAATTTTTCGAAAAATATTTTCTAAAAAATTTTCGAAAAAAATTTCGTAAAAAAATTTTGAAATAAATTTTCGAAAAAAAAATTTCGAAAAAAATTTTCAAAAAAATTTTCGAAAAAAATTTTCGAAAAAAATTTTGAAAAATATTTTCGATAAATATTTCCGAAAAAAATTTTGAAAAAAAATTTTCGATAAAAAATTTCCGAAAAAAATTTTGAAAAAAAATTTTCGAAAATAATTTAGAAAAAAATTTTCGAAAAAAAATTTTCGAAAAAAATTTTGAAAAAAAATTTTGAACAAAAATTTCGAAAAAAATTTTTAAAAAAAATTTCGAAAAAAATTTTCGAAGAAAATTTTTCGAAAAAAATTTCAAAAAAAAATTTTCGAAAAAAATTTTGAAAAAAAATTTCGAAAAAAATTTTGAAAAAAATTTTCGAAAAAAATTTCGAAAAAAAATTTTCGAAAAAAAATTTCGAAAAAAAATTTTCGAAAAACATTTCGATAAAAAATTTACGAAAAAAATTTTCGAAAAAATTTTGAAAAAAAATTTTTCGAAAAAAATTTCGAAAAAAAATTTTCAAAAAAAATTTTGAAAAAAAATTTCGAAAAAAATTTTTTAAAAAAATTTCGAAAAAAAATTTTCGAAAAAAAATTTCGAAAAAAAATTAGAAAAAAAATTTTTAAAAAAAATTTCAAAAAAAATTTTGAAAAAAATTTTCAAAAAAAATTTCGATAAAAAATTTACGAAAAAAATTTTCGAAAAAATTTTGGAATAAAATTTTCGAAAAAAATTTCAAAAAAAAATTTTCATAAAAAAATTTAAAAAAAAATTTCGAAATAAATTTTTAAAAAAATTTTCGAAAAAAAATTTCGAAAAAAAAATTTCGAAAAAAATTTTGAAAAAAAATTTCGAAAAAAATTTTCGAAAAAAATTTTGGAAAAAAATTTTTCGAAATAAGTTTTGAAAAAATTTTCGAATAAAATTTCGAAAAAATTTTTAAAAAAATTTCCCAAAATCAATTGTCGAAAAAAATTGTGAAAAAATTTTTCGAAAAAAATTTTCAAAAAAATTTTCGAAAAAATTTTGGAAAAAAATTTTTCGAAAAAAATTTTCAAAAAAGTTTTCGAAAAAAATTTTCAAAAAATTTTTCGAAAAAAATTTTCAAAAAATTTTTGAAAAAAATTTTCAATAGAAATTTCGAAAAAAAAAATTCGAAAAAAAATTTGAAAAAAATCTTGAAAAGAAATTTCGAAAAAAATTTCCAGAAAAATTTTCGAAAAAAATATCGAAAAAAAAATTTCGAAAAAAATTTCGAAAAAAAATTTTCGAAAAAAATTTTGAAAAAATTTTGGAAAAAAAATTTTCGAAAAAATTTTAGAAAAAAATTTTCGAAAAAAATTTTGAAAAAATTTTCGAAAAAAAATTATGAAAAAAAAATTTTGAAAAAAATTTTCAAAAAAATTTTCAAAAAATTTTCAAAAAAATTTTGGAAAAAAAATTCTCGTAAAAAATTTACGAAAACAATTTAAAAAAAAATTATGAAAAAAAATTTCGAAAAAAAAGTTTCGAAAAAAATTTCGAAAAAAAATTTTCACAAACATTTGGGAAAAACATTTTTCGAAAAAAATTTTCAAAACATTTTGAAAAAAATTTCGTAAAAAATTTCGAAAAAAAATTTCAAAAAAAAATTTTAGAAAAAAATTTCGAAAAAAAATTTTAGAAAAAATTTTCGAAAAAAATTTTGGAAAAAAATTTCCAACAAAAATTTTCGAAAAAAATTCGAAAAAAAATTTTGAAAAAAGTTTTCAAAAACATGTTCGAAAAAATTTTGGAAGAAAATTTTTCGAAAAAAATTTTGAAAAAATTTTCGAAAAAAATTTCGAAAAAAATTTTTAAAAAAATTTTCGAAAAAAAATTGAAAAAAATTTTGAAAAAAAATTTTCGAAAAAATTTTCAAAAACATTTTCGAAAAAATTTTGGAAAAAACTTCAAAAAATTTTCGAAAAAAATTTCGAAAAAAAATTTTCGAAAAAAATTTTGAAAAAAATTTTCGAAAAAAAATTTTCGAAAAAAATTTTCGAAAGAAATTTCGAAAAAAAAATTTCGAAAAAATTTTGAAAAAAATTTTCGAAAAAAAATTTTCAAAAAAAATTTTCGAAAAAAATTTTTAAAAAAATTTTTGAAAAAAATTTCGAAAAAAAATTTTCGAAAAAAATTTTGAAAGAAATTTCGAAAAAAATTTTCATAAAAATTTTCGAAAAAATTTTGGAAAAAACTTTTCGAAAAAAATTTTGAAAAAAGTTTTCGAAAAAAATTTTGAAAAAAAATTTGAAAAAAAAATTTTCGAAAAAAATTATGAAAAACATTTTCGAAAAAAAATTTTCCAAAAAAATTTTTGAAAAAAATTTCGAAAAAAAATTTCTGAAAAAAATTATGATAAAACTTTTCCAAAAAAAAAAATTCGAAAAAAATTTTGAAAAACAATTTTCGAAAAAAATTTTTAAAAAAATTTTGAAAAAAAATTTCGAAAAAAATTTTGAAAAAATTTTTGAAAAAATTTTCGAGAAAAATTTTGAAAAAATATTTCGAAAAAAATTTTGAAAAAAAATTTAGAAAAAAATTTTCGAAAAAAAATTTTCGAAAAAAATTTCGATAAAAAATTTTCGAAAAAATTTTGAAAAAAAATTTCGAAAAAAATTTTCAAAAAAATCTTCGAAAAAATATTGGAAAAAATTTTTCAAAAAAAAATTTCAAAAAAATTTTCGAAAAAAATTCCGAAAAAAAATTTTCGAAAAAAAATTTGAAAAAAAATTTCGAAAAAAATTTTGGAAAAAAATTTCCAAAAAAAATTTTCAAAAAAATTCGAAAAAAAATTTTGAAAAAATTTTCAAAAAAATGTTCGAAAAAATTTGGAAAAAAAATTTTCGAAAAAAATTTCGAAAAAAAAAATTTCGAAAAAAATTATGAAAAAAAATTTCGAAACAAAATTTCGAAAAAAAATTTGAAAAAAAATTTCGAAAAAAATTTTCAAAAAAATTATTGAAAAAATTTTGAAAAAAAATTTCCAACAAAATTTTTTGAAAAAAATTCGAAAAAAAAATTTGGAAAAAAATTTTGAAAAAATTTTGAAAAATATTTTCGAAACAAATTTTGGAAAAAAATTTTTCGAAAAATATTTTCTAAAAAATTTTCGAAAAAAATTTCGTAAAAAAATTTTGAAATAAATTTTCGAAAAAAAAATTTCGAAAAAAATTTTCAAAAAAATTTTCGAAAAAAATTTTCGAAAAAAATTTTGAAAAATATTTTCGATAAATATTTCCGAAAAAAATTTTGAAAAAAAATTTTCGATAAAAAATTTCCGAAAAAAATTTTGAAAAAAAATTTTCGAAAATAATTTAGAAAAAAATTTTCGAAAAAAAATTTTCGAAAAAAATTTTGAAAAAAAATTTTGAACAAAAATTTCGAAAAAAATTTAAAAAAAAAATTTCGAAAAAAATTTCAAAAAAAAATTTTCGAAAAAAATTTTGAAAAAAAATTTCGAAAAAAATTTTGAAAAAAATTTTCGAAAAAAATTTCGAAAAAAAATTTTCGAAAAAAAATTTCGAAAAAAAATTTTCGAAAAACATTTCGATAAAAAATTTACGAAAAAAATTTTCGAAAAAATTTTGAAAAAAAATTTTTCGAAAAAAATTTCGAAAAAAAATTTTGAAAAAAAATTTTGAAAAAAAATTTCGAAAAAAATTTTTAAAAAAAATTTCGAAAAAAAATTTTCGAAAAAAAATTTCGAAAAAAAATTAGAAAAAAAATTTTTAAAAAAAATTTCAAAAAAAATTTTGAAAAAAATTTTCAAAAAAAATTTCGATAAAAAATTTACGAAAAAAATTTTCGAAAAAATTTTGGAATAAAATTTTCGAAAAAAATTTCAAAAAAAGATTTTCATAAAAAAATTTAAAAAAAAATTTCGAAATAAATTTTTAAAAAAATTTTCGAAAAAAAATTTCGAAAAAAAAATTTCGAAAAAAATTTTGAAAAAAAATTTCGAAAAAAATTTTCGAAAAAAATTTTGGAAAAAAATTTTTCGAAATAAGTTTTGAAAAAATTTTCGAATAAAATTTCGAAAAAATTTTTAAAAAAATTTCCCAAAAACAATTGTCGAAAAAAATTGTGAAAAAATTTTTCGAAAAAAATTTTCAAAAAAATTTTCGAAAAAATTTTGGAAAAAAATTTTTCGAAAAAAATTTTCAAAAAATTTTTCGAAAAAAATTTTCAAAAAATTTTTCGAAAAAAATTTTCAAAAAATTTTTGAAAAAAATTTTCAATAGAAATTTCGAAAAAAAAAATTCGAAAAAAAATTTGAAAAAAATCTTGAAAAGAAATTTCGAAAAAAATTTCCAGAAAAATTTATGAAAAAAATTTCGAAAAAAAATTTTCGAAAAAAATTTTGAAAAAAATTTTCGAAAAAAAATTTTCGAAAAAAATTTTCGAAAGAAATTTCGAAAAAAAAATTTCGAAAAAATTTTGAAAAAAATTTTCGAAAAAAAATTTTCAAAAAAAATTTTCGAAAAAAATTTTTAAAAAAATTTTTGAAAAAAATTTTTGAAAAAAATTTCGAAAAAAAATTTTCGAAAAAAATTTTGAAAGAAATTTCGAAAAAAATTTTCATAAAAATTTTCGAAAAAATTTTGGAAAAAACTTTTCGAAAAAAATTTTGAAAAAAGTTTTCGAAAAAAATTTTGAAAAAAAATTTGAAAAAAAATTTTCGAAAAAAATTATGAAAAACATTTTCGAAAAAAAATTTTCCAAAAAAATTTTTGAAAAAAATTTCGAAAAAAAATTTCTGAAAAAAATTATGATAAAACTTTTCCAAAAAAAAAAATTCGAAAAAAATTTTGAAAAACAATTTTCGAAAAAAATTTTTAAAAAAATTTTGAAAAAAAATTTCGAAAAAAATTTTGAAAAAATTTTTGAAAAAATTTTCGAGAAAAATTTTGAAAAAATATTTCGAAAAAAATTTTGAAAAAAAATTTAGAAAAAAATTTTCGAAAAAAAATTTTCGAAAAAAATTTCGATAAAAAATTTTCGAAAAAATTTTGAAAAAAAATTTCGAAAAAAATTTTCAAAAAAATCTTCGAAAAAATATTGGAAAAAATTTTTCAAAAAAAAATTTCAAAAAAATTTTCGAAAAAAATTCCGAAAAAAATTTTCGAAAAAAATTTTGAAAAAAATTTTCGAAAAAAAATTTTGAAAAAAATTTTCGAAAAAAATTTCGAAAAAAAATTTTGAAAAAAATTTTGAAAAAAAATTTTGAAAAAAATTTTGAAAAAAATTCTCGAAAAAAAATTTTCCAAAAAAATTTTCGAAAAAAATTTTGATAAAAAATTTCGAAAAAAAAATTTCGAAAAATTTTAAAAAACAATTTTTGAAAAAAATTTTGGAAAAAAATTTTGAAAAAATTTTGAAAAATATTTTCGAAAAAAATTCCGAAAAAAAATTTTCGAAAAAAAATTTGAAAAAAAATTTCGAAAAAAATTTTGGAAAAAAATTTCCAAAAAAAATTTTCAAAAAAATTCGAAAAAAAATTTTGAAAAAATTTTCAAAAAAATTTTCGAAAAAATTTGGAAAAAAAATTTTCGAAAAAAATTTCGAAAAAAATTATGAAAAAAAATTTCGAAACAAAATTTCAAAAAAAAATTTCGAAAAAAATTTTCAAAAAAATTATTGAAAAATTTTGGAAAAAAATTTCCAGCAAAATTTTTTGAAAAAAATTCGAAAAAAAAGTTTTCGAAAAAAATTTTGAAAAAAAATTTGAAAAAAAAATTTTCGAAAAAAATTATGAAAAACATTTTCGAAAAAAAATTTTCCAAAAAAATTTTTGAAAAAAATTTCGAAAAAAAATTTTTGAAAAAAATTTCGAAAAAAAATTTTTGAAAAAAATTATGATAAAACTTTTCCAAAAAAAAAAATTCGAAAAAAATTTTGAAAAACAATTTTCGAAAAAAATTTTTAAAAAAATTTTGAAAAAAAATTTCGAAAAAAATTTTGAAAAAATTTTTGAAAAAATTTTCGAGAAAAATTTTGAAAAAATATTTCGAAAAAAATTTTGAAAAAAAATTTAGAAAAAAATTTTCGAAAAAAAATTTTCGAAAAAAATTCCGATAAAAAATTTTCGAAAAAATTTTGAAAAAAAATTTCGAAAAAAATTTTCAAAAAAATCTTCGAAAAAATTTTGGAAAAAATTTTTCAAAAAAAAATTTCAAAAAAATTTTCGAAAAAAATTCCGAAAAAAAATTTTCGAAAAAAATTTTGAAAAAAATTTTCGAAAAAAAATTTTGAAAAAAATTTTCGAAAAAAATTTTCGAAAAAAATTTCGAAAAAAAATTTTGAAAAAAATTTTGAAAAAAAATTTTGAAAAAAATTTTGAAAAAAATTCTCGAAAAAAAATTTTCCAAAAAAATTTTCGAAAAAAATTTTGATAAAAAATTTCGAAAAAAAAATTTCGAAAAATTTTGAAAAAAATTTTGGAAAAAAATTTTGAAAAAATTTTGAAAAATATTTTCGAAAAAAATTCCGAATAAAAATTTTCGAAAAAAAATTTGAAAAAAAATTTCGAAAAAAATTTTGGAAAAAAATTTCGAAAAAAAATTTTCAAAAAAATTCGAAAAAAAAATTTGAAAAAATTTTCAAAAAAATGTTCGAAAAAATTTGGAAAAAAAATTTTCGAAAAAAATTTCGAAAAAAAAAATTTCGAAAAAAATTATGAAAAAAAATTTCGAAACAAAATTTCGAAAAAAAATTTCGAAAAAAATTATTGAAAAATTTTGGAAAAAAATTTCTAACAAAATTTTTTGAAAAAAATTCGAAAAAAAAATTTTCGAAAAAAATTTTGAAAAAAATTCTCGAAAAAAAATTTTCCAAAAAAATTTTTGAAAAAAATTTCGAAAAAAAATTTTCGAAAAAAATTTTGATAAAAATTTTCGAAAGAAAAAATTTTGAAAAAATTTTTGAAAAAAATTTTGGAAAAAAATTTTGAAAAAATTTTGAAAAATATTTTCGAAACAAATTCCGAAAAAAAATTTTCGAAAAAAAATTTGAGAAAAAATTTCGAGAAAAATTTTCAAAAAAATTTTCGAAAAAATTTTGGAAAAAAATTTCCAACAAAAATTTTCGAAAAAAATTCGAAAAAATAATTTTCAAAAAAATGTTCGAAAAAATTTTGGAAGAAAATTTTTCGAAAAAAATTTTGAAAAAATTTCAAAAAAAATTTCGAAAAAAATTTAAAAAAAATTCTCGAAAAAAAATTGTCGAAAAAAATTTTTCGAAAAAAATTTTCAAAAAAATTTTTGAAAAAAGTTTGGAAAAAAATTTTTCGAAAAAAATTTTCAAAAAATTTTCGAAAAAAATTTCGAAAAAAAATTTTCGAAAAAAATTTTGAAAAAAATTTACGAAAAAAATTTTCGAAAAAAATTTTTAAAAAAATTTTCGAAAAAAATTTCGAAAAAAAAATTTCGAAAAAAATTTTTAAAAAAAATTTCGAAAAAAATTTTCATAAAAATTTTCGAAAAAATTTTAGAAAAAATTTTTCGAAAAAAATTTTTAAAAAAATTTTCGAAAAAAATTTCGAAAAAAATTTTCAAAAAAAAATTTTCGAAAAAAATTTTGAAAAAAATTTTCGAAAAAAAATTTTACAAAAAAATTTTTGAAAAAAATTTCGAAAAAAAATTTTCGAAAAAAATTTTGATAAAAATTTTCGAAAAAAAAATTTCGAAAAAATTTTGAAAAAAAATTTTCGATAAAAATTTTGAAAAAAAATTTTCAAAAAAATTTCCAAAAAAAATTTTGAAAAAAAATTTTGAAAAAAATTTTCAAAAAAATTTTCAAAAAAAATTTCGAAAAAAAAATTTCGAAAAATATTATGAAAAAAATTTCGAAAAAAAATTTGAAAAAAAAAATTCGTAAAAAAATTTTCAAAAAAATTTTCGAAAAAATTTTGAAAAAAATTTTCGAAAAAAATTTCGGAAAAAAATTTCGGAAAAAAATTTTTGAAAAAAATTTTGAAAAAAAATTTCGAAAAAATTTTGGAAAAAAATTTTCAAAAAAAATTTTGAAAAAATATTTTCAAAAAAAATTTTGAAAAAAAATTTCCAAAAAAATTTTTAAAATAATTTTCGAAAAAAATTTCGAAAAAAAATTTTCGAAAAAAAATTTCGAAAAAAAATTAGAAAAAAAATTTTTAAAAAAAATTTTCGAAAAAAATTTTGAAAAATATTTTCGATAAAAAATTTCCGAAAAAAATTTTGAAAAAAAATTTTCGATAAAAAATTTCCGAAAAAAATTTTGAAAAAAAATTTTCAAAAAAATTTTCGAAAAAATTTTGGAAAAAAATTTTTCGAAAAAAATTTTCTAAAAAAATTTCGAAAAAAATTTCGAAAAAAATTTTGAAATAAATTTTCGAAAAAAAAATTTCGAAAAAAATTTCGAAAAAAATTTTCGAAAAAAATATTGAAAAATATTTTCGATAAAAATATTCCGAAAAAAATTTTGAAAAAAAATTTTCGATAAAAAATTTCCGAAAAAAATTTTGAAAAAAAATTTTCGAAAATAATTTAGAAAAAAATTTTTGAAAAAAAATTTTCGAAAAAAATTTTGAAAAGAAATTTTGAACAAAAATTTCGAAAAAAATTTTTAAAAAAAATTTCGAAAAAAAGTTTCGAAGAAAATTTTTCGAAAAAAATTTTGAAAAATATTTTCGATAAAAAATTTCCGAAAAAAATTTTGAAAAAAAATTTTCGATAAAAAATTTCCGAAAAAAATTTTGAAAAAAAATTTTCGATAAAAAATTTTCGAAAAAAATTTTGAAAAAAAATTTCGAAAAAAATTTTGAAAAAAATTTTCGAAAAAAATTTCGAAAAAAAATTTTCGAAAAAAAATTTCGAAAAAAAATTTGAAAAAAATTTTCGAAAAAAATTTCGATAAAAAATTTACGAAAAAAATTTTCGAAAAAATTTTGAAAAAAAAATTTTCGAAAAAAATTTCGAAAAAAAATTTTCAAAAAAAATTTTGAAAAAAAATTTCGAAAAAAATTTTTAAAAAAAATTTCGAAAAAAAATTTTCGAAAAAAAATTTCGAAAAAAAATTAGAAAAAAAAATTTTAAAAAAAATTTCGAAAAAAATTTTGAAAAAAATTTTCAAAAAAAATTTCGATAAAAATTTACGAAAAAAATTTTCGAAAAAATTTTGGAAAAAAATTTTTCCAAAAAAATTTCAAAAAAAAATTTTCATAAAGAAATTTAAAAAAAAATTTCGAAATAAATTTTTAAAAAAATTTTCGAAAAAAAATTTCGAAAAAAAAATTTCGAAAAACATTTTGAAAAAAAATTTTGAAAAAAATTTTCGAAAAAAATTTTGGAAAAAAATTTTTCGAAAAAAGTTTTGAAAAAATTTTCGAAAAAAATTTCGAAAAAAATTTCGAAAAAATTTTTTAAAAAATTTCCGAAAAACACTTGTCGAAAAAAAATTTTCGAAAAAAATTTCGAAAAAACATTTTCAAAAAAAATTTCCAAAAAAATTTTGAAAAAAATTTTAAAAAAATTTTCGAAAAACAATTGTCGAAAAAAATTGTGAAAAAATTTTTCGAAAAAAATTTTCAAAAATATTTTCGAAAAAATTTTGGATAAAAATTTTTCGAAAAAAATTTTCAAAAAAGTTTCAAAAAAAATTTCGAAAAAAAATTTTCGAAAAAAATTTTGAAAAAAATTTTCGAAAAAAATTTTGAAAAAGAATTTTGAAAAAAAATTTTCAAAAAAGTTTTCGAAAAAAATTTCGAAAAAAAAATTTCGAAAAAATTATGAAAAAAATTTAGAAAAAAAATTTGAAAAGAAAATGTCGTAAAAAAATTTTCAAAAAAATTTTCGAAAAGATTCTGGAAAAAAATATTTCGAAAAAAATTTTGAAAATAATTTTGGAAAACAATTTCGAAAAAATTTTGAAAGAAAATTTCGAAAAAATTTTGGAAAAAAGTTTCAAAAAAAATTTTGAAAAAAAATTTTCAAAAATATTTTGAAAAAAAATTTCGAAAAAAATTTTAAAAATAATTTTCGAAAAAAATTTAGAAAAAATTTTTCGAAAAAAATTTTTTAAAAAATTTTCGAAAAAAATTTCGAAAAAAAATTTTCAAAAAAAAATTTTCGAAAAAAAATTTGAAAAAAATTTTCGAAAAAAAATTTTACAAAAAAATTTTTGAAAAAAATTTCGAAAAAAAATTTTCGAAAAAAATTTTGATAAAAATTTTCGAAAAAAAAATTTCGAAAAAATTTTGAAAAAAAATTTTCGATAAAAATTTTGAAAAAAAATTTTCAAAAAAATTTCCAAAAAAAATTTTGAAAAAAAATTTTGAAAAAAATTTTGAAAAAAATTTTCAAAAAAAATTTCGAAAAAAAAATTTCGAAAAATATTATGAAAAAAATTTCGAAAAAAAATTTGAAAAAAAAAATTCGTAAAAAAATTTTCAAAAAAATTTTCGAAAAAATTTTAAAAAAAATTTTCGAAAAAAATTTCGGAAAAAAATTTCGGAAAAAAATTTTTGAAAAAAATTTTGAAAAAAAATTTCGAAAAAATTTTGGAAAAAAATTTTCAAAAAAAATTTTGAAAAAATATTTTCAAAAAAAATTTTGAAAAAAAATTTCCAAAAAAATTTTTAAAATAATTTTCGAAAAAAATTTCGAAAAAAAATTTTCGAAAAAAAATTTCGAAAAAAAATTAGAAAAAAAATTTTTAAAAAAAATTTTCGAAAAAAATTTTGAAAAATATTTTCGATAAAAAATTTCCGAAAAAAATTTTGAAAAAAAATTTTCGATAAAAAATTTCCGAAAAAAATTTTGAAAAAAAATTTTCAAAAAAATTTTCGAAAAAATTTTGGAAAAAAATTTTTCGAAAAAAATTTTCTAAAAAATTTTCGAAAAAAATTTCGAAAAAAATTTTAAAATAAATTTTCGAAAAAAAAATTTCGAAAAAAATTTCGAAAAAAAATTTTCGAAAAAAATTTTCGAAAAAAAATTAGAAAAAAAATTTTTAAAATAATTTTCGAAAAAAATTTCGAAAAAAAATTTTCGAAAAAAAATTTCGAAAAAAAATTAGAAAAAAAATTTTTAAAAAAAATTTTCGAAAAAAATTTTGAAAAATATTTTCGATAAAAAATTTCCGAAAAAAATTTTGAAAAAAAATTTTCGATAAAAAATTTCCGAAAAAACTTTTGAAAAAAAATTTTCAAAAAAATTTTCGAAAAAATTTTGGAAAAAAATTTTCTAAAAAATTTTCGAAAAAAATTTTGAAAAAAAATTTTCAAAAAAATTTCCGAAAAAAATTTTGAAAAAAAATTTTCGAAAATAATTTAGAAAAAAATTTTCGAAAAAAAATTTTCGAAAAAAATTTTGAAAAAAAATTTTGAACAAAAATTTCGAAAAAAATTTAAAAAAAAAATTTCGAAAAAAATTTCAAAAAAAAATTTTCGAAAAAAATTTTGAAAAAAAATTTCGAAAAAAATTTTGAAAAAAATTTTCGAAAAAAATTTCGAAAAAAAATTTTCGAAAAAAAATTTCGAAAAAAAATTTTCGAAAAACATTTCGATAAAAAATTTACGAAAAAAATTTTCGAAAAAATTTTGAAAAAAAATTTTTCGAAAAAAATTTCGAAAAAAAATTTTGAAAAAAAATTTTGAAAAAAAATTTCGAAAAAAATTTTTAAAAAAAATTTCGAAAAAAAATTTTCGAAAAAAAATTTCGAAAAAAAATTAGAAAAAAAATTTTTAAAAAAAATTTCAAAAAAAATTTTGAAAAAAATTTTCAAAAAAAATTTCGATAAAAAATTTACGAAAAAAATTTTCGAAAAAATTTTGGAATAAAATTTTCGAAAAAAATTTCAAAAAAAGATTTTCATAAAAAAATTTAAAAAAAAATTTCGAAATAAATTTTTAAAAAAATTTTCGAAAAAAAATTTCGAAAAAAAAATTTCGAAAAAAATTTTGAAAAAAAATTTCGAAAAAAATTTTCGAAAAAAATTTTGGAAAAAAATTTTTCGAAATAAGTTTTGAAAAAATTTTCGAATAAAATTTCGAAAAAATTTTTAAAAAAATTTCCCAAAAACAATTGTCGAAAAAAATTGTGAAAAAATTTTTCGAAAAAAATTTTCAAAAAAATTTTCGAAAAAATTTTGGAAAAAAATTTTTCGAAAAAAATTTTCAAAAAATTTTTCGAAAAAAATTTTCAAAAAATTTTTCGAAAAAAATTTTCAAAAAATTTTTGAAAAAAATTTTCAATAGAAATTTCGAAAAAAAAAATTCGAAAAAAAATTTGAAAAAAATCTTGAAAAGAAATTTCGAAAAAAATTTCCAGAAAAATTTATGAAAAAAATTTCGAAAAAAAATTTTCGAAAAAAATTTTGAAAAAAATTTTCGAAAAAAAATTTTCGAAAAAAATTTTCGAAAGAAATTTCGAAAAAAAAATTTCGAAAAAATTTTGAAAAAAATTTTCGAAAAAAAATTTTCAAAAAAAATTTTCGAAAAAAATTTTTAAAAAAATTTTTGAAAAAAATTTTTGAAAAAAATTTCGAAAAAAAATTTTCGAAAAAAATTTTGAAAGAAATTTCGAAAAAAATTTTCATAAAAATTTTCGAAAAAATTTTGGAAAAAACTTTTCGAAAAAAATTTTGAAAAAAGTTTTCGAAAAAAATTTTGAAAAAAAATTTGAAAAAAAATTTTCGAAAAAAATTATGAAAAACATTTTCGAAAAAAAATTTTCCAAAAAAATTTTTGAAAAAAATTTCGAAAAAAAATTTCTGAAAAAAATTATGATAAAACTTTTCCAAAAAAAAAAATTCGAAAAAAATTTTGAAAAACAATTTTCGAAAAAAATTTTTAAAAAAATTTTGAAAAAAAATTTCGAAAAAAATTTTGAAAAAATTTTTGAAAAAATTTTCGAGAAAAATTTTGAAAAAATATTTCGAAAAAAATTTTGAAAAAAAATTTAGAAAAAAATTTTCGAAAAAAAATTTTCGAAAAAAATTTCGATAAAAAATTTTCGAAAAAATTTTGAAAAAAAATTTCGAAAAAAATTTTCAAAAAAATCTTCGAAAAAATATTGGAAAAAATTTTTCAAAAAAAAATTTCAAAAAAATTTTCGAAAAAAATTCCGAAAAAAATTTTCGAAAAAAATTTTGAAAAAAATTTTCGAAAAAAAATTTTGAAAAAAATTTTCGAAAAAAATTTCGAAAAAAAATTTTGAAAAAAATTTTGAAAAAAAATTTTGAAAAAAATTTTGAAAAAAATTCTCGAAAAAAAATTTTCCAAAAAAATTTTCGAAAAAAATTTTGATAAAAAATTTCGAAAAAAAAATTTCGAAAAATTTTAAAAAACAATTTTTGAAAAAAATTTTGGAAAAAAATTTTGAAAAAATTTTGAAAAATATTTTCGAAAAAAATTCCAAAAAAAAATTTTCGAAAAAAAATTTGAAAAAAAATTTCGAAAAAAATTTTGGAAAAAAATTTCCAAAAAAAATTTTCAAAAAAATTCGAAAAAAAATTTTGAAAAAATTTTCAAAAAAATTTTCGAAAAAATTTGGAAAAAAAATTTTCGAAAAAAATTTCGAAAAAAATTATGAAAAAAAATTTCGAAACAAAATTTCAAAAAAAAATTTCGAAAAAAATTTTCAAAAAAATTATTGAAAAATTTTGGAAAAAAATTTCCAGCAAACTTTTTTGAAAAAAATTCGAAAAAAAAGTTTTCGAAAAAAATTTTGAAAAAAAATTTGAAAAAAAAATTTTCGAAAAAAATTATGAAAAACATTTTCGAAAAAAAATTTTCCAAAAAAATTTTTGAAAAAAATTTCGAAAAAAAATTTTTGAAAAAAATTTCGAAAAAAAATTTTTGAAAAAAATTATGATAAAACTTTTCCAAAAAAAAAAATTCGAAAAAAATTTTGAAAAACAATTTTCGAAAAAAATTTTTAAAAAAATTTTGAAAAAAAATTTCGAAAAAAATTTTGAAAAAATTTTTGAAAAAATTTTCGAGAAAAATTTTGAAAAAATATTTCGAAAAAAATTTTGAAAAAAAATTTAGAAAAAAATTTTCGAAAAAAAATTTTCGAAAAAAATTCCGATAAAAAATTTTCGAAAAAATTTTGAAAAAAAATTTCGAAAAAAATTTTCAAAAAAATCTTCGAAAAAATTTTGGAAAAAATTTTTCAAAAAAAAATTTCATAAAAATTTTCGAAAAAAATTCCGAAAAAAAATTTTCGAAAAAAATTTTGAAAAAAATTTTCGAAAAAAAATTTTGAAAAAAATTTTCGAAAAAAATTTTCGAAAAAAATTTCGAAAAAAAATTTTGAAAAAAATTTTGAAAAAAAATTTTGAAAAAAATTTTGAAAAAAATTCTCGAAAAAAAATTTTCCAAAAAAATTTTCGAAAAAAATTTTGATAAAAAATTTCGAAAAAAAAATTTCGAAAAATTTTGAAAAAAATTTTGGAAAAAAATTTTGAAAAAATTTTGAAAAATATTTTCGAAAAAAATTCCGAAAAAAAATTTTCGAAAAAAAATTTGAAAAAAAATTTCGAAAAAAATTTTGGAAAAAAGTTTCGAAAAAAAATTTTCAAAAAAATTCGAAAAAAAATTTTGAAAAAATTTTCAAAAAAATGTTCGAAAAAATTTGGAAAAAAAATTTTCGAAAAAAATTTCGAAAAAAAAAATTTCGAAAAAAATTATGAAAAAAAATTTCGAAACAAAATTTCGAAAAAAAATTTCGAAAAAAATTATTGAAAAATTTTGGAAAAAAATTTCTAACAAAATTTTTTGAAAAAAATTCGAAAAAAAAATTTTCGAAAAAAATTTTGAAAAAAATTCTCGAAAAAAAATTTTCCAAAAAAATTTTTGAAAAAAATTTCGAAAAAAAATTTTCGAAAAAAATTTTGATAAAAATTTTCGAAAGAAAAAATTTTGAAAAAATTTTTGAAAAAAATTTTGGAAAAAAATTTTGAAAAAATTTTGAAAAATATTTTCGAAACAAATTCCGAAAAAAAATTTTCGAAAAAAAATTTGAGAAAAAATTTCGAGAAAAATTTTCAAAAAAATTTTCGAAAAAATTTTGGAAAAAAATTTCCAACAAAAATTTTCGAAAAAAATTCGAAAAAATAATTTTCAAAAAAATGTTCGAAAAAATTTTGGAAGAAAATTTTTCGAAAAAAATTTTGAAAAAATTTCAAAAAAAATTTCGAAAAAAATTTAAAAAAAATTCTCGAAAAAAAATTGTCGAAAAAAATTTTTCGAAAAAAATTTTCAAAAAAATTTTTGAAAAAAGTTTGGAAAAAAATTTTTCGAAAAAAATTTTCAAAAAATTTTCGAAAAAAATTTCGAAAAAAAATTTTCGAAAAAAATTTTGAAAAAAATTTACGAAAAAAATTTTCGAAAAAAATTTTTAAAAAAATTTTCGAAAAAAATTTCGAAAAAAAAATTTCGAAAAAAATTTTTAAAAAAAATTTCGAAAAAAATTTTCATAAAAATTTTCGAAAAAATTTTAGAAAAAATTTTTCGAAAAAAATTTTTAAAAAAATTTTCGAAAAAAATTTCGAAAAAAAATTTTCAAAAAAAAATTTTCGAAAAAAATTTTGAAAAAAATTTTCGAAAAAAAATTTTACAAAAAAATTTTTGAAAAAAATCTCGAAAAAAAATTTTCGAAAAAAATTTTGATAAAAATTTTCGAAAAAAAAATTTCGAAAAAATTTTGAAAAAAAATTTTCGATAAAAATTTTGAAAAAAAATTTTCAAAAAAATTTCCAAAAAAAATTTTGAAAAAAAATTTTGAAAAAAATTTTCAAAAAAATTTTCAAAAAAAATTTCGAAAAAAAAATTTCGAAAAATATTATGAAAAAAATTTCGAAAAAAAATTTGAAAAAAAAAATTCGTAAAAAAATTTTCAAAAAAATTTTCGAAAAAATTTTGAAAAAAATTTTCGAAAAAAATTTCGGAAAAAAATTTCGGAAAAAAATTTTTGAAAAAAATTTTGAAAAAAAATTTCGAAAAAATTTTGGAAAAAAATTTTCAAAAAAAATTTTGAAAAAATATTTTCAAAAAAAATTTTGAAAAAAAATTTCCAAAAAAATTTTTAAAATAATTTTCGAAAAAAATTTCGAAAAAAAATTTTCGAAAAAAAATTTCGAAAAAAAATTAGAAAAAAAATTTTTAAAAAAAATTTTCGAAAAAAATTTTGAAAAATATTTTCGATAAAAAATTTCCGAAAAAAATTTTGAAAAAAAATTTTCGATAAAAAATTTCCGAAAAAAATTTTGAAAAAAAATTTTCAAAAAAATTTTCGAAAAAATTTTGGAAAAAAATTTTTCGAAAAAAATTTTCTAAAAAAATTTCGAAAGAAATTTCGAAAAAAATTTTGAAATAAATTTTCGAAAAAAAAATTTCGAAAAAAATTTCGAAAAAAATTTTCGAAAAAAATATTGAAAAATATTTTCGATAAAAAATTTCCGAAAAAAATTTTGAAAAAAAATTTTCGATAAAAAATTTCCGAAAAAAATTTTGAAAAAAAATTTTCGAAAATAATTTAGAAAAAAATTTTTGAAAAAAAATTTTCGAAAAAATTTTGAAAAAAAAATTTTCGAAAAAAATTTCGAAAAAAAATTTTCAAAAAAAATTTTGAAAAAAAATTTCGAAAAAAATTTTTAAAAAAAATTTCGAAAAAAAATTTTCGAAAAAAAATTTCGAAAAAAAATTAGAAAAAAAAATTTTAAAAAAAATTTCGAAAAAAATTTTGAAAAAAATTTTCAAAAAAAATTTCGATAAAAATTTACGAAAAAAATTTTCGAAAAAATTTTGGAAAAAAATTTTTCCAAAAAAATTTCAAAAAAAAATTTTCATAAAAAAATTTAAAAAAAAATTTCGAAATAAATTTTTAAAAAAATTTTCGAAAAAAAATTTCGAAAAAAAAATTTCGAAAAACATTTTGAAAAAAAATTTTGAAAAAAATTTTCGAAAAAAATTTTGGAAAAAAATTTTTCGAAAAAAGTTTTGAAAAAATTTTCGAAAAAAATTTCGAAAAAAATTTCGAAAAAATTTTTTAAAAAATTTCCGAAAAACACTTGTCGAAAAAAAATTTTCGAAAAAAATTTCGAAAAAACATTTTCAAAAAAAATTTCCAAAAAAATTTTGAAAAAAATTTTAAAAAAATTTTCGAAAAACAATTGTCGAAAAAAATTGTGAAAAAATTTTTCGAAAAAAATTTTCAAAAATATTTTCGAAAAAATTTTGGATAAAAATTTTTCGAAAAAAATTTTCAAAAAAGTTTCAAAAAAAATTTCGAAAAAAAATTTTCGAAAAAAATTTTGAAAAAAATTTTCGAAAAAAATTTTGAAAAAGAATTTTGAAAAAAAATTTTCAAAAAAGTTTTCGAAAAAAATTTCGAAAAAAAAATTTCGAAAAAATTATGAAAAAAATTTAGAAAAAAAATTTGAAAAGAAAATTTCGTAAAAAAATTTTCAAAAAAATTTTCGAAAAGATTCTGGAAAAAAATATTTCGAAAAAAATTTTGAAAATAATTTTGGAAAACAATTTCGAAAAAATTTTGAAAGAAAATTTCGAAAAAATTTTGGAAAAAAGTTTCAAAAAAAATTTTGAAAAAAATTTTCAAAAATATTTTGAAAAAAAATTTCGAAAAAAATTTTAAAAATAATTTTCGAAAAAAATTTAGAAAAAATTTTTCGAAAAAAATTTTTAAAAAAATTTTCGAAAAAAATTTCGAAAAAAAATTTTCAAAAAAAAATTTTCGAAAAAAAATTTGAAAAAAATTTTCGAAAAAAAATTTTACAAAAAAATTTTTGAAAAAAATTTCGAAAAAAAATTTTCGAAAAAAATTTTGATAAAAATTTTCGAAAAAAAAATTTCGAAAAAATTTTGAAAAAAAATTTTCGATAAAAATTTTGAAAAAAAATTTTCAAAAAAATTTCCAAAAAAAATTTTGAAAAAAAATTTTGAAAAAAATTTTGAAAAAAATTTTCAAAAAAAATTTCGAAAAAAAAATTTCGAAAAATATTATGAAAAAAATTTCGAAAAAAAATTTGAAAAAAAAAATTCGTAAAAAAATTTTCAAAAAAATTTTCGAAAAAATTTTAAAAAAAATTTTCGAAAAAAATTTCGGAAAAAAATTTCGGAAAAAAATTTTTGAAAAAAATTTTGAAAAAAAATTTCGAAAAAATTTTGGAAAAAAATTTTCAAAAAAAATTTTGAAAAAATATTTTCAAAAAAAATTTTGAAAAAAAATTTCCAAAAAAATTTTTAAAATAATTTTCGAAAAAAATTTCGAAAAAAAATTTTCGAAAAAAAATTTCGAAAAAAAATTAGAAAAAAAATTTTTAAAAAAAATTTTCGAAAAAAATTTTGAAAAATATTTTCGATAAAAAATTTCCGAAAAAAATTTTGAAAAAAAATTTTCGATAAAAAATTTCCGAAAAAAATTTTGAAAAAAAATTTTCAAAAAAATTTTCGAAAAAATTTTGGAAAAAAATTTTTCGAAAAAAATTTTCTAAAAAATTTTCGAAAAAAATTTCGAAAAAAATTTTAAAATAAATTTTCGAAAAAAAAATTTCGAAAAAAATTTCGAAAAAAAATTTTCGAAAAAAATTTTCGAAAAAAAATTAGAAAAAAAATTTTTAAAATAATTTTCGAAAAAAATTTCGAAAAAAAATTTTCGAAAAAAAATTTCGAAAAAAAATTAGAAAAAAAATTTTTAAAAAAAATTTTCGAAAAAAATTTTGAAAAATATTTTCGATAAAAAATTTCCGAAAAAAATTTTGAAAAAAAATTTTCGATAAAAAATTTCCGAAAAAACTTTTGAAAAAAAATTTTCAAAAAAATTTTCGAAAAAATTTTGGAAAAAAATTTTCTAAAAAATTTTCGAAAAAAATTTCGAAAAAAATTTTGGAAAAAAATTTTTCGAAAAAAGTTTTGAAAAAATTTTCGAAAAAAATTTCGAAAAAATTTTTTAAAAAATTTCCGAAAAACAATTGTCGAAAAAAATTGTGAAAAAAATTTTCGAAAAAAATTTTCAAAAACATTTTCGAAAAAATTTTGGAAAAAAATTTTTCGAAAAAAATTTTCAAAAATTTTTCGAAAAAAATTTTCAAAAAAGTTTCGAAAAAAATTTTCAATAGAAATTTCGAAAAAAAAAATTCGAAAAAAAATTTAAAAAAAATTTTTAAAAGAAATTTCGAAAAAAATTTCCAGAAAAATTTTCGAAAAAATATCGAAAAAAAAATTTCGAAAAAAATTTCGAAAAATAATTTTCGAAAAAAATTTTGAAAAAATTTTGAAAAAAAATTTTCGAAAAAAATTTTAGAAAAAAATTTTCGAAAAAAATTTTGAAAAAATTTTCGAAAAAAAATTATGAAAAAAAAATTTTGAAAAAAATTTTCAAAAAAATTTTCAAAAAATTTTCAAAAAAATTTTGGAAAAAAAATTCTCGTAAAAAATTTTCGAAAACAATTTCAAAAAAAATTATGAAAAAAAATTTCGAAAAAAAAGTTTCGAAAAAAATTTCGAAAAAAAATTTTCGAAAAAAATTTTCACAAACATTTGGGAAAAAAATTTTTCGAAAAAAATTTTCAAAACATTTTGAAAAAAATTTCGTAAAAAATTTCGAAAAAAAATTTCGAAAAAAAATTTCGAAAAAAAAATTATGAAAAAAATTTCGAAAAAAAATTTGAAAAATTTTGAAAAAAATTTTCGAAAAAAATTTCGGATAAAAATTTTCGAAAAAAATTTTGAAAAAAAATTTCGAAAAAATTTTGGAAAAAAATTTTCAAAAAAAATTTAGAAAAAATATTTCGAAAAAAATTTTCAAAAAAATTTTCGAAAAAATTTTGGAAAAAAATTTTTTGAAAAAAATTTTCTAAATTATTTTCGAAAAAAATTTCGAAAAAAATTTTCGAAAAAAATTTTGAAATAAATTTTCGAAAAAAAAATTTCGAGAAAAATTTCGAAAAAAAATTTTCGAAAAAAATTTTGATAACGATTTTCGATAAAAAATTTCCGAAAAAAATTTTGAAAAAAAATTTTGAAAAAAAATTTTCGAGAAAAAATTTAAAAAAAAATTTTTGAAACAAATTTTGAAAAAAAATTTTCGAAAAAAATTTTTTTAAAAAATTTCGAAAAAAATTTTCGAAGAAAAATTTTCGAAAAAAATTTCAAAAAAAAATTTTCGAAAACAATTTTGAAAAAAAATTTCGAAAAAAATTTTGAAAAAAATTTTCGAAAAAAATTTCGAAAAAAAATTTTCGAAAAAAATTTCGAAAAAAAATTTTAAAAAATTCGATAAAAAATTTACGAAAAAAAATTTCGAAAAAATTATGGAAAACAATTTTTCGAAAAAAATTTCGAAAAAATATTTTCAAAAAAAATTTTGAAAAAAAATTTCGAAAAAAATTTCGAATAAAATTTTTAAAAAAATTTCCAAAAAAAAAATTTGAAAAAAATTTCGAAAAAGAATTTTCGAAAAAAATTTTGAAAAAAAAATTTAAAAAAAATTTTGGAAAAAAAGTTTTCGAAAAAAAATTTGGAAAAAAATTTTTCAAAAATAGTTTTGAAAAAAAATTTTCGAAAAAAACTTTCGAAAAAAATTTTCGAAAAAAATTTTCGAAAGAAATTTCGAAAAAAAAATTTCGAAAAAAATTTTGAAAAATATTTTCGAAAAAAAATTTTCGAAAAACATTTTATAAAAATTTTCGAAAAAAATTTCGAAAAAAAATTTTCGAAAAAAATTTCGAAAAAACATTTTCAAAAAAAATTTCCAAAAAAATTTTGAAAAAAATTTTAAAAAAATTTTCGAAAAACAATTGTCGAAAAAAATTGTGAAAAAATTTTTCGAAAAAAATTTTCAAAAATATTTTCGAAAAAATTTTGGATAAAAATTTTTCGAAAAAAATTTTCAAAAAAGTTTCAAAAAAAATTTCGAAAAAAAATTTTCGAAAAAAATTTTGAAAAAAATTTTCGAAAAAAATTTTGAAAAAGAATTTTGAAAAAAAATTTTCAAAAAAGTTTTCGAAAAAAATTTCGAAAAAAAAATTTCGAAAAAATTATGAAAAAAATTTAGAAAAAAAATTTGAAAAGAAAATTTCGTAAAAAAATTTTCAAAAAAATTTTCGAAAAGATTCTGGAAAAAAATATTTCGAAAAAAATTTTGAAAAAAATTTTGGAAAACAATTTCGAAAACATTTTGAAAGAAAATTTCGAAAAAATTTTGGAAAAAAGTTTCAAAAAAAATTTTGAAAAAAAATTTTCAAAAATATTTTGAAAAAAAATTTCGAAAAAAATTTTAAAAATAATTTTCGAAAAAAATTAAGAAAAAATTTTTCGAAAAAAATTTTTAAAAAAATTTTCGAAAAAAATTTCGAAAAAAAATTTTCAAAAAAAAATTTTCGAAAAAAAATTTGAAAAAAATTTTCGAAAAAAAATTTTACAAAAAAATTTTTGAAAAAAATTTCGAAAAAAAATTTTCGAAAAAAATTTTGATAAAAATTTTCGAAAAAAAAATTTCGAAAAAATTTTGAAAAAAAATTTTCGATAAAAATTTTGAAAAAAAATTTTCAAAAAAATTTCCAAAAAAAATTTTGAAAAAAAATTTTGAAAAAAATTTTCAAAAAAATTTTCAAAAAAAATTTCGAAAAAAAAATTTCGAAAAATATTATGAAAAAAATTTCGAAAAAAAATTTGAAAAAAAAAATTCGTAAAAAAATTTTCAAAAAAATTTTCGAAAAAATTTTGAAAAAAATTTTCGAAAAAAATTTCGGAAAAAAATTTTTGAAAAAAATTTTGAAAAAAAATTTCGAAAAAATTTTGGAAAAAAATTTTCAAAAAAAATTTTGAAAAAATATTTTCAAAAAAAATTTTGAAAAAAAATTTCCAAAAAAATTTTTAAAATAATTTTCGAAAAAAATTTCGAAAAAAAATTTTCGAAAAAAAATTTCGAAAAAAAATTAGAAAAAAAATTTTTAAAAAAAATTTTCGAAAAAAATTTTGAAAAATATTTTCGATAAAAAATTTCCGAAAAAAATTTTGAAAAAAAATTTTCGATAAAAAATTTCCGAAAAAAATTTTGAAAAAAAATTTTCAAAAAAATTTTCGAAAAAATTTTGGAAAAAAATTTTTCGAAAAAAATATTCTAAAAAATTTTCGAAAAAAATTTCGAAAAAAATTTTGAAATAAATTTTCGAAAAAAAAATTTCGAAAAAAATTTCGAAAAAAAATTTTCGAAAAAAATTTTCGAAAAAAATTTTGAAAAATATTTTCTATAAAAAATTTCCGAAAAAAATTTTGAAAAAAAATTTTCGATAAAAAATTTCCGAAAAAAATTTTGAAAAAAAATTTTCGAAAATAATTTAGAAAAAAATTTTTGAAAAAAAATTTTCGAAAAAAATTTTGAAAAGAAATTTTGAACAAAAATTTCGAAAAAAATTTTTAAAAAAAATTTCGAAAAAAAGTTTCGAAGAAAATTTTTCGAAAAAAATTTTGAAAAATATTTTCGATAAAAAATTTCCGAAAAAAATTTTGAAAAAAAATTTTCGATAAAAAATTTCCGAAAAAAATTTTGAAAAAAAATTTTCGATAAAAAATTTTCGAAAAAAATTTTGAAAAAAAATTTCGAAAAAAATTTTGAAAAAAATTTTCGAAAAAAATTTCGAAAAAAAATTTTCGAAAAAAAATTTCGAAAAAAAATTTGAAAAAAATTTTCGAAAAAAATTTCGATAAAAAATTTACGAAAAAAATTTTCGAAAAAATTTTGAAAAAAAAATTTTCGAAAAAAATTTCGAAAAAAAATTTTCAAAAAAAATTTTGAAAAAAAATTTCGAAAAAAATTTTTAAAAAAAATTTCGAAAAAAAATTTTCGAAAAAAAATTTCGAAAAAAAATTAGAAAAAAAATTTTTAAAAAAAATTTCGAAAAAAATTTTGAAAAAAATTTTCAAAAAAAATTTCGATAAAAATTTACGAAAAAAATTTTCGAAAAAATTTTGGAAAAAAATTTTTCGAAAAAAATTTCAAAAAAAAATTTTCATAAAAAAATTTAAAAAAAAATTTCGAAATAAATTTTTAAAAAAATTTTCGAAAAAAAATTTCGAAAAAAAAATTTCGAAAAAAATTTTGAAAAAAAATTTTGAAAAAAATTTTCGAAAAAAATTTTGGAAAAAAATTTTTCGAAAAAAGTTTTGAAAAAATTTTCGAAAAAAATTTCGAAAAAATTTTTTAAAAAATTTCCGAAAAACAATTGTCGAAAAAAATTGTGAAAAAATTTTTCGAAAAAAATTTTCAAAAAAATTTTCGAAAAAATTTTGGAAAAAAATTTTTCGAAAAAAATTTTCAAAAATTTTTCGAAAAAAATTTTCAAAAAAGTTTCGAAAAAAATTTTCAATAGAAATTTCGAAAAAAAAATTCGAAAAAAAATTTGAAAAAAATTTTGAAAAGAAATTTCGAAAAAAATTTCCAGAAAAATTTTCGAAAAAATATCGAAAAAAAAATTTCGAAAAAAATTTCGAAAAATAATTTTCGAAAAAAATTTTGAAAAAATTTTGGAAAAAAAATTTTCGAAAAAAATTTTAGAAAAAAATTTTCGAAAAAAATTTTCGAAAACAATTTCGAAAAAAATTATGAAAAAAAATTTCGAAAAAAAAGTTTCGAAAAAAATTTCGAAAAAAAATTTTCGAAAAAAATTTTCACAAACATTTAGGAAAAAAATTTTTCGAAAAAAATTTTCAAAACATTTTGAAAAAAATTTCGTAAAAAATTTCGAAAAAAAATTTCGAAAAAAAATTTCGAAAAAAAAATTATGAAAAAAATTTCTAAAAAAAATTTGAAAAAATTTTGAAAAAAATTTTCGAAAAAAATTTCGGATAAAAATTTTCGAAAAAAATTTTGAAAAAAAATTTCGAAAAAATTTTCGAAAAAAATTTTCAAAAAAAATTTAGAAAAAATATTTCGAAAAAAATTTTCAAAAAAATTTTTGAAAAAAGTTTGTAAAAAAATTTTTCGAAAAAAATTTTCAAAAAATTTTCGAAAAAAATTTCGAAAAAAAATTTTCGAAAAAAATTTTGAAAAAAATTTACGAAAAAAATTTTCGAAAAAAATTTTTAAAAAAATTTTCGAAAAAAATTTCGAAAAAAAAATTTCGAAAAAAATTTTTAAAAAAAATTTCGAAAAAAATTTTCATAAAAATTTTCGAAAAAATTTTAGAAAAAATTTTTCGAAAAAAATTTTTAAAAAAATTTTCGAAAAAAATTTCGAAAAAAAATTTTCAAAAAAAAATTTTCGAAAAAAATTTTGAAAAAAATTTTCGAAAAAAAATTTTACAAAAAAATTTTTGAAAAAAATTTCGAAAAAAAATTTTCGAAAAAAATTTTGATAAAAATTTTCGAAAAAAAAATTTCGAAAAAATTTTGAAAAACAATTTTTGAAAAAAATTTTTAAAAAAATTTTGAAAAAAAATTTCGAAAAAAATTTTGAAAAAATTTTCGAAAAACTTTGGGAAAAAAATTTTTCAAAAAATATTTCCGAAAAAAATTTCGAAAAAAATTTTCAGAAACATTTGGGAAAAAAATTTCGAAAAAAAATTTTCGAAAAAAATTTTGAAAAAAATTCTCGAAAACAAATGTTGAAAAAAAATTTCGAAAAAAATTTCAAAAAAAAATTTCGAAAAAAATTTTCAAAAAAATTTTCAAAAAAATTTTGGAAAAAAATTTTCGATAAAAATTTTGAAAAAAAATTTTCAAAAAAATTTCCAAAAAAAATTTTGAAAAAAAATTTTGAAAAAAATTTTCAAAAAAATTTTCAAAAAAAATTTCGAAAAAAAAATTTCGAAAAATATTATGAAAAAAATTTCGAAAAAAAATTTGAAAAAAAAAATTCGTGAAAAAATTTTCAAAAAAAGTTTCGAAAAAATTTTGGAAAAAAATTTTTCGAAAAAAATTTTGAAAAACATTTTTGAAAAAAATTTCGAAAAAATTTTGAAAAAAATTTTCGAAAAAAATTTCGGAAAAAAATTTCGGAAAAAAATTTTTGAAAAAAATTTTGAAAAAAAATTTCGAAAAAATTTTGGAAAAAAATTTTCAAAAAAAATTTTGAAAAAATATTTTCAAAAAAAATTTTGAAAAAAAATTTCCAAAAAAATTTTTAAAATAATTTTCGAAAAAAATTTCGAAAAAAAATTTTCGAAAAAAAATTTCGAAAAAAAATTAGAAAAAAAATTTTTAAAAAAAATTTTCGAAAAAAATTTTGAAAAATATTTTCGATAAAAAATTTCCGAAAAAAATTTTGAAAAAAAATTTTCGATAAAAAATTTCCGAAAAAAATTTTGAAAAAAAATTTTCAAAAAAATTTTCGAAAAAATTTTGGAAAAAAATTTTTCGAAAAAAATTTTCTAAAAAATTTTCGAAAAAAATTTCGAAAAAAATTTTGGAAAAAAATTTTTCGAAAAAAGTTTTGAAAAAATTTTCGAAAAAAATTTCGAAAAAATTTTTTAAAAAATTTCCGAAAAACAATTGTCGAAAAAAATTTTGAAAAAAATTTTCGAAAAAAATTTTCAAAAAAATTTTCGAAAAAATTTTGGAAAAAAATTTTTCGAAAAAAATTTTCAAAAATTTTTCGAAAAAAATTTTCAAAAAAGTTTCGAAAAAAATTTTCAATAGAAATTTCGAAAAAAAAAATTCGAAAAAAAATTTTAAAAAAATTTTTAAAAGAAATTTCGAAAAAAATTTCCAGAAAAATTTTCGAAAAAATATCGAAAAAAAAATTTCGAAAAAAATTTCGAAAAATAATTTTCGAAAAAAATTTTGAAAAAATTTTGGAAAAAAAATTTTCGAAAAAAATTTTAGAAAAAAATTTTCGAAAAAAATTTTGAAAAAATTTTCGAAAAAAAATTATGAAAAAAAAATTTTGAAAAAAATTTTCAAAAAAATTTTCAAAAAATTTTCAAAAAAATTTTGGAAAAAAAATTCTCGTAAAAAATTTTCGAAAACAATTTCAAAAAAAATTATGAAAAAAAATTTCGAAAAAAAAGTTTCGAAAAAAATTTCGAAAAAAAATTTTCGAAAAAAATTTTCACAAACATTTGGGAAAAAAATTTTTCGAAAAAAATTTTCAAAACATTTTGAAAAAAATTTCGTAAAAAATTTCGAAAAAAAATTTCGAAAAAAAATTTCGAAAAAAAAATTATGAAAAAAATTTTGAAAAAAAATTTGAAAAATTTTGAAAAAAATTTTCGAAAAAAATTTCGGATAAAAATTTTCGAAAAAAATTTTGAAAAAAAATTTCGAAAAAATTTTGGAAAAAAATTTTCAAAAAAAATTTAGAAAAAATATTTCGAAAAAAATTTTCAAAAAAATTTTCGAAAAAATTTTGGAAAAAAATTTTTCGAAAAAAATTTTCTAAATTATTTTCGAAAAAAATTTCGAAAAAAATTTTCGAAAAAAATTTTGAAATAAATTTTCGAAAAAAAAATTTCGAGAAAAATTTCGAAAAAAAATTTTCGAAAAAAATTTTGATAACGATTTTCGATAAAAAATTTCCGAAAAAAATTTTGAAAAAAAATTTTGAAAAAAAATTTTCGAGAAAAAATTTCCGAAAAAAATTTGAAAAAAAAATTTTCGAAAATAATTTTAAAAAAAATTTTTGAAACAAATTTTGAAAAAAAATTTTCGAAAAAAATTTTTTTAAAAAATTTCGAAAAAAATTTTCGAAGAAAAATTTTCGAAAAAAATTTCAAAAAAAAATTTTCGAAAAAAATTTTGAAAAAAAATTTTCGAAAAAAATTTTGATAAAAATTTTCGAAAAAAAAATTTCGAAAAAATTTTGAAAAACAATTTTTGAAAAAAATTTTAAAAAAAATTTTGAAACAAAATTTCGAAAAAAATATTGAAAAAATTTTCGAAAAACTTTGGGAAAAAAATTTTTCAAAAAATATTTCCGAAAAAAATTTCGAAAAAAATTTTCAGAAACATTTGGGAAAAAAATTTCGAAAAAAAATTTTCGAAAAAAATTTTGAAAAAAATTCTCGAAAAAAAATGTTGAAAAAAAATTTCGAAAAAAATTTCAAAAAAAAATTTCGAAAAAAATTTTCAAAAAAATTTTCAAAAAAATTTTGGAAAAAAATTTTCGATAAAAATTTTGAAAAAAAATTTTCAAAAATATTTTCAAAAAAAATTTTAAAAAAAAATTTTGAAAAAAATTTTCAAAAAAATTTTCGAAAAAAATTTCGAAAAAAAAATTTCGAAAAATATTATGAAAAAAATTTCGAAAAAAAATTTGAAAAAAAAAATTCGTAAAAAAATTTTCAAAAAAATTTTCGAAAAAATTTTGGAAAAAAATTTTTCGAACAAAATTTTGAAAAAAATTTTTGAAAAAAATTTCGAAAAAATTTTGAAAAAAATTTTCGAAAAAAATTTCGGAAAAAAATTTCGGAAATAAATTTTTGAAAAAAATTTTGAAAAAAAATTTCGAAAAAATTTTCAAAAAAAATTTTCAAAAAAAATTTTCAAAAAAAATTTTGAAAAAAAATTTCCAAAAAAATTTTTAAAATAATTTTCGAAAAAAATTTCGAAAAAAAATTTTCGAAAAAAAATTTGAAAAAAAATTTTCGAAAAAAAATTTGAAAAAAAATTTCGAAAAAAATTTTCAAAAAAATTTTCGAAAAAATTTTGGAAAAAAATTTTTCAAAAAAAAGTTTCTAAAAAATTTTCGAAAAAAATTTCGAAAAAAATTTTGAAATAAATTTTCGAAAAAAAAATTTCGAAAAAAATTTCGAAAAAAAATTTTCGGAAAAAATTTTCGAAAAAAATTTTGAAAAATATTTTCGATAAAAAATTTCCGAAAAAAATTTTGAAAAAAAATTTTCCATAAAAAATTTCCGAAAAAAATTTTGAAAAAAAAATTTCGAAAATAATTTAGAAAAAAATTTTTGAAAAAAAATTTTCGAAAAAAATTTTGAAAAAAAATTTTGAACAAAAATTTCGAAAAAAATTTTTAAAAAAAAATTTCGAAAATACTTTTCGAAGAAATTTTTTCGAAAAAAATTTCAAAAAAAAATTTTCGAAAAAAATTTTGAAAAAAAATTTCGAAAAAAATTTTGAAAAAAATTTTCGAAAAAAATTTTGAAAAAAAATTTTCGAAAAAAAATTTCGAAAAAAAATTTGAAAAAAATTTTCGAAAAAAATTTCGATAAAAAATTTACGAAAAAAATTTTCGGAAAAGTTTGAAAAAAAATTTTTCGAAAAAAAATTTTCAAAAAAAATTTTGAAAAAAAATTTCGAAAAAAATTTTTAAAAAAAATTTCGAAAAAAAATTTTCGAAAAAAAATTTCGAAAAAAAATTAGAAAAAAAATTTTTAAAAAAAATTTCGAAAAAAATTTTGAAAAAAATTTTCAAAAAAAATTTCGATAAAAAATTTACGAAAAAAATTTTCGAAAAAATTTTGGAAAAAAATTTTTCGAAAAAAATTCCAAAAAAAAATTTTCATAAATAAATTTAAAAAAAAATTTCGAAATAAATTTTTAAAAAAATTTTCGAAAAAAAATTTCGAAAAAAAAATTTCGAAAAAAATTTTGAAAAAAAATTTCGAAAAAAATTTTCGAAAAAAATTTTCGAAAAAAAATTTTCGAAAAAAATTTTCGAAAAAAATTTTGAAAAAAAATTTCGAAAAAAATTTCCAAAGAAATTTCGAAAAAAAATTTTCGAAAAAAATTTTGAAAAAAATTTTGAAAAAACATTTTGAAAAAAATTTTCGAAAAAATTTTGAAAAAAAATTTCGTAAAAAATTTTGAAAAAAAATTTCGAAAAAAATTTTGAAAAAAATTTCGAAAAAAAATTTTCGAAAAAAATTTTCAAAAAAATTTTCGAAAAAATTTTGGAAAAAAATTTTTCGAAAAAAATTTTGAAAAAAATTTTCGAAAAAAATTTCGAAAAAAATTTTGAAAAAAATTTTCGAAAAAAATTTTGAAAAAAAATTTTCGAAAAAATTTTGAAAAAAAATTTCGTAAAAAATTTTGAAAAAAAATTTCGAAAAAAATTTTCGAAAAAAATTTAAAAAAAAAATTTGGAAAAAAAATTTTGAAAAAAATTTTCAAAAAAAATTTCGAAAAAAAAATTTCGAAAAAAATTTCGAAAAAAAATTTTCGAAAAAAATTTTGAAAAAAAATTTCGAAAAAAATTTTCAAAAAAATTTTCGAAAAAATATTTCAAAAAAATTTTTCGAAAAAAATATTTCAAAAAAAATTTTGAAAAAAATTTCGAAAAAAAATTTTCGAAAAAAATTTTCAAAAAAATTTTCGAAAAAATTTTGGAAAAAAATTTTTCGAAAAAAATTTTGAAAAAAATTTTCGAAAAAAATTTCGAAAAAAATTTTGAAAAAAATTTTCGAAAAAAATTTTGAAAAAAATTTTTCGAAAAAATTTTGAAAAAAAATTTCGAAAAAAATTTTGAAAAAAATTTTCGAAAAAAATTTGGAAAAAAAATTTTCAAAAAAAAAATTGAAAAAAAATTTCGAAAAAAATTTTTAAAAAAATTTTCGAAAAAATTTTCAGAAAAAATTTTGAAAAAAATTTTCGAAAAAAATTTTTCGAAAATAGATAAAAAAATTCGAAAAAAAATTTTCGAAAAAAATTTTCGAATAAAATTTTGAAAACAAATTTCGAAAAAAATTTTCGAAAGAAATTTCGAAAAAAAATTTTCGAAAAAAATTTTGAAAAAAATTTTGAAAAAAAATCTTAAAAAAAATTTTGAAAAAAAAATTTGAAAAAAATTTTCAAAAAAATTTGAAAAAAATTTTCAAAAAAATTTTCGAAAAAAATTTTTAAAAAAATGTTTTGAAAAAAATTTTCAAAAAAATTTTCGAAAAAAATTTCGAAAAAAAATTTTCGAAAAAAATTTTGAAAAAAATTTTCGAAAAAAAATTTTCGAAAAAAATTTTCAAAAAAAATTTCGAAAAAATTTTGGAAAAAAATTTTTCGAAAAAAATTTTTAAAAAAATTTTCGATAAAAAATTTCCGAAAAAAATTTTGAAAAAAAATTTTCCATAAAAAATTTCCGAAAAAAATTTTGAAAAAAAAATTTCGAAAATAATTTAGAAAAAAATTTTTGAAAAAAAATTTTCGAAAAAAATTTTGAAAAAAAATTTTGAACAAAAATTTCGAAAAAAATTTTTAAAAAAAATTTCGAAAAGACTTTTCGAAGAAAATTTTTCGAAAAAAATTTCAAAAAAAAATTTTCGAAAAAAATTTTGAAAAAAAATTTCGAAAAAAATTTTGAAAAAAATTTTCGAAAAAAATTTTGAAAAAAAATTTTCGAAAAAAAATTTCGAAAAAAAATTTGAAAAAAATTTTCGAAAAAAATTTCGATAAAAAATTTACGAAAAAAATTTTCGGAAAAGTTTGAAAAAAAATTTTTCGAAAAAAATTTTCGAAAAAAATTTTCGAAAAAAAATTAGAAAAAAAATTTTTAAAAAAAATTTCGAAAAAAATTTTGAAAAAAATTTTGAAAAAAAATCTTAAAAAAAATTTTGAAAAAAAAATTTGAAAAAAATTTTCAAAAAAATTTTCGAAAAAAATTTTTAAAAAAATGTTTTGAAAAAAATTTTCAAAAAAATTTTCGAAAAAAATTTCGAAAAAAAATTTTCGAAAAAAATTTTGAAAAAAATTTTCGAAAAAAAATTTTCGAAAAAAATTTTCAAAAAAAATTTCGAAAAAATTTTGGAAAAAAATTTTTCGAAAAAAATTTTTAAAAAAATTTTCGAACAAAATTTCGAAAAAAATTTTGAAAAAAATTTTCGAAAAAAATTTCAAAAAAAAATTTTCGAAAAAAATTTTGAAAAAAAATTTCGAAAAAAATTTTCGAAAAAAATTTTCGAAAAAAATTTTGAAAAAAAATTTGGAAAAAAAATTTTGAAAAAAATTTTCGAAAAAAATTTCGAAAAAAAAATTTCGAAAAAAATTTCGAAAAAAAATTTTGATAAAAAATTTTGAAAAAAAATTTCGAAAAAAATTTTCAAAAAAATTTTCGAAGAAAAATTTCAAAAAAATTTTTCGAAAAAAATATTTCAAAAAAAATTTCGAAAAAAATTTTGAAAAAAAATTTTCGAAAAAATTTTGAAAAAAAATTTCGTAAAAAATTTTGAAAAAAATTTTCGAAAAAAATTTGGAAAAAAATTTTCAAAAAAAAAATTGAAAAAAAATTTCGAAAAAAATTTTTAAAAAAATTTTCGAAAAAATTTTCAGAAAAAATTTTGAAAAAAATTTTCGAAAAAAAAATTTCGAAAAAAAATTTCGAAAAAAATTTTTCGAAAATAGATAAAAAAATTCGAAAAAAAATTTTCGAAAAAAATTTTGAAAAAAATTTTCGAAAAAATTTTGGAAAAAAATTTGAAAAAAATTTTCCAAAAAAATTTCGAAAAAAAATTTTCGAAAAAAATTTTGAAAAAAAATTTCCAAAAAAATTTTCAAAAAAATTCTCGAAAAAATTTTCGTAAAAAAATTTTCGAAAAAATTTTCGAAAAAAAATTTTCGAAAAAAATTTTGAAAAAAATTTTCAAAAAAATTTTCGAAAAAATTTTGGAAAAAAATTTTTCAAAAAAAATTTGGAAAAAATTTCGAAAAAAATTTTTGAAAGAAATTTCGAAAAAAAATTTCGAAAAAAATTTTTAAAAAAATTTTCGAAAAAAAATTTTCGAAAAAAAATTTTCGAAAAAAATTTTGATAAAAAATTTTCGAAAAAAATTTTGAAAAAAATTTTCGAAAAAAATTTCGAAAAAAAATTTTCGAAAAAAATTTTGAAAAAAAATTTCGAAAACAATTTTCAAAAAAATTTTCGAAAAAAATTTTCAAAAAAATTTTTCGAAAAAAATTTTCAAAAAAATTTTCGAATAAAATTTCGAAAAAATTTTGGAAAAAATTTTTCGAAAAACATTTTCGAAAGAAATTTCGAAAAAAAAATTTCGAAAAAAATTTTGAAAAAAAATTTCGAAAAAAATTTTCAAAAAAATTTTCGAAAAAAATTTTCAAAAAAATTTTTCGAAAAAAATATTTCAAAAAAATTCTTGAAAAAAATTTCGAAAAAAAATTTTCGAAAAAAATTTTCAAAAAAATTTTCGAAAAAATTTTGGAAAAAAATTTTGAAAAAAATTTTCGAAAAAAATTTCGAAAAAAATTTTGAAAAAAATTTTCGAAAAAAATTTTGAAAAAAAATTTTCGAAAAAATTTTGGAAAAAAAATTTCGAAAAAAATTTTGAAAAAAATTTTCGGAAAAATTTTGGAAAAAAATTTTCAAAAAAAAAATTGAAAAAAAATTTCGAAAAAAATTTTTTAAAAAATTTTCGAAAAAATTTTCAGAAAAAATTTTGAAAAAAATTTTCGAAAAAAAATTTCGAAAAAAATTATTAGAAAATAGATAAAAAAATTCGAAAAAAAATTTTCGAAAAAAATTTTGAAAAAAAATTTGGAAAAAAAAATTCGAAAAAAAATTTCGAAAAAAAATTTCGAAAAATATTTCGAAAAAAATTTTCGAAAAAAAATTCGAAAAAAATTTTGAAAAAAATTTTCGAAAAAAATTTCGAAAAAAAATTTTCGAAAAAAATTTAGAAAAAAAATTTCAAAAAAAAATTTTCGAAAAAAATTTTGAAAAAAATTTTCGAAAAAAAAATTTCGAAAAAAAATTTCAAAAAAAATTTCGAAAAAAAATTTTTGAAAAAAATATTGAAAAAAATTTTCGAAAAAATTTCGAAAAAAAATTTTGAAAAAATTTTTTTCGAAAATTTTTTAAAATTTTTTTTCGAAAATTTTTTTTCGAAATTTTTTTCGAAAATTTTTTTGAAAATTTTTTTCAAAAAAGTTTTTTAAAAATTTTTTTCGTAAATTTTTTTGAAAATTTTTTTCGAAATTTTTTTTCAAAATTTTTTTCAAAATTTTTTTTCAAAATTTTATTCAAAATTTTTTTCGAAAATTTTTTTTCGAAATTTTTTTCGAAAATTTTTTTTCCAATTTTTTTTTCAAAATTATTTTCGAAAATTTTTTTTCAGAAATTTTTTTCAAAAATTTTTTTCGAATTTTTTTTCGAAATTTCTTTCGAAAATTTTTTTCGATTTTTCAAAATTTTTTTCGAAAATTTTTTTTCGAAATTTTTTTCGAAAATTTTTTTCAAAATTTTTTACGAAATTTTTTTCGAAAATTTTTTTCAAAATTTTTTTCGAAAAATTTTTTTCCAAAATTTTTTCGAAAATTTTTTTGAAAATTTTTTTTCGAAAATTTTTTTTAAAATTTTTTTCGAATATTTTTTTGAAAATTTTTTTTCCAAAATTTTTTTTCGAAATTTTTTTCGAAAATTTTTTTCAATATTTTTTTCGAAAAATTTTTTTCCAAAATTTTGTCGAAAATTTTTTTGAAAATTTTTTTCGAAATTTTTTTCGAAAATTTTTTTTCGAAAATTTTTTTCAAAATAATTTCTGAAAATGTTTTCGAAAATTTTTTTAAAATTTTTTTTCGAAATTTTTTTTCAAATTTTTTTTTGAAAATTTTTTTCCAAATTTTTTTCGAAACATTTTTTCAAAATTTATTTCGAAATTTTTTTTCAAAATTTTTTTCAAAAAGTTTTTTTCAAAATTTTTTTCGAAAATTTTTTTTCGAAATTTTTTTCGAAATTTTTTATTCGAAATTTTTTTCGAAAATTTTTTTTCGAAATTTTTTTCGAAAATTTTTTTAAAAATTTTTTTCGAAAGATTTTTTTCCAAAATTTTTTCGAAATTTTTTTTGAAAATTTTTTTCGAAAATTTTTTTCTAAAATTTTTTTGAAAATTTTTTTCGAAAATTTTTTTGAAAATTTTTTTCGAAAATTTTTTTGAAAATTTTTTTCGAAATTTTTTTTCAAAATTTTTTTCAAAATTTTTTTTCAAAATTTTTTTCAAAATTTTTTTCAAAATTTTTTTCAAAATTTTTTTCGAAAATTTTTTTTCGAAATTATTTTGGAAAAAAATTTTTCGAAAAAAATACTGAAAAAAATACTGAAAAAAATTTTCGAAAAAAATTTCGAAAAAAAATTTTCAAAAAAATTTTCGAAAAAATTTTGGAAAAAAATTTTTCGAAAAAAATTTTGAAAAAAATTTTGGAAGAAAATTTCGTAAAAAATTTGGAAAAAAAATTATTGAAAAAAATTTTGAAAAAAAATTTGGAAAAAAAATTTTGAAAAAAAATTTTCGAAAAAGATTTCGAAAAAAAAATTTCGAAAAAGATTTCGAAAAAAAAATTTCGAAAAAAATTTGGAAAAAAAATTTTGAAAAAAATTTGGATAAACATTTTTCGAAAAAAATTTTTAAAAAAATATTGAAAAAAATTTTCGAAAAAAATTTTGAAAAAAAATTTTGAAAAAATTTTGGAAAAAAAAATTTCGAAAAAAATTTTGAAAAAAAATTTCGAAAAAAATTTTGAAAAAAATTTTCGAAAAAAATTTTGAAAAAAAATTTTCGAAAAAAATTTGGAAAAAAAATTATTGAAAAAAATTTTGAAAAAAATTTCGAAAAAAATTTTCCAAAAAAATTGGAAAAAATTTTCGAAAAAAAATTTTCGAAAGAAATTACGAAAAAAAATTTTCGAAAAAATTTTGAAAAAAAAAATTGGAAAAAAAATTTTGAAAAAAATTTTCGAAAAAAATTTTCGAAAAAGATTTTTTAAAAAATTTTCCAAAAAAGTTTCGAAAAATAATTTTGAAAAAGAATTTCGAAAAAAATTTTCAAAAAAATTTTCAAAAAAAAAATCGAAAAAATTTTGGAAAAAAATTTTCAACAAAAATTTTCGAAAAAAATTCGAAAAAAAATTTTGAAAAAAGTTTTCAAAAAAATGTTCGAAAAAATTTTGGAAGAAAATTTTTCAAAAAAAAATTTTGAAAAAATTTTCGAAAAAAATTTCGAAAAAAATTTTTAAAAAAATTTTCGAAAAAAAATTGAAAAAAATTTTGAAAAAAAATTTTCGAAAAAATTTTCAAAAACATTTTCGAAAAAATTTTGGAAAAAAATTTTCAAAAAATTTTCGAAAAAAAATTTGAAAAAAATTTTGAAAAAAATTTTCATAAAAATTTTCGAAAAAATTTCGGAAAAAACTTTTCGAAAAAAATTTTGAAAAAAGTTCTCGAAAAAAATTTTGAAAAAAATTTGAAAAAAACATTTTCGAAAAAAATTATGAAAAAAATTTGAAAATATTTTTTCAAAAATTTGAAAAAATTTTTGAAAAAATTTTCGAGAAAAATTTTGAAAAAATATTTCGAAAAAAATTTTGAAAAAAAATTTAGAAAAAAATTTTCGAAAAAATTTCGATAAAAAATTTTCGAAAAAATTTTGAAAAAAAATTTCGAAAAAAATTTTCAAAAAAATCTTCGAAAAAATTTTGGAAAAAATTTTTCAAAAAAAAATTTCAAAAAAATTTTCGAAAAAAATTCCGAAAAAAAATTTTCGAAAAAAATTTTGAAAAAAATTTTCGAAAAAAAAATTTTGAAAAAAATTTTCGAAAAAAATTTTCGAAAAAAATTTTCGAAAAAAATTTTCGAAAAAAATTTTCGAAAAAAATTTCGAAAAAAAATTTTGAAAAAAATTTTGAAAAAAAAATTTTGAAAAAAATTTTGAAAAAAATTCTCGAAAAAAAATTTTCCAAAAAAATTTTCGAAAAAAATTTTGATAAAAAATTTCGAAAAAAAAATTTCGAAAAATTTTGAAAAACAATTTTTGAAAAAAATTTTGGAAAGAAATTTTGAAAAAATTTTGAAAAATATTTTCGAAAAAAATTCCGAAAAAAAATTTTCGAAAAAAAATTTGAAAAAAAATTTCGAAAAAAATTTTGGAAAAAAATTTCCAAAAAAAATTTTCAAAAAAATTCGAAAAAAAATTTTGAAAAAATTTTCAAAAAAATGTTCGAAAAAATTTGGAAAAAAAATTTTCGAAAAAAATTTCGAAAAAAAAAATTTCGAAAAAAATTTTTTAAAAAAATTTCGAAAAAAAATTTTCGAAAAAAAATTTCGAAAAAAAATTAGAAAAAAAATTTTTAAAAAAAATTTCAAAAAAAATTTTGAAAAAAATTTTCAAAAAAAATTTCGATAAAAAATTTACGAAAAAAATTTTCGAAAAAATTTTGGAATAAAATTTTCGAAAAAAATTTCAAAAAAAAATTTTCATAAAAAAATTTAAAAAAAAATTTCGAAATAAATTTTTAAAAAAATTTTCGAAAAAAAATTTCGAAAAAAAAATTTCGAAAAAAATTTTGAAAAAAAATTTCGAAAAAAATTTTCGAAAAAAATTTTGGAAAAAAATTTTTCGAAATAAGTTTTGAAAAAATTTTCGAATAAAATTTCGAAAAAATTTTTAAAAAAATTTCCCAAAATCAATTGTCGAAAAAAATTGTGAAAAAATTTTTCGAAAAAAATTTTCAAAAAAATTTTCGAAAAAATTTTGGAAAAAAATTTTTCGAAAAAAATTTTCAAAAAAGTTTTCGAAAAAAATTTTCAAAAAATTTTTCGAAAAAAAATTTCAAAAAATTTTTGAAAAAAATTTTCAATAGAAATTTCGAAAAAAAAAATTCGAAAAAAAATTTGAAAAAAATCTTGAAAAGAAATTTCGAAAAAAATTTCCAGAAAAATTTTCGAAAAAAATATCGAAAAAAAAATTTCGAAAAAAATTTCGAAAAAAAATTTTCGAAAAAAATTTTGAAAAAATTTTGGAAAAAAAATTTTCGAAAAAAATTTTAGAAAAAAATTTTCGAAAAAAATTTTGAAAAAATTTTCGAAAAAAAATTATGAAAAAAAAATTTTGAAAAAAATTTTCAAAAAAATTTTCAAAAAATTTTCAAAAAAATTTTGGAAAAAAAATTCTCGTAAAAAATTTACGAAAACAATTTAAAAAAAAATTATGAAAAAAAATTTCGAAAAAAAAGTTTCGAAAAAAATTTCGAAAAAAAATTTTCACAAACATTTGGGAAAAACATTTTTCGAAAAAAATTTTCAAAACATTTTGAAAAAAATTTCGTAAAAAATTTCGAAAAAAAATTTCAAAAAAAAATTTTAGAAAAAAATTTCGAAAAAAAATTTTAGAAAAAATTTTCGAAAAAAATTTTGGAAAAAAATTTCCAACAAAAATTTTCGAAAAAAATTCGAAAAAAAATTTTGAAAAAAGTTTTCAAAAAAATGTTCGAAAAAATTTTGGAAGAAAATTTTTCGAAAAAAATTTTGAAAAAATTTTCGAAAAAAATTTCGAAAAAAATTTTTAAAAAAATTTTCGAAAAAAAATTGAAAAAAATTTTGAAAAAAAATTTTCGAAAAAATTTTCAAAAACATTTTCGAAAAAATTTTGGAAAAAACTTCAAAAAATTTTCGAAAAAAATTTCGAAAAAAAATTTTCGAAAAAAATTTTGAAAAAAATTTTCGAAAAAAAAATTTCGAAAAAAATTTTCGAAAGAAATTTCGAAAAAAAAATTTCGAAAAAATTTTGAAAAAAATTTTCGAAAAAAAATTTTCAAAAAAAATTTTCGAAAAAAATTTTTTAAAAAATTTTTGAAAAAAATTTCGAAAAAAAATTTTCGAAAAAAATTTTGAAAGAAATTTCGAAAAAAATTTTCATAAAAATTTTCGAAAAAATTTTGGAAAAAACTTTTCGAAAAAAATTTTGAAAAAAGTTTTCGAAAAAAATTTTGAAAAAAAATTTGAAAAAAAAATTTTCGAAAAAAATTATGAAAAACATTTTCGAAAAAAAATTTTCCAAAAAAATTTTTGAAAAAAATTTCGAAAAAAAATTTCTGAAAAAAATTATGATAAAACTTTTCCAAAAAAAAAAATTCGAAAAAAATTTTGAAAAACAATTTTCGAAAAAAATTTTTAAAAAAATTTTGAAAAAAAATTTCGAAAAAAATTTTGAAAAAATTTTTGAAAAAATTTTCGAGAAAAATTTTGAAAAAATATTTCGAAAAAAATTTTGAAAAAAAATTTAGAAAAAAATTTTCGAAAAAAAATTTTCGAAAAAAATTTCGATAAAAAATTTTCGAAAAAATTTTGAAAAAAAATTTCGAAAAAAATATTCAAAAAAATCTTCGAAAAAATATTGGAAAAAATTTTTCAAAAAAAAATTTCAAAAAAATTTTCGAAAAAAATTCCGAAAAAAAATTTTCGAAAAAAAATTTGAAAAAAAATTTCGAAAAAAATTTTGGAAAAAAATTTCCAAAAAAAATTTTCAAAAAAATTCGAAAAAAAATTTTGAAAAAATTTTCAAAAAAATGTTCGAAAAAATTTGGAAAAAAAATTTTCGAAAAAAATTTCGAAAAAAAAAATTTCGAAAAAAATTATGAAAAAAAATTTCGAAACAAAATTTCGAAAAAAAATTTGAAAAAAAATTTCGAAAAAAATTTTCAAAAAAATTATTGAAAAAATTTTGAAAAAAAATTTCCAACAAAATTTTTTGAAAAAAATTCGAAAAAAAAATTTGGAAAAAAATTTTGAAAAAATTTTGAAAAATATTTTCGAAACAAATTTTGGAAAAAAATTTTTCGAAAAATATTTTCTAAAAAATTTTCGAAAAAAATTTCGTAAAAAAATTTTGAAATAAATTTTCGAAAAAAAAATTTCGAAAAAAATTTTCAAAAAAATTTTCGAAAAAAATTTTCGAAAAAAATTTTGAAAAATATTTTCGATAAATATTTCCGAAAAAAATTTTGAAAAAAAATTTTCGATAAAAAATTTCCGAAAAAAATTTTGAAAAAAAATTTTCGAAAATAATTTAGAAAAAAATTTTCGAAAAAAAATTTTCGAAAAAAATTTTGAAAAAAAATTTTGAACAAAAATTTCGAAAAAAATTTAAAAAAAAAATTTCGAAAAAAATTTCAAAAAAAAATTTTCGAAAAAAATTTTGAAAAAAAATTTCGAAAAAAATTTTGAAAAAAATTTTCGAAAAAAATTTCGAAAAAAAATTTTCGAAAAAAAATTTCGAAAAAAAATTTTCGAAAAACATTTCGATAAAAAATTTACGAAAAAAATTTTCGAAAAAATTTTGAAAAAAAATTTTTCGAAAAAAATTTCGAAAAAAAATTTTGAAAAAAAATTTTGAAAAAAAATTTCGAAAAAAATTTTTTAAAAAAATTTCGAAAAAAAATTTTCGAAAAAAAATTTCGAAAAAAAATTAGAAAAAAAATTTTTAAAAAAAATTTCAAAAAAAATTTTGAAAAAAATTTTCAAAAAAAATTTCGATAAAAAATTTACGAAAAAAATTTTCGAAAAAATTTTGGAATAAAATTTTCGAAAAAAATTTCAAAAAAAGATTTTCATAAAAAAATTTAAAAAAAAATTTCGAAATAAATTTTTAAAAAAATTTTCGAAAAAAAATTTCGAAAAAAAAATTTCGAAAAAAATTTTGAAAAAAAATTTCGAAAAAAATTTTCGAAAAAAATTTTGGAAAAAAATTTTTCGAAATAAGTTTTGAAAAAATTTTCGAATAAAATTTCGAAAAAATTTTTAAAAAAATTTCCCAAAAACAATTGTCGAAAAAAATTGTGAAAAAATTTTTCGAAAAAAATTTTCAAAAAAATTTTCGAAAAAATTTTGGAAAAAAATTTTTCGAAAAAAATTTTCAAAAAATTTTTCGAAAAAAATTTTCAAAAAATTTTTCGAAAAAAATTTTCAAAAAATTTTTGAAAAAAATTTTCAATAGAAATTTCGAAAAAAAAAATTCGAAAAAAAATTTGAAAAAAATCTTGAAAAGAAATTTCGAAAAAAATTTCCAGAAAAATTTATGAAAAAAATTTCGAAAAAAAATTTTCGAAAAAAATTTTGAAAAAAATTTTCGAAAAAAAATTTTCGAAAAAAATTTTCGAAAGAAATTTCGAAAAAAAAATTTCGAAAAAATTTTGAAAAAAATTTTCGAAAAAAAATTTTCAAAAAAAATTTTCGAAAAAAATTTTTAAAAAAATTTTTGAAAAAAATTTTTGAAAAAAATTTCGAAAAAAAATTTTCGAAAAAAATTTTGAAAGAAATTTCGAAAAAAATTTTCATAAAAATTTTCGAAAAAATTTTGGAAAAAACTTTGCGAAAAAAATTTTGAAAAAAGTTTTCGAAAAAAAATTTGAAAAAAAATTTGAAAAAAAAATTTTCGAAAAAAATTATGAAAAACATTTTCGAAAAAAAATTTTCCAAAAAAATTTTTGAAAAAAATTTCGAAAAAAAATTTCTGAAAAAAATTATGATAAAACTTTTCCAAAAAAAAAAATTCGAAAAAAATTTTGAAAAACAATTTTCGAAAAAAATTTTTAAAAAAATTTTGAAAAAAAATTTCGAAAAAAATTTTGAAAAAATTTTTGAAAAAATTTTCGAGAAAAATTTTGAAAAAATATTTCGAAAAAAATTTTGAAAAAAAATTTAGAAAAAAATTTTCGAAAAAAAATTTTCGAAAAAAATTTCGATAAAAAATTTTCGAAAAAATTTTGAAAAAAAATTTCGAAAAAAATTTTCAAAAAAATCTTCGAAAAAATATTGGAAAAAATTTTTCAAAAAAAAATTTCAAAAAAATTTTCGAAAAAAATTCCGAAAAAAAATTTTCGAAAAAAATTTTGAAAAAAATTTTCGAAAAAAAATTTTGAAAAAAATTTTCGAAAAAAATTTCGAAAAAAAATTTTGAAAAAAATTTTGAAAAAAAATTTTGAAAAAAATTTTGAAAAAAATTCTCGAAAAAAAATTTTCCAAAAAAATTTTCGAAAAAAATTTTGATAAAAAATTTCGAAAAAAAAATTTCGAAAAATTTTAAAAAACAATTTTTGAAAAAAATTTTGGAAAAAAATTTTGAAAAAATTTTGAAAAATATTTTCGAAAAAAATTCCGAAAAAAAATTTTCGAAAAAAAATTTGAAAAAAAATTTCGAAAAAAATTTTGGAAAAAAATTTCCAAAAAAAATTTTCAAAAAAATTCGAAAAAAAATTTTGAAAAAATTTTCAAAAAAATTTTCGAAAAAATTTGGAAAAAAAATTTTCGAAAAAAATTTCGAAAAAAATTATGAAAAAAAATTTCGAAACAAAATTTCAAAAAAAAATTTCGAAAAAAATTTTCAAAAAAATTATTGAAAAATTTTGGAAAAAAATTTCCAGCAAAATTTTTTGAAAAAAATTCGAAAAAAAAGTTTTCGAAAAAAATTTTGAAAAAAAATTTGAAAAAAAAATTTTCGAAAAAAATTATGAAAAACATTTTCGAAAAAAAATTTTCCAAAAAAATTTTTGAAAAAAATTTCGAAAAAAAATTTTTGAAAAAAATTTCGAAAAAAAATTTTTGAAAAAAATTATGATAAAACTTTTCCAAAAAAAAAAATTCGAAAAAAATTTTGAAAAACAATTTTCGAAAAAAATTTTTAAAAAAATTTTGAAAAAAAATTTCGAAAAAAATTTTGAAAAAATTTTTGAAAAAATTTTCGAGAAAAATTTTGAAAAAATATTTCGAAAAAAATTTTGAAAAAAAATTTAGAAAAAAATTTTCGAAAAAAAATTTTCGAAAAAAATTCCGATAAAAAATTTTCGAAAAAATTTTGAAAAAAAATTTCGAAAAAAATTTTCAAAAAAATCTTCGAAAAAATTTTGGAAAAAATTTTTCAAAAAAAAATTTCAAAAAAATTTTCGAAAAAAATTCCGAAAAAAAATTTTCGAAAAAAATTTTGAAAAAAATTTTCGAAAAAAAATTTTGAAAAAAATTTTCGAAAAAAATTTTCGAAAAAAATTTCGAAAAAAAATTTTGAAAAAAATTTTGAAAAAAAATTTTAAAAAAAATTTTGAAAAAAATTCTCGAAAAAAAATTTTCCAAAAAAATTTTCGAAAAAAATTTTGATAAAAAATTTCGAAAAAAAAATTTCGAAAAATTTTGAAAAAAATTTTGGAAAAAAATTTTGAAAAAATTTTGAAAAATATTTTCGAAAAAAATTCCGAAAAAAAATTTTCGAAAAAAAATTTGAAAAAAAATTTCGAAAAAAATTTTGGAAAAAAATTTCGAAAAAAAATTTTCAAAAAAATTCGAAAAAAAATTTTGAAAAAATTTTCAAAAAAATGTTCGAAAAAATTTGGAAAAAAAATTTTCGAAAAAAATTTCGAAAAAAAAAATTTCGAAAAAAATTATGAAAAAAAATTTCGAAAAAAATTTTCGAAAAAAATTTTGGAAAAAAATTTTTCGAAATAAGTTTTGAAAAAATTTTCGAATAAAATTTCGAAAAAATTTTTAAAAAAATTTCCCAAAAACAATTGTCGAAAAAAATTGTGAAAAAATTTTTCGAAAAAAATTTTCAAAAAAATTTTCGAAAAAATTTTGGAAAAAAATTTTTCGAAAAAAATTTTCAAAAAATTTTTCGAAAAAAATTTTCAAAAAATTTTTCGAAAAAAATTTTCAAAAAATTTTTGAAAAAAATTTTCAATAGAAATTTCGAAAAAAAAAATTCGAAAAAAAATTTGAAAAAAATCTTGAAAAGAAATTTCGAAAAAAATTTCCAGAAAAATTTATGAAAAAAATTTCGAAAAAAAATTTTCGAAAAAAATTTTGAAAAAAATTTTCGAAAAAAAATTTTCGAAAAAAATTTTCGAAAGAAATTTCGAAAAAAAAATTTCGAAAAAATTTTGAAAAAAATTTTCGAAAAAAAATTTTCAAAAAAAATTTTCGAAAAAAATTTTTAAAAAAATTTTTGAAAAAAATTTTTGAAAAAAATTTCGAAAAAAAATTTTCGAAAAAAATTTTGAAAGAAATTTCGAAAAAAATTTTCATAAAAATTTTCGAAAAAATTTTGGAAAAAACTTTTCGAAAAAAATTTTGAAAAAAGTTTTCGAAAAAAAATTTGAAAAAAAATTTGAAAAAAAAATTTTCGAAAAAAATTATGAAAAACATTTTCGAAAAAAAATTTTCCAAAAAAATTTTTGAAAAAAATTTCGAAAAAAAATTTCTGAAAAAAATTATGATAAAACTTTTCCAAAAAAAAAAATTCGAAAAAAATTTTGAAAAACAATTTTCGAAAAAAATTTTTAAAAAAATTTTGAAAAAAAATTTCGAAAAAAATTTTGAAAAAATTTTTGAAAAAATTTTCGAGAAAAATTTTGAAAAAATATTTCGAAAAAAATTTTGAAAAAAAATTTAGAAAAAAATTTTCGAAAAAAAATTTTCGAAAAAAATTTCGATAAAAAATTTTCGAAAAAATTTTGAAAAAAAATTTCGAAAAAAATTTTCAAAAAAATCTTCGAAAAAATATTGGAAAAAATTTTTCAAAAAAAAATTTCAAAAAAATTTTCGAAAAAAATTCCGAAAAAAAATTTTCGAAAAAAATTTTGAAAAAAATTTTCGAAAAAAAATTTTGAAAAAAATTTTCGAAAAAAATTTCGAAAAAAAATTTTGAAAAAAATTTTGAAAAAAAATTTTGAAAAAAATTTTGAAAAAAATTCTCGAAAAAAAATTTTCCAAAAAAATTTTCGAAAAAAATTTTGATAAAAAATTTCGAAAAAAAAATTTCGAAAAATTTTAAAAAACAATTTTTGAAAAAAATTTTGGAAAAAAATTTTGAAAAAATTTTGAAAAATATTTTCGAAAAAAATTCCGAAAAAAAATTTTCGAAAAAAAATTTGAAAAAAAATTTCGAAAAAAATTTTGGAAAAAAATTTCCAAAAAAAATTTTCAAAAAAATTCGAAAAAAAATTTTGAAAAAATTTTCAAAAAAATTTTCGAAAAAATTTGGAAAAAAAATTTTCGAAAAAAATTTCGAAAAAAATTATGAAAAAAAATTTCGAAACAAAATTTCAAAAAAAAATTTCGAAAAAAATTTTCAAAAAAATTATTGAAAAATTTTGGAAAAAAATTTCCAGCAAAATTTTTTGAAAAAAATTCGAAAAAAAAGTTTTCGAAAAAAATTTTGAAAAAAAATTTGAAAAAAAAATTTTCGAAAAAAATTATGAAAAACATTTTCGAAAAAAAATTTTCCAAAAAAATTTTTGAAAAAAATTTCGAAAAAAAATTTTTGAAAAAAATTTCGAAAAAAAATTTTTGAAAAAAATTATGATAAAACTTTTCCAAAAAAAAAAATTCGAAAAAAATTTTGAAAAACAATTTTCGAAAAAAATTTTTAAAAAAATTTTGAAAAAAAATTTCGAAAAAAATTTTGAAAAAATTTTTGAAAAAATTTTCGAGAAAAATTTTGAAAAAATATTTCGAAAAAAATTTTGAAAAAAAATTTAGAAAAAAATTTTCGAAAAAAAATTTTCGAAAAAAATTCCGATAAAAAATTTTCGAAAAAATTTTGAAAAAAAATTTCGAAAAAAATTTTCAAAAAAATCTTCGAAAAAATTTTGGAAAAAATTTTTCAAAAAAAAATTTCAAAAAAATTTTCGAAAAAAATTCCGAAAAAAAATTTTCGAAAAAAATTTTGAAAAAAATTTTCGAAAAAAAATTTTGAAAAAAATTTTCGAAAAAAATTTTCGAAAAAAATTTCGAAAAAAAATTTTGAAAAAAATTTTGAAAAAAAATTTTGAAAAAAATTTTGAAAAAAATTCTCGAAAAAAAATTTTCCAAAAAAATTTTCGAAAAAAATTTTGATAAAAAATTTCGAAAAAAAAATTTCGAAAAATTTTGAAAAAAATTTTGGAAAAAAATTTTGAAAAAATTTTGAAAAATATTTTCGAAAAAAATTCCGAAAAAAAATTTTCGAAAAAAAATTTGAAAAAAAATTTCGAAAAAAATTTTGGAAAAAAATTTCGAAAAAAAATTTTCAAAAAAATTCGAAAAAAAATTTTGAAAAAATTTTCAAAAAAATGTTCGAAAAAATTTGGAAAAAAAATTTTCGAAAAAAATTTCGAAAAAAAAAATTTCGAAAAAAATTATGAAAAAAAATTTCGAAACAAAATTTCGAAAAAAAATTTCGAAAAAAATTATTGAAAAATTTTGGAAAAAAATTTCTAACAAAATTTTTTGAAAAAAATTCGAAAAAAAAATTTTCGAAAAAAATTTTGAAAAAAATTCTCGAAAAAAAATTTTCCAAAAAAATTTTTGAAAAAAATTTCGAAAAAAAATTTTCGAAAAAAATTTTGATAAAAATTTTCGAAAGAAAAAATTTTGAAAAAATTTTTGAAAAAAATTTTGGAAAAAAATTTTGAAAAAATTTTGAAAAATATTTTCGAAACAAATTCCGAAAAAAAATTTTCGAAAAAAAATTTGAGAAAAAATTTCGAGAAAAATTTTCAAAAAAATTTTCGAAAAAATTTTGGAAAAAAATTTCCAACAAAAATTTTCGAAAAAAATTCGAAAAAAAAATTTTCAAAAAAATGTTCGAAAAAATTTTGGAAGAAAATTTTTCGAAAAAAATTTTGAAAAAATTTCAAAAAAAATTTCGAAAAAAATTTTTAAAAAAATTCTCGAAAAAAAATTGTCGAAAAAAATTTTTCGAAAAAAATTTTCAAAAAAATCTTTGAAAAAAGTTTGGAAAAAAATTTTTCGAAAAAAATTTTCAAAAAATTTTCGAAAAAAATTTCGAAAAAAAATTTTCGAAAAAAATTTTGAAAAAAATTTACGAAAAAAATTTTCGAAAAAAATTTTTAAAAAAATTTTCGAAAAAAATTTCGAAAAAAAAATTTCGAAAAAAATTTTTAAAAAAAATTTCGAAAAAAATTTTCATAAAAATTTTCGAAAAAATTTTAGAAAAAAATTTTCGAAAAAAAAGTTTTAAAAAAATTTTCGAAAAAAATTTCGAAAAAAAATTTTCAAAAAAAAATTTTCGAAAAAAATTTTGAAAAAAATTTTCGAAAAAAAATTTTACAAAAAAATTTTTGAAAAAAATTTCGAAAAAAAATTTTCGAAAAAAATTTTGATAAAAATTTTCGAAAAAAAAATTTCGAAAAAATTTTGAAAAAAAATTTTCGATAAAAATTTTGAAAAAAAATTTTCAAAAAAATTTCCAAAAAAAATTTTGAAAAAAAATTTCGAAAACTATTATGAAACAAATTTCGAAAAAAAATTTGAAAAAAAAAAATTCGTAAAAAAATTTTCAAAAAAATTTTCGAAAAAATTTTGAAAAAAATTTTCGAAAAAAATTTCGGAAAAAAATTTCGGAAAAAAATTTTTGAAAAAAATTTTGAAAAAAAATTTCGAAAAAATTTTGGAAAAAAATTTTCAAAAAAAATTTTGAAAAAATATTTTCAAAAAAAATTTTGAAAAAAAATTTCCAAAAAAATTTTTAAAATAATTTTCGAAAAAAATTTCGAAAAAAAATTTTCGAAAAAAAATTTTGAAAAAAAATTAGAAAAAAAATTTTTAAAAAAAATTTTCGAAAAAAATTTTGAAAAATATTTTCGATAAAAAATTTCCGAAAAAAATTTTGAAAAAAAATTTTCGATAAAAAATTTCCGAAAAAAATTTTGAAAAAAAATTTTCAAAAAAATTTTCGAAAAAATTTTGGAAAAAAATTTTTCGAAAAAAATTTTCTAAAAAATTTTCGAAAAAAATTTCGAAAAAAATTTTGAAATAAATTTTCGAAAAAAAAATTTCGAAAAAAATTTCGAAAAAAAATTTTCGAAAAAAATTTTCGAAAAAAATTTTGAAAAATATTTTCGATAAAAAATTTCCGAAAACAATTTTGAAAAAAAATTTTCGATAAAAAATTTCCGAAAAAAATTTTGAAAAAAAAATTTTCGAAAATAATTTAGAAAAAAAGTTTTGAAAAAAAATTTTCGAAAAAAATTTTGAAAAGAAATTTTGAACAAAAATTTCGAAAAAAATTTTTAAAAAAAATTTCGAAAAAAAGTTTCGAAGAAAATTTTTCGAAAAAAATTTTGAAAAATATTTTCGATAAAAAATTTCCGAAAAAAATTTTGAAAAAAAATTTTCGATAAAAAATTTCCGAAAAAAATTTTGAAAAAAAATTTTCGATAAAAAATTTTCGAAAAAAATTTTGAAAAAAAATTTCGAAAAAAATTTTGAAAAAAATTTTCGAAAAAAATTTCGAAAAAAAATTTTCGAAAAAAAATTTCGAAAAAAAATTTGAAAAAAATTTTCGAAAAAAATTTCGATAAAAAATTTACGAAAAAAATTTTCAAAAAAATTTTCGAAAAAATTTTGGAAAAAAATTTTTCGAAAAAAATTTTCAAAAAATTTTTCGAAAAAAATTTTCAAAAAATTTTTCGAAAAAAATTTTCAAAAAATTTTTGAAAAAAATTTTCAATAGAAATTTCGAAAAAAAAAATTCGAAAAAAAATTTGAAAAAAATCTTGAAAAGAAATTTCAAAAAAATTTCCAGAAAAATTTATGAAAAAAATTTCGAAAAAAAATTTTCGAAAAAAATTTTGAAAAAAATTTTCGAAAAAAAATTTTCGAAAAAAATTTTCGAAAGAAATTTCGAAAAAAAAATTTCGAAAAAATTTTGAAAAAAATTTTCGAAAAAAAATTTTCAAAAAAAATTTTCGAAAAAAATTTTTAAAAAAATTTTTGAAAAAAATTTCGAAAAAAAATTTTCGAAAAAGATTTTGAAAGAAATTTCGAAAAAAATTTTCATAAAAATTTTCGAAAAAATTTTGGAAAAAACTTTTCGAAAAAAATTTTGAAAAAAGTTTTCGAAAAAAATTTTGAAAAAAAATTTGAAAAAAAAATTTTCGAAAAAAATTATGAAAAACATTTTCGAAAAAAAATTTTCCAAAAAAATTTTTGAAAAAAATTTCGAAAAAAAATTTCTGAAAAAAATTATGATAAAACTTTTCCAAAAAAAAAAATTCGAAAAAAATTTTGAAAAACAATTTTCGAAAAAAATTTTTAAAAAAATTTTGAAAAAAAATTTCGAAAAAAATTTTGAAAAAATTTTTGAAAAAATTTTCGAGAAAAATTTTGAAAAAATATTTCGAAAAAAATTTTGAAAAAAAATTTAGAAAAAAATTTTCGAAAAAAAATTTTCGAAAAAAATTTCGATAAAAAATTTTCGAAAAAATTTTGAAAAAAAATTTCGAAAAAAATTTTCAAAAAAATCTTCGAAAAAATATTGGAAAAAATTTTTCAAAAAAAAATTTCAAAAAAATTTTCGAAAAAAATTCCGAAAAAAAATTTTCGAAAAAAATTTTGAAAAAAATTTTCGAAAAAAAATTTTGAAAAAAATTTTCGAAAAAAATTTCGAAAAAAAATTTTGAAAAAAATTTTGAAAAAAAATTTTGAAAAAAATTTTGAAAAAAATTCTCGAAAAAAAATTTTCCAAAAAAATTTTCGAAAAAAATTTTGATAAAAAATTTCGAAAAAAAAATTTCGAAAAATTTTGAAAAACAATTTTTGAAAAAAATTTTGGAAAAAAATTTTGAAAAAATTTTGAAAAATATTTTCGAAAAAAATTCCGAAAAAAAATTTTCGAAAAAAAATTTGAAAAAAAATTTCGAAAAAAATTTTGGAAAAAAATTTCCAAAAAAAATTTTCAAAAAAATTCTAAAAAAAATTTTGAAAAAATTTTCAAAAAAATTTTCGAAAAAATTTGGAAAAAAAATTTTCGAAAAAAATTTCGAAAAAAATTATGAAAAAAAATTTCGAAACAAAATTTCAAAAAAAAATTTCGAAAAAAATTTTCAAAAAAATTATTGAAAAATTTTGGAAAAAAATTTCCAGCAAAATTTTTTGAAAAAAATTCGAAAAAAAAGTTTTCGAAAAAAATTTTGAAAAAAAATTTGAAAAAAAAATTTTCGAAAAAAATTATGAAAAACATTTTCGAAAAAAAAATTTCCAAAAAAATTTTTGAAAAAAATTTCGAAAAAAAATTTTTGAAAAAAATTATGATAAAACTTTTCCAAAAAAAAAAATTCGAAAAAAATTTTGAAAAACAATTTTCGAAAAAAATTTTTAAAAAAATTTTGAAAAAAAATTTCGAAAAAAATTTTGAAAAAATTTTTGAAAAAATTTTCGAGAAAAATTTTGAAAAAATATTTCGAAAAAAATTTTGAAAAAAAATTTAGAAAAAAATTTTCGAAAAAAAATTTTCGAAAAAAATTCCGATAAAAAATTTTCGAAAAAATTTTGAAAAAAAATTTCGAAAAAAATTTTCAAAAAAATCTTCGAAAAAATTTTGGAAAAAATTTTTCAAAAAAAAATTTCAAAAAAATTTTCGAAAAAAATTCCGAAAAAAAATTTTCGAAAAAAATTTTGAAAAAAATTTTCGAAAAAAAATTTTGAAAAAAATTTTCGAAAAAAATTTTCGAAAAAAATTTCGAAAAAAAATTTTGAAAAAAATTTTGAAAAAAAATTTTGAAAAAAATTTTGAAAAAAATTCTCGAAAAAAAATTTTCCAAAAAAATTTTCGAAAAAAATTTTGATAAAAAATTTCGAAAAAAAAATTTCGAAAAATTTTGAAAAAAATTTTGGAAAAAAATTTTGAAAAAATTTTGAAAAATATTTTCGAAAAAAATTCCGAAAAAAAATTTTCGAAAAAAAATTTGAAAAAAAATTTCGAAAAAAATTTTGGAAAAAAATTTCGAAAAAAAATTTTCAAAAAAATTCGAAAAAAATTTTGAAAAAATTTTCAAAAAAATGTTCGAAAAAATTTGGAAAAAAAATTTTCGAAAAAAATTTCGAAAAAAAAAATTTCGAAAAAAATTATGAAAAAAAATTTCGAAACAAAATTTCGAAAAAAAATTTCGAAAAAAATTATTGAAAAATTTTGGAAAAAAATTTCTAACAAAATTTTTTGAAAAAAATTCGAAAAAAAATTTTCGAAAAAAATTTTGAAAAAAATTCTCGAAAAAAAATTTTCCAAAAAAATTTTTGAAAAAAATTTCGAAAAAAAATTTTCAAAAAAAATTTTGATAAAAATTTTCGAAAAAACAAATTTTGAAAAAATTTTTGAAAAAAATTTTGGAAAAAAATTTTGAAAAAATTTTGAAAAATATTTTCGAAACAAATTCCGAAAAAAAATTTTCGAAAAAAAATTTGAGAAAAAATTTCGAGAAAAATTTTCAAAAAAATTTTCGAAAAAATTTTGGAAAAAAATTTCCAACAAAAATTTTCGAAAAAAATTCGAAAAAAAAATTTTCAAAAAAATGTTCGAAAAAATTTTGGAAGAAAATTTTTCGAAAAAAATTTTGAAAAAATTTCAAAAAAAATTTCGAAAAAAATTTTTAAAAAAATTCTCGAAAAAAAATTGTCGAAAAAAATTTTTCGAAAAAAATTTTCAAAAAAATCTTTGAAAAAAGTTTGGAAAAAAATTTTTCGAAAAAAATTTTCAAAAAATTTTCGAAAAAAATTTCGAAAAAAAATTTTCGAAAAAAATTTTGAAAAAAATTTACGAAAAAAATTTTCGAAAAAAATTTTTAAAAAAATTTTCGAAAAAAATTTCGAAAAAAAAATTTCGAAAAAAATTTTTAAAAAAAATTTCGAAAAAAATTTTCATAAAAATTTTCGAAAAAATTTTAGAAAAAATTTTTCGAAAAAAAATTTTAAAAAAATTTTCGAAAAAAATTTCGAAAAAAAATTTTCAAAAAAAAATTTTCGAAAAAAATTTTGAAAAAAATTTTCGAAAAAAAATTTTACAAAAAAATTTTTGAAAAAAATTTCGAAAAAAAATTTTCGAAAAAAATTTTGATAAAAATTTTCGAAAAAAAAATTTCGAAAAAATTTTGAAAAAAAATTTTCGATAAAAATTTTGAAAAAAATTTTCAAAAAAATTTCCAAAAAAAATTTTGAAAAAAAATTTTGAAAAAAATTTTCAAAAAAATTTTCAAAAAAAATTTCGAAAAAAAAATTTCGAAAAATATTATGAAAAAAATTTCGAAAAAAAATTTGAAAAAAAAAATTCGTAAAAAAATTTTCAAAAAAATTTTCGAAAAAATTTTGAAAAAAATTTTCGAAAAAAATTTCGGAAAAAAATTTCGGAAAAAAATTTTTGAAAAAAATTTTGAAAAAAAATTTCGAAAAAATTTTGGAAAAAAATTTTCAAAAAAAATTTTGAAAAAATATTTTCAAAAAAAATTTTGAAAAAAAATTTCCAAAAAAATTTTTAAAATAATTTTCGAAAAAAATTTCGAAAAAAAATTTTCGAAAAAAAATTTCGAAAAAAAATTAGAAAAAAAATTTTTAAAAAAAATTTTCGAAAAAAATTTTGAAAAATATTTTCGATAAAAAATTTCCGAAAAAAATTTTGAAAAAAAATTTTCGATAAAAAATTTCCGAAAAAAATTTTGAAAAAAAATTTTCAAAAAAATTTTCGAAAAAATTTTGGAAAAAAATTTTCGATAAAAAATTTCCGAAAAAAATTTTGAAAAAAAATTTTCGAAAATAATTTAGAAAAAAAGTTTTGAAAAAAAATTTTCGAAAAAAATTTTGAAAAGAAATTTTGAACAAAAATTTCGAAAAAAATTTTTAAAAAAAATTTCGAAAAAAAGTTTCGAAGAAAATTTTTCGAAAAAAATTTTGAAAAATATTTTCGATAAAAAATTTCCGAAAAAAATTTTGAAAAAAAATTTTCGATAAAAAATTTCCGAAAAAAATTTTGAAAAAAAATTTTCGATAAAAAATTTTCGAAAAAAATTTTGAAAAAAAATTTCGAAAAAAATTTTGAAAAAAATTTTCGAAAAAAATTTCGAAAAAAAATTTTCGAAAAAAAATTTCGAAAAAAAATTTGAAAAAAATTTTCGAAAAAAATTTCGATAAAAAATTTACGAAAAAAATTTTCGAAAAAATTTTGAAAAAAAAATTTTCGAAAAAAATTTCGAAAAAAAATTTTCAAAAAAAATTTTGAAAAAAAATTTCGAAAAAAATTTTTAAAAAAAATTTCGAAAAAAAATTTTCGAAAAAAAATTTCGAAAAAAAATTAGAAAAAAAATTTTTAAAAAAAATTTCGAAAAAAATTTTGAAAAAAATTTTCAAAAAAAATTTCGATAAAAATTTACGAAAAAAATTTTCGAAAAAATTTTGGAAAAAAATTTTTCGAAAAAAAATTTCAAAAAAAAATTTTCATAAAAAAATTTAAAAAAAAATTTCGAAATAAATTTTTAAAAAAATTTTCGAAAAAAAATTTCGAAAAAAAAATTTCGAAAAAAATTTTGAAAAAAAATTTTGAAAAAAATTTTCGAAAAAAATTTTGGAAAAAAATTTTTCGAAAAAAGTTTTGAAAAAATTTTCGAAAAAAATTTCGAAAAAATTTTTTAAAAAATTTCCGAAAAACAATTGTCGAAAAAAATTGTGAAAAAATTTTTCGAAAAAAATTTTCAAAAAAATTTTCGAAAAAATTTTGGAAAAAAATTTTTCGAAAAAAATTTTCAAAAATTTTTCGAAAAAAATTTTCAAAAAAGTTTCGAAAAAAATTTTCAATAGAAATTTCGAAAAAAAAATTCGAAAAAAAATTTGAAAAAAATTTTGAAAAGAAATTTCGAAAAAAATTTCCAGAAAAATTTTCGAAAAAATATCGAAAAAAAAATTTCGAAAAAAATTTCGAAAAAAATTTCGAAAAATAATTTTCGAAAAAAATTTTGGAAAAAAAATTTTCGAAAAAAATTTTAGAAAAAAATTTTCGAAAAAAATTTGAAAAAATTTTCGAAAAGAAATTATGAAAAAAAAATTTTGAAAAAAATTTTCAAAAAAATTTTCAAAAAATTTTCAAAAAAATTTTGGAAAAAAAATTCTCGTAAAAAATTTTCGAAAACAATTTCGAAAAAAATTATGAAAAAAAATTTCAAAAAAAAAGTTTCGAAAAAAATTTCGAAAAAAAATTTTCGAAAAAAATTTTCACAAACATTTAGGAAAAAAATTTTTCGAAAAAAATTTTCAAAACATTTTGAAAAAAATTTCGTAAAAAATTTCGAAAAAAAATTTCGAAAAAAAATTTCGAAAAAAAAATTATGAAAAAAATTTCTAAAAAAAATTTGAAAAAATTTTGAAAAAAATATTCGAAAAAAATTTCGGATAAAAATTTTCGAAAAAAATTTTGAAAAAAAATTTCGAAAAAATTTTGGAAAAAAATTTTCAAAAAAAATTTAGAAAAAATATTTCGAAAAAAATTTTCAAAAATATTTTTGAAAAAAGTTTGTAAAAAAATTTTTCGAAAAAAATTTTCAAAAAATTTTCGAAAAAAATTTCGAAAAAAAATTTTCGAAAAAAATTTTGAAAAAAATTTACGAAAAAAATTTTCGAAAAAAATTTTTAAAAAAATTTTCGAAAAAAATTTCGAAAAAAAAATTTCGAAAAAAATTTTTAAAAAAAATTTCGAAAAAAATTTTCATAAAAATTTTCGAAAAAATTTTAGAAAAAATTTTTCGAAAAAAATTTTTAAAAAAATTTTCGAAAAAAATTTCGAAAAAAAATTTTCAAAAAAAAATTTTCGAAAAAAATTTTGAAAAAAATTTTCGAAAAAAAATTTTACAAAAAAATTTTTGAAAAAAATTTCGAAAAAAAATTTTCGAAAAAAATTTTGATAAAAATTTTCGAAAAAAAAATTTCGAAAAAATTTTGAAAAACAATTTTTGAAAAAAATTTTTTAAAAAATTTTGAAAAAAAATTTCGAAAAAAATTTTGAAAAAATTTTCGAAAAACTTTGGGAAAAAAATTTTTCAAAAAATATTTCCGAAAAAAATTTCGAAAAAAATTTTCAGAAACATTTGGGAAAAAAATTTCGAAAAAAAATTTTCGAAAAAAATTTTGAAAAAAATTCTCGAAAACAAATGTTGAAAAAAAATTTCGAAAAAAATTTCAAAAAAAAATTTCGAAAAAAATTTTCAAAAAAATTTTCAAAAAAATTTTGGAAAAAAATTTTCGATAAAAATTTTGAAAAAAAATTTTCAAAAAAATTTCCAAAAAAAATTTTGAAAAAAAATTTTGAAAAAAATTTTCAAAAAAATTTTCAAAAAAAATTTCGAAAAAAAAATTTCGAAAAATATTATGAAAAAAATTTCGAAAAAAAATTTGAAAAAAAAAATTCGTAAAAAAATTTTCAAAAAAATTTTCGAAAAAATTTTGGAAAAAAATTTTTCGAAAAAAATTTTGAAAAACATTTTTGAAAAAAATTTCGAAAAAATTTTGAAAAAAATTTTCGAAAAAAATTTCGGAAAAAAATTTCGGAAAAAAATTTTTGAAAAAAATTTTGAAAAAAAATTTCGAAAAAATTTTGGAAAAAAATTTTCAAAAAAAATTTTGAAAAAATATTTTCAAAAAAAATTTTGAAAAAAAATTTCCAAAAAAATTTTTAAAATAATTTTCGAAAAAAATTTCGAAAAAAAATTTTCGAAAAAAAATTTCGAAAAAAAATTAGAAAAAAAATTTTTAAAAAAAATTTTCGAAAAAAATTTTGAAAAATATTTTCGATAAAAAATTTCCGAAAAAAATTTTGAAAAAAAATTTTCGATAAAAAATTTCCGAAAAAAATTTTGAAAAAAAATTTTCAAAAAAATTTTCGAAAAAATTTTGGAAAAAAATTTTTCGAAAAAAATTTTCTAAAAAATTTTCGAAAAAAATTTCGAAAAAAATTTTGAAATAAATTTTCGAAAAAAAAATTTCGAAAAAAATTCGAAAAAAAATTTTCGAAAAAAATTTTCGAAAAAAATTTTGAAAAATATTTTCGATAAAAAATTTCCGAAAAAAATTTTGAAAAAAAATTTTCGATAAAAAATTTCCGAAAAAAATTTTGAAAAAAAATTTTCGAAAATAATTTAGAAAAAAATTTTTGAAAAAAAATTTTCGAAAAAAATTTTGAAAAGAAATTTTGAACAAAAATTTCGAAAAAAATTTTTAAAAAAAATTTCGAAAAAAATTTTCGAAGAAAATTTTTCGAAAAAAATTTTGAAAAATATTTTCGATAAAAAATTTCCGAAAAAAATTTTGAAAAAAAATTTTCGATAAAAAATTTCCGAAAAAAATTTTGAAAAAAAATTTTCGATAAAAAATTTTCGAAAAAAATTTTGAAAAAAAATTTCGAAAAAAATTTTGAAAAAAATTTTCGAAAAAAATTTCGATAAAAAATTTACGAAAAAAATTTTCGAAAAAATTTTGAAAAAAGATTTTTCGAAAAAAATTTCGAAAAAAAATTTTCAAAAAAAATTTTGAAAAAAAATTTCGAAAAAAATTTTTAAAAAAAATTTCGAAAAAAAAATTTCGAAAAAAAATTTCGAAAAAAAATTAGAAAAAAAATTTTTAAAAAAAATTTCGAAAAAAATTTTGACAACATTTTCAAAAAAAATTTCGATAAAAATTTACGAAAAAAATTTTCGAAAAAATTTTGGAAAAAACTTTTTCGAAAAAAATTTCAAAAAAAAATTTTCATAAAAAAATTTAAAAAAAAATTTCGAAATAAATTTTTAAAAAAATTTTCGAAAAAAAATTTCGAAAAAAAAATTTCGAAAAAAATTTTGAAAAAAAATTTTGAAAAAAATTTTCGAAAAAAATTTTGGAAAAAAATTTTTCGAAAAAAGTTTTGAAAAAATTTTCAAAAAAAATTTCGAAAAAATTTTTTAAAAAATTTCCGAAAAACAATTGTCGAAAAAAATTGTGAAAAAAATTTTCGAAAAAAATTTTCAAAAAAATTTTCGAAAAAATTTTGGAAAAAAATTTTTCGAAAAAAAGTTTCAAAAATTTTTCGAAAAAAATTTTCAAAAAAGTTTCGAAAAAAATTTTCAATAGAAATTTCGAAAAAAAAAATTCGAAAAAAAATTTAAAAAAAATTTTTAAAAGAAATTTCGAAAAAAATTTCCAGAAAAATTTTCGAAAAAATATCGAAAAAAAAATTTCGAAAAAAATTTCGAAAAATAATTTTCGAAAAAAATTTTGAAAAAATTTTGGAAAAAAAATTTTCGAAAAAAATTTTAGAAAAAAATTTTCGAAAAAAATTTTCGAAAAAAATTTTGAAAAAATTTTCGAAAAAAAATTATGAAAAAAAAATTTTGAAAAAAATTTTCAAAAAAATTTTCAAAAAATTTTCAAAAAAATTTTGGAAAAAAAATTCTCGTAAAAAATTTTCGAAAACAATTTCGAAAAAAATTATGAAAAAAAATTTCGAAAAAAAAGTTTCGAAAAAAATTTCGAAAAAAAATTTTCACAAACATTTGGGAAAAAAATTTTTCGAAAAAAATTTTCAAAACATTTTGAAAAAAATTTCGTAAAAAATTTCGAAAAAAAATTTCGAAAAAAAATTTCGAAAAAAAAATTATGAAAAAAATTTCGAAAAAAAATTTGAAAAAATTTTGAAAAAAATTTTCGAAAAAAATTTCGGATAAAAATTTTCGAAAAAAATTTTGAAAAAATTTCGAAAAAATTTTGGAAAAAAATTTTCAAAAAAAATTTAGAAAAAATATTTCGAAAAAAATTTTCAAAAAAATTTTCGAAAAAATTTTGGCAAAAAATTTTTCGAAAAAAATTTTCTAAATTATTTTCGAAAAAAATTTCGAAAAAAATTTTCGAAAAAAATTTTGAAATAAATTTTCGAAAAAAAAATTTCGAGAAAAATTTCGAAAAAAAATTTTCGAAAAAAATTTTGATAACGATTTTCGATAAAAAATTTCCGAAAAAAATTTTGAAAAAAAATTTTGAAAAAAAATTTTCGAGAAAAAATTTCCGAAAAAAATTTGAAAAAAAAATTTTCGAAAATAATTTTAAAAAAAATTTTTGAAACAAATTTTGAAAAAAAATTTTCGAAAAAAATTTTTTTAAAAAATTTCGAAAAAAATTTTCGAAGAAAAATTTTCGAAAAAAATTTCAAAAAAAAATTTTCGAAAAAAATTTTGAAAAAAAATTTCGAAAAAAATTTTGAAAAAAATTTTCGAAAAAAATTTCGAAAAAAAATTTTCGAAAAAAATTTCGAAAAAAAATTTTAAAAAATTCGATAAAAAATTTACGAAAAAAAATTTCGAAAAAATTATGGAAAACAATTTTTCGAAAAAAATTTCGAAAAAATATTTTCAAAAAAAATTTGAAAAAAAATTTCGAATAAAATTTTTAAAAAAATTTCCAAAAAAAAAATTTGAAAAAAATTTCGAAAAAGAATTTTCGAAAAAAATTTTGAAAAAAAAATTTAAAAAAAATTTTGGAAAAAAGTTTTCGAAAAAAAATTTGGAAAAAAATTTTTCAAAAATAGTTTTGAAAAAAAATTTTCGAAAAAAACTTTCGAAAAAAATTTTCGAAAAAAATTTTCGAAAGAATTTTCGAAAAAAAAATTTCGAAAAAAATTTTGAAAAATATTTTCGAAAAAAAATTTTCGAAAAAAATTTTCGAAAAACATTTTATAAAAATTTTCGAAAAAAATTTCGAAAAAAAATTTTCGAAAAAAATTTCGAAAAAACATTTTCAAAAAAAATTTCGAAAAAAATTTTGAAAAAAATTTTAAAAAAATTTTCGAAAAACAATTGTCGAAAAAAATTGTGAAAAAATTTTTCGAAAAAAATTTTCAAAAATATTTTCGAAAAAATTTTGGATAAAAATATTTCGAAAAAAAATTTCAAAAAAGTTTCAAAAAAAATTTCGAAAAAAAATTTTCGAAAAAAATTTTGAAAAAAATTTTCGAAAAAAATTTTGAAAAAGAATTTTGAAAAAAAATTTTCAAAAAAATTTTCGAAAAAAATTTCGAAAAAAAAATTTCGAAAAAATTATGAAAAAAATTTAGAAAAAAAATTTGAAAAGAAAATTTCGTAAAAAAATTTTCAAAAAAATTTTCGAAAAGATTCTGGAAAAAAATATTTCGAAAAAAATTTTGAAAAAAATTTTGGAAAACAATTTCGAAAAAATTTTGAAAGAAAATTTCGAAAAAATTTTGGAAAAAAGTTTCAAAAAAAATTTTGAAAAAAAATTTTCAAAAATATTTTGAAAAAAAATTTCGAAAAAAATTTTAAAAATAATTTTCGAAAAAAATTTAGAAAAAATTTTTCGAAAAAAATTTTTAAAAAAATTTTCGAAAAAAATTTCGAAAAAAAATTTTCAAAAAAAAATTTTCGAAAAAAAATTTGAAAAAAATTTTCGAAAAAAAATTTTACAAAAAAATTTTTGAAAAAAATTTCGAAAAAAAATTTTCGAAAAAAATTTTGATAAAAATTTTCGAAAAAAAAATTTCGAAAAAATTTTGAAAAACAATTTTTGAAAAAAATTTTAAAAAAAATTTTGAAAAAAAATTTCGAAAAAAATTTTGAAAAAATTTTCGAAAAACTTTGGGAAAAAAATTTTTCAAAAAATATTTCCGAAAAAAATTTTGAAAAAAATTCTCGAAAAAAAATGTTGAAAAAAAATTTCGAAAAAAATTTCAAAAAAAAATTTCGAAAAAAATTTTCAAAAAAATTTTCAAAAAAATTTTGGAAAAAAATTTTCGATAAAAATTTTGAAAAAAAATTTTCAAAAAAATTTTCAAAAAAAATTTTAAAAAAAAATTTTGAAAAAAATTTTCAAAAAAATTTTCGAAAAAAATTTTGAAAAAATTTTGGAAAAAAATTTTTCGAACAAAATTTTGAAAAAAATTTTTGAAAAAAATTTCGAAAAAATTTTGAAAAAAATTTTCGAAAAAAATTTCGGAAAAAAATTTCGGAAATAAATTTTTGAAAAAAATTTTGAAAAAAAATTTCGAAAAAATTTTGGAAAAAAATTTTCAAAAAAAATTTTCAAAAAAAATTTTGAAAAAAAATTTCCAAAAAAATTTTTAAAATAATTTTCGAAAAAAATTTCGAAAAAAAATTTTCGAAAAAAAATTTGAAAAAAAATTTTCGAAAAAAAATTTGAAAAAAAATTTCGAAAAAAATTTTCAAAAAAATTTTCGAAAAAATTTTGGAAAAAAATTTTTCGAAAAAAAGTTTCTAAAAAATATTCGAAAAAAATTTCGAAAAAAATTTTGAAATAAATTTTCGAAAAAAAAATTTCGAAAAAAAATTTTCGGAAAAAATTTTCGAAAAAAATTTTGAAAAATATTTTCGATAAAAAATTTCCGAAAAAAATTTTGAAAAAAAATTTTCCATAAAAAATTTCCGAAAAAAATTTTGAAAAAAAAATTTCGAAAATAATTTAGAAAAAAATTTTTGAAAAAAAATTTTCGAAAAAAATTTTGAACAAAAATTTCGAAAAAAATTTTTAAAAAAAATTTCGAAAAGACTTTTCGAAGAAAATTTTTCGAAAAAAATTTCAAAAAAAAATTTTCGAAAAAAATTTTGAAAAAAAATTTCGAAAAAAATTTTGAAAAAAATTTTCGAAAAAAATTTTGAAAAAAAATTTTCGAAAAAAAATTTCGAAAAAAAATTTGAAAAAAATTTTCGAAAAAAATTTCGATAAAAAATTTACGAAAAAAATTTTCGGAAAAGTTTGAAAAAAAATTTTTCGAAAAAAATTTCGAAAAAAAATTTTCAAAAAAAATTTTGAAAAAAAATTTCGAAAAAAATTTTTAAAAAAAATTTCGAAAAAAATTTTCGAAAAAAAATTTCGAAAAAAAATTAGAAAAAAAATTTCGAAAAAAATTTTGAAAAAAATTTTCAAAAAAAATTTCGATAAAAAATTTACGAAAAAAATTTTCGAAAAAATTTTGGAAAAAAATTTTTCGAAAAAAATTTCAAAAAAAAATTTTCATAAATAAATTAAAAAAAAAATTTCGAAATAAATTTTTAAAAAAATTTTCGAAAAAAAATTTCGAAAAAAAAATTTCGAAAAAAATTTTGAAAAACAATTTCGAAAAAAATTTTCGAAAAAAATTTTGGAAAAAAATTTTTCGAAAAAAGTTTTGAAAAAATTTTCGAAAAATTTTTCGAAAAAAGTTTTGAAAAAATTTTCGAAAAAAATTTCGAAAAAATTTTTTAAAAAATTTCCGAAAAACAATTGTCGAAAAAAATTGTGAAAAAATTTTTCGAAAAAAATTTTCAAAAAAATTTTCGAAAAAATTTTGGAAAAAAATTTTTCGAAAAAAATTTTGAAAAAAAATTTCGAAAAAAATTTTCAAAAAAATTTTCGAAAAAATTTTGGAAAAAAATTTTTCGAAAAAAATTTTGAAAAAAAATTTTCGAAAAAAATTTTGAAAAAATTTTGGAAAAAAAATTTTCGAAAAAAATTTTAGAAAAAAATTTTCGAAAAAAATTTTCGAAAAAAACTGAAAAAATTTTCGAAAAAAAATTATGAAAAAAAAATTTTGAAAAAAATTTTCAAAAAAATTTTGGAAAAAAAATTCTCGTAAAAAATTTTCGAAAATAATTTCGAAAAAAATTATGAAAAAAAATTTCGAAAAAAAAGTTTCGAAAAAAATTTCGAAAAAAAATTTTCGAAAAAAATTTTCAATAAACATTTGGGAAAAAAATTTTTCGAAAAAAATTTTCAAAACATTTTGAAAAAAATTTCGTAAAAAATTTCGAAAAAAAATTTCGAAAAAAAATTTTAGAAAAAAATTTCGAAAAAAAATTTTAGAAAAAATTTTGGAAAAAAAATTTTCGAAAAAAATTTTCGAAAAAAATTTCGAAAAAAAATTTTCGATAAAAATTTTGAAAAAAAATTTTGAAAAAAATTTTTAAAAATATTTTCGAAAAAATTTTGAAAAAAAAAATTTTGGAAAAAATTTTCAAAAAAAATTTTGAAAAAAATTTCGAAAAAAAAATTATGAAAAAAATTTCGAAAAAAAATTTGAAAAAATTTTGAAAAAAATTTTCGAAAAAAATTTCGGATAAAAATTTTCGAAAAAAATTTTGAAAAAAAATTTCGAAAAAATTTTGGAAAAAAATTTTCAAAAAAAATTTTGATAAAAAATTTCGAAAAAAATTTTCAAAAAAATTTTCGAAAACATTTTGGAAAAAAATTTTTCGAAAAAAAATTTCTAAATTATTTTCGAAAAAAATTTCGAAAAAAATTTTCGAAAAAAATTTTGAAATAAATTTTCGAAAAAAAAATTTCGAGAAAAATTTCGAAAAAAAATTTTCGAAAAAAATTTTGATAACGATTTTCGATAAAAAATTTCCGAAAAAAATTTGAAAAAAAATTTTGAAAAAAAATTTTCGATAAAAAATTTCCGAAAAAAATTTGAAAAAAAAATTTTCGAAAATAATTTTAAAAAAAATTTTTGAAAAAAAATTCTGAAAAAAAATTTCCAAAAAAAATTTTCGAAGAAAATTTTGAAAAATATTTTCGATAAAAAATTTCCGAAAAAAATTTTGAAAAAAAATTTTCGATAAAAAATTTCCGAAAAAAATTTTGAAAAAAAATTTTCGAAAATAATTTAGAAAAAAATTTTTGAAAAAAAATTTTCGAAAAAAAATTTGAAAAAAAATTTTGAACAAAAATTTCGAAAAAAATTTTTAAAAAAATTTTTCGAAAAAAATTTCAAAAAAAAATTTTCGAAAAAAATTTTGAAAAAAAATTTCGAAAAAAATATTGAAAAAAATTTTCGAAAAAAATTTCGAAAAAAAATTTTCGAAAAAAAATTTCGAAAAAAAATTTCGAAAAAAATTTCGAAAAAAAATTTTCGAAAAAAAATTTCGAAAAAAAATTAGAAAAAAAATTTTTAAAAAAAATTTCGAAAAAAATTTTGAAAAAAATTTTCAAAAAAAATTTCGATAAAAAATTTACGAAAAAAATTTTCGAAAAAATTTTGGAAAAAAATTTTTCGAAAAAAATTTCAAAAAAAAATTTTCATAAAAAAATTTAAAAAAAAATTTCGATATAAATTTTTAAAAAAATTTTCGAAAAAAAATTTCGAAAAAAAAATTTCGAAAAAAATTTTGAAAAAAAATTTCGAAAAAAATTTTCGAAAAAAAAATTTTGGAAAAAAATTTTTCGAAAAAAGTTTTGAAAAAATTTTCGAAAAAAATTTCGAAAAAATTTTTTAAAAAATTTCCGAAAAACAATTGTCAAAAAAAATTGTGAAAAAATTTTTCGAAAAAAATTTTCAAAAAAATTTTCGAAAAAATTTTGGAAAAAAATTTTTCGAAAAAAATTTTCAAAAAATTTTCAAAAAATTTTCGAAAAAAATTTTCAATAGAAATTTCGAAAAAAAAATTTCGAAAAGAAATTTGAAAAAAATTTTGAAAAGAAATTTCGAAAAAAATTTCCAGAAAAATTTTCGAAAAAAATATCGAAAAAAAAATTTCGAAAAAAATTTCGAAAAAAAATTTTCGAAAAAAATTTTGAAAAAATTTTGGAAAAAAAATTTTCGAAAAAAATTTTAGAAATAAATTTTCGAAAAAAATTTTGAAAAAAATTTCGAAAAAAAATTATGAAAAAAAAATTTTGAAAAAAATTTTCAAAAATTTTTCAAAAAATTTTCAAAAAAATTTTGGAAAAAAACTTCTCGTAAAAAATTTTCGAAAACAATTTCGAAAAAAATTATGAAAAAAAATTTCGAAAAAAAAGTTTCGAAAAAAATTTCGAAAAAAAATTTTCGAAAAAAATTTTCAATAAACATTTGGGAAAAAAATTTTTCGAAAAAAATTTTCAAAACATTTTGAAAAAAATTTCGTAAAAAATTTCGAAAAAAAATTTCGAAAAAAAATTTTAGAAAAAAATTTCGAAAAAAAATTTTAGAAAAAATTTTGGAAAAAAAATTTTCGAAAAAAATTTTCGAAAAAAATTTCGAAAAAAAATTTTCGATAAAAATTTTGAAAAAAAATTTTGAAAAAAATTTTTAAAAATATTTTCGAAAAAATTTTGAAAAAAAAAATTTTGGAGAAAATTTTCAAAAAAATTTTTGAAAAAAATTTCGAAAAAAAAATTATGAAAAAAATTTCGAAAAAAAATTTGAAAAAATTTTGAAAAAAATTTTCGAAAAAAATTTCGGATAAAAATTTTCGAAAAAAATTTTGAAAAAAAATTTCGAAAAAATTTTGGAAAAAAATTTTCAAAAAAAATTTTGATAAAAAATTTCGAAAAAAATTTTCAAAAAAATTTTCGAAAACATTTTGGAAAAAAATTTTTCGAAAAAAATTTTCTAAATTATTTTCGAAAAAAATTTCGAAAAAAATTTTCGAAAAAAATTTTGAAATAAATTTTCGAAAAAAAAATTTCGAGAAAAATTTCGAAAAAAAATTTTCGAAAAAAATTTTGATAACGATTTTCGATAAAAAATTTCCGAAAAAAATTTGAAAAAAAATTTTGAAAAAAAATTTTCGATAAAAAATTTCCGAAAAAAATTTGAAAAAAAAATTTTCGAAAATAATTTTTAAAAAAATTTTTGAAAAAAAATTCTGAAAAAAAATTTCCAAAAAAAATTTTCGAAGAAAATTTTGAAAAATATTTTCGATAAAAAATTTCCGAAAAAAATTTTGAAAAAAAATTTTCGATAAAAAATTTCCGAAAAAAATTTTGAAAAAAAATTTTCGAAAATAATTTAGAAAAAAATTTTTGAAAAAAAATTTTCGAAAAAAAATTTGAAAAAAAATTTTGAACAAAAATTTCGAAAAAAATTTTTAAAAAAATTTCGAAAAAAATTTTCGAAGAAAATTTTTCGAAAAAAATTTCAAAAAAAAATTTTCGAAAAAAATTTTGATAAACAATTTCGAAAAAAATATTGAAAAAAATTTTCGAAAAAAATTTCGATAAAAAATTTACGAAAAAAATTTTCGGAAAATTTTGAAAAAAAATTTTTCGAAAAAAATTTCGAAAAAAAATTTTCAAAAAAAATTTTGAAAAAAAATTTCGAAAAAAATTTCGAAAAAAAATTTTCGAAAAAAAATTTCGAAAAAATTTTGGAAAAAAATATTTCGAAAAAAATTTCAAAAAAAAATTTTCATAAAAAAATTTAAAAAAAAATTTCGATATAAATTTTTAAAAAAATTTTCAAAAAAAATTTCGATAAAAAATTTACGAAAAAAATTTTCGAAAAAATTTTGGAAAAAAATTTTTCGAAAAAAATTTCAAAAAAAAATTTTCATAAAAAAATTTAAAAAAAAATTTCGATATAAATTTTTAAAAAAATTTTCGAAAAAAAATTTTGAAAAAAAAATTTCGAAAAAAATTTTGAAAAAAAATTTCGAAAAAAATTTTCGAAAAAAAAATTTTGGAAAAAAATTTTTCGAAAAAAGTTTTGAAAAAATTTTCGAAAAAAATTTCGAAAAAATTTTTTAAAAAATTTCCGAAAAACAATTGTCGAAAAAAATTGTGAAAAAATTTTTCGAAAAAAATTTTCAAAAAAATTTTCGAAAACATTTTGGAAAAAAATTTTTCGAAAAAAATTTTCAAAAAATTTTCAAAAAATTTTCGAAAAAAATTTTCAATAGAAATTTCGAAAAAAAAATTTCGATAAGAAATTTGAAAAAAATTTTGAAAAGAAATTTCGAAAAAAATTTCCAGAAAAATTTTCGAAAAAAATATCGAAAAAAAAATTTCGAAAAAAATTTCGAAAAAAAATTTTCGAAAAAAATTTTGAAAAAATTTTGGAAAAAAAATTTTCGAAAAAAATTTTAGAAAAAAATTTTCGAAAAAAATTTTGAAAAAAATTTCGAAAAAAAATTATGAAAAAAAAATTTTGAAAAAAATTTTCAAAAATTTTTCAAAAAATTTTCAAAAAAATTTTGGAAAAAAAATTCTCGTAAAAAATTTTCGAAAACAATTTCGAAAAAAATTATGAAAAAAAATTTCGAAAAAAAAGTTTCGAAAAAAATTTCGAAAAAAAATTTTCGAAAAAAATTTTCAATAAACATTTGGGAAAAAAATTTTTCGAAAAAAATTTTCAAAACATTTTGAAAAAAATTTCGTAAAAAATTTCGAAAAAAAATTTCGAAAAAAAATTTTAGAAAAAAATTTCGAAAAAAAATTTTAGAAAAAATTTTGGAAAAAAAATTTTCCAAAAAAATTTCGAAAAAAAATTTTCAATAAAAATTTTGAAAAAAAATTTTGAAAAAAATTTTTAAAAATATTTTCGAAAAAATTTTGAAAAAAAAAATTTTGGAAAAATTTTTCAAAAAAATTTTTGAAAAAAATTTCGAAAAAAAAATTATGAAAAAAATTTCGAAAAAAAATTTGAAAAAATTTTGAAAAAAATTTTCGAAAAAAATTTCGGATAAAAATTTTCGAAAAAAATTTTGAAAAAAAATTTCGAAAAAATTTTGGAAAAAAATTTTCAAAAAAAATTTTGATAAAAAATTTCGAAAAAAATTTTCAAAAAAATTTTCGAAAACATTTTGGAAAAAAATTTTTCGAAAAAAATTTTCTAAATTATTTTCGAAAAAAATTTCGAAAAAAATTTTCGAAAAAAATTTTGAAATAAATTTTCGAAAAAAAAATTTCGAAAGATATTATGAAAAAAATTTCGAAAAAAAATTTGAAAAAAAAAATTCGTAAAAAATTTTCAAAAAAATTTTCAAAAAAATTTTCGAAAAAATTTTGGAAAAAAATTTTTCGAAAAAAATTTTGAAAAAAATTTTTGAAAAAAATTTCGAAAAAAATTTGAAAAAAATTTTCGAAAAAAATTTCGGAAAAAAATTTCGGAAATAAATTTTTGAAAAAAATTTTGAAAAAAAATTTTGAAATAAATTTTCGAAAAAAAAATTTCGAAAAAAATTTCGAAAAAAAATTTTCGAAAAAAATTTTCGAAAAAAATTTTGAAAAATATTTTCGATAAAAAATTTCCGAAAAAAATTTTGAAAAAAAATTTTCGATAAAAAATTTCCGAAAAAAATTTTGAAAAAAAATTTTCGAAAATAATTTAGAAAAAAATTTTTGAAAAAAAATTTTCGAAAAAATTTTTAAAAAAAATTTTGAACAAAAATTTCGAAAAAAATTTTTAAAAAAATGTCGAAAAAAATTTTCGAAGAAAATTTTTCTAAAAAAATTTCAAAAAAAAATTTTCGAAAAAAATTTTGAAAAAAAATTTCGAAAAAAATATTGAAAAAAATTTGAAAAAAAAATTTTCGAAAATAATTTTTAAAAAAATTTTTGAAAAAAATTTTTGAAAAAATATTTTCGAAAAAAATTTTTTTAAAAAATTTCGAAAAAAATTTTCGAAGAAAAATTTTCGAAAAAAATTTCAAAAAAAAATTTTCGAAAAAAATTTTGAAAAAAAATTTCGAAAAAAATTTTGAAAAAAATTTTCGAAAAAACTTTCGAAAAAAAATTTTCGAAAAAAATTTCGAAAAAAAATTTGAAAAAATTCGATAAAAAATTTACGAAAAAAAATTTCGAAAAAATTTTGGAAAACAATTTTTCGAAAAAAATTTCGAAAAAAAATTTTCAAAAAAAATTTTGAAAAAAAATTTCGAAAAAAATTTCGAGTAAAATTTAAAAAAAAATTTCCAAAAAAAAAATTTGAAAAAAATTTCGAAAAAAAATTTTCGAAAAAAATTTTGAAAAAAAATTTCAAAAAAAATTTTGGAAAAAAAGTTTTCGAAAAATGTTTTGAAAAAAAATTTCGAAAAAAATTTTCGAAAAAAAATTTGGAAAAAAATTTTTCAAAAATAGTTTTGAAAAAAAATTTTCGAAAAAAATATTCGAAAAAATTTTATAAAAAAATTTTCGACAAAAAATTTTGAAAAAAAATTTTGAAAAAAATTTTCGAAAAAAATTTTGAAAAAGAATTTTGAAAAAAAATTTTCAAAAAAATTTTCGAAAAAAATTTCGAAAAAAAAATTTCGAAAAAAATTATGAAAAAAATTTAGAAAAAAAATTTGAAAAGAAAGTATCGTAAAAAAATTTTCAAAAAAATTTTCGAAAAGATTTTGGAAAAAACGTTTTCGAAAAAAATTTTGAAAAAAATTTTGGAAAACAATTTCGAAAATATTTTGAAAGAAAATTTCAAAAAAATTTTGGAAAAAAATTTTCAAAAAAAATTTTGAAAAAAAATTTTCAAAAATATTTTGAAAAAAAATTTCGAAAAAAATTTTAAAAATAATTTTCGAAAAAAATTTCGAAAAAAAATTTTCGAAAAAAAATTTGAAAAAAAATTTCGAAAAAAATTTTCAAAAAAATTTTCGAAAAAATTTTGGAAAAAAATTTTTCGAAAAAAATTTTCTAAAATATTTTCGAAAAAAATTTCGAAAAAAATTTTGAAAAAAATTTTCGAAAAAAAATTTTCAAAAAAATTTTGAAAAAAACTTTCGAAAAAAATTTCGAAAAAAATTTTTAAAAAAATTTTCGAAAAAAAATTTTGAAAAAAATTTCGAAAAAAAAATTTCGAAAAAAATTTTGAAAAAAAATTTAAAAAAAAATTTTGGAAAAAAGGTTTTCGAAAAATGTTTTGAAAAAAAATTTCGAAAAAAATTATCGAAAAAAATTTTGGAAAAAAATTTTTCGAAAAATTTTTAAAAAAAAATTATCGAAAAAAATTTTCGAAAAAAATTTTCGAAAAAAATTTTCGAAAGAAATTTCGAAAAAAAAATTTCGAAAAAAATTTTGAAAAAAATTTTCAAAAAAAAATTTTCGAATAAAATTTCGAAAAAAATTTTGAAAAAAATTTCGAAAAAAAATTTTCGAAAAAAATTTCGAAATAAAATTTTCAAAAAAAATTTCGAAAAAAAATTTGAAAAAAATTTCGAAAAAAATTTTCACAAAAATTTTTGTAAAAAATTTCGAAAATAAATTTTCTAAAAAATTTTCGAAAAAAATTTCGAAAAAAAATTTTCGAAAAAAATTTTGAAAAAAATTTTCGAAAAAAAATTTTGGAAAAAAATTTTGGAAAAAAATTTCGAAAAAAAATTTTCGAAAAAAATTTCGAAAAAAAATTTAGAAAAAAATTTTTGAAAAAAAATTTTCGAAAAAAATTTTGAAAAAAAATTTTTAAAAAAATTTCGAAAAAAATTTTGAAAAAAAACTTCGAAGAAAAATTTTCGAAAAAAATTTCAAAAAAATATTTTCGAAAAAAATTTCGAAAAAAATTTTGAAAAAAATTTTCGAAAAAAAATTTTCAAAAAAATTTTGAAAAAAACTTTCGAAAAAAATTTCGAAAAAAATTTTTAAAAAAATTTTCGAAAAAAAATTTTGAAAAAAATTTCGAAAAAAAAATTTCGAAAAAAATTTTGAAAAAAAATTTAAAAAAAAATTTTGGAAAAAAGGTTTTCGAAAAATGTTTTGAAAAAAAATTTCGAAAAAAATTATCGAAAAAAATTTTGGAAAAAAATTTTTCGAAAAATTTTTAAAAAAAAATTATCGAAAAAAATTTTCGAAAAAAATTTTCGAAAAAAATTTTCGAAAGAAATTTCGAAAAAAAAATTTCGAAAAAAATTTTGAAAAAAATTTTCAAAAAAAAATTTTCGAATAAAATTTCGAAAAAAATTTTGAAAAAAATTTCGAAAAAAAATTTTCGAAAAAAATTTCGAAATAAAATTTTCAAAAAAAAATTCGAAAAAAAATTTGAAAAAAATTTCGAAAAAAATTTTCACAAAAATTTTCGTAAAAAATTTCGAAAATAAATTTTCTAAAAAATTTTCGAAAAAAATTTCGAAAAAAAATTTTCGAAAAAAATTTTGAAAAAAATTTTCGAAAAAAAATTTTGGAAAAAAATTTTGGAAAAAAATTTCGAAAAAAAATTTTCGAAAAAAATTTCGAAAAAAAATTTAGAAAAAAATTTTTGAAAAAAAATTTTCGAAAAAAATTTTGAAAAAAAATTTTTAAAAAAATTTCGAAAAAAATTTTGAAAAAAAATTTCGAAGAAAAATTTTCGAAAAAAATTTCAAAAAAAAATTTTCGAAAAAAATTTTGAAAAAAAATTTCGAAAAAAATTTTGAAAAAAATTTTCGAAAAAAATTTCGAAAAAAAATTTTCGAAAAAAATTTCGAAAAAAAATTTGAAAAAAATTTTCGAAAAAAATTTCGATAAAAAATTTACGAAAAAAATTTTCGAAAAAATTTTGAAAAAAAATTTTTCGAAAAAATTTCGAAAAAAAATTTTCAAAAAAAATTTTGAAAAAAATTTCGAAAAACTTTTTAAAAAAATTTTCGAAAAAAAATTTTCGAAAAAAAATTTCGAAAAAAATTTCAAAAAAAAAGTTTTGAAAAAAAATTTCGAAGAAAATTTCGAGTAAAATTTTTAAAAAAATTTCCAAAAAAAAAATTTGAAAAAAATTTCGAAAAAAAATTTTCGAAAAAAATTTTGAAAAAAAATTTCAAAAAAAATTTTGGAAAAAAAGTTTTCGAAAAATGTTTTGAAAAAAAATTTCGAAAAAAATTTTCGAAAAAAAATTTGGAAAAAAATTTTTCAAAAAAAATTTTCGAAAAAAATTTTGAAAAAAATTTTCGAAAAAAAATTTTGGAAAAAAATTTTGAAAAAAAATTTCGAAAAAAAATTTCGAAAAAAATTTTGAAAAAAAATTTCGAAGAAAAATTTTCGAAAAAAATTTTGAAAAAAAATTTTCGAAAAAAATTTTGAAAAAAAATTTCGAAAAAAATTTTGAAAAAAATTTTCGAAAAAAATTTCGAAAAAAATTTCAAAAAAAATTTGAAAAAAATTTTCGAAAAAAATTTCGATAAAAAATTTACGAAAAAAATTTTCGAAAAAATTTTGAAAAAAAATTTTTCGAAAAAATTTCGAAAAAAAATTTTCAAAAAAAATTTTGAAAAAAATTTCGAAAAAAATTTTTAAAAAAATTTTCGAAAAAAAATTTTCGAAAAAAAATTTCGAAAAAAATTTCGAAAAAAAAGTTTTGAAAAAAATTTCGAAAAAAATTTTGAAAAAAATTTTCATGAAAAAATTTAAAAAAAAATTTCGAAATAAATTTTTAAAAAAATTTTCGAAAAAAAATTTCGAAAAAAAATTTTCGAAAAAAATTTTGAAAAAAAATTTCGAAAAAAATTTTCGAAAAAAATTTTGGAAAAAAATTTTTCAAAAAAAGTTTTGAAAAAATTTTCGAAAAAAATTTCGAAAAAATTTTTTAAAAAATTTCCGAAAAACAATTGTCGAAAAAAATTGTGAAAACATTTTTCGAAAAAAATTTTCAAAAAAATTTTCGAAAAAATTTTGGAAAAAAATTTTTCGAAAAAAATTTTCAAAAAATTTTCAAAAAATTTTCGAAAAAAATTTCGAAAAAAAATTTTCGAAAAAAATTTTCAATAGAAATTTCGAAAAAAAAATTTCGAAAAAAAATTTGAAAAAAATTTTGAAAAGAAATTTCGAAAAAAATTTCCAGAAAAATTTTCAAAAAAATATCGAAAAAAAAATTTCGAAAAAAATTTCGAAAAAAAATTTTCGAAAAAAATTTGAAAAAATTTTGGAAAAATAATTTTCGAAAAAAATTTTAGAAAAAAATTTTCGAAAAAAATTTTGAAATAATTTTCGAAAAAAAATTATGAAAAAAAAATTTTGAAAAAAATTTTCAAAAACATTTTCAAAAAAATTTTGGAAAAAAAATTCTCGTAAAAAATTTTCGAAAACAATTTCGAAAAAAATTATGAAAAAAAATTTCGAAAAAAAATTTTCGAAAAAAATTTTCACAAACATTTGAGAAAAAAAATTTTTCGAAAAAAATTTTCAAAAAATTTTGCAAAAAAAATTTTCGAAAAAATTTCCAAAAAAAATTTTCAAAAATAATTTCGAAAAAATTTTGAAAAAAAATTTCGAAAACATTTTGAAAAAAATTTTCGTAAAAAATTTCGAAAAAAAATTTCGAAAAAAAATTTTAGAAAAAAATTTCGAAAAAAAATTTTAGAAAAAAATTTCGAAAAAAAATTTTAGAAAAGAATTTTGAAAAAATTTTGGAAAAAAAATTTTCGAAAAAAATTTTTGAAAAAAATTTCGAAAAAAAATTTTCGATAAAAATTTTGAAAAAAAATTTTGAAAAAAATTTTTAAAAAAATTTTCGAAAAAATTTTGAAAAAAAAAATTTTGGAAAAAATTTTCAAAAATATTTTCGAAAAAAATTTCGAAAAAAAATTTCGAAAAAAATTATGAAAAAAATTTCGAAAAAAAATTTGAAAAAATTTTGAAAAAAATTTTCGAAAAAAATTTTCGAAAGAAATTTCGAAAAAAAAATTTCGAAAAAAAAATTTCGAAAAAAATTTTGAAAAACATTTTCGAAAAAAAAGTTTCGAAAAAAATTCTCGAAAAAGATTTTTTAATAAATTTTCGAAAAAAATTTCGAAAAATAATTTTGAAAAAAAATTTCGAAAAAAATTTTCGAAAAAAATTTTGGAAAAAGATTTTTCGAAAAAATTTTTGAAAAATTTTTCGAAAAAAATTTCGAAAAAAATTTTTAAAAAAATTTTCGAAAAACAATTGTCGAAAAAAATTTTGAAAAAATTTTTCGAAAAAAATTTTCAAAAAAATTATCGAAAATTTTTGGAAAAAAATTTTTCGAAAAAAATTTTCAGAAAATTTTCAAAAAAAATTTCAAAAAAAAATTTTCGAAAAAAATTTTTAAAAAAATTATCTAAAAAAAATTTTCGAAAAAAATTTTCGAAAAAAATTTTCGAAAGAAATTTCGAAAAAAAAATTTCGAAAAAAATTTTGAAAAACATTTTCGAAAAAAAAGTTTCGAAAAAAATTCTCGAAAAAGATTTTTTAATAAATTTTCGAAAAAAATTTCGAAAAATAATTTTGAAAAAAAATTTCGAAAAAAATTTTCAAAAAAATTTTCGAAAAAATTTTGGAAAAAAATTTTTCGAAAAAAATTTTCGAAGAAAATATCGAAAAAAAATTTTCGAAAAAAATTTTGAAAACAATTTTCGAAAAAAAAATTTTGAAAAAAATTTCGAAAAAAATTTTCAAAAAAATTTCGAAAAAAATTTCGAAAAAAATTTTCAAAAAAAATTTTCGAAAAAAATTTTCGAAAGAAATTTCGAAAAAAAAATTTCGAAAAAAATTTTGAAAAACATTTTCAAAAAAAAAGTTTCGAAAAAAATTCTCGAAAAAGATTTTTTAATAAATTTTCGAAAAAAATTTCGAAAAATAATTTTGAAAAAAAATTTCGAAAAAAATTTTCAAAAAAATTTTCGAAGAAAATATCGAAAAAAAATTTTCGAAAAAAATTTTGAAAACAATTTTCGAAAAAAAAATTTTGAAAAAAATTTCGAAAAAAATTTTCAAAAAAATTTCGAAAAAAATTTCGAAAAAAATTTTCAAAAAAAATTTTCGAAAAAATTTTGGAAAAAAATTTTTCGATAAAACTTTTCGAAAAAATTTCGAAAAAAAATTTTCGGAAGAAATTTCGAAAAAAAATTTGAAAAAAAATTTTGGAAAAAAATTTTAGAAAAAAATTTTCGAAAAAAATTTTGAAAAAAATTTCGAAAAAAAATTATGAAAAAAAAATTTTGAAAAAAATTTTCAAAAAAAATTTTGGAAAAAAAATTCTCGTAAAAAATTTTCGAAAACAATTTCGAAAAAAATTATGAAAAAAAATTTCGAAAAAAAATTTTCGAAAAAAATTTTCACAAACATTTGAGAAAAAAAATTTTTCGAAAAAAATTTTCAAAAAATTTTGCAAAAAAAATTTTCGAAAAAATTTCCAAAAAAAATTTTCAAAAATAATTTCGAAAAAAATTTTGAAAAAAAATTTCGAAAAAAATTTTGAAAAAAATTTTCGAAAAAAATTTCGAAAAAAAATTTTCGAAAAAAATTTCGAAAAAAAATTTGAAAAAATTCGATAAAAAATTTACGAAAAAAAATTTCGAAAAAATTTTGGAAAACAATTTTTCGAAAAAAATTTCGAAAAAAAATTTTCAAAAAAAATTTTGAAAAAAAATTTCGAAAAAAATTTCGAATAAAATTTTTAAAAAAATTTCCAAAAAAAAAATTTGAAAAAAATTTCGAAAAAAAATTTTCGAAAAAAATTTTGAAAAAAAATTTTAAAAAAAATTTTGGAAAAAAAGTTTTCGAAAAATGTTTTGAAAAAAAATTTCAAAAAAAATTTTCGAAAAAAAATTTGGAAAAAAATTTTTCGAAATAGTTTTGAAATAAAATTTTCGAAAAAAACTTTCGAAAAAAATTTTCGAAAAAAATTTTCGAAAGAAATTTCGAAAAAAAAATTTCGAAAAAAATTTTGAAAAAAAGTTTCAAAAAAAAATTTTCGAAAAAAATTTTCGAAAAAGATTTTTTTAAAAATTTTCGTAAAAAATTTCGAAAAAAAATTTTCGAAAAAAATTTCGAAAAAACATTTTCAAAAAAAATTTCGAAAAAAATTTTGAAAAAAATTTTAAAAAAATTTTCGAAAAACAATTGTCGAAAAAAATTGTGAAAAAATTTTCGAAAAAAATTTTGAAAAAAATTTTCGAAAAAAAATTTTCGAAAAAAAATTTTCGAAAAAGTTTCGAAAAAATTTTCGAAAAAAATTTTGAAAAAAAATTTTGAAAAAAATTTTCGAAAAAAATTTTGAAAAAGAATTTTGAAAAAAAATTTCAAAAAAATTTTCGAAAAAAATTTCGAAAAAAAAATTTCGAAAAAAATTATGAAAAAAATTTAGAAAAAAAATTTGAAAAGAAAATTTCGTAAAAAAATTTTCAAAAAAATTTTCGAAAAATTTTGGAAAAACATTTTTCAAAAAAAATTATGAAAAAAATTTTGGAAAACAATTTCGAAAAAATTTTGAAAGAAAATTTCGAAAAAATTTTTGAAAAAATTTTCAAAAAAAATTTTGAAAAAAAATTTTCAAAAATATTTTGAAAAAAAATTTCGAAAAAAATTTCAAAATAATTTTCGAAAAAAATTGAGAATAAATTTTTCGAAAAAAATTTTTAAAAAAATTTTCGAAAACAATTTCGAAAAAAAATTTTCAAAAAAAAATTTTCGAAAAAAATTTTTAAAAAAATTTACAAAAACATTTTTGAAAAAAATTTCGAAAAAAAATTTTCGAAAAAAATTTTGATAAAAATTTTCGAAAAAAAAATTTCGAAAAAATTTTGAAAAACAATTTTTGAAAAAAATTTTAAAAAAAATTTTGAAAAAAAATTTCGAAAAAAATTTTGAAAAAATTTTCGAAAAACTTTGGGAAAAAAATTTTTCAAAAAATATTTCCGAAAAAAATTTCGAAAAAAATTTTCAGAAACATTTGGGAAAAAAATTTCGAAAAAAAATTTTCAAAAAAAATTTTGAAAAAAAGTCTCGAAAAAAAATTTCGAAAAAAATTTTCAAAAAAATTTTCAAAAAAATTTTGGAAAAAAATTTTCGATAAAAATTTTGAAAAAAAATTTTCAAAAAAATTTTCAAAAAAAATTTTGAAAAAATATTTTGAAAAAAATTTTCAAAAAAATTTTCGAAAAAAATTTCGAAAAAAAAATTTCGAAAAATATTATGAAAAAAATTTCGAAAAAAAATTTGAAAAAAAAATTCGTAAAAAAATTTTCAAAAAAATTTTCGAAAAAATTTTGGAAAAAAATTTTTCGAAAAAAATTTTGAAAAAAATTTCGAAAAAATTTTGAAAAAAAAATTCGAAAAAAATTTCGGAAAAAAATTTCGGAAATAAATTTTTGAAAAAAATTTTGAAAAAAAATTTCGAAAAAATTTTGGAAAAAAATTTTCAAAAAAAATTTTGAAAAAAAATTTTCAAAAAAAATTTTGAAAAAAAATTTCCAAAAAAATTTTTAAAATAATTTTCAAAAAAAATTTCGAAAAAAAATTTTGAAAAATATTTTCGATAAATAATTTCCGAAAAAAATTTTGAAAAAAAATTTTCGATAAAAAATTTCCGAAAAAAATTTTGAAAAAAAATTTTCGAAAATAATTTAGAAAAAAATTTTTGAAAAAAAATTTTCGAAAAAAATTTTGAAAAAAAATTTTGAACAAAAATTTCGAAAAAAATTTTTAAAAAAAATTTCGAAAAAAATTTTCAAAGAAAATTTTTCGAAAAAAATTTCAAAAAAAAATTTTCGAAAAAAATTTTGAAAAAAAATTTCGAAAAAAATTTTGAAAAAAATTTTCGAAAAAAATTTCGAAAAAAAATTTTCGAAAAAAAATTTCGAAAAAAAATTTGAAAAAAATTTTCGAAAAAAATTTCGATAAAAAATTTACGAAAAAAATTTTCGGAAAATTTTGAAAAAAAAATTTTCGAAAAAAATTTCGAAAAAAAATTTTCAAAAAAAATTTTGAAAAAAAATTTCGAAAAATATTTTTAAAAAAAATTTCGAAAAAAAATTTTCGAAAAAAAATTTCGAAAAAAAATTAGAAAAAAAATTTTTAAAAAAAATTTCGAAAAAAATTTTGAAAAAAATTTTCAAAAAAAATTTCGATAAAAAATTTACGAAAAAAAATTTTCGAAAAAATTTTGGAAAAAAATTTTTCGAAAAAAATTTCAAAAAAAAATTTAAAAAAAATTTCGAAATACATTTTTAAAAAAATTTTCGAAAAAAAATTTCGAAAAAAAATTTCGAAAAAAATTTTGAAAAAAAAATTCGAAAAAAATTTCGGAAAAAAATTTCGGAAATAAATTTTTGAAAAAAATTTTGAAAAAAAATTTCGAAAAAATTTTGGAAAAAAATTTTCAAAAAAAATTTTGAAAAAAAATTTTCAAAAAAAATTTTGAAAAAAAATTTCCAAAAAAATTTTTAAAATAATTTTCAAAAAAAATTTCGAAAAAAAATTTTCGATAAAAAATTTGAAAAAAAATTTCGAAAAAAATTTTCAAAAAAATTTTCGATAAAATTTTGGAAAAAAATTTTTCGAAAAAAATTTTCTAAAAAATTTTCGAAAAAAAATTTGAAATAAATTTTCGAAAAAAAAATTTCGAAAAAAATTTCGAAAAAAAATTTTCGAAAAAAATTTTCGAAAAAAATTTTGAAAAATATTTTCGATAAATAATTTCGAAAAAATTTTGAAAAAAAAATTCGAAAAAATTTTCGATAAAAAATTTCGAAAAATATTATGAAAAAAATTTCGAAAAAAAATTTGAAAAAAAAATTCGTAAAAAAATTTTCAAAAAAATTTTCGAAAAAATTTTGGAAAAAAATTTTTCGAAAAAAATTTTCAAAAAATTTTCAAAAAATTTTCGAAAAAAATTTTCAATAGAAATTTCGAAAAAAAAATTTCGAAAAGAAATTTGAAAAAAATTTTGAAAAGAAATTTCGAAAAAAATTTCCAGAAAAATTTTCGAAAAAAATATCGAAAAAAAAATTTCGAAAAAAATTTCGAAAAAAAATTTTCGAAAAAAATTTTGAAAAAATTTTGGAAAAAAAATTTTCGAAAAAAATTTTAGAAATAAATTTTCGAAAAAAATTTTGAAAAAAATTTCGAAAAAAAATTATGAAAAAAAAATTTTGAAAAAAATTTTCAAAAATTTTTCAAAAAATTTTCAAAAAAATTTTGGAAAAAAACTTCTCGTAAAAAATTTTCGAAAACAATTTCGAAAAAAATTATGAAAAAAAATTTCGAAAAAAAAGTTTCGAAAAAAATTTCGAAAAAAAATTTTCGAAAAAAATTTTCAATAAACATTTGGAAAAAAAATTTTTCGAAAAAAATTTTCAAAACATTTTGAAAAAAATTTCGTAAAAAATTTCGAAAAAAAATTTCGAAAAAAAATTTTAGAAAAAAATTTCGAAAAAAAATTTTAGAAAAAATTTTGGAAAAAAAATTTTCGAAAAAAATTTTCGAAAAAAATTTCGAAAAAAAATTTTCGATAAAAATTTTGAAAAAAAATTTTGAAAAAAATTTTTAAAAATATTTTCGAAAAAATTTTGAAAAAAAAAATTTTGGAGAAAATTTTCAAAAAAATTTTTGAAAAAAATTTCGAAAAAAAAATTATGAAAAAAATTTCGAAAAAAAATTTGAAAAAATTTTGAAAAAAATTTTCGAAAAAAATTTCGGATAAAAATTTTCGAAAAAAATTTTGAAAAAAAATTTCGAAAAAATTTTGGAAAAAAATTTTCAAAAAAAATTTTGATAAAAAATTTCGAAAAAAATTTTCAAAAAAATTTTCGAAAACATTTTGGAAAAAAATTTTTCGAAAAAAATTTTCTAAATTATTTTCGAAAAAAATTTCGAAAAAAATTTTCGAAAAAAATTTTGAAATAAATTTTCGAAAAAAAAATTTCGAGAAAAATTTCGAAAAAAAATTTTCGAAAAAAATTTTGATAACGATTTTCGATAAAAAATTTCCGAAAAAAATTTGAAAAAAAATTTTGAAAAAAAATTTTCGATAAAAAATTTCCGAAAAAAATTTGAAAAAAAAATTTTCGAAAATAATTTTTAAAAAAATTTTTGAAAAAAAATTCTGAAAAAAAATTTCCAAAAAAAATTTTCGAAGAAAATTTTGAAAAATATTTTCGATAAAAAATTTCCGAAAAAAATTTTGAAAAAAAATTTTCGATAAAAAATTTCCGAAAAAAATTTTGAAAAAAAATTTTCGAAAATAATTTAGAAAAAAATTTTTGAAAAAAAATTTTCGAAAAAAAATTTGAAAAAAAATTTTGAACAAAAATTTCGAAAAAAATTTTTAAAAAAATTTCGAAAAAAATTTTCGAAGAAAATTTTTCGAAAAAAATTTCAAAAAAAAATTTTCGAAAAAAATTTTGATAAACAATTTCGAAAAAAATATTGAAAAAAATTTTCGAAAAAAATTTCGATAAAAAATTTACGAAAAAAATTTTCGGAAAATTTTGAAAAAAAATTTTTCGAAAAAAATTTCGAAAAAAAATTTTCAAAAAAAATTTTGAAAAAAAATTTCGAAAAAAATTTCGAAAAAAAATTTTCGAAAAAAAATTTCGAAAAAATTTTGGAAAAAAATTTTTCGAAAAAAATTTCAAAAAAAAATTTTCATAAAAAAATTTAAAAAAAAATTTCGATATAAATTTTTAAAAAAATTTTCAAAAAAAATTTCGATAAAAAATTTACGAAAAAAATTTTCGAAAAAATTTTGGAAAAAAATTTTTCGAAAAAAATTTCAAAAAAAAATTTTCATAAAAAAATTTAAAAAAAAATTTCGATATAAATTTTTAAAAAAATTTTCGAAAAAAAATTTTGAAAAAAAAATTTCGAAAAAAATTTTGAAAAAAAATTTCGAAAAAAATTTTCGAAAAAAAAATTTTGGAAAAAAATTTTTCGAAAAAAGTTTTGAAAAAATTTTCGAAAAAAATTTCGAAAAAATTTTTTAAAAAATTTCCGAAAAACAATTGTCGAAAAAAATTGTGAAAAAATTTTTCGAAAAAAATTTTCAAAAAAATTTTCGAAAACATTTTGGAAAAAAATTTTCAAAAAATTTTCAAAAAATTTTCGAAAAAAATTTTCAATAGAAATTTCGAAAAAAAAATTTCGATAAGAAATTTGAAAAAAATTTTGAAAAGAAATTTCGAAAAAAATTTCCAGAAAAATTTTCGAAAAAAATATCGAAAAAAAAATTTCGAAAAAAATTTCGAAAAAAAATTTTCGAAAAAAATTTTGAAAAAATTTTGGAAAAAAAATTTTCGAAAAAAATTTTAGAAAAAAATTTTCGAAAAAAATTTTGAAAAAAATTTCGAAAAAAAATTATGAAAAAAAAATTTTGAAAAAAATTTTCAAAAATTTTTCAAAAAATTTTCAAAAAAATTTTGGAAAAAAAATTCTCGTAAAAAATTTTCGAAAACAATTTCGAAAAAAATTATGAAAAAAAATTTCGAAAAAAAAGTTTCGAAAAAAATTTCGAAAAAAAATTTTCGAAAAAAATTTTCAATAAACATTTGGGAAAAAAATTTTTCGAAAAAAATTTTCAAAACATTTTGAAAAAAATTTCGTAAAAAATTTCGAAAAAAAATTTCGAAAAAAAATTTTAGAAAAAAATTTCGAAAAAAAATTTTAGAAAAAATTTTGGAAAAAAAATTTTCCAAAAAAATTTCGAAAAAAAATTTTCGATAAAAATTTTGAAAAAAAATTTTGAAAAAAATTTTTAAAAATATTTTCGAAAAAATTTTGAAAAAAAAAATTTTGGAAAAATTTTTCAAAAAAATTTTTGAAAAAAATTTCGAAAAAAAAATTATGAAAAAAATTTCGAAAAAAAATTTGAAAAAATTTTGAAAAAAATTTTCGAAAAAAATTTCGGATAAAAATTTTCGAAAAAAATTTTGAAAAAAAATTTCGAAAAAATTTTGGAAAAAAATTTTCAAAAAAAATTTTGATAAAAAATTTCGAAAAAAATTTTCAAAAAAATTTTCGAAAACATTTTGGAAAAAAATTTTTCGAAAAAAATTTTCTAAATTATTTTCGAAAAAAATTTCGAAAAAAATTTTCGAAAAAAATTTTGAAATAAATTTTCGAAAAAAAAATTTCGAAAGATATTATGAAAAAAATTTCGAAAAAAAATTTGAAAAAAAAAATTCGTAAAAAATTTTCAAAAAAATTTTCAAAAAAATTTTCGAAAAAATTTTGGAAAAAAATTTTTCGAAAAAAATTTTGAAAAAAATTTTTGAAAAAAATTTCGAAAAAAATTTGAAAAAAATTTTCGAAAAAAATTTCGGAAAAAAATTTCGGAAATAAATTTTTGAAAAAAATTTTGAAAAAAAATTTTGAAATAAATTTTCGAAAAAAAAATTTCGAAAAAAATTTCGAAAAAAAATTTTCGAAAAAAATTTTCGAAAAAAATTTTGAAAAATATTTTCGATAAAAAATTTCCGAAAAAAATTTTGAAAAAAAATTTTCGATAAAAAATTTCCGAAAAAAATTTTGAAAAAAAATTTTCGAAAATAATTTAGAAAAAAATTTTTGAAAAAAAATTTTCGAAAAAATTTTTAAAAAAAATTTTGAACAAAAATTTCGAAAAAAATTTTTAAAAAAATGTCGAAAAAAATTTTCGAAGAAAATTTTTCTAAAAAAATTTCAAAAAAAAATTTTCGAAAAAAATTTTGAAAAAAAATTTCGAAAAAAATATTGAAAAAAATTTGAAAAAAAAATTTTCGAAAATAATTTTTAAAAAAATTTTTGAAAAAAATTTTTGAAAAAATATTTTCGAAAAAAATTTTTTTAAAAAATTTCGAAAAAAATTTTCGAAGAAAAATTTTCGAAAAAAATTTCAAAAAAAAATTTTCGAAAAAAATTTTGAAAAAAAATTTCGAAAAAAATTTTGAAAAAAATTTTCGAAAAAACTTTCGAAAAAAAATTTTCGAAAAAAATTTCGAAAAAAAATTTGAAAAAATTCGATAAAAAATTTACGAAAAAAAATTTCGAAAAAATTTTGGAAAACAATTTTTCGAAAAAAATTTCGAAAAAAAATTTTCAAAAAAAATTTTGAAAAAAAATTTCGAAAAAAATTTCGAGTAAAATTTAAAAAAAAATTTCCAAAAAAAAAATTTGAAAAAAATTTCGAAAAAAAATTTTCGAAAAAAATTTTGAAAAAAAATTTCAAAAAAAATTTTGGAAAAAAAGTTTTCGAAAAATGTTTTGAAAAAAAATTTCGAAAAAAATTTTCGAAAAAAAATTTGGAAAAAAATTTTTCAAAAATAGTTTTGAAAAAAAATTTTCGAAAAAAATATTCGAAAAAATTTTATAAAAAAATTTTCGACAAAAAATTTTGAAAAAAAATTTTGAAAAAAATTTTCGAAAAAAATTTTGAAAAAGAATTTTGAAAAAAAATTTTCAAAAAAATTTTCGAAAAAAATTTCGAAAAAAAAATTTCGAAAAAAATTATGAAAAAAATTTAGAAAAAAAATTTGAAAAGAAAGTATCGTAAAAAAATTTTCAAAAAAATTTTCGAAAAGATTTTGGAAAAAACGTTTTCGAAAAAAATTTTGAAAAAAATTTTGGAAAACAATTTCGAAAATATTTTGAAAGAAAATTTCAAAAAAATTTTGGAAAAAAATTTTCAAAAAAAATTTTGAAAAAAAATTTTCAAAAATATTTTGAAAAAAAATTTCGAAAAAAATTTTAAAAATAATTTTCGAAAAAAATTTCGAAAAAAAATTTTCGAAAAAAAATTTGAAAAAAAATTTCGAAAAAAATTTTCAAAAAAATTTTCGAAAAAATTTTGGAAAAAAATTTTTCGAAAAAAATTTTCTAAAATATTTTCGAAAAAAATTTCGAAAAAAATTTTGAAAAAAATTTTCGAAAAAAAATTTTCAAAAAAATTTTGAAAAAAACTTTCGAAAAAAATTTCGAAAAAAATTTTTAAAAAAATTTTCGAAAAAAAATTTTGAAAAAAATTTCGAAAAAAAAATTTCGAAAAAAATTTTGAAAAAAAATTTAAAAAAAAATTTTGGAAAAAAGGTTTTCGAAAAATGTTTTGAAAAAAAATTTCGAAAAAAATTATCGAAAAAAATTTTGGAAAAAAATTTTTCGAAAAATTTTTAAAAAAAAATTATCGAAAAAAATTTTCGAAAAAAATTTTCGAAAAAAATTTTCGAAAGAAATTTCGAAAAAAAAATTTCGAAAAAAATTTTGAAAAAAATTTTCAAAAAAAAATTTTCGAATAAAATTTCGAAAAAAATTTTGAAAAAAATTTCGAAAAAAAATTTTCGAAAAAAATTTCGAAATAAAATTTTCAAAAAAAATTTCGAAAAAAAATTTGAAAAAAATTTCGAAAAAAATTTTCACAAAAATTTTCGTAAAAAATTTCGAAAATAAATTTTCTAAAAAATTTTCGAAAAAAATTTCGAAAAAAAATTTTCGAAAAAAATTTTGAAAAAAATTTTCGAAAAAAAATTTTGGAAAAAAATTTTGGAAAAAAATTTCGAAAAAAAATTTTCGAAAAAAATTTCGAAAAAAAATTTAGAAAAAAATTTTTGAAAAAAAATTTTCGAAAAAAATTTTGAAAAAAAATTTTTAAAAAAATTTCGAAAAAAATTTTGAAAAAAAATTTCGAAGAAAAATTTTCGAAAAAAATTTCAAAAAAATATTTTCGAAAAAAATTTCGAAAAAAATTTTGAAAAAAATTTTCGAAAAAAAATTTTCAAAAAAATTTTGAAAAAAACTTTCGAAAAAAATTTCGAAAAAAATTTTTAAAAAAATTTTCGAAAAAAAATTTTGAAAAAAATTTCGAAAAAAAAATTTCGAAAAAAATTTTGAAAAAAAATTTAAAAAAAAATTTTGGAAAAAAGGTTTTCGAAAAATGTTTTGAAAAAAAATTTCGAAAAAAATTATCGAAAAAAATTTTGGAAAAAAATTTTTCGAAAAATTTTTAAAAAAAAATTATCGAAAAAAATTTTCGAAAAAAATTTTCGAAAAAAATTTTCGAAAGAAATTTCGAAAAAAAAATTTCGAAAAAAATTTTGAAAAAAATTTTCAAAAAAAAATTTTCGAATAAAATTTCGAAAAAAATTTTGAAAAAAATTTCGAAAAAAAATTTTCGAAAAAAATTTCGAAATAAAATTTTCAAAAAAAATTTCGAAAAAAAATTTGAAAAAAATTTCGAAAAAAATTTTCACAAAAATTTTCGTAAAAAATTTCGAAAATAAATTTTCTAAAAAATTTTCGAAAAAAATTTCGAAAAAAAATTTTCGAAAAAAATTTTGAAAAAAATTTTCGAAAAAAAATTTTGGAAAAAAATTTTGGAAAAAAATTTCGAAAAAAAATTTTCGAAAAAAATTTCGAAAAAAAATTTAGAAAAAAATTTTTGAAAAAAAATTTTCGAAAAAAATTTTGAAAAAAAATTTTTAAAAAAATTTCGAAAAAAATTTTGAAAAAAAATTTCGAAGAAAAATTTTCGAAAAAAATTTCAAAAAAAAATTTTCGAAAAAAATTTTGAAAAAAAATTTCGAAAAAAATTTTGAAAAAAATTTTCGAAAAAAATTTCGAAAAAAAATTTTCGAAAAAAATTTCGAAAAAAAATTTGAAAAAAATTTTCGAAAAAAATTTCGATAAAAAATTTACGAAAAAAATTTTCGAAAAAATTTTGAAAAAAAATTTTTCGAAAAAATTTCGAAAAAAAATTTTCAAAAAAAATTTTGAAAAAAATTTCGAAAAACTTTTTAAAAAAATTTTCGAAAAAAAATTTTCGAAAAAAAATTTCGAAAAAAATTTCAAAAAAAAAGTTTTGAAAAAAAATTTCGAAGAAAATTTCGAGTAAAATTTTTAAAAAAATTTCCAAAAAAAAAATTTGAAAAAAATTTCGAAAAAAAATTTTCGAAAAAAATTTTGAAAAAAAATTTCAAAAAAAATTTTGGAAAAAAAGTTTTCGAAAAATGTTTTGAAAAAAAATTTCGAAAAAAATTTTCGAAAAAAAATTTGGAAAAAAATTTTTCAAAAAAAATTTTCGAAAAAAATTTTGAAAAAAATTTTCGAAAAAAAATTTTGGAAAAAAATTTTGAAAAAAAATTTCGAAAAAAAATTTCGAAAAAAATTTTGAAAAAAAATTTCGAAGAAAAATTTTCGAAAAAAATTTTGAAAAAAAATTTTCGAAAAAAATTTTGAAAAAAAATTTCGAAAAAAATTTTGAAAAAAATTTTCGAAAAAAATTTCGAAAAAAATTTCAAAAAAAATTTGAAAAAAATTTTCGAAAAAAATTTCGATAAAAAATTTACGAAAAAAATTTTCGAAAAAATTTTGAAAAAAAATTTTTCGAAAAAATTTCGAAAAAAAATTTTCAAAAAAAATTTTGAAAAAAATTTCGAAAAAAATTTTTAAAAAAATTTTCGAAAAAAAATTTTCGAAAAAAAATTTCGAAAAAAATTTCGAAAAAAAAGTTTTGAAAAAAATTTCGAAAAAAATTTTGAAAAAAATTTTCATTAAAAAATTTAAAAAAAAATTTCGAAATAAATTTTTAAAAAAATTTTCGAAAAAAAATTTCGAAAAAAAATTTTCGAAAAAAATTTTGAAAAAAAATTTCGAAAAAAATTTTCGAAAAAAATTTTGGAAAAAAATTTTTCAAAAAAAGTTTTGAAAAAATTTTCGAAAAAAATTTCGAAAAAATTTTTTAAAAAATTTCCGAAAAACAATTGTCGAAAAAAATTGTGAAAACATTTTTCGAAAAAAATTTTCAAAAAAATTTTCGAAAAAATTTTGGAAAAAAATTTTTCGAAAAAAATTTTCAAAAAATTTTCAAAAAATTTTCGAAAAAAATTTCGAAAAAAAATTTTCGAAAAAAATTTTCAATAGAAATTTCGAAAAAAAAATTTCGAAAAAAAATTTGAAAAAAATTTTGAAAAGAAATTTCGAAAAAAATTTCCAGAAAAATTTTCAAAAAAATATCGAAAAAAAAATTTCGAAAAAAATTTCGAAAAAAAATTTTCGAAAAAAATTTGAAAAAATTTTGGAAAAATAATTTTCGAAAAAAATTTTTGAAAAAAATTTTCAAAAACATTTTCAAAAAAATTTTGGAAAAAAAATTCTCGTAAAAAATTTTCGAAAACAATTTCGAAAAAAATTATGAAAAAAAATTTCGAAAAAAAATTTTCGAAAAAAATTTTCACAAACATTTGAGAAAAAAAATTTTTCGAAAAAAATTTTCAAAAAATTTTGCAAAAAAAATTTTCGAAAAAATTTCCAAAAAAAATTTTCAAAAATAATTTCGAAAAAATTTTGAAAAAAAATTTCGAAAACATTTTGAAAAAAATTTTCGTAAAAAATTTCGAAAAAAAATTTCGAAAAAAAATTTTAGAAAAAAATTTCGAAAAAAAATTTTAGAAAAAAATTTCGAAAAAAAATTTTAGAAAAGAATTTTGAAAAAATTTTGGAAAAAAAATTTTCGAAAAAAATTTTTGAAAAAAATTTCGAAAAAAAATTTTCGATAAAAATTTTGAAAAAAAATTTTGAAAAAAATTTTTAAAAAAATTTTCGAAAAAATTTTGAAAAAAAAAATTTTGGAAAAAATTTTCAAAAATATTTTCGAAAAAAATTTCGAAAAAAAATTTCGAAAAAAATTATGAAAAAAATTTCGAAAAAAAATTTGAAAAAATTTTGAAAAAAATTTTCGAAAAAAATTTTCGAAAGAAATTTCGAAAAAAAAATTTCGAAAAAAATTTTGAAAAACATTTTCGAAAAAAAAGTTTCGAAAAAAATTCTCGAAAAAGATTTTTTAATAAATTTTCGAAAAAAATTTCGAAAAATAATTTTGAAAAAAAATTTCGAAAAAAATTTTCGAAAAAAATTTTGGAAAAAGATTTTTCGAAAAAATTTTTGAAAAATTTTTCGAAAAAAATTTCGAAAAAAATTTTTAAAAAAATTTTCGAAAAACAATTGTCGAAAAAAATTTTGAAAAAATTTTTCGAAAAAAATTTTCAAAAAAATTATCGAAAATTTTTGGAAAAAAATTTTTCGAAAAAAATTTTCAGAAAATTTTCAAAAAAAATTTCAAAAAAAAATTTTCGAAAAAAATTTTTAAAAAAATTATCTAAAAAAAATTTTCGAAAAAAATTTTCGAAAAAAATTTTCGAAAGAAATTTCGAAAAAAAAATTTCGAAAAAAATTTTGAAAAACATTTTCGAAAAAAAAGTTTCGAAAAAAATTCTCGAAAAAGATTTTTTAATAAATTTTCGAAAAAAATTTCGAAAAATAATTTTGAAAAAAAATTTCGAAAAAAATTTTCAAAAAAATTTTCGAAAAAATTTTGGAAAAAAATTTTTCGAAAAAAATTTTCAGAAAATTTTCAAAAAAAATTTCAAAAAAAAATTTTCGAAAAAAATTTTCGAAAAAAATTTTCGAAAGAAATTTCGAAAAAAAAATTTCGAAAAAAATTTTGAAAAACATTTTCAAAAAAAAAGTTTCGAAAAAAATTCTCGAAAAAGATTTTTTAATAAATTTTCGAAAAAAATTTCGAAAAATAATTTTGAAAAAAAATTTCGAAAAAAATTTTCAAAAAAATTTTCGAAGAAAATATCGAAAAAAAATTTTCGAAAAAAATTTTGAAAACAATTTTCGAAAAAAAAATTTTGAAAAAAATTTCGAAAAAAATTTTCAAAAAAATTTCGAAAAAAATTTCGAAAAAAATTTTCAAAAAAAATTTTCGAAAAAATTTTGGAAAAAAATTTTTCGATAAAACTTTTCGAAAAAATTTCGAAAAAAAATTTTCGGAAGAAATTTCGAAAAAAAATTTGAAAAAAAATTTTGGAAAAAAATTTTAGAAAAAAATTTTCGAAAAAAATTTTGAAAAAAATTTCGAAAAAAAATTATGAAAAAAAAATTTTGAAAAAAATTTTCAAAAAAAATTTTGGAAAAAAAATTCTCGTAAAAAATTTTCGAAAACAATTTCGAAAAAAATTATGAAAAAAAATTTCGAAAAAAAATTTTCGAAAAAAATTTTCACAAACATTTGAGAAAAAAAATTTTTCGAAAAAAATTTTCAAAAAATTTTGCAAAAAAAATTTTCGAAAAAATTTCCAAAAAAAATTTTCAAAAATAATTTCGAAAAAAATTTTGAAAAAAAATTTCGAAAAAAATTTTGAAAAAAATTTTCGAAAAAAATTTCGAAAAAAAATTTTCGAAAAAAATTTCGAAAAAAAATTTGAAAAAATTCGATAAAAAATTTACGAAAAAAAATTTCGAAAAAATTTTGGAAAACAATTTTTCGAAAAAAATTTCGAAAAAAAATTTTCAAAAAAAATTTTGAAAAAAAATTTCGAAAAAAATTTCGAATAAAATTTTTAAAAAAATTTCCAAAAAAAAAATTTGAAAAAAATTTCGAAAAAAAATTTTCGAAAAAAATTTTGAAAAAAAATTTTAAAAAAAATTTTGGAAAAAAAGTTTTCGAAAAATGTTTTGAAAAAAAATTTCAAAAAAAATTTTCGAAAAAAAATTTGGAAAAAAATTTTTCGAAATAGTTTTGAAATAAAATTTTCGAAAAAAACTTTCGAAAAAAATTTTCGAAAAAAATTTTCGAAAGAAATTTCGAAAAAAAAATTTCGAAAAAAATTTTGAAAAAAAGTTTCAAAAAAAAATTTTCAAAAAAAATTTTCGAAAAAGATTTTTTTAAAAATTTTCGTAAAAAATTTCGAAAAAAAATTTTCGAAAAAAATTTCGAAAAAACATTTTCAAAAAAAATTTCGAAAAAAATTTTGAAAAAAATTTTAAAAAAATTTTCGAAAAACAATTGTCGAAAAAAATTGTGAAAAAATTTTCGAAAAAAATTTTGAAAAAAATTTTCGAAAAAAAATTTTCGAAAAAAAATTTTCGAAAAAAAGTTTCGAAAAAATTTTCGAAAAAAATTTTGAAAAAAAATTTTGAAAAAAATTTTCGAAAAAAATTTTGAAAAAGAATTTTGAAAAAAAATTTCAAAAAAATTTTCGAAAAAAATTTCGAAAAAAAAATTTCGAAAAAAATTATGAAAAAAATTTAGAAAAAAAATTTGAAAAGAAAATTTCGTAAAAAAATTTTCAAAAAAATTTTCGAAAAATTTTGGAAAAACATTTTTCAAAAAAAATTATGAAAAAAATTTTGGAAAACAATTTCGAAAAAATTTTGAAAGAAAATTTCGAAAAAATTTTTGAAAAAATTTTCAAAAAAAATTTTGAAAAAAAATTTTCAAAAATATTTTGAAAAAAAATTTCGAAAAAAATTTCAAAATAATTTTCGAAAAAAATTGAGAATAAATTTTTCGAAAAAAATTTTTAAAAAAATTTTCGAAAACAATTTCGAAAAAAAATTTTCAAAAAAAAATTTTCGAAAAAAATTTTTAAAAAAATTTACAAAAACATTTTTGAAAAAAATTTCGAAAAAAAATTTTCGAAAAAAATTTTGATAAAAATTTTCGAAAAAAAAATTTCGAAAAAATTTTGAAAAACAATTTTTGAAAAAAATTTTAAAAAAAATTTTGAAAAAAAATTTCGAAAAAAATTTTGAAAAAATTTTCGAAAAACTTTGGGAAAAAAATTTTTCAAAAAATATTTCCGAAAAAAATTTCGAAAAAAATTTTCAGAAACATTTGGGAAAAAAATTTCGAAAAAAAATTTTCAAAAAAAATTTTGAAAAAAAGTCTCGAAAAAAAATTTCGAAAAAAATTTTCAAAAAAATTTTCAAAAAAATTTTGGAAAAAAATTTTCGATAAAAATTTTGAAAAAAAATTTTCAAAAAAATTTTCAAAAAAAATTTTGAAAAAATATTTTGAAAAAAATTTTCAAAAAAATTTTCGAAAAAAATTTCGAAAAAAAAATTTCGAAAAATATTATGAAAAAAATTTCGAAAAAAAATTTGAAAAAAAAATTCGTAAAAAAATTTTCAAAAAAATTTTCGAAAAAATTTTGGAAAAAAATTTTTCGAAAAAAATTTTGAAAAAAATTTCGAAAAAATTTTGAAAAAAAAATTCGAAAAAAATTTCGGAAAAAAATTTCGGAAATAAATTTTTGAAAAAAATTTTGAAAAAAAATTTCGAAAAAATTTTGGAAAAAAATTTTCAAAAAAAATTTTGAAAAAAAATTTTCAAAAAAAATTTTGAAAAAAAATTTCCAAAAAAATTTTTAAAATAATTTTCAAAAAAAATTTCGAAAAAAAATTTTGAAAAATATTTTCGATAAATAATTTCCGAAAAAAATTTTGAAAAAAAATTTTCGATAAAAAATTTCCGAAAAAAATTTTGAAAAAAAATTTTCGAAAATAATTTAGAAAAAAATTTTTGAAAAAAAATTTTCGAAAAAAATTTTGAAAAAAAATTTTGAACAAAAATTTCGAAAAAAATTTTTAAAAAAAATTTCGAAAAAAATTTTCAAAGAAAATTTTTCGAAAAAAATTTCAAAAAAAAATTTTCGAAAAAAATTTTGAAAAAAAATTTCGAAAAAAATTTTGAAAAAAATTTTCGAAAAAAATTTCGAAAAAAAATTTTCGAAAAAAAATTTCGAAAAAAAATTTGAAAAAAATTTTCGAAAAAAATTTCGATAAAAAATTTACGAAAAAAATTTTCGGAAAATTTTGAAAAAAAAATTTTGGCGAAAAAAATTTCGAAAAAAAATTTTCAAAAAAAATTTTGAAAAAAAATTTCGAAAAATATTTTTAAAAAAAATTTCGAAAAAAAATTTTCGAAAAAAAATTTCGAAAAAAAATTAGAAAAAAAATTTTGAAAAAAATTTTCAAAAAAAATTTCGATAAAAAATTTACGAAAAAAAATTTTCGAAAAAATTTTGGAAAAAAATTTTTCGAAAAAAATTTCAAAAAAAAATTTAAAAAAAATTTCGAAATACATTTTTAAAAAAATTTTCGAAAAAAAATTTCGAAAAAAAATTTCGAAAAAAATTTTGAAAAAAAAATTCGAAAAAAATTTCGGAAAAAAATTTCGGAAATAAATTTTTGAAAAAAATTTTAAAAAAAAATTTCGAAAAAATTTTGGAAAAAAATTTTCAAAAAAAATTTTGAAAAAAAATTTTCAAAAAAAATTTTGAAAAAAAATTTCCAAAAAAATTTTTAAAATAATTTTCAAAAAAAATTTCGAAAAAAAATTTTCGATAAAAAATTTGAAAAAAAATTTCGAAAAAAATTTTCAAAAAAATTTTCGATAAAATTTTGGAAAAAAATTTTTCGAAAAAAATTTTCTAAAAAATTTTCGAAAAAAAATTTGAAATAAATTTTCGAAAAAAAAATTTCGAAAAAAATTTCGAAAAAAAATTTTCGAAAAAAATTTTCGAAAAAAATTTTGAAAAATATTTTCGATAAATAATTTCGAAAAAATTTTGAAAAAAAAATTCGAAAAAATTTTCGATAAAAAATTTCGAAAAATATTATGAAAAAAATTTCGAAAAAAAATTTGAAAAAAAAATTCGTAAAAAAATTTTCAAAAAAATTTTCGAAAAAATTTTGGAAAAAAATTTTTCGAAAAAAATTTTGAAAAAAATTTTTGAAAAAAATTTCGAAAAAATTTTGAAAAAAAAATTCGAAAAAATTTTCGATAAAAAATTTCCGAAAAAAATTTTGAAAAAAAATTTTCGAAAATAATTTAGAAAAAAATTTTTGAAAAAAAATTTTCGAAAAAAATTTTGAAAAAAAATTTTGAACAAAAATTTCGAAAAAAATTTTTAAAAAAAATTTCGAAAAAAATTTTCAAAGAAAATTTTTCGAAAAAAATTTCAAAAAAAAATTTTCGAAAAAAATTTTGAAAAACAATTTCGAAAAAAATTTTGAAAAAAATTTTCGAAAAAAATTTCGAAAAAAAATTTTCGAAAAAAAATTTCGAAAAAAAATTTGAAAAAAATTTTCGAAAAAAATTTCGAAAAAAAATTTTCAAAAAAAATTTTGAAAAAAAATTTCGAAAAATATTTTTAAAAATATTTCGAAAAAAAATTTTCGAAAAAAAATTTCGAAAAAAAATTAGAAAAAAAATTTTTTAAAAAAATTTCGAAAAAAATTTTGAAAAAAATTTTCAAAAAAAATTTCGATAAAAAATTTACGAAAAAAAATTTTCGAAAAAATTTACGAAAAAAAATTTTCGAAAAAATTTTGGAAAAAAATTTTTCGAAAAAAATTTCAAAAAAAAATTTTCATAAAAAAATTTAAAAAAATTTTCGAAAAAAAATTTCGAAAAAAAATTTCGAAAAAAATTTTGAAAAAAAATTTCGAAAAAAATTTTCGAAAAAAATTTTGGAAAAAAATTTTTCGAAAAAAGTTTTGAAAAAATTTTCGAAAAAAATTTCGAAAAAATTTTTTAAAAAATTTCCGAAAAACAATTGTCGAAAAAAATTGTGAAAAAATTTTTCGAAAAAAATTTTCAAAAAAATTTTCGAAAAAATTTTGGAAAAAAATTTTTCGAAAAAAATTTTGAAAAAAAATTTCGAAAAAAATTTTCAAAAAAATTTTCGAAAAAATTTTGGAAAAAAATTTTTCGAAAAAAATTTTGAAAAAAAATTTCGAAAAAAATTTTCAAAAAATTTTCGAAAAAAATTTAAAGAAAAATTTTCGAAAAAAATATCGAAAAAAAAATTTCGAAAAAAATTTCGAAAAAAAATTTTCGAAAAAAATTTTGAAAAAATTTTGGAAAAAAAATTTTCGAAAAAAATTTTAGAAAAAAATTTTAGAAAAAAATTTTCGAAAAAACTTTGAAAAAATTTTCGAAAAAAAATTATGAAAAAAAAATTTTGAATAAAATTTTGAAAAAAATTTTCAAAAAATTTTCAAAAAAATTTTGGAAAAAAAATTCTCTTAAAGAATTTTCGAAAACAATTTCGAAAAAAATTATGAAAAAAAATTTCGAAAAAAAAGTTTCGAAAAAAATTTCGAAAAAAAAATTTTCGAAAAAAATTTTCAATTAACATTTGGGAAAGAAATTTTTCGAAAAAAATTTTCAAAACATTTTGAAAAAAATTTCGTAAAAAATTTCGAAAAAAAATTTCGAAAAAAAATTTTAGAAAAAAATTTCGAAAAAAAATTTTAGAAAAAATTTGGGAAAAAAAATTTTCGAAAAAAATTTTCGAAAAAAATTTCGAAAAAAAATTTTGAAAAAAAATTTTGAAAAAAATTTTCAAAAAAATTTCGAAAAAAATTTTCAAAAAAATTTTCGAAAAAATTTTGGAAAAAAATTTTTCGAAAAAAATTTTGAAAAAAAATTTTCAAAAAAAATTTTGAAAAAAAATTTCGAAAAAAATTTCGAATAAAATTTTTAAAAAAATTTGAAAAAAATTTCGAAAAAAAATTTTCGAAAACAATTTTGAAAAAAAATTTTTAAAAAAAATTTGGAAAAAAAGTTTTCGAAAAATGTTTTGAAAAAAAATTTCGAAAAAAATTTTCGAAAAAAAATTTGGAATAAAATTTTTCAAAAATAGTTTTGAAAAAAAATTTTCGAAAAAAAACTTTCGAAAAAAATTTTCGAAAAAAAGTTTCGAAAGAAATTTCGAAAAAAAAATTTCGAAAAAAATTTTGAAAAAAATTTTCGAAAAAAAATTTTAGAAAAAAATTTTCGAAAAAGATTTTTTAAAAAATTTTCGAAAAAAATTCCAAAAAAAAATTTTCGAAAAAAATTTCGAAAAAACATTTTCAAAAAAAATTTCGAAAAAAATTTTGAAAAAAATTTTAAAAAAATTTTCGAAAAACAATTGTCGAAAAAAATTGTAAAAAAATTTTTCGAAAAAAATTTTCAAAAATATTTTCGAAAAAATTTTGGATAAAAATTTTTCGAAAAAAATTTTCAAAAAAGTTTCAAAAAAAATTTCGAAAAAAAATTTCGAAAAAAATTTCGAATAAAATTTTTAAAAAAATTTGAAAAAAATTTCGAAAAAAAATTTTCGAAAACAATTTTCGAAAAAATTTTATAAAAAAATTTTCGAAAAAAAATTTGAAAAAAAATTTTGAAAAAAATTTTCGAAAAAAATTTTGAAAAAGAATTTTGAAAAAAAATTTTCAAAAAAATTTTCGAAAAAAATTTCCAAAAAAAAATTTCGAAAATAATTTTGAAAAAAATTTTGGAAAACAATTTCGAAAAAATTTGGAAAGAAAATTTCGAAAAAATTTTGGAAAAAATTTCCAAAAAAAATTTTGAAAAAGAATTTTCAAAAATATTTTGAAAAAAAATTTTAAAAATAATTTTCGAAAAAAATTTAGAAAAAATTTTTCGAAAAAAATTTTTAAAAAAATTTTCGAAAAAAATTTCGAAAAAAAATTTTCAAAAAAAAATTTTCCAAAAAAAATTTTGAAAAAAATTTTCGAAAAAAAATTTTACAAAAAAATTTTTGAAAAAAATTTCGAAAAAAAATTTTCGAAAAAAATTTTGATAAAAATTTTCGAAAAAAAAATTTCGAAAAAATTTTGAAAAACAATTTTTGAAAAAAATTTTAAAAAAAATTTTGAAAAAAATTTCGAAAAAAATTTTGAAAAAATTTTCGAAAAACTTTGGGAAAAAAATTTTTCAAAAAATATTTCCGAAAAAAATTTCGAAAAAAATTTTCAGAAACATTTGGGAAAAAAATTTAAAAAAAAAATTTTGGAAAGAAATTTTGAAAAAAATTCTCGAAAAAAAATGTTGAAAAAAAATTTCGAAAAAAATTTCAAAAAAAAATTTCGAAAAAAATTTTCAAAAAAATTTTCAAAAAAATTTCGAAAAAAAATTAGAAAAAAAATTTTTTAAAAAAATTTCGAAAAAAATTTTGAAAAAAATTTTCAAAAAAAATTTCGATAAAAAATTTACGAAAAAAATTTTCGAAAAAATTTTGGAAAAAAATTTTTCGAAAAAAATTTCAAAAAAAAATTTTCATAAAAAAATTTAAAAAAAAATTTCGAAATAAATTTTTTAAAAAATTTTCGAAAAAAAATTTCGAAAAAAAAATTTCGAAAAAAATTATGAAAAAAAATTTCGAAAAAAATTTTCGAAAAAAATTTTGGAAAAAAATTTTTCGAAAAAAGTTTCGAAAAAATTTTCGAAAAAAATTTCGAAAAAATTTTTTAAAAAATTTCCGAAAAACAATTGTCGAAAAAAATTGTGAAAAAATTTTTCGAAAAAAATTTTCAAAAAAATTTTCGAAAAAATTTTGGAAAAAAATTTTTCGAAAAAAATTTTGAAAAAAAATTTCGAAAAACATTTTCAAAAAAATTTTCGAAAAAATTTTGGAAAAAAATTTTTCGAAAAAAAATTTGAAAAAAAATTTCGAAAAAAATTTTCAAAAAATTTTCGAAAAAAATTTCCAGAAAAATTTTCGAAAAAAATATCGAAAAAAAAATTTCGAAAAAAATTTCGAAAAAAAATTTTCGAAAAAAATTTTGAAAAAATTTTGGAAAAAAAATTTTCGAAAAAAATTTTAGAAAAAAATTTTCGAAAAAACTTTGAAAAAATTTTCGAAAAAAAATTATGAAAAAAAAATTTTGAAAAAAATTTTGAAAAACATTTTCAAAAAATTTTCAAAGAAATTTTGGAAAAAAAATTCTCGTAAAAAATTTTCGAAAACAATTTCGAAAAAAATTATGAAAAAAAATTTCGAAAAAAAAGTTTCGAAAAAAATTTTCAATTAACATTTGGGAAAAAAATTTTTCGAAAAAAATTTTCAAAACATTTTGAAAAAAATTTCGTAAAAAATTTTCGAAAAACAATTGTCGAAAAAAATTGGGAAAAAATTTTTCGAAAAAAATTTTCAAAAATATTTTCGAAAAACATTTTCAAAAAAAATTTCGAAAAAAATTTTGAAAAAAATTTTAAAAAAAATTCGAAAAACAATTGTCGAAAAAAATTGGGAAAAAATTTTTCGAAAAAAATTTTCAAAAATATTTTCGAAAAAATTTTGGATAAAAATTTTTCGAAAAAAATTTTCAAAAAAGTTTCAAAAAAAATTTCGAAAAAAAATTTTCGAAAAAAATTTTGAAAAAAATTTTCGAAAAAAAAATTTCGAAAAAAATTTTCGAAAAAATTTTATAAAAAAATTTTCGAAAAAAATTTTGAAAAAAAATTTTGAAAAAAATTTTCGAAAAAAATTTAAAAAAGAATTTTGAAAAAAAATTTTCAAAAAAATTTTCGAAAAAAATTTCGAAAAAAAAATTTCGAAAAAAATTTTGAAAAAAATTTTGGAAAACAATTTCGAAAAAATTTTGAAAGAAAATTTCGAAAAAATTTTGGAAAAAATTTTCAAAAAAAATTTTGAAAAAGAATTTTCAAAAATATTTTGAAAAAAAATTTCGAAAAAAATTTTAAAAATAATTTTCGAAAAAAATTTAGAAAAAATTTTTCGATAAAATTTTTAAAAAAATTTTCGAAAAAAATTTCGAAAAAAAATTTTCAAAAAAAAATTTTCCAAAAAAAATTTTGAAAAAAATTTTCGAAAAAAAATTTTACAAAAAAATTTTTGAAAAAAATTTCGAAAAAAAATTTTCGAAAAAAATTTTGATAAAAATTTTCGAAAAAAAAAATTCGAAAAAATTTTGAAAAACAATTTTTGAAAAAAATTTTAAAAAAAATTTTGAAAAAAAATTTCGAAAAAAATTTTGAAAAAATTTTCGAAAAACTTTGGGAAAAAAATTTTTCAAAAAATATTTCCGAAAAAAATTTCGAAAAAAATTTTCAGAAACATTTGGGAAAAAAATTTCGAAAAAAAATTTTCGAAAAAAATTTTGAAAAAAATTCTCGAAAAAAAATGTTGAAAAAAAATTTCGAAAAAAATTTCAAAAAAAAATTTCGAAAAAAATTTTGAAAAAAATTTTTCGAAAAAAATTTCAAAAAAAAATTTTCATAAAAAAATTTAAAAAAAAATTTCGAAATAAATTTTTTAAAAAATTTTCGAAAAAAAATTTCGAAAAAAAAATTTCGAAAAAAATTATGAAAAAAAATTTCGAAAAAAATTTTCCAAAAAAATTTTGGAAAAAAATTTTTCGAAAAAAGTTTTGAAAAAATTTTCGAAAAAAATTTCGAAAAAATTTTTTAAAAAATTTCCGAAAAACAATTGTCGAAAAAAATTTTGAAAAAATTTTCAAAAAAATTTTCGAAAAAATTTTGGAAAAAAATTTTTCGAAAAAAATTTTGAAAAAAAATTTCGAAAAAAATTTTCAAAAAAATTTTCGAAAAAATTTTGGAAAAAAATTTTTCGAAAAAAATTTTGAAAAAAAATTTCGAAAAAAATTTTCAAAAAATTTCCAAAAAAAATTCCAGAAAAATTTTCGAAAAAAATATCGAAAAAATAATTTCGAAAAAAATTTCGAAAAAAAATTTTCGAAAACAATTTCGAAAAAAATTATGAAAAAAAATTTCGAAAAAAAAGTTTCGAGAAAAATTTCGAAAAAAAATTTTCGAAAAAAATTTTCAATTAACATTCGGGAAAAAAATTTTTCGAAAAAAATTTTCAAAACATTTTGAAAAAAATTTCGTAAAAAATTTCGAAAAAAAATTTCGAAAAAAAATTTTAGAAAAAAATTTCGAAAAAAAATTTTAGAAAAAATTTTGGAAAAAAAATTTTCGAAAAAAATTTTCGAAAAAAATTTCGAAAAAAATTTAGAAAAAAAATTTTGAAAAAAATTTTTAAAAAAATTTTCGAAAAAATTTTGAAAAAAAAAATTTTGGAAAAAATTTTCAAAAAAATTTTTGAAAAAAATTTCGAAAAAAAAATTATGAAACAAATTTCGAAAAAAAATTTGAAAAAAATTTGAAAAAAATTTTCGAAAAAAATTTCTGATAAAAATTTTCGAAAAAAATTTTGAAAAAAAATTTCGAAAAAATTTTGGAAAAAAATTTTGAAAAAAAATTTCGAAAAAAATTTTCAAAAAAATTTTCGAAAAAATTTTGGAAAAAAATTTTTCGAAAAAAATTTTCTAAATTATTTTCGAAAAAAATTTCGAAAAAAATTTTCGAAAAAAATTTTGAAATAAATTTTCGAAAAAAAAATTTCGAGAAAAATTTCGAAAAAAAATTTTCGAAAAAAATTTTGATAACGATTTTCGATAAAAAATTTCCGAAAAAAATTTTGAAAAAAAATTTTGAAAAAAAATTTTCGATAAAAAATTTCCGAAAAAAATTTGAAAAAAAAATTTTCGAAAATAATTTAAAAAAAAATTTTTGAAAAAAAATTTTGAAAAAAAATTTTCGAAAACAATTTTTTTAAAAAATTTCGAAAAAAATTTTCGAAGAAAAAGTTTCGAAAAAAATTTCAAAAAAAAATTTTCAAAAAAAATTTTGAAAAAAAATTTCGAAAAAAATTTTGAAAAAAATTTTCGAAAAAAATTTCGAAAAAAAATTTTCGAAAAAAATTTCGAAAAAAAATTTGAAAAAAATCGATAAAAAATTTACGAAAAAAAATTTCGAAAAAATTTTGGAAAACAATTTTTCGAAAAAAATTTCGAAAAAAAAATTTCAAAAAAAATTTTGAAAAAAAATTTCGAAAAAAATTTCGAATAAAATTTTTAAAAAAATTTGAAAAAAATTTCGAAAAAAAATTTTCGAAAACAATTTTGAAAAAAAAATTTTAAAAAAAAATTTGGAAAAAAAGTTTTCGAAAAATGTTTTGAAAAAAAATTTCGAAAAAAATTTTCGAAAAAAAATTTGGAAAAAAATTTTTCAAAAATAGTTTTGAAAAAAAATTTTCGAAAAAAACTTTCGAAAAAAATTTTCGAAAAAAAATTTGAAAAAAATTTCGAAAAAAAATTTTCGAAAACAATTTTGAAAAAAAATTTTAAAAAAAATTTGGAAAAAAAGTTTTCGAAAAATGTTTTGAAAAAAAATTTCGAAAAAAATTTTCGAAAAAAAATTTGGAAAAAAATTTTTCAAAAATAGTTTTGAAAAAAAATTTTCGAAAAAAACTTTCGAAAAAAATTTTCGAAAAAAAGTTTCGAAAGAAATTTCGAAAAAAAAATTTCGAAAAAAATTTTGAAAAAAATTTTCCAAAAAAAATTTTCGAAAAAAATTTTCGAAAAAGATTTTTTAAAAAATTTTCGAAAAAAATTTCGAAAAAAAATTTTCGAAAAAAATTTCGAAAAAACATTTTCAAAAAAAATTTCGAAAAAATTTTGAAAAAAATTTTAAAAAGATTTTCGAAAAACAATTGTCGAAAAAAATTTGGAAAAAATTTTTCGAAAAAAATTTTCAAAAAAGTTTCAAAAAAAATTTCGAAAAAAAATTTTCGAAAAAAATTTTGAAAAAAATTTTCGAAAAAAAATTTTCGAAAAAAATTTTCGAAAAAATTTTATAAAAAAATTTTCGAAAAAAATTTTGAAAAAAAATTTTGAAAAAAATTTTCGAAAAAAATTTTGAAAAAGAATTTTGAAAAAAAATTTTCAAAAAAATTTTCGAAAAAAATTTCGAAAAAAAAATTTCGAAAAAAATTTTGAAAAAAATTTTGGAAAACAATTTCGAAAAAATTTTGAAAGAAAATTTCGAAAAAATTTTGGAAAAAATTTTCAAAAAAAATTTTGAAAAAGAATTTTCAAAAATATTTTGAAAAAAAATTTCGAAAAAAATTTTAAAAATAATTTTCGAAAAAAATTTAGAAAAAATTTTTCGAAAAAAATTTTTAAAAAAATTTTCGAAAAAAATTTCGAAAAAAAATTTTCAAAAAAAAATTTTCCAAAAAAAATTTTGAAAAAAATTTTCGAAAAAAAATTTTACAAAAAAATTTTTGAAAAAAATTTCGAAAAAAAATTTTCGAAAAAAATTTTGATAAAAATTTTCGAAAAAAAAATTTCGAAAAAATTTTGAAAAACAATTTTTGAAAAAAATTTTAAAAAAAATTTTGAAAAAAAATTTCGAAAAAAATTTTGAAAAAATTTTCGAAAAACTTTGGGAAAAAAATTTTTCAAAAAATATTTCCGAAAAAAATTTCGAAAAAAATTTTCAGAAACATTTGGGAAAAAAATTTCGAAAAAAAATTTTCGAAAAAAATTTTGAAAAAAATTCTCGAAAAAAAATGTTGAAAAAAAATTTCGAAAAAAATTTCAAAAAAAAATTTCGAAAAAAATTTTCAAAAAAATTTTCAAAAAAATTTCGAAAAAAAATTAGAAAAAAAATTTTTAAAAAAAATTTCGAAAAAAATTTTGAAAAAAATTTTCAAAAAAAATTTCGATAAAAAATTTACGAAAAAAATTTTCGAAAAAATTTTGGAAAAAAATTTTTCGAAAAAAATTTTTCGAAAAAAATTTCAAAAAAAAATTTTCATAAAAAAATTTAAAAAAAAATTTCGAAATAAATTTTTTAAAAAATTTTCGAAAAAAAATTTCGAAAAAAAAATTTCGAAAAAAATTATGAAAAAAAATTTCGAAAAAAATTTTCGAAAAAAATTTTGGAAAAAAATTTTTCGAAAAAAGTTTTGAAAAAATTTTCGAAAAAAATTTCGAAAAAATTTTTTAAAAAATTTCCGAAAAACAATTGTCGAAAAAAATTGTGAAAAAATTTTCAAAAAAATTTTCGAAAAAATTTTGGAAAAAAATTTTTCGAAAAAAATTTTGAAAAAAAATTTCGAAAAAAATTTTCAAAAAAATTTTCGAAAAAAGTTTGGAAAAAAATTTTTCGAAAAAAATTTTGAAAAAAAATTTCGAAAATAATTTTCAAAAAATTTTCGAAAAAAATTTCCAGAAAAATTTTCGAAAAAAATATCGAAAAAAAAATTTCGAAAAAAATTTCGAAAAAAAATTTTCGAAAAAAATTTTGAAAAAATTTTGGAAAAAAAATTTTCGAAAAAAATTTTCGAAAAAAATTTTAGAAAAAAATTTTCGAAAAAAAATTATGAAAAAAAAATTTTGAAAAAAATTTTGAAAAAAATTTTCAAAAAATTTTCAAAAAAATTTTGGAAAAAAAATTCTCGTAAAAAATTTTCGAAAACAATTTCGAAAAAAATTATGAAAAAAAATTTCGAAAAAAAAGTTTCGAAAAAAATTTCGAAAAAAAATTTTCGAAAAAAATTTTCAATTAACATTTGGGAAAAAAATTTTTCGAAAAAAATTTTCAAAACATTTTGAAAAAAATTTCGTAAAAAATTTCGAAAAAAAATTTCGAAAAAAAATTTTAGAAAAAAATTTCGAAAAAAAATTTTAGAAAAAATTTTGGAAAAAAAATTTTCGAAAAAAATTTTCGAAAAAAATTTCGAAAAAAAATTTTGAAAAAAAATTTTGAAAAAAATTTTTAAAAAAATTTTCGAAAAAATTTTGAAAAAAAAAATTTTGGAAAAAATTTTCAAAAAAAATTTTGAAAAAAATTTCGAAAAAAAAATTATGAAACAAATTTCGAAAAAAAATTTGAAAAAATTTTGAAAAAAATTTTCGAAAAAAATTTCTGATAAAAATTTTCGAAAAAAATTTTGAAAAAAAATTTCGAAAAAATTTGGAAAAAAATTTTGAAAAAAAATTTCGAAAAAAATTTTCAAAAAAATTTTCGAAAAAATTTTGGAAAAAAATTTTTCGAAAAAAATTTTCTAAATTATTTTCGAAAAAAATTTCGAAAAAAATTTTCGAAAAAAATTTTGAAATAAATTTTCGAAAAAAAAATTTCGAGAAAAATTTCGAAAAAAGATTTTCGAAAAAAATTTTGATAACGATTTTCGATAAAAAATTTCCGAAAAAAATTTTGAAAAAAAATTTTGAAAAAAAATTTTCGATAAAAAATTTCCGAAAAAAATTTGAAAAAAAAATTTTCGAAAATAATTTAAAAAAAAATTTTTGAAAAAAAATTTTGAAAAAAAATTTTCGAAAACAATTTTTTTAAAAAATTTCAAAAAAAATTTTCGAAGAAAAAGTTTCGAAAAAAATTTCAAAAAAAAATTTTCAAAAAAAATTTTGAAAAAAAATTTCGAAAAAAATTTTGAAAAAAATTTTCGAAAAAAATTTCGAAAAAAAATTTTCGAAAAAAATTTCGAAAAAAAATTTGAAAAAATTCGATAAAAAATTTACGAAAAAAAATTTCGAAAAAATTTTGGAAAACAATTTTTCGAAAAAAATTTCGAAAAAAAAATTTCAAAAAAAATTTTGAAAAAAAATTTCGAAAAAAATTTTTTATAAAATTTTTAAAAAAATTTGAAAAAAATTTCGAAAAAAAATTTTCGAAAACAATTTTGAAAAAAAATTTTAAAAAAAAATTTGGAAAAAATGTTTTGAAAAAAAATTTCGAAAAAAATTTTCGAAAAAAAATTTGGAAAAAAATTTTTCAAAAATAGTTTTGAAAAAAAATTTTGGAAAAAAACTTTCGAAAAAAATTTTCGAAAAAAAGTTTCGAAAGAAATTTCGAAAAAAAAATTTCGAAAAAAATTTAAAAAAAAATTTTCGAAAAAAAATTTAGAAAAAAATTTTCGAAAATGATTTTTTAAAAAATTTTCGAAAAAAATTTCGAAAAAAAATTTTCGAAAAAAATTTCGAAAAAAAATTTTCGAAAAAAATTTCGAAAAAACATTTTCAAAAAAAATTTCGAAAAAAATTTTGAAAAAAATTTTAAAAAAATTTTCGAAAAAAATTGTGAAAAAATTTTTCGAAAAAAATTTTCAAAAATATTTTCGAAAAAATTTTGGATAAAAATTTTTCGAAAAAAATTTTCAAAAAAGTTTCAAAAAAAATTTCGAAAAAAAATTTTCGAAAAAAATTTTGAAAAAAATTTTCGAAAAAAAATTTTCGAATAAAATTTTCGAAAAAATTTTATAAAAAAATTTTCGAAAAAAATTTTGAAAAAAAATTTTGAAAAAAATTTTCGAAAAAAATTTTGAAAAAGAATTTTGAAAAAAAATTTTCAAAAAAATTTTCGAAAAAAATTTCGAAAAAAAAAATTCGAAAAAAATTTTGAAAAAAATTTTGGAAAACAATTTCGAAAAAATTTTGAAAGAAAATTTCGAAAAAATTTTGGAAAAAATTTTCAAAAAAAATTTTGAAAAAGAATTTTCAAAAATATTTTGAAAAAAAATTTCGAAAAAAATTTTAAAAATAAATTTCGAAAAAAATTTAGAAAAAATTTTTCGAAAAAAATTTTTAAAAAAATTTTCGAAAAAAATTTCGAAAAAAAATTTTCAAAAAAAAATTTTCCAAAAAAAATTTTGAAAAAAATTTTCGAAAAAAAATTTTACAAAAAAATTTTTGAAAAAAATTTCGAAAAAAAATTTTCGAAAAAAATTTTGATAAAAATTTTCGAAAAAAAAATTTCGAAAAAATTTTGAAAAACAATTTTTGAAAAAAATTTTTAAAAAAATTTTGAAAAAAAATTTCGAAAAAAATTTTGAAAAAATTTTCGAAAAACTTTGGGAAAAAAATTTTTCAAAAAATATTTCCGAAAAAAATTTCGAAAAAAATTTTCGAAAAAATTTTGGTAAAACATTTTTCGAAAAAAATTTCAAAAAAAAATTTTCATAAAAAAATTTAAAAAAAAATTTCGAAATAAATTTCAAAAAAAAATTTCGAAAAAAATTTTCAAAAAAATTTTCAAAAAAATTTCGAAAAAAAATTAGAAAAAAAATTTTTAAAAAAAATTTCGAAAAAAATTTTGAAAAAAATTTTCAAAAAAAATTTCGATAAAAAATTTACGAAAAAAATTTTCGAAAAAATTTTGGTAAAACATTTTTCGAAAAAAATTTCAAAAAAAAATTTTCATAAAAAAATTTAAAAAAAAATTTCGAAATAAATTTTTTAAAAAATTTTCGAAAAAAAATTTCGAAAAAAAAATTTCGAAAAAAATTATGAAAAAAAATTTCGAAAAAAATTTTCGAAAAAAATTTTGGAAAAAAATTTTTCGAAAAAAGTTTTGAAAAAATTTTCGAAAAAAATTTCGAAAAAATTTTTTAAAAAATTTCCGAAAAACAATTGTCGAAAAAAATTGTGAAAAAATTTTTCGAAAAAAATTTTCAAAAAAATTTTCGAAAAAATTTTGGAAAAAAATTTTTCGAAAAAAATTTTTAAGAAATTTTTCGAAAAAAATTTCCAAAAAATTTCGAAAAAAATTTTCAATAGAAATTTCGAAAAAAATATCGAAAAAAAAATTTCGAAAAAAATTTCGAAAAAAAATTTTCGAAAAAAATTTTGAAAAAATTTTGGAAAAAAAATTTTCGAAAAAAATTTTAGAAAAAAATTTTCGAAAAAAATTTTGAAAAGATTTTCGAAAAAAAATTATGAAAAAAAAATTTTGAAAAAAATTTTCAAAAAAATTTTCAAAAAATTTTCAAAAAAATTTTGGAAAAAAAATTCTCGTAAAAAATTTTCGAAAACAATTTCGAAAAAAATTATGAAAAAAAATTTCGAAAAAAAAGTTTCGAAAAAAATTTCGAAAAAAAATTTTCGAAAAAAATTTTCAATAAACATTTGGGAAAAAAATTTTTCGAAAAAAATTTTCAAAACATTTTGAAAAAAATTTCGTAAAAAATTTCGAAAAAAAATTTCGAAAAAAAATTTTAGAAAAAAATTTCGAAAAAAAATTTTAGAAAAAATTTTGGAAAAAAAATTTTCGAAAAAAATTTTCGAAAAAAATTTCGAAAAAAAATTTTCGATAAAAATTTTGAAAAAAAATTTTGAAAAAAATTTTTAAAAAAATTTTCGAAAAAATTTTGAAAAAAAAAATTTTGGAAAAAATTTTCAAAAAAATTTTTGAAAAAAATTTCGAAAAAAAAATTATGAAAAAAATTTCGAAAAAAAATTTGAAAAAATTTTGAAAAAAATTTCGGATAAAAATTTTCGAAAAAAATTTTTAAAAAAAATTTCGAAAAAATTTTGGAAAAAAATTTTCAAAAAAAATTTTGAAAAAAAATTTCGAAAAAAATTTTCAAAAAAATTTTCGAAAAAATTTTGGAAAAAAATTTTTCGAAAAAAATTTTCTAAATTATTTTCGAAAAAAATTTTCTAAATTATTTTCGAAAAAAATTTTTGAAAAAATTTTGAAATAAATTTTCGAAAAAAAAATTTCGAGAAAAATTTCGAAAAAAAATTTTCGAAAAAAATTTTGATAACGATTTTCGATAAAAAATTTCCGAATAAAATTTTGAAAAAAAATTTTGAAAAAAAATTTTCGATAAAAAATTTCCGAAAAAAATTTGAAAAAAAAATTTTCGAAAATAATTTTTAAAAAAATTTTTGAAAAAAAATTTTTGAAAAAAAATTTTCGAAAAAAATTTTTCGAAAAAAAGTTTTTTAAAAAATTTCGAAAAAAATTTTCGAAGAAAAATTTTCGAAAAAAATTTCAAAAAAAAATTTTCGAAAAAAATTTTGAAAAAAAATTTCGAAAAAAATTTAAAAAAAATTTTCGAAAAAAATTTCGAAAAAAAATTTTCGAAAAAAATTTCGAAAAAAAATTTGAAAAAATTCGATAAAAAATTTACGAAAAAAAATTTCGAAAAAACTTTGGAAAACAATTTTTCGAAAAAAATTTCAAAAAAAAATTTTCAAAAAAAATTTTGAAAAAAAATTTCGAAAAAAATTTCGAGTAAAATTTTTAAAAAAATTTCCAAAAAAAAAATTTGAAAAAAATTTCGAAAAAAAATTTTCGAAAAAAAGTTTGAAAAAAAAATTTAAAAAAAATTTTGGAAAAAAAGTTTTCGAAAAATGTTTTGAAAAAAAATTTCGAAAAAAATTTTCGAAAAAAAATTTGGAAAAAAATTTTTCAAAAATAGTTTTGAAAAAAAATTTTCGAAAAAAACTTTCGAAAAAAATTTTCGAAAAAAATTTTCGAAAGAAATTTCGAAAAAGAAATTTCGAAAAAAATTTTGAAAAAAATTTTCGAAAAAGATTTTTTAAAAAATTTTCAAAAAAAATTTCGAAAAAAAATTTTTGAAAAAAATTTCGAAAAAACATTTTCAAAAAAAATTTCGAAAAAAATTTTGAAAAAAATTTTAAAAAAATTTTCGAAAAACAATTGTCGAAATAAATTGTGAAAAAATTTTTCGAAAAAAATTTTCAAAAATATTATCGAAAAAATTTTGGATAAAAATTTTTCGAAAAAAATTTTCAAAAAAGTTTCAAAAAAAATTTCGAAAAAAAATTTTCGAAAAAAATTTTGAAAAAAATTTTCGAAAAAAAATTTTCGAAAAAAATTTTCGAAAAAATTTTATAAAAAAATTTTCGAAAAAAATTTTGAAAAAAAATTTTGAAAAAAATTTTCGAAAAAAATTTTGAAAAAGAATTTTGAAAAAAAATTTTCAAAAAAATTTTCGAAAAAAATTTCGAAAAAAAAATTTCGAAAAAATTATGAAAAAAATTTAGAAAAAACATTTGAAAAGAAAATTTCGTAAAAAAATTTTCAAAAAAATTTTCGAAAAGATTTTGGAAAAAAATATTTCGAAAAAAATTTTGAAAAAAATTTTGGAAATCAATTTCGAAAAAATTTTGAAAGAAAATTTCGAAAAAATTTTGGAAAAAATTTTTAAAAAAAATTTTGAAAAAAAATTTTCAAAAATATTTTGAAAAAAAATTTCGAAAAAAATTTTAAAAATAATTTTCGAAAAAAATTTAGAAAAAAATTTTCGAAAAAAATTTCGAAAAAAAATTTTCAAAAAAAAATTTTCGAAAATAATTTTGAAAAAAATTTTCGAAAAAAAATTTTACAAAAAACTTTTTGAAAAAAATTTCGAAAAAAAATTTTAAAAAAAATTTTGAAAAAAAATTTCGAAAAAAATTTTGAAAAAATTTTCGAAAAACTTTGGGAAAAAAATTTTTCAAAAAATATTTCCGAAAAAAATTTCGAAAAAAATTTTCAGAAACATTTGGGAAAAAAATTTCGAAAAAAAATTTTCGATAAAAATTTTGAAAAAAAATTTTCAAAAAAATTTTCAAAAAAAATTTTGAAAAAAAATTTTGAAAAAAATTTTCAAAAAAATTTTCGAAAAAAATTTCGAAAAAAAAATTTCGAAAAATATTATGAAAAAAATTTCGAAAAAAAATTTGAAAAAAAAAATTCGTAAAAAAATTTTCAAAAAAATTTTCAAAAAAATTGACGAAAAAATTTTGGAAGAAAATTTTTCGAAAAAAATTTTGAAAAAAATTTTGAAAAAAATTTTTGAAAAAAATTTCGAAAAAATTTTGAAAAATATTTTCGAAAAAAATTTCGGAAAAAAATTTCGGAAATAAATTTTTGAAAAAAATTTTGAAAAAAAATTTTTGAAAAAAATTTTGAAAAAAAATTTCGAAAAAAGTTTGGAAAAAAATTTTCAAAAAAAATTTTGAAAAAAAATTTTCAAAAAAAATTTTGAAAAAAAATTTCCAAAAAAATTTTTAAAATAATTTTCGAAAAAAATTTCGAAAAAAAATTTTCGAAAAAAAATTTGAAAAAAAATTTCGAAAAAAATTTTCAAAAAAATTTTCGAAAAAATTTTGGAAAAAAATTTTTCGAAAAAAATTTTCTAAAAAATTTTCGAAAAAAATTTCGAAAAAAATTTTGAAAAAAAATTTTCGATAAAAAATTTCCGAAAAAAATTTTGAAAAAAAATTTTCGAAAATAATTTAGAAAAAAATTTTTGAAATAAAATTTTCGAAAAAAATTTTGAAAAAAAATTTTGAACAAAAATTTCGAAAAAAATTTTTAAAAAAAATTTCGAAAAAAATTTTCGAAGAAAATTTTTCGAAAAAAATATCAAAAAAAAATTTTCGAAAAAAATTTTGAAAAAAAATTTCGAAAAAATTTCCGAAAAAAATTTTGAAAAAAAATTTTCGAAAATAATTTAGAAAAAAATTTTTGAAATAAAAATTTCGAAAAAAAATTTGAAAAAAATTTTCGAAAAAAATTTCGATAAAAAATTTACGAAAAAAATTTTCGGAAAAGTTTGAAAAAAAATTTTTCGAAAAAAATTTCGAAAAAAAATTTTCAAAAAAAATTTTGAAAAAAAATTTCGAAAAAAATTTTTAAAAAAAATTTCGAAAAAAAATTTTCGAAAAAAAATTTCGAAAAAAAATTAGAAAAAAAATTTTTAAAAAAAATTTCGAAAAAAATTTTGAAAAAAATTTTCAAAAAAAATTTCGATAAAAAATTTACGAAAAAAATTTTCGAAAAAAATTTCAAAAAAAAATTTTCATAAAAAAATTTAAAAAAAAATTTCGAAATAAATTTTTAAAAAAATTTTCGAAAAAAAATTTCGAAAAAAAATTTCCAAAAAAATTATGAAAAAAAATTTCCAAAAAAAATTTTCGAAAAAAATTTTGGAAAAAAATTTTTCGAAAAAAGTTTTGAAAAAATTTTCGACAAAAATTTCGAAAAAATTTTTTAAAAAATTTCCGAAAAACAATTGTCGAAAAAAATTGTGAAAAAATTTTTCGAAAATTTTTCAAAAAAATTTTCGAAAAAATTTTGGAAAAAAATTTTTCGAAAAAAATTTTGAAAAAAAATTTTGAAAAAAATTTTCAAAAAAATTTTCGAAAAAATTTTGGAAAAAAATTTTTCGAAAAAAATTTTGAAAAAAAATTTCGAAAAAAATTTTCAAAAAAATTTTCGAAAAAATTTTGGAAAAAAATTTTTCGAAAAAAATTTTGAAAAAAAATTTCGAAAAAAATTTTCAAAAAATTTTCGAAAAAAATTTTCAATAGAAATTTCGAAAAAAAAATTTCGAAAAAAAATTTGAAAAAAATTTTGAAAAGAAATTTCGAAAAAAATTTCCAGAAAAATTTTCGAAAAAATTATGAAAAAAAAATTTTGAAAAAAATTTACAAAAAAATTTTCAAAAACTTTTCAAAAAAATTTTCAAAAACTTTTCAAAAAAATTTTGGAAAAAAAATTCTCGTAAAAAATTTTCGAAAACAATTTCGAAAAAAATTATGAAAAAAAATTTCGAAAAAAAAGTTTCGAAAAAAATTTCGAAAAAAAATTTTCGAAAAAAATTTTCAATAAACATTTGGGAAAAAAATTTTTCGAAAAAAATTTTCAAAACATTTTGAAAAAAATTTCGTAAAAAATTTCGAAAAAAAATTTCGAAAAAAAATTTTAGAAAAAAATTTCGAAAAAAAATTTTAGAAAAAATTTTGGAAAAAATATTTTCGAAAAAAATTTTCGAAAAAAATTTCGAAAAAAAATTTTCGATAAAAATTTTGAAAAAAAATTTTGAAAAAAGTTTTTAAAAAAATTTTCGAAAAAATTTTGAAAAAAAAAATTTTGGAAAAAATTTTCAAAAAAATTTTTGAAAAAAATTTCGAAAAAAAAATTATGAAAAAAATTTCGAAAAAAAAATTGAAAAAATTTTGAAAAAAATTTTCGAAAAAAATTTCGGATAAAAATTTTCGAAAAAAATTTTGAAAAAAAATTTCGAAAAAATTTTGGAAAAAAATTTTCAAAAAAAATTTTGAAAAAAAATTTCGAAAAAAATTTTCAAAAAAATTTTCGAAAAAATTTTGGAAAAAAATTTTTCGAAAAAAATTTTCTAAATTATTTTCGAAAAAAATTTCGAAAAAAATTTTCGAAAAAAATTTCGAAAAAAATTTTCGAAAAAAATTTTGAAATAAATTTTCGAAAAAAAAATTTCGAGAAAAATTTCGAAAAAAAATTTTCGAAAAAAATTTTGATAACGATTTTCGATAAAAAATTTCCGAAAAAAATTTTGAAAAAAAATTTTGAAAAAAAATTTTCGATAAAAAATTTCCGAAAAAAATTTGAAAAAAAAAATTTTCGAAAAAAATTTTGAAAAAAAATTTCGAAAAAAATTTTGAAAAAAATTTTCGAAAAAAATTTCGAAAAAAAATTTTCGAAAAAAATTTCGAAAAAAAATTTCGAAAAAAATTTTGAAAAAAATTTTCGAAAAAAATTTCGAAAAAAAATTTTCGAAAAAAATTTCGAAAAAAAATTTGAAAAAATTCGATAAAAAATTTACGAAAAAAAATTTCGAAAAAATTTTGGAAAACAATTTTTCGAAAAAAATTTCGAAAAAAAATTTTCAAAAAAAATTTTGAAAAGAAATTTCGAAAAAAATTTCGAATAAAATTTTTAAAAAAATTTCCAAAAAAAAATTTGAAAAAAATTTCGAAAAAAAATTTTCGAAAAAAATTTTGAAAAAAAATTTTAAAAAAAATTTTGGAAAAAAAGTTTTCGAAAAATGTTTTGAAAAAAAATTTCGAAAAAAATTTTCGAAAAAAAATTTGGAAAAAAATTTTCGAAAAAAAATTTTCGAAAAAAATTTTCGAAAAAGATTTTTTAAAAAATTTTGAAAAAACATTTTCAAAAAAAATTTCGAAAAAAATTTTGAAAAAAATTTTAAAAAAATTTTCGAAAAACAATTGTCGAAAAAAATTGTGAAAAAATTTTTCGAAAAAATTTTGGATAAAAATTTTTCGAAAAACATTTTCAAAAAAGTTTCAAAAAAAATTTCGAAAAAAAAATTTCGAAAAAAATTTTGAAAAAAATTTTCGAAAAAAAATTTTCGAAAAAAATTTTCGAAAAAATTTTATAAAAAAATTTTCGAAAAAAATTTTGAAAAAAAATTTTGAAAAAAATTTTCGAAAAAAATTTTGAAAAAGAATTTTGAAAAAAAATTTTCAAAAAAATTTTCGAAAAAAATTTCGAAAAAAAAATTTCGAAAAAAATTTTGAAAAAAATTTAGAAAAAAAATTTGAAAAGAAAATTTCGTAAAAAAATTTTCAAAAAAATTTTCGAAAAGATTTTGGAAAAAAATCTTTCGAAAAAAATTTTGAAAAAAATTTTGGAAAACAATTTCGAAAAAATTTTGAAAGAAAATTTCGAAAAGATTTTGGAAAAAATTTTCAAAAAAAATTTTGAAAAAAAATATTCAAAAATATTTTGAAAAAAAATTTCGAAAAAAATTTTAAAAATAATTTTCGAAAAAAATTTAGAAAAAATTTTTCGAAAAAAATTTTTAAAAAAATTTTCGAAAAAAATTTCGAAAAAAAATTTTCAAAAAAAAATTTTCGAAAAAAATTTTTAAAAAAAATTTTCGAAAAAAAATTTTACAAAAAAATTTTTGAAAAAAATTTCGAAAAAAAATTTTCGAAAAAAATTTTGATAAAAATTTTCGAAAAAAGAATTTCGAAAAAATTTTGAAAAACAATTTTTGAAAAAAATTTTAAAAAAAATTTTGAAAAAAAATTTCGAAAAGAATTTTGAAAAAATTTTCGAAAAACTTTGGGAAAAAAATTTTTCAAAAAATATTTCCGAAAAAAATTTCGAAAAAAATTTTCAGAAACATTTGGGAAAAAAATTTCGAAAAAAAATTTTCGAAAAAAATTTTGAAAAAAATTCTCGAAAAAAAATGTTGAAAAAAAATTCGAAAAAAATTTCAAAAAAAAATTTCGAAAAAAATTTTCAAAATAATTTTCAAAAAAATTTTGGAAAAAAATTTTCGATAAAAATTTTGAAAAAAAATTTTCAAAAAAATTTTCAAAAAAAATTTTGAAAAAAAATTTTGAAAAAAACTTTCAAAAAAATTTTCGAAAAAAATTTCGAAAAAAAAATTTCGAAAGATATTATGAAAAAAATTTCGAAAAAAAAATTGAAAAAAAAAATTCGTAAAAAAATTTTCAAAAAAATTTTCAAAAAAATTTTCGAAAAAATTTTGGAAAAAAATTTTTCGAAAAAAATTTTGAAAAAAATTTTTGAAAAAAATTTCGAAAAAATTTTGAAAAAAATTTCGGAAGAAAATTTCGGAAATAAATTTTTTAAAAAAATTTTGAAAAAAAATTTCGAAAAAATTTTGGAAAAAAATTTTCAAAAAAAATTTTCAAAAAAAATTTTGAAAAAAAATTTCCAAAAAAATTTTTAAAATAATTTTCGAAAAAAATTTCGAAAAAAAATTTTCGAAAAAAAAATTGAAAAAAAATTTCGAAAAAAATTTTCAAAAAAATTTTGAAAAAAAATTTTCGAAAATAATTTAGAAAAAAATTTTTGAAAAAAAATTTTCGAAAAAAATTTTGAAAAAAAATTTTGAATGAAAATTTCGAAAAAAATTTTTTAAAAAAATTTCGAAAAAAATTTTTTAAAAAAATTTCGAAAAAAATTTTCGAAGAAAATTTTTCGAAAAAAATTTCAAAAAAAAATTTTCGAAAAAAATTTTGAAAAAAAATTTCGAAAAAAATTTTGAAAAAAATTTTCGAAAAAAATTTCGAAAAAAAATTTTCGAAAAAAATTTTCGAAAAAAAATTTGAAAAAAATTTTCGAAAAAAATTTCGATAAAAAATTTACGAAAAAAATTTTCGGAAAATTTTGAAAAAAAATTTTTCGAAAAAAATTTCGAAAAAAAATTTTCAAAAATATTTTGAAAAAAAATTTCGAAAAAAATTTTTAAAAAAAATTTCGAAAAAAAATTTTGAAAAAAAATTTCGAAAAAATTTTGGAAAAAAATTTTCAAAAAAAATTTTCAAAAAAAATTTTGAAAAAAAATTTCCAAAAAAATTTTTAAAATAATTTTCGAAAAAAATTTCGAAAAAAAATTTTCGAAAAAAAAATTGAAAAAAAATTTCGAAAAAAATTTTCAAAAAAATTTTGAAAAAAAATTTTCGAAAATAATTTAGAAAAAAATTTTTGAAAAAAAATTTTCGAAAAAAATTTTGAAAAAAAATTTTGAATGAAAATTTCGAAAAAAATTTTTTAAAAAAATTTCGAAAAAAATTTTTTAAAAAATTTTCGAAAAAATTTTGGAAAAAAATTTTTCGAAAAAAATTTTGAAAAAAAATTTCGAAAAAAATTTTCAAAAAAATTTTCGAAAAAATTTTGGAAAAAAATTTTTCGAAAAAAATTTTGAAAAAAAATTTCGAAAAAAATTTTCAAAAAATTTTCGAAAAAAATTTTCAATAGAAATTTCGAAAAAAAAATTTCGAAAAAAAATTTGAAAAAAATTTTGAAAAGAAATTTCGAAAAAAATTTCCAGAAAAATTTTCGAAAAAATTATGAAAAAAAAATTTTGAAAAAAATTTACAAAAAAATTTTCAAAAACTTTTCAAAAAAATTTTCAAAAACTTTTCAAAAAAATTTTGGAAAAAAAATTCTCGTAAAAAATTTTCGAAAACAATTTCGAAAAAAATTATGAAAAAAAATTTCGAAAAAAAAGTTTCGAAAAAAATTTCGAAAAAAAATTTTCGAAAAAAATTTTCAATAAACATTTGGGAAAAAAATTTTTCGAAAAAAATTTTCAAAACATTTTGAAAAAAATTTCGTAAAAAATTTCGAAAAAAAATTTCGAAAAAAAATTTTAGAAAAAAATTTCGAAAAAAAATTTTAGAAAAAATTTTGGAAAAAATATTTTCGAAAAAAATTTTCGAAAAAAATTTCGAAAAAAAATTTTCGATAAAAATTTTGAAAAAAAATTTTGAAAAAAGTTTTTAAAAAAATTTTCGAAAAAATTTTGAAAAAAAAAATTTTGGAAAAAATTTTCAAAAAAATTTTTGAAAAAAATTTCGAAAAAAAAATTATGAAAAAAATTTCGAAAAAAAATTTGAAAAAATTTTGAAAAAAATTTTCGAAAAAAATTTCGGATAAAAATTTTCGAAAAAAATTTTGAAAAAAAATTTCGAAAAAATTTTGGAAAAAAATTTTCAAAAAAAATTTTGAAAAAAAATTTCGAAAAAAATTTTCAAAAAAATTTTCGAAAAAATTTTGGAAAAAAATTTTTCGAAAAAAATTTTCTAAATTATTTTCGAAAAAAATTTCGAAAAAAATTTTCGAAAAAAATTTCGAAAAAAATTTTCGAAAAAAATTTTGAAATAAATTTTCGAAAAAAAAATTTCGAGAAAAATTTCGAAAAAAAATTTTCGAAAAAAATTTTGATAACGATTTTCGATAAAAAATTTCCGAAAAAAATTTTGAAAAAAAATTTTGAAAAAAAATTTTCGATAAAAAATTTCCGAAAAAAATTTGAAAAAAAAAATTTTCGAAAAAAATTTTGAAAAAAAATTTCGAAAAAAATTTTGAAAAAAATTTTCGAAAAAAATTTCGAAAAAAAATTTTCGAAAAAAATTTCGAAAAAAAATTTCGAAAAAAATTTTAAAAAAAATATTCGAAAAAAATTTCGAAAAAAAATTTTCGAAAAAAATTTCGAAAAAAAATTTGAAAAAATTCGATAAAAAATTTACGAAAAAAAATTTCGAAAAAATTTTGGAAAACAATTTTTCGAAAAAAATTTCGAAAAAAAATTTTCAAAAAAAATTTTGAAAAGAAATTTCGAAAAAAATTTCGAATAAAATTTTTAAAAAAATTTCCAAAAAAAAATTTGAAAAAAATTTCGAAAAAAAATTTTCGAAAAAAATTTTGAAAAAAAATTTTTAAAAAAATTTTGGAAAAAAAGTTTTCGAAAAATGTTTTGAAAAAAAATTTCGAAAAAAATTTTCGAAAAAAAATTTGGAAAAAAATTTTCGAAAAAAAATTTTCGAAAAAAATTTTCGAAAAAGATTTTTCAAAAAATTTTGAAAAAACATTTTCAAAAAAAATTTCGAAAAAAATTTTGAAAAAAATTTTAAAAAAATTTTCGAAAAACAATTGTCGAAAAAAATTGTGAAAAAATTTTTCGAAAAAATTTTGGATAAAAATTTTTCGAAAAACATTTTCAAAAAAGTTTCAAAAAAAATTTCGAAAAAAAAATTTCGAAAAAAATTTTGAAAAAAATTTTCGAAAAAAAATTTTCGAAAAAAATTTTCGAAAAAATTTTATAAAAAAATTTTCGAAAAAAATTTTGAAAAAAAATTTTGAAAAAAATTTTCGAAAAAAATTTTGAAAAAGAATTTTGAAAAAAAATTTTCAAAAAAATTTTCGAAAAAAATTTCGAAAAAAAAATTTCGAAAAAAATTTTGAAAAAAATTTAGAAAAAAAATTTGAAAAGAAAATTTCGTAAAAAAATTTTCAAAAAAATTTTCGAAAAGATTTTGGAAAAAAATCTTTCGAAAAAAATTTTGAAAAAAATTTTGGAAAACAATTTCGAAAAAATTTTGAAAGAAAATTTCGAAAAGATTTTGGAAAAAATTTTCAAAAAAAATTTTGAAAAAAAATATTCAAAAATATTTTGAAAAAAAATTTCGAAAAAAATTTTAAAAATAATTTTCGAAAAAAATTTAGAAAAAATTTTTCGAAAAAAATTTTTAAAAAAATTTTCGAAAAAAATTTCGAAAAAAAATTTTCAAAAAAAAATTTTCGAAAAAAATTTTTAAAAAAAATTTTCGAAAAAAAATTTTACAAAAAAATTTTTGAAAAAAATTTCGAAAAAAAATTTTCGAAAAAAATTTTGATAAAAATTTTCGAAAAAAGAATTTCGAAAAAATTTTGAAAAACAATTTTTGAAAAAAATTTTAAAAAAAATTTTGAAAAAAAATTTCGAAAAGAATTTTGAAAAAATTTTCGAAAAACTTTGGGAAAAAAATTTTTCAAAAAATATTTCCGAAAAAAATTTCGAAAAAAATTTTCAGAAACATTTGGGAAAAAAATTTCGAAAAAAAATTTTCGAAAAAAATTTTGAAAAAAATTCTCGAAAAAAAATGTTGAAAAAAAATTCGAAAAAAATTTCAAAAAAAAATTTCGAAAAAAATTTTCAAAATAATTTTCAAAAAAATTTTGGAAAAAAATTTTCGATAAAAATTTTGAAAAAAAATTTTCAAAAAAATTTTCAAAAAAAATTTTGAAAAAAAATTTTGAAAAAAACTTTCAAAAAAATTTTCGAAAAAAATTTCGAAAAAAAAATTTCGAAAGATATTATGAAAAAAATTTCGAAAAAAAATTTGAAAAAAAAAATTCGTAAAAAAATTTTCAAAAAAATTTTCAAAAAAATTTTCGAAAAAATTTTGGAAAAAAATTTTTCGAAAAAAATTTTGAAAAAAATTTTTGAAAAAAATTTCGAAAAAATTTTGAAAAAAATTTCGGAAGAAAATTTCGGAAATAAATTTTTTAAAAAAATTTTGAAAAAAAATTTCGAAAAAATTTTGGAAAAAAATTTTCAAAAAAAATTTTCAAAAAAAATTTTGAAAAAAAATTTCCAAAAAAATTTTTAAAATAATTTTCGAAAAAAATTTCGAAAAAAAATTTTCGAAAAAAAAATTGAAAAAAAATTTCGAAAAAAATTTTCAAAAAAATTTTGAAAAAAAATTTTCGAAAATAATTTAGAAAAAAATTTTTGAAAAAAAATTTTCGAAAAAAATTTTGAAAAAAAATTTTGAATGAAAATTTCGAAAAAAATTTTTTAAAAAAATTTCGAAAAAAATTTTTTAAAAAAATTTCGAAAAAAATTTTCGAAGAAAATTTTTCGAAAAAAATTTCAAAAAAAAATTTTCGAAAAAAATTTTGAAAAAAAATTTCGAAAAAAATTTTGAAAAAAATTTTCGAAAAAAATTTCGAAAAAAAATTTTCGAAAAAAATTTTCGAAAAAAAATTTGAAAAAAATTTTCGAAAAAAATTTCGATAAAAAATTTACGAAAAAAATTTTCGGAAAATTTTGAAAAAAAATTTTTCGAAAAAAATTTCGAAAAAAAATTTTCAAAAATATTTTGAAAAAAAATTTCGAAAAAAATTTTTAAAAAAAATTTCGAAAAAAAATTTTCGAAAAAAAATTTCGAAAAAAAATTAGAAAAAAAAAATTTTTAAAAAAAATTTCGAAAAAAATTTTGAAAAAAATTTTCAAAAAAAATTTCGATAAAAAATTTACGAAAAAAATTTTCGAAAAAATTTTGGAAAAAAATTTTTCGAAAAAAATTTCAAAAAAAAATTTTCATAAAAAAATTTAAAAAAAAATCTCGAAATAAATTTTTAAAAAAAATTTTCGAAAAAAAATTTCGAAAAAAAAATTTCGAAAAAAATTTTGAAAAAAAATTTCGAAAAAAATTTTGGAAAAAAATTTTTCGAAAAAAGTTTTGAAAAAATTTTCGAAAAAAATTTCGAAAAAATTTTTTAAAAAATTTCCGAAAAACAATTGTCGAAAAAAATTGTGAAAAAATTTTTCGAAAAAAATTTTCAAAAAAATTTTCGAAAAAATTTTGGAAAAAAATTTTTCGAAAAAAATTTTCAAAAAATTTTCAAAAAATTTTCGAAAAAAATTTTCAATAGAAATTTCGAAAAAAAAATTTCGAAAAGAAATTTGAAAAAAATTTTGAAAAGAAATTTCGAAAAAAATTTCCAGAAAAATTTTCGAAAAAAATATCGAAAAAAAAATTCGAAAAAAATTTCGAAAAAAAATTTTCGAAAAAAATTTTGAAAAAATTTTGAAAAAAAAATTTTCGAAAAAAATTTTAGAAAAAATTTTGGAAAAAAAATTTTCGAAAAAAATTTTCGAAAAAAATTTCGAAAAAAATTTTGAAAAAAAATTTTGAAAAAAATTTTTAAAAAAATTTTCGAAAAAATTTTGAAAAAAAAAATTTTGGAAAAAATTTTCAAAAAAATTTTTGAAAAAAATTTCGAAAAAAAAATTATGAAACAAATTTCGAAAAAAAATTTGAAAAAATTTTGAAAAAAATTTTCGAAAAAAATTTCTGATAAAAATTTTCGAAAAAAATTTTGAAAAAAAATTTCGAAAAAATTTTGGAAAAAAATTTTGAAAAAAAATTTCGAAAAAAATTTTCAAAAAAATTTTCGAAAAAATTTTGGAAAAAAATTTTTCGAAAAAAATTTTCTAAATTATTTTCGAAAAAAATTTCGAAAAAAATTTTCGAAAAAAATTTTGAAATAAATTTTCGAAAAGAAAATTTCGAGAAAAATTTCGAAAAAAAATTTTCGAAAAAAATTTTGATAACGATTTTCGATAAAAAATTTCCGAAAAAAATTTTGAAAAAAAATTTTGAAAAAAAATTTTCGATAAAAAATTTCCGAAAAAAATTTGAAAAAAAAATTTTCGAAAATAATTTTTAAAAAAATTTTTGAAAAAAAATTTTGAAAAAAAATTTTCGAAAACAATTTTTTTAAAAAATTTCGAAAAAAATTTTCGAAGAAAAAGTTTCGAAAAAAATTTCAAAAAAAAATTTTCAAAAAAAATTTTGAAAAAAAATTTCGAAAAAAATTTTGAAAAAAATTTTCGAAAAAAATTTCGAAAAAAAATTTTCGAAAAAAATTTCGAAAAAAAATTTGAAAAAATTCGATAAAAAATTTACGAAAAAAAATTTCGAAAAAATTTTGGAAAACAATTTTTCGAAAAAAATTTCGAAAAAAAAATTTCAAAAAAAATTTTGAAAAAAAATTTCGAAAAAAATTTCGAATAAAATTTTTAAAAAAATTTGAAAAAAATTTCGAAAAAAAATTTTCGAAAACAATTTTGAAAAAAAATTTTAAAAAAAAATTTGGAAAAAAAGTTTTCGAAAAATGTTTTGAAAAAAAATTTCGAAAAAAATTTTCGAAAAAAAATTTGGAAAAAAAATTTGGAAAAAAATTTTTCAAAAATAGTTTTGAAAAAAAATTTTCGAAAAAAACTTTCGAAAAAAATTTTCGAAAAAAAATTTGAAAAAAATTTCGAAAAAAAATTTTCGAAAACAATTTTGAAAAAAAATTTTAAAAAAAATTTGGAAAAAAAGTTTTCGAAAAATGTTTTGAAAAAAAATTTCGAAAAAAATTTTCGAAAAAAAATTTGGAAAAAAATTTTTCAAAAATAGTTTTGAAAAAAAATTTTCGAAAAAAACTTTCGAAAAAAAGTTTCGAAAGAAATTTCGAAAAAAAAATTTCGAAAAAAATTTTGAAAAAAATTTTCCAAAAAAAATTTTCGAAAAAAATTTTCGAAAAAGATTTTTTAAAAAATTTTCGAAAAAAATTTCGAAAAAAAATTTTCGAAAAAAATTTCGAAAAAACATTTTCAAAAAAAATTTCGAAAAAAATTTTGAAAAAAATTTTAAAAAAATTTTCGAAAAACAATTGTCGAAAAAAATTGGGAAAAAATTTTTCGAAAAAAATTTTCAAAAAAGTTTCAAAAAAAATTTCGAAAAAAAATTTTCGAAAAAAATTTTGAATAAAATTTTCGAAAAAAAATTTTCGAAAAAAATTTTCGAAAAAATTTTATAAAAAAATTTTCGAAAAAAATTTTGAAAAAAAATTTTGAAAAAAATTTTCGAAAAAAATTTTGAAAAAGAATTTTGAAAAAAAATTTTAAAAAAAATTTTCGAAAAAAATTTCGAAAAAAAAATTTCGAAAAAAATTTTGAAAAAAATTTTTGAAAACAATTTCGAAAAAATTTTGAAAGAAAATTTCGAAAAAATTTTGGAAAAAATTTTCAAAAAAAATTTTGAAAAAGAATTTTCAAAAATATTTTGAAAAAAAATTTCGAAAAAAATTTTAAAAATAATTTTCGAAAAAAATTTAGAAAAAATTTTTCGAAAAAAATTTTTAAAAAAATTTTCGAAAAAAATTTCGAAAAAAAATTTTCAAAAAAAAATTTTCCAAAAAAAATTTTGAAAAAAATTTTCGAAAAAAAATTTTACAAAAAAATTTTTGAAAAAAATTTCGAAAAAAAATTTTCGAAAAAAATTTTGATAAAAATTTTCGAAAAAAAAATTTCGAAAAAATTTTGAAAAACAATTTTTGGAAAAAATTTTAAAAAAAATTTTGAAAAAAAATTTCGAAAAAAATTTTGAAAAAATTTTCGAAAAACTTTGGGAAAAAAATTTTTCAAAAAATATTTCCGAAAAAAATTTCGAAAAAAATTTTCAGAAACATTTCGGAAAAAAATTTCGAAAAAAAATTTTCGAAAAAAATTTTGAAAAAAATTCTCGAAAAAAATGTTGAAAAAAAATTTCGAAAAAAATTTCAAAAAAAAATTTCGAAAAAAATTTTCAAAAAAATTTTCAAAAAAATTTTCAAAAAAATTTCGAAAAAAAATTAGAAAAAAAATTTTTAAAAAAAATTTCGAAAAAAATTTTGAAAAAAATTTTCAAAAAAAATTTCGATAAAAAATTTACGAAAAAAATTTTCGAAAAAATTTTGGTAAAACATTTTTCGAAAAAAATTTCAAAAAAAAAATTTTCATAAAAAAATTTAAAAAAAAATTTCGAAATAAATTTTTTAAAAAATTTCCGAAAAACAATTGTCGAAAAAAATTGTGAAAAAATTTTTCGAAAAAAATTTTCAAAAAAATTTTCGAAAAAATTTTGGAAAAAAATTTTTCGAAAAAAATTTTTAAGAAATTTTTCGAAAAAAATTTCCAAAAAATTTCGAAAAAAATTTTCAATAGAAATTTCGAAAAAAAATATCGAAAAAAAAATTTCGAAAAAAATTTCAAAAAAAAATTTTCGAAAAAATTTTGAAAAAATTTTGGAAAAAAAATTTTCGAAAAAAATTTTAGAAAAAAATTTTCGAAAAAAATTTTGAAAAGATTTTCGAAAAAAAATTATGAAAAAAAAATTTTGAAAAAAATTTTCAAAAAAATTTTCAAAAAATTTTCAAAAAAATTTTGGAAAAAAAATTCTCGTAAAAAATTTTCGAAAACAATTTCGAAAAAAATTATGAAAAAAAATTTCGAAAAAAAAGTTTCGAAAAAAATTTCGAAAAAAAATTTTCGAAAAAAATTTTCAATAAACATTTGGGAAAAAAATTTTTCGAAAAAAATTTTCAAAACATTAAAAAAAAACTTCGTAAAAAATTCCGAAAAAAAATTTCGAAAAAAAATTTTAGAAAAAAATTTCGAAAAAAAATTTTAGAAAAAATTTTGGAAAAAAAATTTTCGAAAAAAAATTTTCGAAAAAAATTTTCGAAAAAAATTTCGAAAAAAAATTTTCGATAAAAATTTTGAAAAAAAATTTTGAAAAAAATTTTTAAAAAAATTTTCGAAAAAATTTTGAAAAAAAAAATTTTGGAAAAAATTTTCAAAAAAATTTTGGTAAAACATTTTTCGAAAAAAATTTCAAAAAAAAAATTTTCATAAAAAAATTTAAAAAAAAATTTCGAAATAAATTTTTTAAAAAATTTCCGAAAAACAATTGTCGAAAAAAATTGTGAAAAAATTTTTCGAAAAAAATTTTCAAAAAAATTTTCGAAAAAATTTTGGAAAAAAATTTTTCGAAAAAAATTTTTAAGAAATTTTTCGAAAAAAATTTCCAAAAAATTTCGAAAAAAATTTTCAATAGAAATTTCGAAAAAAAATATCGAAAAAAAAATTTCGAAAAAAATTTCAAAAAAAAATTTTCGAAAAAATTTTGAAAAAATTTTGGAAAAAAAATTTTCGAAAAAAATTTTAGAAAAAAATTTTCGAAAAAAATTTTGAAAAGATTTTCGAAAAAAAATTATGAAAAAAAAATTTTGAAAAAAATTTTCAAAAAAATTTTCAAAAAATTTTCAAAAAAATTTTGGAAAAAAAATTCTCGTAAAAAATTTTCGAAAACAATTTCGAAAAAAATTATGAAAAAAAATTTCGAAAAAAAAGTTTCGAAAAAAATTTCGAAAAAAAATTTTCGAAAAAAATTTTCAATAAACATTTGGGAAAAAAATTTTTCGAAAAAAATTTTCAAAACATTAAAAAAAAACTTCGTAAAAAATTCCGAAAAAAAATTTCGAAAAAAAATTTTAGAAAAAAATTTCGAAAAAAAATTTTAGAAAAAATTTTGGAAAAAAAATTTTCGAAAAAAAATTTTCGAAAAAAAATTTCGAAAAAAATTTAAAAAAAATTTTCGAAAAAAATTTCGAAAAAAAATTTTCGAAAAAAATTTCGAAAAAAAATTTGAAAAAATTCGATAAAAAATTTACGAAAAAAAATTTCGAAAAAACTTTGGAAAACAATTTTTCGAAAAAAATTTCGAAAAAAAATTTTCAAAAAAAATTTTGAAAAAAAATTTCGAAAAAAATTTCGAGTAAAATTTTTAAAAAAATTTCCAAAAAAAAAATTTGAAAAAAATTTCGAAAAAAAATTTTCGAAAAAAAGTTTGAAAAAAAAATTTAAAAAAAATTTTGGAAAAAAAGTTTTCGAAAAATGTTTTGAAAAAAAATTTCGAAAAAAATTTTTGAAAAAAAATTTGGAAAAAAATTTTTCAAAAATAGTTTTGAAAAAAAATTTTCGAAAAAAACTTTCGAAAAAAATTTTCGAAAAAAATTTTCGAAAGAAATTTCGAAAAAGAAATTTCGAAAAAAATTTTGAAAAAAATTTTCGAAAAAAAATTTTCGAAAAAAATTTTCGAAAAAGATTTTTTAAAAAATTTTCAAAAAAAATTTCGAAAAAAAATTTTCGAAAAAAATTTCGAAAAAACATTTTCAAAAAAAATTTCGAAAAAAATTTTGAAAAAAATTTTAAAAAAATTTTCGAAAAACAATTGTCGAAATAAATTGTGAAAAAATTTTTCGAAAAAAATTTTCAAAAATATTTTCGAAAAAATTTTGGATAAAAATTTTTCAAAAAAAATTTCGAAAAAAAATTTTCAAAAAAAATTTTGAAAAAAATTTTCGAAAAAAAATTTTCAAAAAAATTTTCGAAAAAAATTTCGAAAAAAAAATTTCGAAAAAATTATGAAAAAAATTTAGAAAAAACATTTGAAAAGAAAATTTCGTAAAAAAATTTTCAAAAAAATTTTCGAAAAGATTTTGGAAAAAAATATTTCGAAAAAAATTTTGAAAAACATTTTGGAAAACAATTTCGAAAAAATTTTGAAAGAAAATTTCGAAAAAATTTTGGAAAAAATTTTTAAAAAAAATTTTGAAAAAAAATTTTCAAAAATATTTTGAAAAAAAATTTCGAAAAAAATTTTAAAAATAATTTTCGAAAAAAATTTAGAAAAAAATTTTCGAAAAAAATTTCGAAAAAAAATTTTCAAAAAAAAATTTTCGAAAATAATTTTGAAAAAAATTTTCGAAAAAAAATTTTACAAAAAAATTTTTGAAAAAAATTTCGAAAAAAAATTTTCGAAAAAAATTTTGATAAAAATTTTCGAAAAAAAAATTTCGAAAAAATTTTGAAAAACAATTTTTGAAAAAAATTTTAAAAAAAATTTTGAAAAAAAATTTCGAAAAAAATTTTGAAAAAATTTTCGAAAAACTTTGGGAAAAAAATTTTTCAAAAAATATTTCCGAAAAAAATTTCGAAAAAAATTTTCAGAAACATTTGGGAAAAAAATTTCGAAAAAAAATTTTCGAAAAAAATTTTGAAAAAAATTCTCGAAAAAAAATGTTAAAAAAAAATTTCGAAAAAAATTTCAAAAAAAAATTTCGAAAAAAATTTTCAAAAAAATTTTCAAAAAAATTTTGGAAAAAAATTTTCGATAAAAATTTTGAAAAAAAATTTTCAAAAAAATTTTCAAAAAAAATTTTGAAAAAAAATTTTGAAAAAAATTTTCAAAAAAATTTTCGAAAAAAATTTCGAAAAATATTATGAAAAAAATTTCGAAAAAAAATTTGAAAAAAAAAATTCGTAAAAAAATTTTCAAAAAAATTTTCAAAAAAATTGACGAAAAAATTTTGGAAAAAAATTTTTCGAAAAAAATTTTGAAAAAAATTTTGAAAAAAATTTTTGAAAAAAATTTCGAAAAAATTTTGAAAAATATTTTCGAAAAAAATTTCGGAAAAAAATTTCGGAAATAAATTTTTGAAAAAAATTTTGAAAAAAAATTTCGAAAAAAGTTTGGAAAAAAATTTTCAAAAAAAATTTTGAAAAAAAATTTTCAAAAAAAATTTTGAAAAAAAATTTCCAAAAAAATTTTTAAAATAATTTTCGAAAAAAATTTCGAAAAAAAATTTTCGAAAAAAAATTTGAAAAAAAATTTCGAAAAAAATTTTCAAAAAAATTTTCGAAAAAATTTTGGAAAAAAATTTTTCGAAAAAAATTTTCTAAAAAATTTTCGAAAAAAATTTCGAAAAAAATTTTGAAAAAAAATTTTCGATAAAAAATTTCCGAAAAAAATTTTGAAAAAAAATTTTTGAAAATAATTTAGAAAAAAATTTTTGAAAAAAAATTTTCGAAAAAAATTTTGAAAAAAAATTTTGAACAAAAATTTCGAAAAAAATTTTAAAAAAAAATTTCGAAAAAACTTTTCGAAGAAAATTTTTCGAAAAAAATTTCAAAAAAAAATTTTCGAAAAAAATTTTGAAAAAAAATTTCGAAAAAAATTTTGAAAAAAATTTCGAAAAAAAATTTCCAAAAAAAAATTTCGAAAAAAAATTTGAAAAAAATTTTCGAAAAAAATTTCGATAAAAAATTTACGAAAAAAATTTTCGGAAAAGTTTGAAAAAAAATTTTTCGAAAAAAATTTCGAAAAAAAATTTTCAAAAAAAATTTTGAAAAAAATTTCGAAAAAAATTTTTAAAAAAAATTTCGAAAAAAAATTTTCGAAAAAAAATTTCGAAAAAAAATTAGAAAAAAAATTTTTAAAAAAAATTTCGAAAAATATTTTGAAAAAAATTTTCAAAAAAAATTTCGATAAAAAATTTACGAAAAAAATTATCGAAAAAAATTTCAAAAAAAAATTTTCATAAAAAAATTAAAAAAAAAATTTCGAAATAAATTTTTAAAAAAATTTTCGAAAAAAAATTTCGAAAAAAAAATTTCCAAAAAAATTATGAAAAAAAATTTCCAAAAAAAATTTTCGAAAAAAATTTTGGAAAAAAATTTTTCGAAAAAAGTTTTGAAAAAATTTTCGACAAAAATTTCGAAAAAATTTTTTAAAAAATTTCCGAAAAACAATTGTCGAAAAAAATTGTGAAAAAATTTTTCGAAAATTTTTCAAAAAAATTTTCGAAAAAATTTTGGAAAAAAATTTTTCGAAAAAAATTTTGAAAAAAAAATTCGAAAAAAATTTTCAAAAAAATTTTCGAAAAAATTTTGGAAAAAAATTTTTCGAAAAAAATTTTGAAAAAAAATTTCGAAAAAAATATTCAAAAAATTTTCGAAAAAAATTTTCAATAGAAATTTCGAAAAAAAAATTTCGAAAAAAAATTTGAAAAAAATTTTGAAAAGAAATTTCGAAAAAAATTTCCAGAAAAATTTTCGAAAAAATTATGAAAAAAAAATTTTGAAAAAAATTTACAAAAAAATTTTCAAAAACTTTTCAAAAAAATTTTGGAAAAAAAATTCTCGTAAAAAATTTTCGAAAACAATTTCGAAAAAAATTATGAAAAAAAATTTCGAAAAAAAAGTTTCGAAAAAAATTTCGAAAAAAAATTTTCGAAAAAAATTTTCAATAAACATTTGGGAAAAAAATTTTTCGAAAAAAATTTTCAAAACATTTTGAAAAAAATTTCGTAAAAAATTTCGAAAAAAAATTTCGAAAAAAAATTTTAGAAAAAAATTTCGAAAAAAAATTTTAGAAAAAATTTTGGAAAAAATATTTTCGAAAAAAATTTTCGAAAAAAATTTCGAAAAAAAATTTTCGATAAAAATTTTGAAAAAAAATTTTGAAAAAAATTTTTAAAAAAATTTTCGAAAAAATTTTGAAAAAAAAAATTTTGGAAAAAATTTTCAAAAAAATTTTTGAAAAAAATTTCGAAAAAAAAATTATGAAAAAAATTTCGAAAAAAAATTTGAAAAAATTTTGAAAAAAATTTTCGAAAAAAATTTCGGATAAAAATTTTCGAAAAAAATTTTGAAAAAAAATTTCGAAAAAATTTTGGAAAAAAATTTTCAAAAAAAATTTTGAAAAAAAATTTCGAAAAAAATTTTCAAAAAAATTTTCGAAAAAATTTTGGAAAAAAATTTTTCGAAAAAAATTTTCTAAATTATTTTCGAAAAAAATTTCGAAAAAAATTTTCGAAAAAAATTTCGAAAAAAATTTTCGAAAAAAATTTTGAAATAAATTTTCGAAAAAAAATTTTCGAGAAAAATTTCGAAAAAAAATTTTCGAAAAAAATTTTGATAACGATTTTCGATAAAAAATTTCCGAAAAAAATTTTGAAAAAAAATTTTGAAAAAAAATTTTCGATAAAAAATTTCCGAAAAAAATTTGAAAAAAAAATTTTCGAAAAAAATTTTGAAAAAAAATTTCGAAAAAAATTTTGAAAAAAATTTTCGAAAAAAATTTCGAAAAAAAATTTTCGAAAAAAATTTCGAAAAAAAATTTCGAAAAAAATTTTGAAAAAAATTTTCGAAAAAAATTTCGAAAAAAATTTCGAAAAAAAATTTGAAAAAATTCGATAAAAAATTTACGAAAAAAAATTTCGAAAAAATTTTGGAAAACAATTTTTCGAAAAAAATTTCGAAAAAAAATTTTCAAAAAAAATTTTGAAAAGAAATTTCGAAAAAAATTTCGAATAAAATTTTTAAAAAAATTTCCAAAAAAAAATTTGAAAAAAATTTCGAAAAAAAATTTTCGAAAAAAATTTTGAAAAAAAATTTTAAAAAAAATTTTGGAAAAAAAGTTTTCGAAAAATGTTTTGAAAAAAAATTTCGAAAAAAATTTTCGAAAAAAAATTTGGAAAAAAATTTTCGAAAAAAAATTTTCGAAAAAAATTTTCGAAAAAGATTTTTTTAAAAATTTTCGAAAAAAATTTCGAAAAAAAATTTTGAAAAAACATTTTCAAAAAAAATTTCGAAAAAAATTTTGAAAAAAATTTTAAAAAAATTTTCGAAAAACAATTGTCGAAAAAAATTGTGAAAAAATTTTTCGAAAAATATTTTCAAAAATATTTTCGAAAAAATTTTGGATAAAAATTTTTCGAAAAACATTTTCAAAAAAGTTTCAAAAAAAATTTCGAAAAAAAATTTTCGAAAAAAATTTTGAAAAAAATTTTCGAAAAAAAATTTTCGAAAAAAATTTTCGAAAAAATTTTATAAAAAAATTTTCGAAAAAAATTTTGAAAAAAAATTTTGAAAAAAATTTTCGAAAAAAATTTTGAAAAAGAATTTTGAAAAAAAATTTTCAAAAAAATTTTCGAAAAAAATTTCGAAAAAAAAATTTCGAAAAAAATTTTGAAAAAAATTTAGAAAAAAAATTTGAAAAGAAAATTTCGTAAAAAAATTTTCAAAAAAATTTTCGAAAAGATTTTGGAAAAAAATCTTTCGAAAAAAATTTTGAAAAAAATTTTGGAAAACAATTTCGAAAAAATTTTGAAAGAAAATTTCGAAAAGATTTTGGAAAAAATTTTCAAAAAAAATTTTGAAAAAAAATATTCAAAAATATTTTGAAAAAAAATTTCGAAAAAAATTTTAAAATTAATTTTCGAAAAAAATTTAGAAAAAATTTTTCGAAAAAAATTTTTAAAAAAATTTTCGAAAAAAATTTCGAAAAAAAATTTTCAAAAAAAAATTTTCGAAAAAAATTTAAAAAAAAAATTTTCGAAAAAAAATTTTACAAAAAAATTTTTGAAAAAAATTTCGAAAAAAAATTTTCGAAAAAAATTTTGAAAAAAATTCTCAAAAAAAAATGTTGAAAAAAAATTCGAAAAAAATTTCAAAAAAAAAAATCGAAAAAAATTTTCAAAATAATTTTCAAAAAAATTTTGGAAAAAAATTTTCGATAAAAATTTTGAAAAAAAATTTTCAAAAAAATTTTCAAAAAAAATTTTGAAAAAAAATTTTGAAAAAAACTTTCAAAAAAATTTTCGAAAAAAATTTCGAAAAAAAAATTTCGAAAAATATTAGGAAAAAAATTTCGAAAAAAAATTTGAAAAAAAAAATTCGTAAAAAAATTTTCAAAAAAATTTTCAAAAAAATTGACGAAAAAATTTTGGAAAAAAATTTTTCGAAAAAAATTTTGAAAAAAATTTTGAAAAAAATTTTTGAAAAAAATTTCGAAAAAATTTTGAAAAATATTTTCGAAAAAAATTTCGGAAAAAAATTTCGGAAATAAATTTTTGAAAAAAATTTTGAAAAAAAATTTCGAAAAAAGTTTGGAAAAAAATTTTCAAAAAAAATTTTGAAAAAAAATTTTCAAAAAAAATTTTGAAAAAAAATTTCCAAAAAAATTTTTAAAATAATTTTCGAAAAAAATTTCGAAAAAAAATTTTCGAAAAAAAATTTGAAAAAAAATTTCGAAAAAAATTTTCAAAAAAATTTTCGAAAAAATTTTGGAAAAAAATTTTTCGAAAAAAATTTTCTAAAAAATTTTCGAAAAAAATTTCGAAAAAAATTTTGAAAAAAAATTTTCGATAAAAAATTTCCGAAAAAAATTTTGAAAAAAAATTTTCGAAAATAATTTAGAAAAAAATTTTTGAAAAAAAATTTTCGAAAAAAATTTTGAAAAAAAATTTTGAACAAAAATTTCGAAAAAAATTTTTAAAAAAAATTTCGAAAAAAATTTTCGAAGAAAATTTTTCGAAAAAAATTTCAAAAAAAAATTTTCGAAAAAAATTTTGAAAAAAAATTTCGAAAAAAATTTTGAAAAAAATTTTCGAAAAAAATTTCGAAAAAAAATTTCCAAAAAAAAATTTCGAAAAAAAATTTGAAAAAAATTTTCGAAAAAAATTTCGATAAAAAATTTACGAAAAAAATTTTCGGAAAAGTTTGAAAAAAAATTTTTCGAAAAAATTTTCGAAAAAAATTTCGAAAAAAAATTTCGAAAAAAATTTTGAAAAAAAAGTTTTCGAAAAATGTTTTGAAAAAAAATTTCGAAAAAAATTTTCGAAAAAAAATTTGGAAAAAAATTTTCGAAAAAAAATTTTCGAAAAAAATTTTCGAAAAAGATTTTTTTAAAAATTTTCGAAAAAAATTTCGAAAAAAAATTTTGAAAAAACATTTTCAAAAAAAATTTCGAAAAAAATTTTGAAAAAAATTTTAAAAAAATTTTCGAAAAACAATTGTCGAAAAAAATTGTGAAAAAATTTTTCGAAAAATATTTTCAAAAATATTTTCGAAAAAATTTTGGATAAAAATTTTTCGAAAAACATTTTCAAAAAAGTTTCAAAAAAAATTTCGAAAAAAAATTTTCGAAAAAAATTTTGAAAAAAATTTTCGAAAAAAAATTTTCGAAAAAAATTTTCGAAAAAATTTTATAAAAAAATTTTCGAAAAAAATTTTGAAAAAAAATTTTGAAAAAAATTTTCGAAAAAAATTTTGAAAAAGAATTTTGAAAAAAAATTTTCAAAAAAATTTTCGAAAAAAATTTCGAAAAAAAAATTTCGAAAAAAATTTTGAAAAAAATTTAGAAAAAAAATTTGAAAAGAAAATTTCGTAAAAAAATTTTCAAAAAAATTTTCGAAAAGATTTTGGAAAAAAATCTTTCGAAAAAAATTTTGAAAAAAATTTTGGAAAACAATTTCGAAAAAATTTTGAAAGAAAATTTCGAAAAGATTTTGGAAAAAATTTTCAAAAAAAATTTTGAAAAAAAATATTCAAAAATATTTTGAAAAAAAATTTCGAAAAAAATTTTAAAATTAATTTTCGAAAAAAATTTAGAAAAAATTTTTCGAAAAAAATTTTTAAAAAAATTTTCGAAAAAAATTTCGAAAAAAAATTTTCAAAAAAAAATTTTCGAAAAAAATTTAAAAAAAAAATTTTCGAAAAAAAATTTTACAAAAAAATTTTTGAAAAAAATTTCGAAAAAAAATTTTCGAAAAAAATTTTGATAAAAATTTTCGAAAAAAGAATTTCGAAAAAATTTTGAAAAACAATTTTTGAAAAAAATTTTAAAAAAAATTTTGAAAAAAAATTTCGAAAAAAATTTTGAAAAAATTTTCGAAAAACTTTGGGAAAAAAATTTTTCAAAAAATATTTCCGAAAAAAATTTCGAAAAAAATTTTCAGAAACATTTGGGAAAAAAATTTCGAAAAAAAATTTTCGAAAAAAATTTTGAAAAAAATTCTCAAAAAAAAATGTTGAAAAAAAATTCGAAAAAAATTTCAAAAAAAAAAATCGAAAAAAATTTTCAAAATAATTTTCAAAAAAATTTTGGAAAAAAATTTTCGATAAAAATTTTGAAAAAAAATTTTCAAAAAAATTTTCAAAAAAAATTTTGAAAAAAAATTTTGAAAAAAACTTTCAAAAAAATTTTCGAAAAAAATTTCGAAAAAAAAATTTCGAAAAATATTAGGAAAAAAATTTCGAAAAAAAATTTGAAAAAAAAAATTCGTAAAAAAATTTTCAAAAAAATTTTCAAAAAAATTGACGAAAAAATTTTGGAAAAAAATTTTTCGAAAAAAATTTTGAAAAAAATTTTGAAAAAAATTTTTGAAAAAAATTTCGAAAAAATTTTGAAAAATATTTTCGAAAAAAATTTCGGAAAAAAATTTCGGAAATAAATTTTTGAAAAAAATTTTGAAAAAAAATTTCGAAAAAAGTTTGGAAAAAAATTTTCAAAAAAAATTTTGAAAAAAAATTTTCAAAAAAAATTTTGAAAAAAAATTTCCAAAAAAATTTTTAAAATAATTTTCGAAAAAAATTTCGAAAAAAAATTTTCGAAAAAAAATTTGAAAAAAAATTTCGAAAAAAATTTTCAAAAAAATTTTCGAAAAAATTTTGGAAAAAAATTTTTCGAAAAAAATTTTCTAAAAAATTTTCGAAAAAAATTTCGAAAAAAATTTTGAAAAAAAATTTTCGATAAAAAATTTCCGAAAAAAATTTTGAAAAAAAATTTTCGAAAATAATTTAGAAAAAAATTTTTGAAAAAAAATTTTCGAAAAAAATTTTGAAAAAAAATTTTGAACAAAAATTTCGAAAAAAATTTTTAAAAAAAATTTCGAAAAAAATTTTCGAAGAAAATTTTTCGAAAAAAATTTCAAAAAAAAATTTTCGAAAAAAATTTTGAAAAAAAATTTCGAAAAAAATTTTGAAAAAAATTTTCGAAAAAAATTTCGAAAAAAAATTTCCAAAAAAAAATTTCGAAAAAAAATTTGAAAAAAATTTTCGAAAAAAATTTCGATAAAAAATTTACGAAAAAAATTTTCGGAAAAGTTTGAAAAAAAATTTTTCGAAAAAAATTTCGAAAAAAAATTTTCAAAAAAAATTTTGAAAAAAAATTTCGAAAAAAATTTTTAAAAAAAATTTCGAAAAAAAATTTTCGAAAAAAAATTTCGAAAAAAAATTAGAAAAAAAATTTTTAAAAAAAATTTCGAAAAAAATTTTGAAAAAAATTTTCAAAAAAAATTTCGATAAAAAATTTACGAAAAAAATTTTCGAAAAAAATTTCAAAAAAAAATTTTCATAAAAAAATTTAAAAAAAAATTTCGAAATAAATTTTTAAAAAAATTTTCGAAAAAAAATTTCGAAAAAAAAATTTCCAAAAAAATTATGAAAAAAAATTTCCAAAAAAAATTTTCGAAAAAAATTTTGGAAAAAAATTTTTCGAAAAAAGTTTTGAAAAAATTTTCGACAAAAATTTCGAAAAAATTTTTTAAAAAATTTCCGAAAAACAATTGTCGAAAAAAATTGTAAAAAAATTTTTCGAAAATTTTTCAAAAAAATTTTCGAAAAAATTTTGGAAAAAAATTTTTCGAAAAAAATTTTGAAAAAAAATTTCGAAAAAAATTTTCAAAAAAATTTTCGAAAAAATTTTGGAAAAAAATTTTTCGAAAAAAATTTTGAAAAAAAATTTCGAAAAAAATTTTCAAAAAATTTTCGAAAAAAATTTTCAATAGAAATTTCGAAAAAAAAATTTCGAAAAAAAATTTGAAAAAAATTTTGAAAAGAAATTTCGAAAAAAATTTCCAGAAAAATTTTCGAAAAAATTATGAAAAAAAAATTTTGAAAAAAATTTACAAAAAAATTTTCAAAAACTTTTCAAAAAAATTTTGGAAAAAAAATTCTCGTAAAAAATTTTCGAAAACAATTTCGAAAAAAATTATGAAAAAAAATTTCGAAAAAAAAGTTTCGAAAAAAATTTCGAAAAAAAATTTTCGAAAAAAATTTTCAATAAACATTTGGGAAAAAAATTTTTCGAAAAAAATTTTCAAAACATTTTGAAAAAAATTTCGTAAAAAATTTCGAAAAAAAATTTCGAAAAAAAATTTTAGAAAAAAATTTCGAAAAAAAATTTTAGAAAAAATTTTGGAAAAAATATTTTCGAAAAAAATTTTCGAAAAAAATTTCGAAAAAAAATTTTCGATAAAAATTTTGAAAAAAAATTTTGAAAAAAATTTTTAAAAAAATTTTCGAAAAAATTTTGAAAAAAAAAATTTTGGAAAAAATTTTCAAAAAAATTTTTGAAAAAAATTTCGAAAAAAAAATTATGAAAAAAATTTCGAAAAAAAATTTGAAAAAATTTTGAAAAAAATTTTCGAAAAAAATTTCGGATAAAAATTTTCGAAAAAAATTTTGAAAAAAAATTTCGAAAAAATTTTGGAAAAAAATTTTCAAAAAAAATTTTGAAAAAAAATTTCGAAAAAAATTTTCAAAAAAATTTTCGAAAAAATTTTGGAAAAAAATTTTTCGAAAAAAATTTTCTAAATTATTTTCGAAAAAAATTTCGAAAAAAATTTTCGAAAAAAATTTCGAAAAAAATTTTCGAAAAAAATTTTGAAATAAATTTTCGAAAAAAAATTTTCGAGAAAAATTTCGAAAAAAAATTTTCGAAAAAAATTTTGATAACGATTTTCGATAAAAAATTTCCGAAAAAAATTTTGAAAAAAAATTTTGAAAAAAAATTTTCGATAAAAAATTTCCGAAAAAAATTTGAAAAAAAAATTTTCGAAAAAAATTTTGAAAAAAAATTTCGAAAAAAATTTTGAAAAAAATTTTCGAAAAAAATTTCGAAAAAAAATTTTCGAAAAAAATTTCGAAAAAAAATTTCGAAAAAAATTTTGAAAAAAATTTTCGAAAAAAATTTCGAAAAAAAATTTTCGAAAAAAATTTCGAAAAAAAATTTGAAAAAATTAGATAAAAAATTTACGAAAAAAAATTTCGAAAAAATTTTGGAAAACAATTTTTCGAAAAAAATTTCGAAAAAAAATTTTCAAAAAAAATTTTGAAAAGAAATTTCGAAAAAAATTTCGAATAAAATTTTTAAAAAAATTTCCAAAAAAAAATTTGAAAAAAATTTCGAAAAAAAATTTTCGAAAAAAATTTTGAAAAAAAATTTTAAAAAAAAATTTGGAAAAAAAGTTTTCGAAAAATGTTTTGAAAAAAAATTTCGAAAAAAATTTTCGAAAAAAAATTTGGAAAAAAATTTTCGAAAAAAAATTTTCGAAAAAAATTTTCGAAAAAGATTTTTTTAAAAATTTTCGAAAAAAATTTCGAAAAAAAATTTTGAAAAAACATTTTCAAAAAAAATTTCGAAAAAAATTTTGAAAAAAATTTTAAAAAAATTTTCGAAAAACAATTGTCGAAAAAAATTGTGAAAAAATTTTTCGAAAAAAATTTTCAAAAATATTTTCGAAAAAATTTTGGATAAAAATTTTTCGAAAAACATTTTCAAAAAAGTTTCAAAAAAAATTTCGAAAAAAAATTTTCGAAAAAAATTTTGAAAAAAATTTTCGAAAAAAAATTTTCGAAAAAAATTTTCGAAAAAATTTTATAAAAAAATTTTCGAAAAAAATTTTGAAAAAAAAATTTGAAAAAAATTTTCGAAAAAAATTTTGAAAAAAATTTAGAAATAAAATTTGAAAAGAAAATTTCGTAAAAAAATTTTGAAAAAAATTTTCGAAAAGATTTTGGAAAAAAATCTTTCGAAAAAAATTTTGAAAAAAATTTTGGAAAACAATTTCGAAAAAATTTTGAAAGAAAATTTCGAAAAGATTTTGGAAAAAATTTTTAAAAAAAATTTTGAAAAAAAATATTCAAAAATATTTTGAAAAAAAATTTCGAAAAAAATTTTAAAATTAATTTTCGAAAAAAATTTTGAAAAAATTTTTCGAAAAAAATTTTTAAAAAAATTTTCGAAAAAAATTTCGAAAAAAAATTTTCAAAAAAAAATTTTCGAAAAAAATTTTAAAAAAAAATTTTCGAAAAAAAATTTTACAAAAAAATTTTTGAAAAAAATTTCGAAAAAAAATTTTCGAAAAAAATTTTGATAAAAATTTTCGAAAAAAGAATTTCGAAAAAATTTTGAAAAACAATTTTTGAAAAAAATTTTAAAAAAAATTTTGAAAAAAAATTTCGAAAAAAATTTTGAAAAAATTTTCGAAAAACTTTGGGAAAAAAATTTTTCAAAAAATATTTCCGAAAAAAATTTCGAAAAAAATTTTCAGAAACATTTGGGAAAAAAATTTCGAAAAAAAATTTTCGAAAAAAATTTTGAAAAAAATTCTCAAAAAAAAATGTTGAAAAAAAATTCGAAAAAAATTTCAAAAAAAAATTTCGAAAAAAATTTTCAAAATAATTTTCAAAAAAATTTTGGAAAAAAATTTTCGATAAAAATTTTGAAAAAAAATTTTCAAAAAAATTTTCAAAAAAAATTTTGAAAAAAAATTTTGAAAAAAACTTTCAAAAAAATTTTCGAAAAAAATTTCGAAAAAAAAATTTCGAAAGATATTATGAAAAAAATTTCGAAAAAAAATTTGAAAAAAAAAATTCGTAAAAAAATTTTCAAAAAAATTTTCAAAAAAATTTTCGAAAAAATTTTGGAAAAAAATTTTTCGAAAAAAATTTTGAAAAAAATTTTTGAAAAAAATTTCGAAAAAATTTTGAAAAAAATTTCGGAAAAAAATTTCGGAAATAAATTTTTGAAAAAAATTTTGAAAAAAAATTTCGAAAAAATTTTGGAAAAAAATTTTCAAAAAAAATTTTGAAAAAAAATTTTCAAAAAAAATTTTGAAAAAAAATTTCCAAAAAAATTTTTAAAATAATTTTCGAAAAAAATTTCGAAAAAAAATTTTCGAAAAAAAAATTGAAAAAAAATTTCGAAAAAAATTTTCAAAAAAATTTTGAAAAAAAATTTTCGAAAATAATTTAGAAAAAAATTTTTGAAAAAAAATTTTCGAAAAAAATTTTGAAAAAAAATTTTGAACAAAAATTTCGAAAAAAATTTTAAAAAAAAATTTCGAAAAAAATTTTCGAAGAAAATTTTTCGAAAAAAATTTCAAAAAAAAATTTTCGAAAAAAATTTTGAAAAAAAATTTCGAAAAAAATTTTGAAAAAAATTTTCGAAAAAAATTTCGAAAAAAAATTTTCGAAAAAAATTTTCGAAAAAAAATTTGAAAAAAATTTTCGAAAAAAATTTCGATAAAAAATTTACGAAAAAAATTTTCGGAAAATTTTGAAAAAAAATTTTTCGAAAAAAATTTCGAAAAAAAATTTTCAAAAATATTTTGAAAAAAAATTTCGAAAAAAATTTTTAAAAAAAATTTCGAAAAAAAATTTTCGAAAAAAAATTTCGAAAAAAAATTAGAAAAAAAAAATTTTTAAAAAAAATTTCGAAAAAAATTTTGAAAAAAATTTTCAAAAAAAATTTCGATAAAAAATTTACGAAAAAAATTTTCGAAAAAATTTTGGAAAAAAATTTTTCGAAAAAAATTTCAAAAAAACATTTTCATAAAAAAATTTAAAAAAAAATCTCGAAATAAATTTTTAAAAAAAATTTTCGAAAAAAAATTTCGAAAAAAAAATTTCGAAAAAAATTTTGAAAAAAAATTTCGAAAAAAATTTTGGAAAAAAATTTTTCGAAAAAAGTTTTGAAAAAATTTTCGAAAAAAATTTCGAAAAAATTTTTTAAAAAATTTCCGAAAAACAATTGTCGAAAAAAATTGTGAAAAAATTTTTCGAAACAAATTTTCAAAAAAATTTTCGAAAAAATTTTGGAAAAAAATTTTTCGAAAAAATTTTCAAAAAATTTTCAAAAAATTTTCGAAAAAAATTTTCAATAGAAATTTCGAAAAAAAAATTTCGAAAAGAAATTTGAAAAAAATTTTGAAAAGAAATTTCGAAAAAAATTTCCAGAAAAATTTTCGAAAAAAATATCGAAAAAAAATTTCGAAAAAAATTTGGAAAAAAAATTTTCGAAAAAAATTTTTAAAAAATTTTCGAAAAAAAATTATGAAAAAAAAAATTTGAAAAAAATTTTCAAAAAAATTTTCAAAAAATTTTCAAAAAAATTTTCAAAAACTTCAAAAAAATTTTCAAAAAATTTTCAAAAAAATTTTGGAAAAAAAATTCTCGTAAAACATTTTCGAAAACAATATCGAAAAAAATTATGAAAAAAAATTTCGAAAAAAAAGTTTCGAAAAAAATTTCAAAAAAAATTTTCGAAAAAAATTTTCAATAAACATTTGGGAAAAAAATTTTTCGAAAAAAATTTTCAAAACATTTTGAATAAAATTACGTAAAAAATTTCGAAAAAAAATTTCGAAAAAAAATTTTAGAAAAAATTTTGGAAAAAAAATTTTCGAAAAAAATTTTCGAATAAAATTTCGAAAAAAAATTTTCGATAAAAATTTTGAAAAAAAATTTTGAAAAAAATTTTTAAAAAAATTTTCGAAAAAATTTTGAAAAAAAAAATTTTGGAAAAAATTTTCAAAAAAATTTTTGAAAAAAATTTCGAAAAAAAAATTATGAAAAAAATTTCGAAAAAAAATTTGAAAAAATTTTGAAAAAAATTTTCGAAAAAAATTTCGGATAAAAATTTTCGAAAAAAATTTGGAAAAAGATTTTTCGAAAAAAATTTTTCGAAAAATATTTTGAAAAAAAATTTCGAAAAAAATTTTCAAAAAGTTTTCGAAAAAAATTTCCAGAAAAATTTTCGAAAAAAATATCGAAAAAAAAATTTCGAAAAAAATTTCGAAAAAAAATTTTCGAAAAAAATTTTGAAAAAATTTTGGAAAAAAAATTTTCGAAAAAAATTTTAGAAAAAAATTTTAGAAAAAAATTTTCGAAAAAATTTTGGAAAAAAAATTCTCGTAAAAAATTTTCGAAAACAATTTCGAAAAAAATTATGAAAAAAAATTTCGAAAAAAAAGTTTCGAAAAAAATTTTCAATTAACATTTGGGAAAAAAATTTTTCGAAAAAAATTTTCAAAACATTTTGAAAAAAATTTCGTAAAAAATTATCGAAAAACAATTGTCGAAAAAAATTGGGAAAAAATTTTTCGAAAAAAATTTTCAAAAATATTTTCGAAAAACATTTTCAAAAAAAATTTCGAAAAAAATTTTGAAAAAAATTTTAAAAAAATTTTCGAAAAACAATTGTCGAAAAAAATTGGGAAAAAATTTTTCGAAAAAAATTTTCAAAAATATTTTCGAAAAAATTTTGGATAAAAATTTTTCGAAAAAAATTTTCAAAAAAAATTTCGAAAAAAAATTTTCGAAAAAAATTTTGAAAAAAATTTTCGAAAAAAAATTTTCGAAAAAAATTTTCGAAAAAATTTTATAAAAAAATTTTCGAAAAAAATTTTGAAAAAAAATTTTGAAAAAAATTTTGAAAAAAATTTTGAAAAAGAATTTTGAAAAAAAATTTTCAAAAAAATTTTCGAAAAAAATTTCGAAAAAAAAATTTCGAAAAAAATTTTGAAAAAAATTTTGGAAAACAATTTCGAAAAAATTTTGAAAGAAAATTTCAAAAAAATTTTGGATAAAATTTTCAAAAAAAATTTTGAAAAAGAATTTTCAAAAATATTTTGAAAAAAAATTTCGAAAAAAATTTTAAAAATAATTTTCGAAAAAAATTTAGAAAAAATTTTTCGAAAAAAATTTTTAAAAAAATTTTCGAAAAAAATTTCGAAAAAAAATTTTCAAAAAAAAATTTTCCAAAAAAAATTTTGAAAAAAATTTTCGAAAAAAAATTTTACATAAAATTTTTGAAAAAAATTTCGAAAAAAAATTTTCGAAAAAAATTTTGATAAAAATTTTCGAAAAAAAAATTTCGAAAAAATTTTGAAAAACAATTTTTGAAAAAAATTTTAAAAAAAATTTTGAAAAAAAATTTCGAAAAAAATTTTGAAAAAATTTTCGAAAAACTTTGGGAAAAAAATTTTTCAAAAAATATTTCCGAAAAAAATTTCGAAAAAAATTTTCAGAAACATTTGGGAAAAAAATTTCGAAAAAAAATTTTCGAAAAAAATTTTGAAAAAAATTCTCGAAAAAAAATGTTGAAAAAAAATTTCGAAAAAAATTTCAAAAAAAAATTTCGAAAAAAATTTTCAAAAAAATTTTCAAAAAAATTTCGAAAAAAAATTAGAAAAAAAATTTTTAAAAAAAATTTCGAAAAAAATTTTGAAAAAAATTTTTCGAAAAAAATTTCAAAAAAAAATTTTCATAAAAAAATTTAAAAAAAAATTTCGAAATAAATTTTTTAAAAAATTTTCGAAAAAAAATTTCGAAAAAAAAATTTCGAAAAAAATTATGAAAAAAAATTTCGAAAAAAATTTTCCAAAAAAATTTTGGAAAAAAATTTTTCGAAAAAAGTTTTGAAAAAATTTTCGAAAAAAATTTCGAAAAAATTTTTTAAAAAATTTCCGAAAAACAATTGTCGAAAAAAATTGTGAAAAAATTTTCAAAAAAATTTTCGAAAAAATTTTGGAAAAAAATTTTTCGAAAAAAACTTTGAAAAAAAATTTCGAAAAAAATTTTCAAAAATATTTTCGAAAAAATTTTGGAAAAAAATTTTTCGAAAAAAATTTTGAAAAAAAATTTCGAAAAAAATTTTCAAAAAATTTTCGAAAAAAATTTCCAGAAAAATTTTCGAAAAAAATATCGAAAAAAAAATTTTGAAAAAGATTTCGAAAAAAAATTTTCGAAAAAAATTTTGAAAAGATTTTGGAAAAAAAATTTTCGAAAAAAATTTTAAAAAAAAATTTTAGAAAAAAATTTCCAAAAAAAAATTATGAAAAAAAAATTTTGAAAAAAATTTTGAAAAAAATTTTCAAAAAATTTTCAAAAAAATTTTGGAAAAAAAATTCTCGTAAAAAATTTTCGAAAACAATTTCGAAAAAAATTATGAAAAAAAATTTCGAAAAAAAAGTTTCGAAAAAAATTTCGAAAAAAAATTTTCGAAAAAAATTTTCAATTAACATTTGGGAAAAAAATTTTTCGAAAAAAATTTTCAAAACATTTTGAAAAAAATTTCGTAAAAAATTTCGAAAAAAAATTTCGAAAAAAAATTTTAGAAAAAAATTTCGAAAAAAAATTTTAGAAAAAATTTTGGAAAAAAAATTTTCGAAAAAAATTTTCGAAAAAAATTTCGAAAAAAAATTTTGAAAAAAAATTTTGAAAAAAATTTTTAAAAAAATTTTCGAAAAAATTTTGAAAAAAAAAATTTTGGAAAAAATTTTCAAAAAAATTTTTGAAAAAAATTTCGAAAAAAAAATTATGAAACAAATTTCGAAAAAAAATTTGAAAAAATTTTGAAAAAAATTTTCGAAAAAAATTTCTGATAAAAATTTTCGAAAAAAATTTTGAAAAAAAATTTCGAAAAAATTTTGGAAAAAAATTTTGAAAAAAAATTTCGAAAAAAATTTTCAAAAAAATTTTCGAAAAAATTTTGGAAAAAAATTTTTCGAAAAAAATTTTCTAAATTATTTTCGAAAAAAATTTTGAAATAAATTTTCGAAAAAAAAATTTCGAGAAAAATTTCGAAAAAAAATTTTCGAAAAAAATTTTGATAACGATTTTCGATAAAAAATTTCCGAAAAAAATTTTTAAAAAAAATTTTGAAAAAAAATTTTCGATAAAAAATTTCCGAAAAAAATTTGAAAAAAAAATTTTCGAAAATAATTTTAAAAAAAATTTTTGAAAAAAAATTTTGAAAAAAAATTTTCGAAAACAATTTTTTTTAAAAATTTCGAAAAAAAATTTCGAAGAAAAAGTTTCGAAAAAAATTTCAAAAAAAAATTTTCAAAAAAAATTTTGAAAAAAAATTTCGAAAAAAATTTTGAAAAAAATTTTCGAAAAAAATTTCGAAAAAAAATTTGAAAAAATTCGATAAAAAATTTACGAAAAAAAATTTCGAAAAAATTTTGGAAAACAATTTTTCGAAAAAAATTTCGAAAAAAAAATTTCAAAAAAAATTTTGGAAAAAAAAATTTCGAAAAAAATTTCGAATAAAATTTTTAAAAAAATTTGAAAAAAATTTCGAAAAAAAATTTTCGAAAACAATTTTGAAAAAAAATTTTAAAAAAAAATTTGGAAAAAAAGTTTTCGAAAAATGTTTTGAAAAAAAATTTCGAAAAAAATTTTCGAAAAAAAATTTGGAAAAAAATTTTTCAAAAATAGTTTTGAAAAAAAATTTTCGAAAAAAACTTTCGAAAAAAATTTTCGAAAAAAAATTTGAAAAAAATTTCGAAAAAAAATTTTCGAAAACAATTTTGAAAAAAAATTTTAAAAAAAATTTGGAAAAAAAGTTTTCGAAAAATGTTTTGAAAAAAAATTTCGAAAAAAATTTTCGAAAAAAAATTTGGAAAAAAATTTTTCAAAAATAGTTTTGAAAAAAAATTTTCGTAAAAAACTTTCGAAAAAAATTTTCGAAAAAAAGTTTCGAAAGAAATTTCGAAAAAAAAATTTCGAAAAAAATTTTGAAAAAAATTTTCGAAAAAAAATTTTCGAAAAAAATTTTCGAAAAAGATTTTTTTAAAAATTTTCGAAAAAAATTTCGAAAAAAAATTTTCGAAAAAAATTTCGAAAAAACATTTTCAAAAAAAATTTCGAAAAAAATTTTGAAAAAAATTTTAAAAAAATTTTCGAAAAACAATTGTCGAAAAAAATTGGGAAAAAATTTTTCGAAAAAAATTTTCAAAAAAGTTTCAAAAAAAATTTCGAAAAAAAATTTTCGAAAAAAATTTTGAAAAAAATTTTCGAAAAAAAATTTTCGAAAAAAATTTTCGAAAAAATTTTATAAAAAAATTTTCGAAAAAAATTTCGAAAAAAAATTTTCGAAAAAAAATTTGAAAAAAATTCTCGAAAAAAAATGTTGAAAAAAAATTTCGAAAAAAATTTTGAAAAAAAATTTCGAAAAAAATTTTCAAAAAAATTTTCAAAAAAATTTCGAAAAAAAATTAGAAAAAAAATTTTTAAAAAAAATTTCGAAAAAAATTTTGAAAAAAATTTTTCGAAAAAAATTTCAAAAAAAAATTTTCATAAAAAAATTTAAAAAAAAATTTCGAAATAAATTTTTTAAAAAATTTTCGAAAAAAAATTTCGAAAAAAAAATTTCGAAAAAAATTATGAAAAAAAATTTCGAAAAAAATTTTCCAAAAAAATTTTGGAAAAAAATTTTTCGAAAAAAGTTTTGAAAAAATTTTCGAAAAAAATTTCGAAAAAATTTTTTAAAAAATTTCCGAAAAACAATTGTCGAAAAAAATTGTGAAAAAATTTTCAAAAAAATTTTCGAAAAAATTTTGGAAAAAAATTTTTCGAAAAAAATTTTGAAAAAAAATTTCGAAAAAAATTTTCAAAAAAATTTTCGAAAAAATTTTGGAAAAAAATTTTTCGAAAAAAATTTTGAAAAAAAATTTCGAAAAAAATTTTCAAAAAATTTTCGAAAAAAATTTCCAGAAAAATTTTCGAAAAAAATATCGAAAAAAAAATTTCGAAAAAGATTTCGAAAAAAAATTTTCGAAAAAAATTTTGAAAAGATTTTGGAAAAAAAATTTTCGAAAAAAATTTTAGAAAACAATTTCCAAAAAAAAATTATGAAAAAAAAATTTTGAAAAAAATTTTGAAAAAAATTTTCAAAAAATTTTCAAAAAAATTTTGGAAAAAAAATTCTCGTAAAAAATTTTCGAAAACAATTTCGAAAAAAATTATGAAAAAAAATTTCGAAAAAAAAGTTTCGAAAAAAATTTCGAAAAAAAATTTTCGAAAAAAATTTTCAATTAACATTTGGGAAAAAAATTTTTCGAAAAAAATTTTCAAAACATTTTGAAAAAAATTTCGTAAAAAATTTCGAAAAAAAATTTCGAAAAAAAATTTTAGAAAAAAATTTCGAAAAAAAATTTTAGAAAAAATTTTGGAAAAAAAATTTTCGAAAAAAATTTTCGAAAAAAATTTCGAAAAAAAATTTTGAAAAAAAATTTAAAAAAAATTTTTAAAAAAATTTTCGAAAAAAATTTCTGATAAAAATTTTCGAAAAAAATTTTGAAAAAAAATTTCGAAAAAATTTTGGAAAAAAATTTTGAAAAAAAATTTCGTAAAAAATTTTCAAAAAAATTTTCGAAAAAATTTTGGAAAAAAATTTTTCGAAAAAAATTTTCTAAATTATTTTCGAAAAAAATTTCGAAAAAAATTTTCGAAAAAAATTTTGAAATAAATTTTCGAAAAAAAAATTTCGAGAAAAATTTCCAAAAAAAAATTTTCGAAAAAAATTTTGATAACGATTTTCGATAAAAAATTTCCGAAAAAAATTTTAAAAAAAAATTTTGAAAAAAAATTTTCGATAAAAAATTTCCGAAAAAAATTTGAAAAAAAAATTTTCGAAAATAATTTTTAAAAAAATTTTTGAAAAAAAATTTTGAAAAAAAATTTTCGAAAACAATTTTTTTAAAAAATTTCGAAAAAAATTTTCGAAGAAAAAGTTTCGAAAAAAATTTCAAAAAAAAATTTTCAAAAAAAATTTTGAAAAAAAATTTCGAAAAAAATTTTGAAAAAAATTTTCGAAAAAAATTTCGAAAAAAAATTTTCGAAAAAAATTTCGAAAAAAAATTTGAAAAAATTCGATAAAAAATTTACGAAAAAAAATTTCGAAAAAATTTTGGAAAACAATTTTTCGAAAAAAATTTCGAAAAAAAAATTTCAAAAAAAATTTTGAAAAAAAATTTCGAAAAAAATTTCGAATAAAATTTTTAAAAAAATTTGAAAAAAATTTCGAAAAAAAATTTTCGAAAACAATTTTGAAAAAAAATTTTAAAAAAAAATTTGGAAAAAAAGTTTTCGAAAAATGTTTTGAAAAAAAATTTCGAAAAAAATTTTCGAAAAAAAATTTGGAAAAAAATTTTTCAAAAATAGTTTTGAAAAAAAATTTTCGAAAAAAACTTTCGAAAAAAATTTTCGAAAAAAAATTTGAAAAAAATTTCGAAAAAAAATTTTCGAAAACAATTTTGAAAAAAAATTTTAAAAAAAATTTGGAAAAAAAGTTTTCGAAAATGTTTTGAAAAAAAATTTCGAAAAAAATTTTCGAAAAAAAATTTGGAAAAAAATTTTTCAAAAATAGTTTTGAAAAAAAATTTTCGAAAAAAACTTTCGAAAAAAATTTTCGAAAAAAAGTTTCGAAAGAAATTTCGAAAAAAAAATTTCGAAAAAAATTTTGAAAAAAATTTTCGAAAAAAAATTTTCGAAAAAAATTTTCGAAAAAGATTTTTTAAAAAATTTTCGAAAAAAATTTCGAAAAAAAATTTTCGAAAAAAATTTCGAAAAAACATTTTCAAAAAAAATTTCGAAAAAAATTTTGAAAAAAATTTTAAAATAATTTTCGAAAAACAATTGTCGAAAAAAATTGGGAAAAAATTTTTCGAAAAAAATTTTCAAAAAAGTTTCAAAAAAAATTTCGAAAAAAAATTTTCGAAAAAAATTTTGAAAAAAATTTTCGAAAAAAAATTTTCGAAAAAAATTTTCGAAAAAATTTTATAAAAAAATTTTCGAAAAAAATTTTGAAAAAAAATTTTGCAAAAATTTTCGAAAAAAATTTTGAAAAAGAATTTTGAAAAAAAATTTTCAAAAAAATTTTCAAAAAAAATTTCGAAAAAAAAATTTCGAAAAAAATTTTGAAAAAAATTTTGGAAAACAATTTCGAAAAAATTTTGAAAGAAAATTTCGAAAAAATTTTGGAAAAAATTTTCAAAAAAAATTTTGAAAAAGAATTTTCAAAAATATTTTGAAAAAAAATTTCGAAAAAAATTTTAAAAATAATTTTCGAAAAAAATTTAGAAAAAATTTTTCGAAAAAAATTTTTAAAAAAATTTCGAAAAAAAATTTTCAAAAAAAAATTTTCCAAAAAAAATTTTGAAAAAAATTTTCGAAAAAAAATTTTACAAAAAAATTTTTGAAAAAAATTTCGAAAAAAAATTTTCGAAAAAAATTTTGATAAAAATTTTCGAAAAAAAAATTTCGAAAAAATTTTGAAAAACAATTTTTGAAAAAAATTTTTAAAAAAATTTTGAAAAAAAATTTCGAAAAAAATTTTGAAAAAATTTTCGAAAAACTTTGGGAAAAAAATTTTTCAAAAAATATTTCCGAAAAAAATTTCGAAAAAAATTTTCAGAAACATTTGGGAAAAAAATTTCGAAAAAAAATTTTCGAAAAAAATTTTGAAAAAAATTCTCGAAAAAAAATGTTGAAAAAAAATTTCGAAAAAAATTTCAAAAAAAAATTTCGAAAAAAATTTTCAAAAAAATTTTCAAAAAAATTTCGAAAAAAAATTAGAAAAAAAATTTTAAAAAAAAATTTCGAAAAAAATTTTGAAAAAAATTTTTTTAAAAAATTTCGAAAAAAATTTTCGAAGAAATTTTGGAAAAAAATTTTTCGAAAAAAATTTTTCGAAAAAAATTTTTCGAAAAAAATTTCAAAAAAAAATTTTCATAAAAAAATTTAAAAAAAAATTTCGAAATAAATTTTTTAAAAATTTTTCGAAAAAAAATTTCGAAAAAAAAATTTCGAAAAAAATTATGAAAAAAAATTTCGAAAAAAATTTTCGAAAAAAATTTTGGAAAAAAATTTTTCGAAAAAAGTTTTGAAAAAATTTTCGAAAAAAATTTCGAAAAAATTTTTTAAAAAATTTCCGAAAAACAATTGTCGAAAAAAATTGTGAAAAAATTTTCAAAAAAATTTTCGAAAAAATTTTGGAAAAAAATTTTTCGAAAAAAATTTTGAAAAAAAATTTCGAAAAAAATTTTGAAAAAAAATTTCGAAAAAAATTTTCAAAAAAATTTTCGAAAAAATTTTGGAAAAAAATTTTTCGAAAAAAATTTTGAAATAAATTTTCGAAAAAAAAATTTCGAGAAAAATTTCGAAAAAAAATTTTCGAAAAAAATTTTGATAACGATTTTCGATAAAAAATTTCCGAAAAAAATTTTTAAAAAAAATTTTGAAAAAAAATTTTCGATAAAAAATTTCCGAAAAAAATTTGAAAAAAAAATTTTCGAAAATAATTTTAAAAAAAATTTTTGAAAAAAAATTTTGAAAAAAAATTTTCGAAAACAATTTTTTTAAAAAATTTCGAAAAAAATTTTCGAAGAAAAAGTTTCGAAAAAAATTTCAAAAAAAAATTTTCAAAAAAAATTTTGAAAAAAAATTTCGAAAAAAATTTTGAAAAAAATTTTCGAAAAAAATTTCGAAAAAAAATTTTCGAAAAAAATTTCGAAAAAAAATTTGAAAAAATTCGATAAAAAATTTACGAAAAAAAATTTCGAAAAAATTTTGGAAAACAATTTTTCGAAAAAAATTTCGAAAAAAAAATTTCAAAAAAAATTTTGAAAAAAAATTTCGAAAAAAATTTCGAATAAAATTTTTAAAAAAATTTGAAAAAATTTTCGAAAACAATTTTGAAAAAAAATTTTTAAAAAAAATTTGGAAAAAAAGTTTTCGAAAAATGTTTTGAAAAAAAATTTCGAAAAAAATTTTCGAAAAAAAATTTGGAAAAAAATTTTTCAAAAATAGTTTTGAAAAAAAATTTTCGAAAAAAACTTTCGAAAAAAATTTTCGAAAAAAAATTTGAAAAAAATTTCGAAAAAAAATTTTCGAAAACAATTTTGAAAAAAAATTTTAAAAAAAATTTGGAAAAAAAGTTTTCGAAAAATGTTTTGAAAAAAAATTTCGAAAAAAATTTTCGAAAAAAAATTTGGAAAAAAATTTTTCAAAAATAGTTTTGAAAAAAAATTTTCGAAAAAAACTTTCGAAAAAAATTTTCGAAAAAAAGTTTCGAAAGAAATTTCGAAAAAAAAATTTCGAAAAAAATTTTGAAAAAAATTTTCGAAAAAAAATTTTCGAAAAAAATTTTCGAAAAAGATTTTTTAAAAAATTTTCGAAAAAAATTTCGAAAAAAAATTTTCGAAAAAAATTTCGAAAAAACATTTTCAAAAAAAATTTCGAAAAAAATTTTGAAAAAAATTTTTAAAAAATTTTCGAAAAACAATTGTCGAAAAAAATTGGGAAAAAATTTTGGAAAACAATTTCGAAAAAATTTTGAAAGAAAATTTCGAAAAAATTTTGGAAAAAATTTTCAAAAAAAATTTTGAAAAAGAATTTTCAAAAATATTTTGAAAAAAAATTTCGAAAAAAATTTTAAAAATAATTTTCGAAAAAAATTTAGAAAAAATTTTTCGAAAAAAATTTTTAAAAAAATTTCGAAAAAAAATTTTCAAAAAAAAATTTTCCAAAAAAAATTTTGAAAAAAATTTTCGAAAAAAAATTTTACAAAAAAATTTTTGAAAAAAATTTCGAAAAAAAATTTTCGAAAAAAATTTTAGAAAAAATTTTGGAAAAAAAATTTTCGAAAAAAATTTTCGAAAAAAATTTCGAAAAAAAATTTTGAAAAAAAATTTTGAAAAAAATTTTTAAAAAAATTTTCGAAAAAATTTTGAAAAAAAAAATTTTGGAAAAAATTTTCAAAAAAATTTTTGAAAAAAATTTCGAAAAAAAAATTATGAAACAAATTTCGAAAAAAAATTTGAAAAAATTTTGAAAAAAATTTTCGAAAAAAATTTCTGATAAAAATTTTCGAAAAAAATTTTGAAAAAAAATTTCGAAAAAATTTTGGAAAAAAATTTTGAAAAAAAATTTCGTAAAAAATTTTCAAAAAAATTTTCGAAAAAATTTTGGAAAAAAATTTTTCGAAAAACATTTTCTAAATTATTTTCGAAAAAAATTTCGAAAAAAATTTTCGAAAAAAATTTTGAAATAAATTTTCGAAAAAAAAATTTCGAGAAAAATTTCGAAAAAAAATTTTCGAAAAAAATTTTGATAACGATTTTCGATAAAAAATTTCCGAAAAAAATTTTTAAAAAAAATTTTGAAAAAAAATTTTCGATAAAAAATTTCCGAAAAAAATTTGAAAAAAAAATTTTCGAAAATAATTTTTAAAAAAATTTTTGAAAAAAAATTTTGAAAAAAAATTTTCGAAAACAATTTTTTTAAAAAATTTCGAAAAAAATTTTCGAAGAAAAAGTTTCGAAAAAAATTTCAAAAAAAAATTTTCAAAAAAAATTTTGAAAAAAAATTTCGAAAAAAATTTTGAAAAAAATTTTCGAAAAAAATTTCGAAAAAAAATTTTCGAAAAAAATTTCGAAAAAAAATTTGAAAAAATTCGATAAAAAATTTACGAAAAAAAATTTCGAAAAAATTTTGGAAAACAATTTTTCGAAAAAAATTTCGAAAAAAAAATTTCAAAAAAAATTTTGAAAAAAAATTTCGAAAAAAATTTCGAATAAAATTTTTAAAAAAATTTGAAAAAAATTTCGAAAAAAAATTTTCGAAAACAATTTTGAAAAAAAAATTTAAAAAAAAATTTGGAAAAAAAGTTTTCGAAAAATGTTTTGAAAAAAAATTTCGAAAAAAATTTTCGAAAAAAAATTTGGAAAAAAATTTTTCAAAAATAGTTTTGAAAAAAAATTTTCGAAAAAAACTTTCGAAAAAAATTTTCGAAAAAAAATTTGAAAAAAATTTCGAAAAAAAATTTTCGAAAACAATTTTGAAAAAAAATTTTAAAAAAAATTTGGAAAAAAAGTTTTCGAAAAATGTTTTGAAAAAAAATTTCGAAAAAAATTTTCGAAAAAAAATTTGGAAAAAAATTTTTCAAAAATAGTTTTGAAAAAAAATTTTCGAAAAAAACTTTCGAAAAAAATTTTCGAAAAAAAGTTTCGAAAGAAATTTCGAAAAAAAAATTTCGAAAAAAATTTTGAAAAAAATTTTCGAAAAAAAATTTTCGAAAAAAATTTTCGAAAAAGATTTTTTAAAAAATTTTCGAAAAAAATTTCGAAAAAAAATTTTCGAAAAAAATTTCGAAAAAACATTTTCAAAAAAAATTTCGAAAAAAATTTTGAAAAAAATTTTAAAAAAATTTTCGAAAAACAATTGTCGAAAAAAATTGGGAAAAAATTTTTCGAAAAAAATTTTCAAAAAAGTTTCAAAAAAAATTTCGAAAAAAAATTTTCGAAAAAAATTTTGAAAAAAATTTTCGAAAAAAAATTTTCGAAAAAAATTTTCGAAAAAATTTTATAAAAAAATTTTCGAAAAAAATTTTGAAAAAAAATTTTGAAAAAAATTTTCGAAAAAAATTTTGAAAAAGAATTTTGAAAAAAAAATTTCAAAAAAATTTTCGAAAAAAATTTCGAAAAAAAAATTTCGAAAAAAATTTTGAAAAAAATTTTGGAAAACAATTTCGAAAAAATTTTGAAAGAAAATTTCGAAAAAATTTTGGAAAAAATTTTCAAAAAAAATTTTGAAAAAGAATTTTCAAAAATATTTTGAAAAAAAATTTCGAAAAAAATTTTAAAAATAATTTTCGAAAAAAATTTAGAAAAAATTTTTCGAAAAAAATTTTTAAAAAAATTTCGAAAAAAAATTTTCAAAAAAAAATTTTCCAAAAAAAATTTTGAAAAAAATTTTACAAAAAAATTTTTGAAAAAAATTTCGAAAAAAAATTTTCGAAAAAAATTTTGATAAAAATTTTCGAAAAAAAAATTTCGAAAAAATTTTGAAAAACAATTTTTGAAAAAAATTTTAAAAAAAATTTTGAAAAAAAATTTCGAAAAAAATTTTGAAAAAATTTTCGAAAAACTTTAGGAAAAAAATTTTTCAAAAAATATTTCCGAAAAAAATTTCGAAAAAAATTTTCAGAAACATTTGGGAAAAAAATTTCGAAAAAAAATTTTCGAAAAAAATTTTGAAAAAAATTCTCGAAAAAAAATGTTGAAAAAAAATTTCGAAAAAAATTTCAAAAAAAAATTTCGAAAAAAATTTTCAAAAAAATTTTCAAAAAAATTTCGAAAAAAAATTAGAAAAAAAATTTTAAAAAAAAATTTCGAAAAAAATTTTGAAAAAAATTTTCAAAAAAAATTTCGATAAAAAATTTACGAAAAAAATTTTCGAAAAAATTTTGGAAAAAAATTTTTCGAAAAAAATTTTTCGAAAAAAATTTCAAAAAAAAATTTTCATAAAAAAATTTAAAAAAAAATTTCGAAATAAATTTTTTAAAAATTTTTCGAAAAAAAATTTCGAAAAAAAAATTTCGAAAAAAATTATGAAAAAAAATTTCGAAAAAAATTTTCGAAAAAAATTTTGGAAAAAAATTTTTCGAAAAAAGTTTTGAAAAAATTTTCGAAAAAAATTTCGAAAAAATTTTTTAAAAAATTTCCGAAAAACAATTGTCGAAAAAAATTGTGAAAAAATTTTCAAAAAAATTTTCGAAAAAATTTTGGAAAAAAATTTTTCGAAAAAAATTTTGAAAAAAAATTTCGAAAAAAATTTTCAAAAAAATTTTCGAAAAAAATTTCCAGAAATATTTTCGAAAAAAATATCGAAAAAAAAATTTCGAAAAAAATTTCGAAAAAAAATTTTCGAAAAAAATTTGAAAAAATTTTGGAAAAAAAATTTTCGAAAAAAATTTTAGAAAAAAATTTTCGAAAAAAATTTTGAAAAAATTTTAGAAAAAAAATTATGAAAAAAAAATTTTGAAAAAAATTTTCAAAAAAATTTTCAAAAAAATTTTGGAAAAAAAATTCTCGTAAAAAATTTTCGAAAACAATTTCGAAAAAAATTATGAAAAAAAATTTCGAAAAAAAATTTTCGAAAAAAATTTTCACAAACATTTGAGAAAAAAAATTTTTCGAAAAAAATTTTCAAAAAATTTTGCAAAAAAAATTTTCGAAAAAATTTCCAAAAAAAATTTTCAAAAATAATTTCGAAAAAAATTTTGAAAAAAAATTTCGAAAACATTTTGAAAAAAATTTTCGTAAAAAATTTTGAAAAAAAATTTCAAAAAAAAATTTTAGAAAAAAATTTCGAAAAAAAATTTTAGAAAAAAATTTCGAAAAAAAATTTTCGAAAAAAATTTTGAAAAAATTTTGGAAAAAAAATTTTCGAAAAAAATTTTCGAAAAAAATTTTGAAAAAAAATTTTCGATAAAAATTTTGAAAAAAAATTTTCGATAAAAATTTTGAAAAAAAATTTTGAAAAAAATTTTTAAAAAAATTTTCGAAAAAATTTTGAAAAAAATTATGAAAAAAATTTCGAAAAAAAATTTGAAAAAATTTTGAAAAAAATTTTCGAAAAAAATTTCGGAAAAAAATTTTCGAAAAAAATTTTGAAAAAAAATTTTGAAAAAGATTTTTCGAAAAAATTTTTGAAAAATTTTTCGAAAAAAATTTCGAAAAAAAATTTTAAAAAAATTTTCGAAAAACAATTGTCGAAAAAAATTTTGAAAAAATTTTTCGAAAAAAATTTTCAAAAAAATTATCGAAAATTTTTGGAAAAAAATTTTTCGAAAAAAATTTTCAGAAAATTTTCGAAAAAAATTTCAAAAAAGAATTTTCGAAAAAAATTTTTAAAAAAAATTTTCGAAAGAAATTTCGAAAAAAAAATTTCGAAAAAAATTTTGAAAAACATTTTCGAAAAAAAAGTTTCGAAAAAAATTTTTGAAAAAGATTTTTTAATAAATTTTCGAAAAAAATTTCGAAAAATAATTTTGAAAAAAAATTTCGAAAAAAATTTTCAAAAAAATTTTCGAAAAAATTTTCAAAAAAATTTTCGAAAAAATTTTGGAAAAAAATTTCCAAAAAAAATTTCCAAAAAAAATTTTCGACAAAAATTCAAAAAAAAATTTTGAAAAAATTTTCGAAAAACATTTTCGAAGAAAATATCGAAAAAAAATTTTCGAAAAAAATTTTGAAAACAATTTTCGAAAAAAAATTTTGAAAAAAATTTCGAAAAAAATTTTCAAAAAAATTTCGAAAAAAATTTCGAAAAAAATTTTCAAAAAAAATTTTCGAAAAAATTTTGGAAAAAAATTTTTCGAAAAAAATTTTCGAAAAAAATTTCAAAAACAATTTTCGGAAGAAATTTCGAAAAAAAATTTGAAAAAAAATTTTGAAAAAAAATTTTAGAAAAAAATTTTCGAAAAAAATTTTGAAAAAATTTTCGAAAAAAAATTATGAAAAAAAAATTTTGAAAAAAATTTTCAAAAAAAATTTTGGAAAAAAAATTCTCGTAAAAAATTTTCGAAAACAATTTCGAAAAAAATTATGAAAAAAAATTTCGAAAAAAAATTTTCACAAACATTTGAGAAAAAAAATTTTTCGAAAAAAATTTTCAAAAAATTTTTCAAAAAAAATTTTCGAAAAAATTTCCAAAAAAAATTTTCAAAAATAATTTCGAAAAAAATTTTGAAAAAAAATTTCGAAAAAAATTTTGAAAAAAATTTTCGAAAAAAATTTCGAAAAAAAATTTTCGAAAAAAATTTCGAAAAAAATTTGAAAAAATTCGATAAAAAATTTACGAAAATAAATTTCGAAAAAAATTTTGGAAAACAATTTTTCGAAAAAAATTTCGAAAAAAAATTTTCAAAAAAAATTTTGAAAAAAAATTTCGAAAAAAATTTCGAATAAAATTTTTAAAAAAATTTCCAAAAAAAAAATTTGAAAAAAATTTCGAAAAAAAATTTTCGAAAAAAATTTTGAAAAAAAATTTAAAAAAAAATTTTGGAAAAAAAGTTTTCGAAAAATGTTTTGAAAAAAAATTTCGAAAAAAATTTTCGAAAAAAAATTTGGAAAAAAATTTTTCAAAAATTGTTTTGAAAAAAAATTTTCGAAAAAAACTTTCGAAAAAAATTTTCGAAAAAAATTTTCGAAAGAAATTTCGAAAAAAAAATTTCGAAAAAAATTTTGAAAAAAAGTTTCGAAAAAAAATTTTCGAAAAAAATTTTCGAAAAAGATTTTTTAAAAAATTTTCGAAAAAAATTTCGAAAAAAAATTTTCGAAAAAAATTTCGAAAAAACATTTTCAAAAAAAATTTCGAAAAAAATTTTGAAAAAAATTTTAAAAAAATTTTTGAAAAACAATTGTCGAAAAAAATTGTGAAAATATTTTTCGAAAAAAATTTTCAAAAATATTTTCGAAAAAATTTTGGATAAAAATTTTTCGAAAAAAATTTTCAAAAAAGTTTCAAAAAAAATTTCGAAAAAAAATTTTCGAAAAAAATTTTGAAAAATATTTTCGAAAAAAAATTTTCGAAAAAAATTTTCGAAAAAATTTTATAAAAAAATTTTCGAAAAAAATTTTGAAAAAAAATTTTGAAAAAAATTTTCGAAAAAAATTTTGAAAAAGAATTTTGAAAAAAAATTTCAAAAAAATTTTCGAAAAAAATTTCGAAAAAAATATTTCGAAAAAAATTATGAAAAAAATTTAGAAAAATTATTTGAAAAGAAAATTTCGTAAAAAAATTTTCAAAAAAATTTTCGAAAAATTTTGGAAAAACATTTTTCGAAAAACATCTTGAAAAAAATTTTGGAAAACAATTTCAAAAAATTTTGAAAGAAAATTTCGAAAAAATTTTGGAAAAAATTTTCAAAAAAAATTTTGAAAAAAAATTTTCAAAAATATTTTGAAAAAAAATTTCGAAAAAATTTTAAAAATAATTTTCGAAAAAAATTTAGAAAAAATTTTTCGAAAAAAATTTTTAAAAAAATTTTTTAAAAAATTTCCGAAAAACAATTGTCGAAAAAAATTGTGAAAAAATTTTCAAAAAAATTTTCGAAAAAATTTTGGAAAAAAATTTTTCGAAAAAAATTTTGAAAAAAAATTTCGAAAAAAATTTTCAAAAAAATTTTCGAAAAAAATTTCCAGAAATATTTTCGAAAAAAATATCGAAAAAAAAATTTCGAAAAAAATTTCGAAAAAAAATTTTCGAAAAAAATTTGAAAAAATTTTGGAAAAAAAATTTTCGAAAAAAATTTTAGAAAAAAATTTTCGAAAAAAATTTTGAAAAAATTTTAGAAAAAAAATTATGAAAAAAAAATTTTGAAAAAAATTTTCAAAAAAATTTTCAAAAAAATTTTGGAAAAAAAATTCTCGTAAAAAATTTTCGAAAACAATTTCGAAAAAAATTATGAAAAAAAATTTCGAAAAAAAATTTTCGAAAAAAATTTTCACAAACATTTGAGAAAAAAAATTTTTCGAAAAAAATTTTCAAAAAATTTTGCAAAAAAAATTTTCGAAAAAATTTCCAAAAAAAATTTTCAAAAATAATTTCGAAAAAAATTTTGAAAAAAAATTTCGAAAACATTTTGAAAAAAATTTTCGTAAAAAATTTTGAAAAAAAATTTCAAAAAAAAATTTTAGAAAAAAATTTCGAAAAAAAATTTTAGAAAAAAATTTCGAAAAAAAATTTTCGAAAAAAATTTTGAAAAAATTTTGGAAAAAAAATTTTCGAAAAAAATTTTCGAAAAAAATTTTGAAAAAAAATTTTCGATAAAAATTTTGAAAAAAAATTTTCGATAAAAATTTTGAAAAAAAATTTTGAAAAAAATTTTTAAAAAAATTTTCGAAAAAATTTTGAAAAAAATTATGAAAAAAATTTCGAAAAAAAATTTGAAAAAATTTTGAAAAAAATTTTCGAAAAAAATTTCGGAAAAAAATTTTCGAAAAAAATTTTGAAAAAAAATTTTGAAAAAGATTTTTCGAAAAAATTTTTGAAAAATTTTTCGAAAAAAATTTCGAAAAAAAATTTTAAAAAAATTTTCGAAAAACAATTGTCGAAAAAAATTTTGAAAAAATTTTTCGAAAAAAATTTTCAAAAAAATTATCGAAAATTTTTGGAAAAAAATTTTTCGAAAAAAATTTTCAGAAAATTTTCGAAAAAAATTTCAAAAAAGAATTTTCGAAAAAAATTTTTAAAAAAAATTTTCGAAAGAAATTTCGAAAAAAAAATTTCGAAAAAAATTTTGAAAAACATTTTCGAAAAAAAAGTTTCGAAAAAAATTTTTGAAAAAGATTTTTTAATAAATTTTCGAAAAAAATTTCGAAAAATAATTTTGAAAAAAAATTTCGAAAAAAATTTTCAAAAAAATTTTCGAAAAAATTTTCAAAAAAATTTTCGAAAAAATTTTGGAAAAAAATTTCCAAAAAAAATTACCAAAAAAAATTTTCGACAAAAATTCAAAAAAAAATTTTGAAAAAATTTTCGAAAAACATTTTCGAAGAAAATATCGAAAAAAAATTTTCGAAAAAAATTTTGAAAACAATTTTCGAAAAAAAATTTTGAAAAAAATTTCGAAAAAAATTTTCAAAAAAATTTCGAAAAAAATTTCGAAAAAAATTTTCAAAAAAAATTTTCGAAAAAATTTTGGAAAAAAATTTTTCGAAAAAAATTTTCGAAAAAAATTTCAAAAACAATTTTCGGAAGAAATTTCGAAAAAAAATTTGAAAAAAAATTTTGAAAAAAAATTTTAGAAAAAAATTTTCGAAAAAAATTTTGAAAAAATTTTCGAAAAAAAATTATGAAAAAAAAATTTTGAAAAAAATTTTCAAAAAAAATTTTGGAAAAAAAATTCTCGTAAAAAATTTTCGAAAACAATTTCGAAAAAAATTATGAAAAAAAATTTCGAAAAAAAATTTTCACAAACATTTGAGAAAAAAAATTTTTCGAAAAAAATTTTCAAAAAATTTTTCAAAAAAAATTTTCGAAAAAATTTCCAAAAAAAATTTTCAAAAATAATTTCGAAAAAAATTTTGAAAAAAAATTTCGAAAAAAATTTTGAAAAAAATTTTCGAAAAAAATTTCGAAAAAAAATTTTCGAAAAAAATTTCGAAAAAAATTTGAAAAAATTCGATAAAAAATTTACGAAAATAAATTTCGAAAAAAATTTTGGAAAACAATTTTTCGAAAAAAATTTCGAAAAAAAATTTTCAAAAAAAATTTTGAAAAAAAATTTCGAAAAAAATTTCGAATAAAATTTTTAAAAAAATTTCCAAAAAAAAAATTTGAAAAAAATTTCGAAAAAAAATTTTCGAAAAAAATTTTGAAAAAAAATTTAAAAAAAAATTTTGGAAAAAAAGTTTTCGAAAAATGTTTTGAAAAAAAATTTCGAAAAAAATTTTCGAAAAAAAATTTGGAAAAAAATTTTTCAAAAATTGTTTTGAAAAAAAATTTTCGAAAAAAACTTTCGAAAAAAATTTTCGAAAAAAATTTTCGAAAGAAATTTCGAAAAAAAAATTTCGAAAAAAATTTTGAAAAAAAGTTTCGAAAAAAAATTTTCGAAAAAAATTTTCGAAAAAGATTTTTTAAAAAATTTTCGAAAAAAATTTCGAAAAAAAATTTTCGAAAAAAATTTCGAAAAAACATTTTCAAAAAAAATTTCGAAAAAAATTTTGAAAAAAATTTTAAAAAAATTTTTGAAAAACAATTGTCGAAAAAAATTGTGAAAATATTTTTCGAAAAAAATTTTCAAAAATATTTTCGAAAAAATTTTGGATAAAAATTTTTCGAAAAAAATTTTCAAAAAAGTTTCAAAAAAAATTTCGAAAAAAAATTTTCGAAAAAAATTTTGAAAAATATTTTCGAAAAAAAATTTTCGAAAAAAATTTTCGAAAAAATTTTATAAAAAAATTTTCGAAAAAAATTTTGAAAAAAAATTTTGAAAAAAATTTTCGAAAAAAATTTTGAAAAAGAATTTTGAAAAAAAATTTCAAAAAAATTTTCGAAAAAAATTTCGAAAAAAATATTTCGAAAAAAATTATGAAAAAAATTTAGAAAAATTATTTGAAAAGAAAATTTCGTAAAAAAATTTTCAAAAAAATTTTCGAAAAATTTTGGAAAAACATTTTTCGAAAAACATCTTGAAAAAAATTTTGGAAAACAATTTCGAAAAAATTTTGAAAGAAAATTTCGAAAAAATTTTGGAAAAAATTTTCAAAAAAAATTTTGAAAAAAAATTTTCAAAAATATTTTGAAAAAAAATTTCGAAAAAATTTTAAAAATAATTTTCGAAAAAAATTTAGAAAAAATTTTTCGAAAAAAATTTTTAAAAAAATTTTCGAAAACAATTTCGAAAAAAAATTTTCAAAAAAAAATTTTCGAAAAAAATTTTTAAAAAAATTTTACAAAAAAATTTTTGAAAAAAATTTCGAAAAAAAATTTTCGAAAAAAATTTTGATAAAAATTTTCGAAAAAAAAATTTCGAAAAAATTTTGAAAAACAATTTTTGAAAAAAATTTTTAAAAAAATTTTGAAAAAAAATTTCGAAAAAAATTTTGAAAAAATTTTCGAAAAACTTTGGGAAAAAAATTTTTCAAAAAATATTTCCGAAAAAAATTTCGAAAAAAATTTTCAGAAACATTTGGGAAAAAAATTTCGAAAAAAAATTTTCGAAAAAAATTTTGAAAAAAATTCTCGAAAAAAAATGTTGAAAAAAAATTTCGAAAAAATTTTCAAAAAAAAATTTCGAAAAAAATTTTCAAAAAAATTTTCAAAAAAATTTTGGAAAAAAATTTTCGATAAAAATTTTGAAAAAAAATTTTCAAAAAAATTTTCAAAAAAAATTTTGAAAAAAAATTTTGAAAAAAATTTTCAAAAAAATTTTCGAAAAAAATTTCGAAAAAAAAATTTCGAAAAATATTATGAAAAAAATTTCGAAAAAAAAAATTCGTAAAAAAATTTTCAAAAAAATTTTCGAAAAAATTTTGGAAAAAAATTTTTCGAGAAAAATTTTGAAAAAAATTTTTGAAAAAAATTTCGAATAAATTTTGAAAAAAATTTTCGAAAAAAATTTCGGAAAAAAATTTCGGAAATAAATTTTTGAAAAAAATTTTGAAAAAAAATTTCGAAAAAATTTTGGAAAAAATTTTTCAAAAAAAAATTTGAAAAAAAATTTTCAAAAAAAATTTTGAAAAAAAATTTCCAAAAAAATTTTTAAAATAATTTTCGAAAAAAATTTCGAAAAAAAATTTTCGAAAAAAAATTTGAAAAAAAATTTCGAAAAAAATTTTCAAAAAAATTTTCGAAAAAATTTTGGAAAAAAATTTTTCGAAAAAAATTTTCTAAAAAATTTTCGAAAAAAATTTCGAAAAAAATTTTGAAATAAATTTTCGAAAAAAAAATTTCGAAAAAAATTTCGAAAAAAAATTTTCGAAAAAAATTTGAAAAAATTTTGGAAAAAAAATTTTCGAAAAAAATTTTGAAAAAATTTTCGAAAAAAAATTAAGAAAAAAAAATTTTGAAAAAAATTTTCAAAAAAATTTTGGAAAAAAAATTCTCGTAAAAAATTTTCGAAAACAATTTCGAAAAAAATTATGAAAAAAAATTTCGAAAAAAAATTTTCGAAAAAAATTTTCACAAACATTTGAGAAAAAAAATTTTTCGAAAAAAATTTCCATAATTTTGCAAAAAAAATTTTCGAAAAAATTTCCAAAAAAAATTTTCAAAAATAATTTCGAAAAAAATTTTGAAAAAAAATTTCGAAAACATTTTGAAAAAAATTTTCGTAAAAAATTTCGAAAAAAAATTTCGAAAAAAAATTTTAGAAAAAAATTTCGAAAAAAAATTTTAGAAAAAAATTTCGAAAAAAAATTTTCGAAAAAAATTTTGAAAAAATTTTGGAAAAAAAATTTTCGAAAAAAATTTTCGAAAAAAATTTCGAAAAAAAATTTTCGATAAAAATTTTGAAAAAAAATTTTGAAAAAAATTTTTAAAAAAATTTTTGAAAAAATTTTGAAAAAAAAAATTTTGGAAAATATTTTCAAAAAAATTTTCGAAAAAAATTTCGAAAAAAAAATTCGAAAAAAATTATGAAAAAAATTTCGAAAAAAAATTTGAAAAAATTTTGAAAAAAATTTTCGAAAAAAATTTCGGAAAAAAATTTTCGAAAAAAATTTTTAAAAAAAATTTTGAAAAAAAAATTTCTAAAAAGATTTTAAAAAAAATTTTCGAAAAAAAATTTTCGAAAAAAAATTTCGAAAAAAATTTTCGAAAAAAATTTTGGAAAAAGATTTTTCGAAAAAATTTTTGAAAAATTTTTCGAAAAAAATTTCGAAAAAAATTTTTAAAAAAATTTTCGAAAAACAATTGTCGAAAAAAATTTTGAAAAAATTTTTCGAAAAAAATTTTCAAAAAAATTATCGAAAATTTTTGGAAAAAAATTTTTCGAAAAAAATTTTCAAAAAATTTTCGAAAAAAATTTCAAAAAAAAACTTTCGAAAAAATTTTTTTAAAAAATTATCGAAAAAAAATTTTCGAAAAAAATTTTCGAAAAAAATTTTCGAAAGAAATTTCGAAAAAAAAATTTCGAAAAAAATTTTGAAAAACATTTTCGAAAAAAAAGTTTCGAAAAAAAATTTTCGAAAAAGATTTTTTAATAAATTTTCGAAAAAAATTTCGAAAAATAATTTTGAAAAAAAATTTCGAAAAAAATTTTCAAAAAAATTTTCGAAAAAAGTTTGGAAAAAAATTTCCAAAAAAAATTTCCAAAAAAAATTTTCGACAAAAATTCAAAAAAAAATTTTGAAAAAATTTTCGAAAAACATTTTCGAAAAAAATTTTCGAAAAAAATTTTCGAAAGAAATTTCGAAAAAAAAATTTCGAAAAAAATTTTGAAAAACATTTTCGAAAAAAAAGTTTCGAAAAAAATTTTCGAAAAAGATTTTTTAATAAATTTTCGAAAAAAATTTCGAAAAATAATTTTGAAAAAAAATTTCGAAAAAAATTTTCAAAAACATTTTCGAAAAAATTTTGGAAAAAAATTTCCAAAAAAAATTTCCAAAAAAAATTTTCGACAAAAATTCAAAAAAAAATTTTGAAAAAATTTTCGAAAAACATTTTCGAAGAAAATATGGAAAAAAAATTTTCGAAAAAAATTTTGTAAACAATTTTCGAAAAAAAATTTTGAAAAAAATTTCGAAAAGAATTTTCAAAAAAATTTCGAAAAAAATTTCGAAAAAAATTTTCAAAAATATTTTCTAAAAAATTTTGGAAAAAAATTTTTCGAAAAAAATTTTCGAAAAAAATTTCGAAAAAAATTTTCGGAAGAAATTTCGAAAAAAAATTTGAAAAAAAATTTTGAAAAAAAATTTCGAAATAAATTTCGAAACAAATTTCGAAAAAAATTTCGAAAAAATTTCCATAAAATTTTGGAAAAAATTTCCAAAAAATTTTGGAAAAAAATTTCGAAAAAAAATTTTCGAAAAAAAAATTTTAAAAAAATTTCAAAAAACATATCGAAAAAAATTTTTAAAAAAATTTTCGAAAATAATTTTGAAAAAAAATTAATGAAATGAATACGTAAGATAGGAAAGTGAATAAACAGCGCAACATAAAATAAGTAAACAACGAAGTTGAAACTGAATTAGCCTCAAATTATGAAACGAATACATAAGATAGGAAAGTTAATAAACAGCGCTACATAAAATAAGTCAACAACGAAGTTGAAACTGAATTAGCCTCAAATTATGAAGCGAATACACAAGATAGGAAAGTTAATAAACAGCGCTACATAAAATAAGTAAAAACGATGTTGTAACTGAATTAGCCTCAAATTAAGGAAACGAAAACGTAAGATACGAAAGTGAATAAACAGCGCGATATATAATTAGCAAAAAACGAATTTGAAACTGAATTAGACTCAAATTAAAGAAACTAAAACGTAAGATACGAAAGTGAATAAACAGCTCGACATATAATAAGCAAAAAACGTACCTGAAACTGAATTGGACTAAAATTAAAGGAACTGAAACGTAAGATACAAAAGTGAATAAACAGCGCGTGGTACAATAAGCAAAAAACGAAGTTCAAACATAATTAGCCTCAAATTAATGAAACGAATACGTAAGATAGGAAAGTGAATAAACAGCACTGCATATAATAAGTAAAAAACGAAGTTGCAACTAAATTAGCCTCAAATTAATGAAACGAATACGTAAGATAGGAATGTGAATAAACAGAGCTGCATATAATAAGTAAAAAACGACGTTGAAACTGAATTACCCTCAATTTAACGAAACGAATTCGTAAGATAGTAAAGTTAATAAACAGCGCTACATAAAATAAGTAAAAAACGAAGTTGAAACTGAATTATCCTCAAATTAATGATACGAAGACGTAAGATAGTAAAGTTAATAAACAGCGCTACATAAAATAAGTAAAAAACGATGTTGAAACTGAATTAACCTCAAATTAACGAAACGAATACGTAAGATAGTAAAGTTAAAAAACAGCGTTACATAATATAAGTAAAAAACGAAGTTGATACTGTATTAGACTCAAATTAATGAAACGAATACGTAAGATAGGAAAGTTAATAAACAGCGCTGCATATAATAAGTAAAAAACGAGGTTAAAACTGAATTAGCCTCAAATGATAAAAGGAATGCGTAAGATAGGAAGTTAATAAACAGCGCTACATAAAATAAGTAAAGAACAAAGTTGAAACTGAATTGCCCTCAAATTAATGAAACGAATATGTAGGATAGTAAAGTTAATAAATAGCGCTACATAAAATAATTAAAAAAAGAAGGATTCTGAATGGTTCATGTCTCATTTTATAAGTCTTTTGGTGCATTAATTTCATAAAACTGTCTCGTTAGATACACGTAACTTTAATTTCTATTTTCGCATTATATTGCATAATTAATCTTCTTTTCTTCCAGGAAATAGTGGTTTCTAAATTTTCAAATTCTAATTTGTTGCAATGTACCTTACTGCAAAATTAATTTTCTCTTCATTTTGCTAATTATTTTAAAATGTCCTGTGTAAGTATATGTTGTATAATTTGTTGTATATGAATATATTTTATGTATATTTCTTTTATGTTCTAGATATGTGTATGTTATGTAAGCATTTGTTGTATATGTCTATATTTTTCTGTATATTTCTTTTATGTTCTAGGTATGTATATGTTATATAAGCGTTTGCTGTATATGTATATATTTTATGTATATTTCTTTTATGTTATAGGTATGTATATGTTGCTTCTTTCCTTTTAGTTGCCTGTATTCAAACCCCTATTCTTTATTTCCTAAATTTTTTTCTCCATCTGTATCTATTAGGGAAAATTAGCGGTTTTTTTACACCTCCCTCCTCTATACAATTACGCATGTGTACATTTTCTAGAACAATTGGGAAAGGACTTGTGAGCTAATATGTAACTTTTAAAAGTTTTCCGTATTCCGCGCCTAAAAGCATTTAAGATATATGCAACATCATATCTACGCTTCTAATGAACAAATGTAACCATGTTTTCTATGTCACTTCTGTAATGATTTTGAATGATGACTGCCTAACCAAAATGTTTATATTATTAATGAAACACCTTTAAAAAGTCATAAATACAACATGTAGTTAAAAATTTCCAGTCAGGACATGGAAAAGTTGACATGCGACAAACATTTCACCTAATTGGTTTAGATAAGTACATTCAGCGAATGAAATGTTTAGTAATGTTTATGTTTCTTTGAATAAGATTTCATGTTAATATCTGTCATAGTTCACGCTATGCTGAAAGTTATATAAACCACGAACGCGCACAGTAAAATTAAGCGATTACTGTTCAGTCGCTTCTATGTAGCATTGTTTGTGTGTGTGGCATGATATTTTAAATGATACTGTTTAAAAATGTCGTCTTTTATGTAAGTATATAAAAAATTTCATCAAAATAAATTAAAAACATCAAAAGTTATGATTTTTAAAAATTTTTCCAAATTTCGCATGCTTTCGCAACTTTTTCGTGTTTTTTTAAAAAACTCCTTCGTCCGTTCACGAGGGAATTATTAATTTCTCCTCCATCGTAGAGGGATTAAAAAGATGGTAGTGAATGATTATCTGAAAAAGTATGGAAATCCACTAAAGTTTGGAGGACGCCCTGCAACATCAACTGAAATATCCACCACAGTTCCTAACCAAGTTCGTTTTGATCATGTTGATCATTGGATTGTACCAGCTTCGAAGCAGAATCGCTGTGCGTTATGCAAGAAATATATATTTCATATATTTCTTGGAAATATCATGACAACCATAAATACGACATTGTAGTCGTTGTTATTTAGGAAAGTATAATTATTTTGAATTCATTCCGTATAACCTTGAAAGGATATATTGGCGAGCCATCAGCTCGCTTTGTTTTAATGGGCAGTCGTCTCCGGGCGCTACCGCGCCCTTCGCCTAGCTGGAACGAAACTAACCCTCCCCGTTGTCCGGTGATCGGGTTGGTAAATGTAGCGACAGGCAAATAAGTCATGGGTTTGCTCGAATTCCTGGGTCTCCGAATGTTTTCAATGATATTGTGATCAATCAAGATTTCAAACACTTTTCTTCATTACCGGATGCAAACATTAATTCCTCAAGAGTTGGAATCATGTTGGAACGGTAAATTATCATCGATTGTTAAACTAACGAATAAAATAAAAAGGTAAACAACATAGTAACTGGAGAAAGAAAAACACGAGATAATAAACAAAAACATAGTAACTTTGAGGGGGGGATATCTATATAAATAAAATTGTAACCTCTGTCTGTAAATTTGTTTTTTATCGGGTTTTACTTTTTTGTGTGTTTTGCATCACAAGAAGACGTTTGAACCAGTTCGCAGAATTGTTGTCTGTCTGTTTGTTTGTTTGTTACCGCATCACGCAAAAATAGCTGGTCGATTTTTTAATGACTGGTCCAGCTTAAAATATAGGTTATATGGTGTATCTCAAAAAAAAATTGTGGGTGTTTGGGGGGGGGCACCGATTTGGTTTTTCAACGATAACTCTCGAGTAAATTAACTTAGCAAGTTCAAATTTGATATTTGTCACTTTCAATACAAGTATAAGATCAAGTTGGTAGATGAGCAAAATCAGGCCAAGAGGAGGGAATGTTGTGGGGGAGGGACCCGTAAAAGAAATCGCTGATTTCAAGCTAACGGTTGATTACATCGAAGAAGTCTAATAAGAAATGTTTTAGGAAAACAATTTCGGTAAATATTTTAAGAAAAATATTTAGGAAAATGTCTGTCTGTCTGTCTGTTTGTTTGTTTGTTACCGCATCACGCAAAAAAGACTCGTCAAATTTTTATGAAACTTGCAGCATATCTTTAGACTGGTCCAGCTTAAAATATATACTACTAGCGGAGACGCTCGGGAAAGTTTTCTTTTAAGTAGCAAACGATTTTTATTGCTAGGGGCAAGCGTTCCCCATTCCTTAATTACGCAAGAGATGCTTACATTAACATTTCCTATTTTATGCATTTTATTGCAAAGTGTTACCATTAATATAATTACGCATTAACGTCTTACTTCATATTCACATGGATAGATGTACACTCATTTCCAAAAGTCGAGCGACACGGCTCGGTCACGCCACACATAGTCCGGAGCTGAAAGTTCCGAGTATGTTGGTACCCATTGCTTGAGGGGAAGCAGGAGAGGGGAATGATAGTGAGGTGGAAGAGTGAGGAGGTGAGTTTCGAAGACAGGGTTGGCGTGCTGGAAGAAATGAACGGAATCAGAGCCTATGAGACAAAACCCATTGAACAGTGCGAGGGCATCCAATCCAACTCGGAAAATAGGAGTCTCGGTTGTTGCCTTCGCATGCCAAGGGTAACAAGAAAACCTCCGAGAGAAGGAGGCGTGTAAAAGGTTCGAAGTCCACAGTGATGTCTTACAATGGGATAGGGAAACATAAATGAATATGCCGCGGCTAGAAAGCACTTTCGGAAAAGATGCAATATTTTCATCTTTGTGAGCGTTATTAATGCGAAATGCTAGGCTGCACTTCACTTCGGAAAGCGTAAAAAATCATCAATGGGTCAAGGGCGAAAATTATATAATACTCCATAAATTAGGATAACAAATATGAAAAAGGTTGATTTAGTGGAGATCCTGAATGAGCATCTTCTGCCTTATGTCAGCAAGATAGTGCCAGACGGCGAAGACGTGGTAGTAATACAAGATAATTAATTCATCGTTAGATACGACCGGTGTAACTCGACAATTTTTTTGACCAGAACTGGAATATCAACGTTCTGCCCTGGCCAGCTCGCTCGCCGGAATAAAATTTTTATTCCACCGTACTGTATCACTCAAGCGTCAAGAAATTGTCAGCACGAAAATTGCTTTTTCGGGAGAACATTAGGAAATATTTACATCCTTTTTCCAGTCAGTTTTACCAAAACTCTAATAAATGGAAATTTATCACATGTAGCACTTTTCTCACAGATAGTGGATACATTTTATATTGACTTTATTTAAATTTTCGAATAAAAATTTTATTCTAGCAGCATTTAATAGGCAATGAAAGATTATTTAGTGTTTTATTTTAGTATTTAGTGAAGTCTCAGCCTGAGTCGATCACTCCTTGCATTCGACGGTTAATGAACCGTAAAATTTTCACATATTCGTGGCCGTCGTCCGATTGAGCCCCAGAGTTCCATAACATTCTCTTCAAGAGCGGCTGCCGTCCTCAACTTTCCTTCCGTCCACTCATTCACCATTATACCCCATAAGTTCTCAATGGGATTCATATCCGGCAAGCGAGCTGGCCAGGGCAGAACATTGATAATCCAGTTCTGGTCAAAAAAATTGTCGAGTTACACCGGTCGTATCTAACGATGAATTAATTATCTTGTATTACTACCACGTCTTCGATATCTGGCACTATCTGTCTGACATAAGGCAGAAGATACTCATTCAGGATCTCCACTAAATCAACCTCTCTCATTTTTGTTATCCTAATTTATGGAGTATTATATAATTTTTGCCCTTGACCCATTGATGATTTTTTACGCTTTCCGAAGTGAAGTGCAGCCTAGCTTTTCGCATTAATAACGCTCACAAAGATGAAAATACTGCATCTTTTCCGCAAGTGCTTTCTAGACGCGGAATATTCTTCATGTTCCCCTCTCTTCGAACCGTTTACACGCCTCCTTCTCTCGGAGGTTTTCTTGTTACCCTTGGCATGCGAAGGCAACCTCTCAGAGAGTCCTTTTTTCCGAGTTGGATTGGATGCTCTCGCACTGTTGAATGGCGTTTGTCTCACCGGCTCTGATTCCGTTCGTTTCTCCCTGCAAGCCTACCCAGGCTTCGAAACCCACCTCCTCACTCTTCCACCTCACTATCATTCCCCTCTCCTGCTTCCCCTGAAGCAATGGATACCAACATATTCGGAACTTTTAGCTCCGGCCTATGTGTGGCGTGACCGAGCCGTGTCGCTTCACTTTTGGAAATGACTGTACCTAAGCCTTTAAAGCAGCAATAAAATTAGGTGAATTATGTCAATACTGAAACGTAAACAATAAACAACCTCTTGGTTACCGAAAAATGTAAGTAGATGTATCGCTTTGTGTTGCGATAAATCTTTCAATGTTTATGGTAAAAGATAACAATGTTCTAATATTCCTTAAAAATCATTTGCCTCATTTGAAAAGTATTCATAGACTATATTTAGGCATGTATCCATTTGTACCCTATATCTTCTTCTACGGCGCGCCACGGTGTGGATAGCTTTAACTTTGAAGAGGACAACAATTAAGAAATTTAGCTTTGTTGCCGCCTGGAAAATGGTCATCTAATCCGATATTTTGGTTTTAAGGGAAAATTTCGAGCGATTTAGTACGTACTATGAGAAAACATGAACAGAATTAAAATATTCAGTCTTTCTTGCGTAAAATAAGCCATTTCCCGTGATCGTAAGTTAATATTTAGGTATATTTATAACCACATCAGTGAAGGGCTGCATGGCATTTTGGAGTTTCTCCACACCATTTCCCATGCATTCTTATGGAAATAGTATTTTGTTGACCCCATGGGGTATAAGAGACCCCACGGTCTGCAAACCTAGACCAAGTTCTTCCTTTGGTCCATGAGATGGCCCACAAAACATTTTAATTCGATAGCTTCAACGGTGTAAAAACGTATAAAGAACACACACACACATACACTCTCAAAATATTTATAGGATGTGGTGTATCTAAAAAAAAAATTAAGTGGGGGTTTATGGGCATCGATTTCGTTTTTCGACGATAACTCTCGAGTAAATTAACTTAGCAAGTTCAAATATGATATTTGTCACTTGCAATACAAGTATAAGATCAATCTCTTATATATTTATGAAAGTTTGTTTGTTTATGCATCTACATATTTCCATACAGTTAAAGCTATAATAATGAAACTTTCAACAAATACTTTCTTCACAAATGGGAAGGTCGTAGGCTACTTTTTAGTGTTTTATATTAATTGTACAAAAAGGAAAATAACTTTGCATGCTAATGCACTGCCATCTAGAGGTGAGTCAGAAAGAACGGGACAGTTCTTTTCGAACTGTTCTGATGCCTAAACTGTTCAATAAAATAACTGTTCTCATAAACTTCCTGATCTCAAAGAACAGGTAAGCCTACATCTTATACATTGTGAGAAAGGTGGGAAACGACTACTTCCTTATCCGTAATTGGACGGCGGGGACTGATTAAAGTACGCGTATTTTCCCATGTCGTACTATTGATTTGAATCAAATTTGGTACGATTGTGGAGGGCTCCCAGAAATAATTCATACGTGGTTTTTGTTTCTCTCTGACCGTTTTATTCAAAACGGCGGCAGAACGAATTCTTAAAAACCATGTATCATCTAGAATTCCGATCGGATTTGAAACAAATTTCCCCGAGCAACGCCGGGAATTTCTGCTAGTAATCAATATAATACACTTTGGCCATTGCAAATTGAAGAATTAAAAGATTTAATAATAATATGTATGAATGTAAAAGTTTACGAATATTTGTTTACATTTTCATAACCATTGCTAAAAAAGTGCAAGTGTAGTTATATTTGTTGTAGTCAATTACCATTTAATTTCTGTCAGAATACTATAATATTTTAAAATATTAGCATCTGATTTACAAATATTATGTCCAAAATGTATCTTAAATACTCTTGTACCCATTCATGCCCAGTTTTCCAATATTGGAACAGAATTTCTCTAACGCTATCCTCTAAAATAATTTAAAAAATGATAGTTTATATAACTAGTCAAGAATTAATAAAAATAAACTAAAATTACCAAATTTACAGAAAAACAATTAATTCGGGCAAGAACGGGTTAAAAGTAACTGTTTATTTTACAAGTTTTACTCATTAAAATAAAAATAATATACTAGTCGATATGAAAATCGCCTAATTTATACTGTATGATTAAAGTGCATTATTCCTACTTGTTATCCGTGACGGGGATGGGGGGATTGGGGATGGGGGGATTGGGGAGGGGGGGGGGGGGCAGAATGATTCCGCTACGCCACTAGTAAACACTATTGCATTCAAATAAGAAATATATGATTTAAATCGGAAGCGTTACATTCCTACAAAAATAAATATCTATCTTTCAAAACTAAGAACTAATGGGTGTAACAGCGATAAAACTAGAGTTTGTCTTTCGTAACGCGTTAGAAACATCGAATTATTAGGACGTGGACCCTCGCACATTCAGAAGCAAAGTAATTCGAGATGAAGTTTGCTAATAACTTGGAAAGCGGTATATTTCACACAGCCCAACACTTTAGAAACACTTGGAAGACAATCCCCGTACATATCCCCTATTACTCCTCCTCCTCTCTCCCTATTAGGACCCGCATAGCGTAAATCGCCATCCGATGGCACAATTTCGTCGAGGGCTGGAAATGTTCAAGCCTCGCGACATTTCCCTGAAAGAATTCAATACCGTGTCATCCTCGCAAACACCTCGTTAGTTTTTTAAGTGAGATTTTGATAAAGGACTAATTTTATCCTCATTAGAGCTCAAAACGAAGGGCGAGAGAGAGAGAGACGACGTCGGTTATTTCCGTAAAAAACTCCCATCGAGGACGGAGTGAGAAGTGGAGAAAGAGGGAGGAGGAAGAGGGGAGGAGGAGAGGCGACATCTCTTCCAGTCCTTCTTCTCCTCTACCTTTTACTCCCCCCTTTCTCCTCCCTCTCCTATCGGAAAATTCTCATTAAATTTCCGAATGAATGTGACGACTTTTGAATTGTGATTTTGGCCGCAGAGGGTGCGCTCTCGCCTCTCTCTGACCGAAACTTATTCTCCTCGCCACCCACCACGCCCCCTTCACCCACGAGGAAAACTTAATCGTTTTTCCTTCCTCAAGCCCTTCTCACGTTTGAAGATAGTAGTTCTAAAAGGGGAAAACACGTCTTTCTCATAAAAATATTACAATCGTCGAAATGCAATGCAAATCTTAAAACAAGTCATATTTTGTTCTTAAGTCGCTTAATAAATACAGAATCGTCAAAAGAGTGAATGCGACACAAATCTGATGAGGAGCTCCCTCGAGAGAAATAGAAAACGAGCGTCATTTTATTTTTTAAAAACTTGTAGGAGCGTTTGCCAGTTAATTGTTCAACGAACGTTCAACGTATTAAGGAAGGCGTTGGGCCCGTTGATAAGAGCGGACAGTTGCATAATTAATGGGATTGCACGATCAACGTTCGGAGAATATTTTTATTCGCTACGTAATTAGAAGGCCAGTCGGAGGCAATTTTGGATGCCACCCATTAAGGAGAGAAAAGAGTGAGGAGAAAAAGAGGGAAGGGGTTGGATCTGGGTTGGAAGTTGGAAGGAGTTGGAGGAAGGGAAGGAGCTGTGAAAGGAAGAGGAGAGGAAGAAAGGGGAGAAGGATTGGGATGCGAAAGGAAAATGAGGCGAGTGAATTCCGAAGGTGGAACGAGGGGGAAAGGGGAGGAATGGAATAGGACGGCAAGAATTCTAGGAATAAGATGTATGGGGATTTGAGGAAAACCTATGAGATTGGAGGCAAGAGGAGACGGAATGAAGGCTAGAAGGTAAATAACTGACTGTTATTGGAACGATAAGAACCATTCCTACATCCATCCAATTAAGATGTATCGGAGAAATACGTTCCTTAAATTATTAGCCACCAGATTGGAGAGAGAGAGAGAGGTGGACGGAAAAGTGGGGAGATGGCAGGAAAGGAGAATGCGGATGAATGTGAAAGGAGGATGAGATGGTAATGAATGATGGGATAAAAGACAAGGAAAAATGCAGGTGACACTAAACAGAAGGATAGGACGAGTGTGAACGGGAACGGAGATTTTGAATCGAAAGTGTGGAGATGTGAGCGGGAAAAAGGAAGAGCGAGCGAGGGAGAAGAGAGAGCGTGGGATTATACGATTTTCTTTTGCTATATTTTAATGGAAGAGAAACTTGGTAGTTCTGATTGGATGACATTAATCTTTTCTGAAATATTTGTTCTTTTCTTTCATGTTAACGATAATTCATACGAAGCCGTACGACTATAAAAATACTATAATTCGCGTAAAGACAAACATCCGGTCAAACGAAACTTCGGAAGTTTATGATTATGGCTAAAAAAAAACGTGCTTAAAATGAAAATGAATGGAGAAGAGCGAAAGGCGAGAGAATGGAAAGTGAGAGGGGAATATGGAGGGAGAATGAGGAGAGGGATGAAAGGAAGTGGAATGGAAAGAGACAGCGAACGGGGAGGAAAAGAGAGAAATATTGAAGAGAGGGAAAGAGTATTATATGAGGGACCCTCTATAATGACGCTAGCCCTATGCACCCTGCCTCTAAATTCACGCCTTCCCCTCGGTAACCTCCACCTCTTCCTCCGTAAGCATGGAATAGTACGCGAGAACGCCCACGCATTCATCCTGTCATGCGTGTGCGTCCAGCGCCCTCCTCTTTAGGCCTCAGCTGTATGTCATTTCCTTATCTTCTACCCTCCGTCATGCACGTACACCCCATTTCCATCCCATATTTCCATCCCACGCGGCGGATTATCTCGTGCTTCGTGTACTCTATTCCTCCTCATTCCCATCCGCAATCCTCATTCCGCTCAAACACCCTCTTTACTTTTCCCTCTCTCTCTTCCCACTGCTTACAGAATATGCATAGAGAAGAGGATCGCTTGCCGTATCGATTCGCTTTTAATTCCCTGACTTTTCACTTTTGTGGAAGCGAAGGGTTCGACGCCAGCTCGTGTCTTCTAATATTTAAATCTGCCTTGCGACATTTCCACAAACACACTGAGCGGGAGAATGCATTCAATGGCACCTTTAATGCCATTCAATCTTTCCTGCTTTTCAATAACGTAGTGCGTAGAAAAATTACTATGGCATAAGGAAAGGATTAAGGCAGGAAATAAATTTCAAGTGAGAGATAACAATTGGTGATTTGTAGGCGGATTATTTTTTTTCTGCACAACATCAAGAATTATGTACGTATACGTGAATGCTGAAGATAAAATGGACAGATACGGTGAAAAACGAGGAAGTACTACGAAGAATAGGAGAAAAGCAAACGATTGTACAGACTATCAGAAAGAGAAATGCGAACTGGATTGGACATTACCTCATAAGAGAGCATGATTAAAGAAGTGCTAGAAGGAAAATTGGATGGAAAAGGAGAAAGAGGTAGGAAAAGGTTTCAGCTAATAGACGACTTGAAAGGGAAAGAGAGCTATCAAGACCTGAAGAAGACTGCGGAAAATTTATTAAGTATTGAGCAAATACAGGTATAAACCCCAATTATATGTGATATAATAATCGGAGTATATGGACAACCAAGTTTAACCTTGAATAATCACGGGCCTATCTACAGGAGACTACTTATGATGATGTGAAGGTAAATATTTGGGTGTATTAAGGGTTCTGTGAGCATTAATATGGTTATTGTTTTTAAGAGCTAGGGCCTCCGTCCCTGCTGGCTTCGCTCGACAATCCCTCGGCTAGCTGAAACCCTCCTTCCAACCAACCCAACCATTTTTACTTTCTCCATACGTAGTACTGGGCAAGTATTGTATTCACGAAAAAAATCGACTTCGAGATTTCAACGGATATACACGTTTTGAGGTCCCTAGAACACGTTTAGACTATTTTCGGAATGATGTCTGTGTGCGTGTGTGTATGTTAGTGTGGGCGCTCTAACTCAAAAAGTACTTGCTAACAATTTAGCATGAGCACAAGGAACTGATTAGCTTTTGGACAACACCGCTTCACCGGAAGTCGAGGTTTATTCGAAACCCGCAGTGGCGCGTCATGGCTCTCAGAGGCCCTAGACAAAATAAATTTGGGGCCCTACTCCCTACCTAAATAATGTTTAAAAATCTGATGTGGCCAACACATAGGGTGACCATATTCACATAAGGGAAAAACGGGACATTTACCGGAATTTATTAGAAAAAAACGGGACAAAAGAGGACAATTTTTAGCCAAATTTGCTTTATCATGATGGACGTTTCTAAACTTAAAAATGCATCCTTTGAATGTTTTTTCAAATTCTGTGCACAGGAAAATCATCGAATCGTAATAATATATTATATGTTTGCAATTCATGCTCAACATCTTTACTGACCATAATCCTAAGAGATAATAATTGGTAATTTTCCATATTCCATAATACAAGAAATAGGACTGAGCAAGTTAAAATAACATTAGACATTTTTCGGTAAAGCATTATCAATTCTTGCCATAATGAGCCATGTTTTCTTCATTTCAGCATCTTTTGGGAATAAATGCAGCGAAATGCCTTCTCCTGTATAATTAGAACATTGTGGCACGCTACAAACCTTCATCGAAGTATTTTCTCTTTGGCGAAGCACATTTGAGCAAAATATGTATATTTAAGGGATGATATCGAGCTAAATTACCAAACTCAACCCTAAACTCGGACAAATATGATCACAATTAAGCCAACGGGCTACACAACAAACATTTCTAGCAGACAGATCTAGAACAGCGCCCTACTTTCACAACCATGACACACAACGATAGTGCTGCCGCCATCGGCACTTGGACCCTCGAATTACCTTTGACTGTATGTCCTTAATATCAAATTTCATGAAAATCCGTTCAGTAGAAACCGAGAACGAACATGCGGACGGACGGATAGACGGACGGACAGACGGACGATATTAGGCGCTGACGCTGGAAGCGAAACGCGCCTAAAAATTGGTGCCATTTCTCAATGCATGACTTGGAGATCCATTTTGCATTATCATTTTCCATTTGTTGACGTATTTTTTTTATAAATAGAGAACTGAGGAAAAATATCATTTTCAGATACTTCAATTCCCAAATCAAACAAAATTGATTTTTGTACTTGTTCCCATGATAGTACGTTTTCTAACAGCATCCAATCAAATATTTTGTATTTGTTCAGTGGTTTACACCAATCTTTTGAATAAGTTATAATTGATCGATGGCAGTCATTAACTTCATTAGTAAACAAAGTTTTCTGTCTTTCGGATACTTAATTTTTCTCAAATATTTCTGTTACACTAGACGGAATGAAATTTTCGTCTATCCTTTCTCGATTTAAACTAATCGTTTCTTCTACATATTTTTCTTCAATTACAGAAATTTCTTCTTTCTCAATGTTACTAATTTGATTATGAATAAGACTAAACACAGATTAAGCAAAATGTAAATAACACTCATTTAAAGGATCATTGATAAAATCTTTCAAAATATTTTGGAGCCTTTTCGGACCTTTTGCAGTATTTGTCCCCCAGGCTCTATTCTAGCTTTCATCTTTGAGATATTTCATTGGGCAAACGATCAATCTCGACTAATTAAATTTTTAATTCAGCCTTTGTAGAAAAATAGTACACTAACAATGAAACAGTTTTTTCTGCCTTGTGGTTACTGGTATCAGTATATATATTTAAAAAATCTGCGTTTTTTAAATCCTTCAGCATTTCTTTAAACCAAAAAGGAGCAATAACACCTTTGATTAATGCCACAGTTTTAGATCTTCCACATGAAAATTTTGCGGCAATGTTCGAGTCAAAAAAATGTTACAAAACAGTTTGTTATTACAGTCGGAATATCGAAAGGACATTTGATGTATAAGAATATGATAGGCCATAGTCAGTTCACTCATCATTACACTGTTATATGAAATAACTACTAATAATTTTTTATGTTACTAGACAACTTGAAATAGCACGTTGATGTTTTTGTGATTTAATATGTTGATGTACCTATATCTGATTTTTCGCCGTGGCCGACATTTATGCAGGGGTTATGCAGAATACATTTGTATTCCTCAACATTACTCCCTATCTTAATGAAACTCCATTCTTTCTCATATTCTTCTTTATAATTGCATGGTCTTTTTGCCATTTTATACTAAAAGAAAGGATTTTTAAAATTAAAAAGAGAAATAACAAAAGCATATTTAAAACTATTCTGAACATAATAAGAAAGGCATGGAAGATGAATAATAGGCTGTGCCAAAAATGAAAAAATTGGAAAATTTATAGCGACAACAAGTAAAAAGTTTTCTTTTGATGCAAAAACGCTCCTTGCAAAATTTGGTGGAAATCAGATTACTTTTAGAGGTCGCTATTTTGTTTAAAAATTTCTATTTTTATGCGAGAATATCATTGTCACATATTCCTTCATATCTCGTCACCTGTAAGACCTACAGAAAATTTTGTTTAATGTGTTCAGTGCGGCAGGGATATTGCTGCCCCCTACCTATACCCTTCCCCACCCCTCTCCCTCCGCTCCTCCCTCACCCGCCGTTTTCTGTCCGTCCGAGATGCAAGTCTGTGCCTGTCCGGCACTCGCTCTTGCTGCTTCCTGTAAATATCCGTCATGCTAGTAGTATCTCGTGCGCATTTCTGCAGTCGTGCTTAACATGCAGCGGAGGAGTGACACCGAAGTTTGGCTCATAGGCCAGCTGAATGATAAAATATTAGGATGTAAGCTTGCATCAACCCGTCAAGTGTTACAGTTGTTCTTCCACCGCCACAACACACTGAAAGAGACACTAAGGGACAGTACTAGGCATGCCGTTGAAGAAGCTGTCAACTTCTGTAATAAGGCCAGGATACCAACGCAGACGGTGAGTCGTGCATCCGACAAGTTGCTCATAGTCCACAAACGATGGACTCACCTAAAGAAAAACCGAAACAATCAGTCTGAAACTCAGAGAGCTCATAGAGAGGATTTCACTAAAGATGTGGACTGTTTATTTGATATTGCTCATGAAAATGCCTTGACACTGATGACTGTTAATGAAGACTAGGAATTAGTCCTTTCGCAAAGGTAAATTCCAGGCTGCAGATCAGGAAATGCTAGATTCCATACCCTATGCAGATGATGTGATACTGTTTTTCAAGGAACAGCTTGAGGTGAGATAAATTTTCAATTTTGGACTTCGTCATTATATTTTCCAAAAATTAAAGGTTCCTAATAGGAATTATGATCTTTTCATTTGATTTTTATAGGGTTTCCAGCCACTCGATGATTATAAAGAGCATTTAGAGCTCACAATCATCTGTCTTGGTGGAGTGCCTCCCAATGGTGTCAATTTAAAGCAGCCCAGGGCGTTTCACAGAGCACATTGGATGGCCAAGGCAATATGTGTTCTGAAAATTTGTCTCTTTAGGGCAGAATTTCACCTTGCAAGAGGAGAAGATGTATTCCGAGCGTTAACTGTTTTTATTGTTTCCACCTATGTCGAGTTCTGGTTCACATCTGCTGCAGCTGTGAGGGCTCCGGACAATGATCTACACATGCTGAAACAATTGAAGAAGGAAGCTGGGCGGTCACGCATGTGGAAGGCAGCCTATGACAAATTTTCGAACCATCTATGGTACCTGAAATGGTTCCCCTTGCATTGCTTGACATCACGGTGACAAACGAAGCGAAAAAAAAGATAGTGGAGGCTTTTCGGGAGAGGGATGGCCTGGAAAATCCACCAAAGAAAGCTTTCATAAGGGAAGGCGATGTGGATGTGGATTGTCTGGAGCTCCACGATTTTGCCAGCCTTGGTATTTCTCCTGCATTTATGGACACTGAGCAGACAGAATGAGAGTCACATGATAGCTTTAAGGAATCTCTTCGCAAACTGCAGCGCAGAAAGAGGTGTGGGTCTAATAAAAATGTACAATACCATTCTTACAAAGGGAGAAGAGGATAAACAGGCTCTTCTTCAGACTGTAGCGGAGCACAAGAAGGCCTTTCCAAAGTGTACTAAAGCTAAACAGTCGTGAAAATTAGCAAAATATTTTGTGTATTATGTGACGTTTCACAAGTTTTTCTTACATTTTGTTTTATATTTTTGAACTTCTTGACATTAAGTAGCATAAAATATGTATTAAGTATCATATATTACCAATCCAAAACTCATGTATTGAATAATGGGACTGTTTAAGCTTTCCAGCTGGAAAAAACGTGTTTGCCCCTTTGAGGTAGGCAATCGAAAAATCTAAAACAAGTCCCTCAAAACCAGTATGGCACAAAATCGATAGAACACCTCAAAACTAACAATTTACCTTCTCAAAAATTTACTGCAGGTCTTATTGGTGAAGAGATATCAAGGAATATGTGACAATGGTATTCTCGCATAAAAACTTAAACTTGGAAACAAAATAGCGACCTCTAAAAGTAATCTGATTTCCATCAAGTTTTGCAAGGAGTGTTTTTGCATCAAAAGGAAACTTTTTAGGGGTTGTCGCGGTGAATTTTTGGAAATTTTTCATTTTTGGCATTTTTGAATAACACACGCAATGTATAATCGAAAATAATGATAAGTGAACTAATACGGCGAAAATTATCGAGGAATAGTAGAATTTTTTTAACCTTTCAAAAAGAGCTGCTGTGCTGTGTTGCGATTTCGACCTTACTGTTAAAATGATGAAATATAAAGCGGAACAAATTTAGTTAGCCGTGTTCGAAAACAATCTTTGGCGAGTCATCCAAAGCATACATTTGATTCGAAGAGATAAAAACGTCAAGACAGATTGTCACAATTCACGCCACATACACAATAGGAGGTTGCCCTATTACTTACGTACGCAAGTAATATATATTTTTGATGCTATGTACGTAATATATTATTACGGAAAAGGTATCGACCAGAGATAAAAAGACTTGAAAATATTAGTTTTACGAAGGTGCGCCTATTTTACTCGCTTCATATAGAAGAGAGCGCGAATATAGTAGAATTTTTGCTATTAACTATAATTAACACTTTTTATAGCTGTTTAATAATCGATTCTTTGGAAAATATTAAAAATACGTCCCGGCAAAATTTTTCTGGACACCGGGACAAAGTGTGAAATACGGGGCATGTCCCGTAAAAACGGGACGTCTGGTCACCCTATGTATACTGAAAATTAAGAAATAGTTAAATATCTCCGAAATAGAAAGGTATAATAAAATTTGTTTCAAACAAAACCTGGAAGAAATATTTTTCTCTACAACTCACGAAGATTAGCAATAACGACGTTTTTAAGGATTTATTTGACGGAAACCGAAAAAACCGATTATTTTTTATAAATATTTCCTAAACAATAACTGCTATAGAAAATTGTTTCAAATGAAAGTTGTAGGAAATTATATTCTCTATAACCTTTGTATAGGATTGTATATAGAATAATGATTTCAGACTATTTTCGGAATGATGTCTGTTTGTGTGTGTATGTTAGTTTGGACGCTCTAACTCAAAAGGTACGTGCCATATCGTTAACACGCATCATATATAACACTTTAACATAAGCCTAAAGAACTGATTAGTTTTTCGACAATAACGGGTAACCGAAAGTCGAGGTTTATTAGAAACACGTTTCGGTTTTTGCGATATTACTTCGTTAAAATACCATTACTGTATTTGCAAATATATGCAGAAGTTATAGAGAATGTAATTTCCTACGTCTTTCATTTGAAACAATTTTCTATTGTAGTTACTGTTTAGGAGTTATTTATAAATAACGGGTTTTTCGGTTTTCTCCTTAAAAACATCGTTATTGGTAATCTTCGTGAGGACGAAAGTTGTAGAGAATAATATTACTTCCAAGTATTTTTTGAAACAAATTTCGTAGAACTATCCATTTCGGAGATATTTTGGTTGTTACTTTCTCCATACGTAGTAATGGGAAAGTATTGTATTCATGAAAAAAATAGACTTCGAGATTTCAACGGAAAAACATGCTTTGAGGTCCCAAGAACACGTTTAGACTATTTTTTGAATGATGTCTGTGTGTGTGTGTATGCTAGTGTGGGCGCTCTATCTCAAAAAGTACGTGCCATATCTTTACCAAACTTCATATATAACACTGTAACATGAGCATAAAGAATTGATTAGTTTTTCGACAACAACGGGTATCCGGAAGTCGAGGTTTATTCGAAACCCGATTCGGTTTTTGTGATATTTGTTCGTTAAAATATCATCATTGTATTTACAATTCTATACAAAAGTTATAGAGAATGTAATTGTCTACAACTTTCATTTGAAACAATTTTCTATTGTAGTCATTGTATAGGAGTTATTACTCTATTTGCAATTTTAAACAAAAGTTATAGAGAATGTAATTTCCTACAACTTTCATTTGAAACAATTTTCTATTGTAGTTACTGTTTAGGAGTTATATAGAAATAACCGGTTTTTTTGTTTTCTCCTTAAAAAGGACGTCATTGGTAATCTTCGTCAGGACCAAAGTTGTAGAGATTAATATTTCTTCCAAGTTTTTTTTAAAACAAATTTTCGTAGGACCATCCATTTCGGAGATATTTTGCTTTTTACTTTCTCCATACGTAGTAATGGGAAAGTATTTTATTCATGAAAAAAATCGACTTCGAGGTTTCAACGGAAATACATGTTTTGAGGTTACTAGAACACGTTTAGACTATTTTCGGGATGATGTCAGTGTCTGTGTGTGTATGTTAGTTTGGGCGCCCTAACTCAAAAGTTACCTGCCATATCTTTACCAAACTTCATATATAACACTTTAACATGAGCATAAAGAACTGATTAGTTTTTCGAAAATAACGGGTAACCGGAAGTCGAGGTTTATTCGAAACCCGGATTGACTTTTGCGAAATTTGTTCGTTAAAACATCATTATTGTATTTATAATTCTATACAACGGTTATAGAAAATGTAATTTCCTACAACTTTCTTTTGAAACAATTTTCTATTGTAGTTATTGTTTAGGAGTTATTAATAAATAACCGGTATTTAGGTTTTCTCCTTATAAACATCCTTATTGGTAATCTTCGTATGGACCAAAGTTGTAGAGAATAATATTTCTTCCAAGTATTCTTTGAAACAAATTTTCGTAGAACCATTCATTTCTGAGGTATTTTGGTTGTTACTTTCTCCATACGTAGTAATGGGAAAGTATTCTATTCATGAAAAAAATCGACTTCGAGATTTCAACGGAAATACTTGTTTTGAGGTCCCAAGAACACGTTTAGACTATTTTCGGAATGATGTCTGTGTATGTATGTTAGTTTGGGCGCTCTAACTCAAAAGTGCGTGCCATATCGTTACCAAACATCATATATAACACTTTAACATGAGCCTAAAGAACTGGTTAGTTTTTCGACAATAACGGGTAACCCAAAGTCGAGGTTTATCGAAACACGATTCGGTTTTTCCGATATTTCTTCGTTAAAAAATCTTTACTGGATTTGCAATTCTATACAAACATTATAGATAATGTAATTTCCTACAAACTTCATTTGAAAGAATTTTCCATAGCGGTTATAGTTTAGAAGTTATTTATAAATAACCGGTTTTTCGGTTTCCGTTAAATATCTCCTTAAAAACATCGTTATTAGTAATCTTCGTAAGGACCAAAGTTGTAGAGAATAATATTTCTTCCAAGTTTTGTTTGAAACAAATTTTCGTAGAACCATCCATTTCGGAGATCTTTTGCTTTTCCTTAATTTGCAGTATACAGCGCCACCACCATGTAGCGGTGCATTATGTAAGCATATGCAAAATTTACGTAATATACGGCAATAAGGACGACTGTATACTTTTACTATACGAAATAATAATTTTGCCTTATAATGCTATTCATAAAAAGAATTTAAAATCTATACCCCAAATATGGAGAAAGTCATGTGTTGGCCACATCAGATTTTTTGTTTAAGGTCTCCAAATAGTGGAGCAATATTCCAATTTACTACGTACTAGAGAATTAAATAACAAAGTCAAAGCACCCGGATTATTGAAATCATGATTACATCTTAAAATAAATCCAACTGTTTTGTAAGCTGAGGAAATAGTATTTTGAATATGAGGTTTAATGATAAATTGTTACAGCCGAGAATTCGTAAAATGTGTGTTCGTTGCATTCGTTACAATTATTTTTAAAAAATCGATTTGACGTTTTCCGTCAAATATCTCCTTAAAAACATCGTTATTGGTAATCTTCGTGAGAGCCAAATTTGTAGAGAATAATTTTTCTTCCAAGTTTTGTTTGAAACAAATTTTCGTATAACCATCCATTTCGGAGATATTTTGCTTTTTCTTAATTTGCAGTATATAGCGCCACCACCATGTAGTGGTGAATTCTGTAAACATATTCAAAATATAGCTAATTTACAGCAATAAGGACGACTGTTTTCTTTAAGATACGAAATAATAATTTGCCTTACAATGTTATTCATAGTAATTTAAATATCTATACCCTAAATATGGAGAAAGTCATGTTTTGGCCACGTCAGATATTTTTTAAACTCTTCTTCCAACCAACCCAAACCCAACCATTTTTTCGAAGCCCTTACAACTAAGCAAACCATTATTTTAAGGGCATTTTTCCATCTCAACTCTACTTAGTTTAGGAAACCCAATTTTCTATCGAACATAACAAAAGAGTAACGAAAAACCCAGTTATTTTACGAGCGGGCACGCTTTCCACTCTTCACCGTGAATTTCAACAATCAGGTGTTTCGTTTGAATGGGACTTTTCTAATTCGATAGAATATATGGAGTGCACAGTTAACATCTGATTTGTTCCATGTTATTTGCATCGTCGAGTTTCTACGAATTATTAAAATGAACCATTTAAGATTTTAAATACGGATTTAAAAAATCTAAAGAAAACTATTAAAGATGTAGCCGCATAGTAAGGAAAACAAATTTTCCACTTTTCACGCACGACCTAGCTACAAAAACCACAATATGCTAGGACGGACGGTTGTCGAGTTATAAGCGAAAAACAGGTTTTTTAGAATTTCCATTTGTTGCTGTACTTAAAACCAAACATACTGGGTTTTCAGATATTTCCTGTTAATTTTGCACCAAGACCTATGTTTTTGCCAAATTTTAAGTTTATAAGTAACTCAGAATTTTGTCTTTCAGTGAGTCGTCGCAAATTAAAGGCTCGCGCGCGTCAGATTTTCTTTAGAATAGAGATATAACGCCTAATATGTTGATTTGACCTAATATCACCCCGATACATAATTGTGGAAAATGATATGATATAATGCAATTTAAAATGGCAGATAAATTTCATGAAAAACAACAAATATTTCTTTCGCTTTATCATGGATGATTTAGGCGTTGAAGTATTATATTACCTTTAACCCCTCTACGACGGAGGAGGATTTAATAATTCCCTCGTGAACGCACGAAGGAGATTTTAAAAAACCACGAAAAATTTGCGAAAACAGGCGAAATTTGGAAGAATTTTAAAAAATCATAGCTTTTGATGTTTTCTCTTTATTTTGATGAAATTTTTTATATACTTACATAAAAGACAACATTTTAAAACAGTATCATTTAAAATATCATGCGTCACACACAAACATTGCTACAAAGAAGCGAATTAACAGTAATGGCTTAATTTTACGGTAAGCGTTCGCGGTTTATATAACTTTCAGCATTGCATGAATTATGAAAGGTATTGACAGGAAATCTTATTCATGGAAACATTTAAACATTACTAAATATTTCATTCGCCGAATGTAACTATCTAAACCAATTAGGTGAAAAGGTTGTCGCATGTCAACTTTTCCATGTCTTGACTGGAAATTTTTAACTAAATGTTGAATTTATGAATTTTTAAAGGCGTTTCATTAATAATATAGACGTATTAGTTACGAAGACATCATTTATAATCATTACAGAAGTTACATCGAAAAAATAGTTACATTTACTTCATTAGAAGCGGAGATATGATCATAAATGATTTTGGACGTAGAGTACGTCAATTTTTCAAAAGATACTTGTTAGTTCACAAGTATTTAACCTATTTTTTTAGAAAGGATCTGTAGTATTTCTCTGTTCTAGCGATTGTTTCGACATATTTCCTCGTACACTCTGATCTAACATTACGTTCACTAACACCGATAGGGACGACTGTGCCGCGTACGTCTTCAACGAATTCGGAGCTTTTGAACTTTTCAAATAGTTTCCTTTTGTATTCAATTCTTCTACTCTTCAACGTCAGTCATTTTAGATGCCTCAATATCTCTGATACACTCGCGTCAAACTGATATTCTCCTGCTACAAATCTAGCTGCTCAGGCAGAATGATTTTTTCCACTTGAGAAGGTAATCTTTCCCTTTACCTAATTTGAAAAGCTAAATAAATCATTTCTCGTGCATTGAAAAGCGATTTTTAGATGCAGAAAACCGTAATTTTCTTGGAAATGTGAATTTCATCGCAAATTTCACGTTGATTATAAAATGTTAGACCAATACTACAATTACAATTCATGCATTTCTAAAAAGGCCAAAGTTTCCTCTATCAAAATACATATAGATTATTCTGATTGACGAATCTCCCTTCCGTAATTAGACAAAAGAATGTGCTGGCGCACCGAATTTTAGGGGCAAAAAGGAAAATTTCATTTCAAACTTTCACGTAGATTATAAAAACTATACTAAAATTGCAAGATATGCATTACTACAAAGGTCAAAGCTTCCTCTTTCAAAATATATGAAGATTATTAAGATTTACGAATACAACTTGCGTCAGTAGACAATTAATTTTGGTGGCGCACCGTATTTTCTGCGCAAAAATGTAAATTTCATCACAAAAGTTAACGTAGATTATAAAATACAGAAACAAAAGTAAAATTATTGGACATGCATTACAGGAAAGTACACAGCTTCCTCTATCAAACGCATATAGCTTATTCAGATTGACGAATCTCCCTTGCGTAATTAGACAAAAGAATGTGCTGGCGCACCGAATTTTCGGGATAAAAACGAAAATTTCATTGCAAACTTTCATGTAGATTATAAAAACTATATTAAAATTACAAGATATGCATTACTAGAAAGGTCAAAGCTTCCTTTTCCAAAATATATAAAGGTTATTAAGATTTACGAATATACCTTGCGTCAATATACAATAAAATATGCGCGCTTCAAGAAATCGATGAACTACTCAAGGCTAATGGTTTGAGTCTGAGCGAACTTAAACTGCCAGTTGTAAATCTATCTTCAGCTATTCTGAATTTATATTCCTTTGACATTAGAGGAGAGCAAGCAAAAGCCAGTACAAATACAGAAAAACTTAACAATGGGCAACGAATGGCTGTTGAAACAGCACTGGATGCAATATATGGTAATCAAAGAGGGAGACCGAAATGTTTTTTTAGACGGACCTGCAGGCACAGGAAAAACATTCGTTTACTCAACACTACTACATGTAACCAGAGGAAAGGGAGATCAAGCTACCGCCGTAGCTTCAACTGGAATAGCAGCTACTCTATTACTTGGAGGAAGAACTGCTCACTCGATTTTCAAAATACCACTGATCCTGAATGCTACTTCTACTTGTAATTAAAAGCAAAACACACCCGACGAAAAAGCACTCTTAGATACAAAATTAATAATATGGAATGAAGCTCCAATGAGGCATATGCACGCCTTCCTTGCTGTAGATAGACTTCTCAAAGATCTAACAAAATATACCGAATTCTTCGGTGATAAAATCATCTTACTGGGAGGGGATTTCCGTCAAGTCTTGCCTGTAATATTGAGAGGTTCACGATCTCTGACTGATGCCAGCTGTTTGAAGAGACATCACCTTTGGTCTGAACTTCATGTAATGAAATTCATCCGAAACATACGCGCTCTTGATACTGATAGAGAATTTGCAAAATGGCTTTTAGAAGTAGGCGAAGGCAATAACAGAGAAATAATTAAATTACTTCAAAGATGCTATCCACACACACAAGATCCAGTTGAAGAACTGTATGGTGATATAGATTTCACTACAGTCACCCCTCAGCAGCTTAAAGGAAGAGCAATTCTCAGTGTAACGAATGAAGTATCACTTGAACTCAGCAATTGCGTACTTGAGCGTATATCAGAAGATGAGGTAGTTTACGAAAGTGTAGACATTATCGTGAGTGAACATACTGAATATCAACTTGCATACCCTGAGGAAATTTTGAGCAGTCTAATGCCAACTGGAATGCCACCTCACAAACTGAAATTGAAGCCAGGAGCTGTGATCATGTTAATTAGAAATATAGTACCCTCTAAAGGTCTGCGCAATGGGACGCGACTCACAGTTTTACGATTGCAACGTAACATAATCGAAGCATCAGTTATAAATTCAGTTAATACAGAAACTGATCTAATACCCCGAATACCACTTATCCCATTAGACACTAACATGCCTTTTAAATTGAGGCGAAAGCAATTCCCTATACGATTGGCTTTTTCTATGACTAACAAAAAGTCGCAGGGTCAGACTTTTGACAAAATCAATCTTTACTTACCAAAACCAGTTTTTAGTCATGGTCAACTATACGGTCTCACACGAGTAAGATCATTTGCCCATAATTATTGTATCAGCAAATCAAGAGATCGAACATTGTCTGTATAAAGAAATTTATGATTCTGAGCAATACAGTTAGACTAGCTCGCAGATGCTCTGCGCGGGTAAAGCTAGTTATACATTAATTCTCTCAAATAATGTCTTTCCATTTAGATAGTGCTTATGTAAATTAGAAGTTGAATAAAAATTCAATAACATCGAATGATTTTTCAATCAGTTTATATTATTGCAATCATAACAACACCTCCATTTATATATATTTGTTATTTTTAAATTATTTTCCATCAAGACTCGAACTCGGGATATGTACCACCCCAAACATTGTCAATGGTCTGACACAGATGACGCACCGTCCAAAAACAAAGATGTCCATTGATGATAATAATAAAATATGAACAAAATGAAACGTAAGGTTTAAAAAATAACGGGAGAGGAAGAAATAAAATAAAAATATGAAAAAATAATTAAATAAAAAAAATAATGAAACTAATAAAAACAAAAAAATAATAAAAATGAATAGGTAACACACAAAATAATATTAATAAAAACTAATAAAATAAACAAAATAAAAATAATAAAAATTAATACCATAAAAACAAAATAAAAATAATACAAACATAAAATAACAGTAATAAAAAATAATTACTCCTGCTATAATGGCCATCTCTGCCTAATATTTTCAGAAAATTCATAACTTGATTCCCTCTCTTGCCACTCGATGGGGGTGTACTCAAGTGGTTACGTCGTTAGACAAATACACCCATATACCCTAATGAAAGCACGGCTTACGGCCAATTCACCGACCACAATTCACCGATTCACAATTCAACGAAACCACAATTAACCGAATCGCAATTCACCGAATCACAATTCACCGAAAAGTAAATTCACCGAACCACAATTCACCGAATGTATTATTCATCGAAATTTCCAATTCACTTTATGAAGATGGGGGGAGAGCGAAAGTAATATAAACGGAATGTTGGCAACAATAATAAGTACCAATAAACCATTACAGTTTAAGGAGGAGAGGGTATGGGAAGGAAAGAAGGAAGATGAAATAGTATAACTAGCATCATGGATGTCCATCCGTTGCAAATAACTCGTACGTGAATAATAAATAAACAAATTACGCTCACGAGAGTTGGGGGAGTAGAGGGGGAAGGATAAATATTTAAAAACTGAATACTGGCACCACGGGTGTCATTCGATTGAAAATAACTCGTAGATGAATAATAAACAATAAATAAGCAAATCACGCACTCAAGGCTTATGGTAGGGGGAGGAAAGAGGGAAGGTTAAACATTGAAAAACTGAATACTGGCACCACGGGTGTCATTCGATTGCAAATAATTCGTAAATGAATAATAAACAATAAATAAACAAATGATGCACTCAAGGCTCACGTTTGGGGGAGGAGAGGGGGATGGTTAAACATTTCAAAGCGTAATACTGGCACCACGGGTGTCATTCGATTGCATATAACACGTAGATGAATAATAAGGAATAAATAAACAAATCACGCACTCAAGGCTTATGGTAAGGGCAGAAAAGAGGGAAGGTTAAACATCAAAAAATACATAATACTGACACCATGGGCGTCGTTCGATTGCAAATAACTCGTAGATGAAAAATAAAAAATCTGATGTGGCCAACACATGACTTTCTCCATATTTGGGGTATAGATATTTAAATTATTATGAATAATATTACGAGGCAAAATTATTATTTCGTATCGTAAAAGAAGACACGTCCTTGTTGCCGTAAATTACGTATATTTTGAATGTTTACAGAAATCACCGCTACATGGTGTTGGCGCTGTATACTGGTATTAAGATAAAGCGAAATATATCGGAAATGGATGGTTCTACGAAAATTAGTTTCAAACAAAACTTGGAAGAAATATTATTCTCTACAACTTTGGTCCTTACGAAGATTACCAAGAACGATGTTTTTAAGGAGATATTTAACGGAAACCGAGAAACGGGTTATTCATAAATAACTCCTAAACAATAACTCCTATAGAAAATTGTTTCAAATCAAAACTGTAGGAAATTACATTCTCTATAAACTTTGTAGAGAATTGTATATACAATAATGATGTTTTAACGAAGAAATATCGCAAAAACCGAATCGGGTTTCGAATAAACCTCGACTTCCGGTTATCCGTTATTTTCCAAAAATTAATCAGTTGTTTGTGCTCATGTTAAAGTGTTATATATGAAGTTTGGTAACGATATGGCATGTATTTTTTGAGTTAGAGCGCCCACACTAACATACACACACAGACATCATTCCGAAAATAGTCTAAACGTGTTCTAGGGACATCAAAACATGTATTTCCGTTGATTTTTTTCATGAATACAATACTTTCCCATTACTACGTATGGAGAAAGTAAAAATAAATAGACAAATCACACATTAAAGGCTTATGGTAGAGAGAGAAAAGAGGGTAAGTTATACATATAAATAAATACTGGCACCATGGGTGTCATTCGATTGCAAATAACTCGTATATGAATAATAAACAATAAATAGACAAATCACGCATTCAAGACTTATGGTAGGGGGAGAAAAGAGGGTAAGTTATACATATAAAAAAATACTGGCACCATGGGTGTCATTCGATTGCAAATAATTCGTAGATGAATAACAAACAATAAATAGACAAATCACTTATTCAAGGCTTATGGTAGGAGTAGGAGAGGATGAAGGTTTAACATTTATAAACGGAATATGGCACCATGGCTGTCATTCTATTACAAATAACTCGTAGAAGAATAAGAAACAATAAATATATAAGTCACGCATTCAAGGCTCATGGTTTGGGAAGGAAAGAGGGAAGATTAAACGTGTCATAACTGAATACTGGTATCATCGTGAAAAAATCAGACTTGGAGATTTGACTGATTTGCACGTTTTAGGGATTTATTTGGAATTTTTCTGTTTTATTTTTGTTATACGTAGGCACGACGGCCTTGTTTCCCAATGAGCACTCACTATCCTATTCGATCGAAGTCTTTATAGGATTTGAACTTGATGTTGATATGAGCGTCGGATCCAAAGAGAGATATTTGTGATGGCATATCCATTGGGAAGTCAGTCTTTCAATCCAGGTTCCGTTCTTTGGCCCATTCGGTACATCTTTTCGAATTTTCACCTCAGATTAGTACTTCCTGAGAAAGGCAAACAAATCTTGCTTACCGAGTGGCAACCAATTCTTGGTCGTCTCAAGTTGCGTATCTGTGAGCAGGAGCGCTCCTATTGAATGACTTATCCCAGTATTCATTCGGTCCCATGCCACTTAGCCACATCTGACAAGTCAAATGTGTTGCCCACTCTCTACCACGTGGAGGTGTGGCTCGGGAGTTTCCCTTAATCGAGAACGAGACCTAATGGCATTACTCAATCTCTCTGGTACTCTAGAGAGTAGAGAAATACTACAGATCCTTTTTCCCAGACGCGATAAGACAGTCCAACAGAGGAATTAGTTAGAGTTCACTTGGTGTTGTGACACCCCCTGCCAAACGCTTCTAGCGGCTTGCAAGGTATTGATGTAAATGATGTAAATGTAAATACAAACATTACGTTTCGTAACATTTTCCATTTGGAGCACTGGTTAAAATCCACTCCGATCTGATTAATACTTTGACACAAATACCCTATCTCCCTACAGCCGATCTTTCTTCCCCTCACTTTCCTCTTCCCGTCTACATCTCGGTGATATTCAACCCTTTTGATCAGCGTGCCCCTTGGAAAACTTTGAAGATGTGCACACCCACTTGTATTATCACATAATACGGACAAATTCACAGTAAATCTTTAAATGATTAGAATTAATTTCGGTCGACTAAATTTGTATTCACTGCACCTAATCGTAAAGGTTATGAAAAATGAATCTTTTGCGTATCCTGAAAAAACCTCCCGTATTTCCGGTTGAATACCAATATTTATCTCCTTCCTCCTCGCCATCCTCCCTCTACATCTCTTTCGAGAGCTTATCGACACCGCATTGACACTTTTGCATTACACACGTGAAATGATACAACAATTGGCATGGTTAGTTAAGAACGAGGAATTTCGCCCAAATTCCAGCGAATCCGAATAGAAGGATAAATTGACTTTCAAATTAAGAAATGTTCCTTTTTCTTTAAAATATTCTTGGTCCGTAGAACGCATATCAAATATTCCAATTTTATTTGCAATAGGAACAAGGGTTGCTGAGCGGAATTTTAAATATTACATATTATCTTACGAGAAATGAAAATAATTTCCAGAGGTCGATCTCGCGACATTTTTCGAGATATATTACGCCGTTACCTTCATATATCCCATTTAAACATCCTGCCAAATTTTCGATCCTCTGTGTACGCCATTTAACGAATTGTCCGAATTTCTATACAGCGTGACACACGGACCAAACAAACAACCAGTCAGAGGACAAACCAATTAATACTGCCTTTTATTATAATTGGAATCTTGCACATGGGCAGACGGACGAATAAGGTGGAAATAGAAGTTTAAAAAATAACACGAAATAAATCCAAAATCTAAGAAATCGGAATTACAAGGTGGTCATAGGATAAATATGTATGTACTTCGATTTTCAAAGACGCAAACATAAATTAACAGAAAATGATAACTCTCTCTTCTAAAATTCGAAACAACAAAGTAAGCTTCATTTATGACGTTCAACAATCATAATAAAATTCAATGTATAATTTATACATCGAGAAGAATACCTTTAATGGTTCGTGCCTCAGATCAGGGGCCATGTTTTGGAAGAGTATGTACCTGCTCTTCCATTTCGCCTCTCATTAGAGAGGATTAGCGACCCTAACTCGGACTCGAGTCCCGGCCCCTAGCTCGGTGTAGTCTATCCTAACAGCGGGTGGTGAAATCACCGATCAATCATTGGAAAATTGCAATACTTTTTGCAAATAAGTCGATTGAAAGTTATATCATTGCATTGCGGTGAAAATGCTGATTATTGGCGTTTTTTAAACGAAATTCTACGATACATATCAACGGAGTTAGGAAACGAGAGAGGTAGAGGGTGGGGGAAGAAGGAAACTAAAGGGAGAGTGAGAGGTACCAACTGAACATAATGTAACGAATGAAATGAAAAAAGTCTCATATACGCAAAATTTGGACTTGCTTTTCTAGCTTGATCGCTCTTACCTTAATTTATTATCATTCAAATTATATTTACATATTTCATCCTAAAGAGCGCTAAGGAGGGAAAGTGGTTTAAATATGAAGATTGATTTTGAAGGCTGCTAAAAACATTAAAAAACATGAACTGTCATCATTAAAATCCATGTCAATCGATACTTTAAGCAGCCCTCAAGAAGGCTTTGTCATACCTAAACCTAAAGAGATGAACCTAGCCTAAAACTTCTTTTGTCACATAAGTTACTCATATACTAAATGTAAAACTCACATAAAAGTCATAACTTGGGATAGAAACACATAATAACCTTTATAAAGTTCTTAACCAAATCATCCTTGCGACAGTGTTTTCTTCGCCACACGTACTCTAAAAGGTAGTCTTCCAGGCGCTCTTCCGACATGCGGCCAATTCTTCTCCGCATATCTCTTTTTATAACGGACCAGTATCCCTCAATATTTTGAGTGTGGGTCGAACGATTGGCAGGATCTACCGCATACGTCCGTAACCCCTCCACATATCAGTAAATACGTTGGGCCCCACTTCAACGGTCACCTGTACTTTCTCCAGGGTCCCTCTTGTTCACAATGATCGGCGTATTTCCCTGTCAACGCCCCCAACCACCCACTTCGTCTTCGATTATACTTGCGCCTTCCAAACGCGCTGTCGTCGATTTCCACCGTTTTCCCAGCTCCTCCAATTTTTTCGCTGTTTTCTAACAAACACACAAACAGAAGTTCGCGGAAGCTCGACAGTAGACGTCCAACGGTACATCTACATAGCCCCGTCTCCCTAACTATGATGGCTGTGGGATATTTTAATATCCAAGCCGCCATTACACTTAATATGTCCTCAGTTTGAATCTTCCATGCCGCAAAAAAGTGCCGCTGTGAATGGACGTCTTTTTTCTGCAGCCAACCCTTGTACATCTATATACAGGTTGATTATTTGTTCCGCCATTGCAGCTGATCCCTCTCCATCGGCCCAGCACACAAATTTTCTGCTCCGCTATTATATCAAAAGATATTGAAAACGGCAGAAGTCCAGACGAAGAAATGTGGCTCTTGAACGCTGAAATACTTTGGATGTATTCCATTTTCCTGTTAAAGAGTGATCTGCCTCTCAGCGTCTAAATCGAACTAACATTGTAAGTTGGGATCGCTCACTGCACTGCTGTACAACGATGGCAGATTCCGAGAATTTACAAATTGGGGAGTAATGCCAGAGATCCAATGAAATGAAAAGAGACTCTTGAAAAGGAGAAATCTCATTCGCTGTAAGTAGACAGACAGACTGGAATTAGTGAAGAGGCGAGGCACCTTTTTCTAAACTGCATGTTTTAAAAACATGAACTTATAGAAGAACTCGAATTTCAAAGCGATATGGTGATCCACAGAAACCTGCATTCATATTTTTAGCGCATATCTGTGCCTTTATTGAATCACTTGAATTATGTCTTTTGAAAAACTCATGTTTTTGCATATGAGACTTTTTTCATTTCATTCGTTGCTTTATCTCTTATATATTTTGAAGGGTGTGTTTGTTGGTTTGTTCATGGAAGTCCTCCTAAAAGATAAAAGCTGGAACAAGCAAATTTTGTACGATTCCACCTTAAATCTTACCTTGGTCAAGGTTTGGTCAACCTAACATTTTTATGGGGTTATTTTTGAGCCCATTGTCCAATTTCAATAGGCCATAAGAGTAGCATGGGTTTCTGTGCAAGACAGTACAAATTAAATTACATAAAATTAACAAACGAACTCGAGACAAAAACTGTTACATAGAAAAAAAGAATGGAGTTGCTTATTCTTGAAAGCAGAATTAAAATCTGTGCCGAATTAGCTTCAATAATTGATTGTCATCGCATGAAAAGGATTTTCATTCTCGCGCAGTTTTTATTTAACCCGGCTAGAAACCCAGGAGAATTTCATCACTATCATCCGCCGGGAAAGTTTCAAATCTTTATTTTCCCATAAGTTTACATGTAATTTTCGATTTTTCAGAGTGCAAGATTTTTTCTTTCGTTCATCTAAATAGGTAATTGCGAACAGGTTTTCTTAATTTTTGCTTTATTCGACAGTTAAAACTGTGTACTATCTTATTCTTACAATGTTTACATGTTACACGGTCGGTCTTATTGTTAAATTCACTAACTCCGTTGAAATTCAACGGGCAGTTCTGCTAGTGTTTAATATTTTCTGGGTCGTGTAGACTATTTGAAAGGAATAGGCGAAAGGACAGAATCGCTGTACGTGTTGTAATGCGTAAAGCCAATGTCGATTTCAAATTTCCCTCCTAAAAAGCTTAAGGCAGGTCGAAGCGCTTACGTTGGTACCTCTCACTCTCCCTTCAGTTTCCGTCCTCCCCCACCCTCTACCTCGCTCGTTTCATGTTCTTAAGAATCCGTTAGGAACAAAATTTCTCTCCCATACCATTATTTTCATCTCAAGCTCAGGGGAAGTCGAATTTACAGTCCCTTGTTACCACAAGGGGAAACAAAAGAGAGGGATGGGGGAGGAAGGCGAAAAATGTAAGAGGGGTGGGGAAAGAGCCCCTGGGAAGTGTAAAGGCCCGCTCACACTTGGGAGAAACGCGGCGAAGCGAAGCGCGGCGACAAGAAGCATCCGACTCAAGGCCCGCTCACACTAAGGAGAAACGCGGCGAAGCGAAGAGAAGCGCGCCTCCAAGAAAAATATTCTTACCGTAGAGTTAAATGGACCCGCTCACACTTAGGCGCGGCGAAGGGAGCGGAAGCGAGGAGAAGCGGAAAGAATTTCTTTGGGAGAATATTTCTTCGCTTCGTCTGACGTCACGAGGCGAACTTTTGTGCGTTCGGCAGCCTTCGTGAAGGTTCGAGGGCATTCGTCATTTTTTCTTTGGCAATCAACAGTGGTTGCTGAGATGGGTGTGCACGGGAGATCGGGAATCATCGTGAGGTTCGGGCGCATTCGTAAATTTTCTTCCGCTTCCCTCTCTTAAGTGTGAGTCGGATGCTTCTTGTCGCCGCGCTTCGCTTCGCCGCGTTTCTCCCAAGTGTGAGCGGGCCTTTACACTTAAGAGAGGGAAGCGAAAGAAAATTTACGAATGCGCCCGAACCTCACGATGATTCCCGATCTCCCGTGCACACCCATCTCAGCAACCACTGTTGATTGCCAAAGAAAAAATGACGAATGCCCTCGAACCTTCACGAAGGCTGCCGATCGCACAAAAGTTCGCCTCGTGACGTCAGACGAAGCGAAGAAATATTCTCCCAAAGAAATTCTTTCCGCTTCTCCTCGCTTCCACTCCCTTCGCCGCGCCTAAGTGTGAGCGGGTCCATTTAACTCTACGGTAAGAATATTTTTCTTGGAGGCGCGCTTCTCTTCGCTTCGCCGCGTTTCTCCTTAGTGTGAGCGGGCCTTAACAAAGCCCGATGCGGTGGAAATAAGGAAACCCAAGTGCCGCCTTTTATTATCGGTTGCCGGGGTAGGTAGAAACTGAAGGATTTCACTGATACCGACTTTCGTGTTTGCATGTAAACTTAGCCTCGGCATATTTTTTCATATTCGATGGATATGAATATGTTGTCTTTTTTCAACGACAATGAGTTATGACTAACGCAATTTGGGCGCATATGAGACCAACTTATTTGCCGCACCCAGTGAGGTGCCGCCCTAAGGCGGTGCCTTACCAGCTTACCGCCTATAGACGGCCCTGGTGGTATCAATAAATAAGGTATTTGTTACAATAAAGTGACGTTTGAATGGCGAGAATTCGTGCCATCCGTACGCAACATGATAATATTGTTTGCATATCCATTTTTTTCACTTTTTTAAAATAATATCTAATATAATATTTACATTTTTACACATTTCCAGGGGAAGCAGCTGCCCCCCCCCCCCTTTCCCCTCCCCCCTGCGGACGCCACTAATGGACAACGTTGCCTATTCATGAGTTTCATGCTTACAAAACATTAAAGTTAACATTTCAGAAAGGAATAATTACACAAGAAATGAATCTGGATTTGGCGAAAGTGATAGGATAGGAAATCAAACTATCGTTATATTTGAATGTCATACACTTGGAAGCTGATTGTATACAAACAAATTTCGCTAATTGTAAAGAAAAGCTAAGTGAAAAGGTATTCTTTCTAGGCGGTTTTCAGTTTTTCGTAGAATAAAATGTTTATGTTTATTCTGCATACGCCCTAGAATTGGCGGCGAAAGTGAATCCGTTGAAATTCAGCGGGCACTTACACTTCTTGAAACATTAAACGTCATATATCAGCTTCTATCACTCCAATATGGACAATTATTTTTATTGTGCCTCTTGAAAAATTACATATTTAAACTGTAGAAATCAAAAATACATATTGTCAATCAAACGCCTTTGAAAAATTATTAACTTTACTTATGAAACTTTCCGCTATCTGCGTTTCTATTTATTTTTAATCATAAAACGTCTTATCTCGGCTTCTACTGATCAAAAAAGGACATTTTTTATTATACCTCATGAAAGACTGCTTATAACAATGGCAGAAATCAAAAACATATATTATTACTCAAACGCACTTGAAGAACGAATAACTTTTGTCATTCACCGAAATTTTTGCTTGAGACACGAAAAAGTCAGTCTGCGAAACACATTTTCCCGAATTTATTTAGAGTCATACATTCAGCGAAGAAAATGTACAGAAATGTTGAAATTTACTTTTGCAAAAGACAACTTTCCAATATCATTTGTAGTTCTCATGATATGGGTGTATAAACAAAAGCGAGGAGTTCGCCGGCCGATAAATACACAGAAGCGATATTTTCACGTTTGACCTCCCTAACTTTTTAAAAACCGAGGCTGCCTAAAACCATTCAACATATTTCGTGGTACCCGCTTTATAATTCAATTAATAATTACTCATTTTAATATTTTCACTAGAATAATAATGACAACTTCTAAATAAGTATTCCCAAGTTGATGTAGAATTACGATTTCATTATATTGCCACTATTATTAACCCGTAGACGCCCTCATGCGTACTATTACGTCCTCCGAAATCTGTCCCATTCGCCGTCATGCGTACTATTACGTCCTCCGTCAGCACTACATTTAATTGTCTTTTGGCGCGAGAGATATTCTTATATCTAAATAAGCTTTATATAATTTGAAAGAGGAAGCTTTGGCCTTTCTTGTAGTGCATGACTTGTAATTTTAGTAGTGTTTTTGTATATCATATTCTACGTTAAATTTTGCGACGAAATTTTGATGTTTGCCACTAAATTACGGTGCGTCAGCACTAAACTTAATAGTCTTTTGACGCAAGGGACATACCTAAATCTGAATAGTCTTTATATATCTTGAAAGAGGAAGCTTTGGCATTTCCAGCAATATATGCCTTGTATTTTATGTTGTGTTTTTATAATTTATAATGCACGATAAAATTTGCGCTCGATTTTTTACGAAAGTACCTTGCGCCTGAACTTTTCATCGCCTTTTGGCGTAACGGAGTTCCGTAAAAATAAATAAGCCTTATATATTGTGAAAGACGAAGCTTTGGCCTTATCGGCAATGCAGGAATTGTAATTTTACTATTGTTCTAACGTTCTATAATCAACGTGAAGTTTTGCGGTGTAATTTTCGTTTCTGCGCCGAAAATTTGGAGCGCAACCGCATACTTTTGTCTAAATACGGAAGGGATATTCGTCGATCTGAATAAGCTATAAGTAGTTTGATAGAGGAAGCTTTGGCCTTCTCAGTAGTGCACGATCTGTAATTTTACTATTGTTCTAACGTTTTATAATCAACGTGAAATTTTGCGGAGAAATTTTCGTTTCTGCTCCGAAAATTAGTAGCGCAACCACATATTTTGTATAAATACGGAAGGCTTATTCGTCGATCTGAATATTGTAAGTACTATGATAGAGGAAGCTTTGGCCTCTTCAGTAATGTACGATCTGTAATTTGTCTATTGTTCTAACGTTTTATAATCAACGTGAACTTTTATGGTGAAATTTTCGTTTCTGCGCCGAGAAGTTGGAGCGCAACCACATACTTGTGTCTAAATGCGGAAGACATATTCGTCGATCTGAATAAGCTAAACACACTGTGATAGAGGAAGTTTTGTACTCTTCAGTAATGCACGAGCTGTAATTTTACTATTGTTCTAACATTTATAATCAACGTGAAAGTTTGCGATTAAATTCTCATTTTCCCACTAAATTACGATTCATCCTTTCACTTTCTCGGAGTAGAAATATAATTTTTCCCTTGTATCTTTGTGGAGCCTTGTGAGAAAAGTGTTTGTACGTTTGATAAAGAAATATGTCTCCTATATACTAAATACACAGAACCCACTTCAGATGTTTCTAAAAATCGCTTTTCAATTCACCAAGAATGCTTTCCTCTTCGGCGATCCTTCAAAGACCTTCAACGACCGGTTTGTTCCGCTATTTGTATTGTTTGCTGTGTTTATCTATCAAGTCCTGCAGTCCTACAGGCACACGAAACGGCGCGTTAAAATGTAAGGCTAACTGAAAAGCGTAACATGACTGATATTTTAGTAAATCAATAAGAATGTTTTATCGATATTTAACATTAGGGAAAACTAAATAAAACAGCGCATTAAAACCAATTTTGACATAAATATACATTTTTTATTGATTACAATAAACGCAATTTATGGACAATCTATAATAATAATACACAGTTTTTGTCCTTCGCATTCCACGGACCTACGCAGTTTCGATTTCTCAAGTTCACCCATATAGACCCATATACTGCGTGTAGACGAGGAAACGGTCACGCTCGGATATGATTCACGTTATCTTTTCAAAGACTTCGCTTACAAGAGATATCTTTACGATGCTATAATGTAAATTTCATGCTAAATCCAATTACGCATGTGTACATTTTCTAAAACAATCGGGAAAGGACTTGTGGGCTAATATGTAACTTTTGAATGTTTTCCGTATTCTGTGTCTAAAATCTCATGATAAATACAACTCCATATCTCCGCTTCTAATGAACGAAATGTTACCAATTTTTCTATTTGACTTACGTAATGTTCAAGAATGATTAAAAATGATGTCTGTGTAACTAAAACGTTTATATTATTAATGAAACGCCTTTAAAAATACCATAAATACAACACTTAGTTAAAAATTTCCAGTCACGACATGGAAAAGTTGGCATGCGACAAACTTTTTACCTAATTGGTTTAGATAGGTACTTTCAGCGAATGATGTTTAGTAATGTTTAAGTGTTTCTTAGAATAAGATTTCATGTCAATACATTTCATCGTTCTCGCGATTCCGAAAGTTAATATAAACCGTGAGCGCTCACCGGAAAATTATTTATTCGCTTCTACTGCAGCAATGTTTGTGTGCGACATATGATATTTTAAAGGATACTGTTTAAAAAGTTCATTTTTTTTGTATATTCACAAAACATTTCATCAAAATCACAATAAAACATCAAAAGTTATGAATTTTTGAAAATCTTCGCAAATTTTCTCCTTTACCTGTGTTTGAAAAAAACCTCATCCGGCGAATAAGGTAGGTTCTCATAAATCTAATCAGGGCTGGAGGGGTTAAACTATAACCAATTTTCAATGGAATGAAACCCATGGTGCCGGTATTCCGTTTTCAAATGTTTAACCCAGCTCCTCTCCTCCCCTTACAATAAGCCTTGAATGCGTGATTCGTTTATTTTTTGTTTATTATTCATCTACGAGTAATTTGCAATCGAATGACACCCGTGGTGCCAGTATTCAGTTTTTCAATGTTTAACCTTCCCTCTTTCCTCCCCCTACCATAAGCCTTGAGTGCGTGATTTGCTTATTTATTGTTTATATTCATCTACGAGTTATTTTCAATCGAATGACACCCATGGTGCCAGTATTCAGTTTTTAAATATTTAACCTTCCCCCTCCACTCCCCCAACTCTCGTGAGCGTAATTTGTTTATTTATTATTCACGTACGAGTTATTTGCAACGGATGGACATCCATGATGCTAGTTATACTATTTCATCTTCCTTCTTTCCTTCCCATACCCTCTCCTCCTTAAACTGTAATGGTTTATTGGTACTTATTATTGTTGCCAACATTCCGTTTATATTACTTTCGCTCTCCCCCCATCATCATAAAGTGAATTGGAAATTTCGATGAATAATACATACGGTGAATTGTGGTCGGTGAATTTTCCTAGACCCTGAAAGCACAACTTATCCATTCAGCAAGTGTTGGTTATTTAATCAGGACCAAAAGCATACAACCAGAATTTAATTCTCCCAAGCTGATGTAAGGGTTGAAAATGTCAACTCTGAGCAATCCATCAAAAATTCCCATGTTCATGCGAGAATATTTGTAATGGAGATTGGAATAAGAATAAAGATAAGGGGTCGGGTTGGGGACGGTTTCCAAAACACCTATTACACAAAGGGTCGAATGGATGGCACATATGCCTATTCGCACATAAAAGACGCACAATACCCAGACACATGGGAGGAAATTGGAGAAGATTTCATTCCACACGATATCGACTGTACGGTTATCAGGGAATGAAGCGAGGACGACACAGCGACCTCGACTGGCGGGGAAAGAGAAATTCGGAGATATGTGCCATTAGAGAGGAGGAGGAGGGAAAGGCTTCTTTTTTTCTCAGCAGAAACTGTGCACACCTTGCCTGCTCGCAGGGCTAAGAGCAAATGGTTGAGGGGACTTTCTAACTTACCTACCCCTTTCTAATTGTGATACCTGAATTTCTTTGCCTCATCTCCCAAAAAAAAAACAACTCCAGTAGACCCAGAAGTGTTCTTCTCTCCTGCCTTGCCCTGAGATCCAGTGAGTGGACCTGTGAAGTGGAGATGGAGAGGCAAAGAGAGAGAGAGAGAGAGTAAGAAGGAGATAGAGAGATTGAGAGAGGGGGAAGGCGAGAGAGGGGGATACGGTCGGCGTCTAAGATTAGAAGTGTGGTGTCCACCCTCTCTCATTATTCCTCTCTCCTCCATGAGACCCTTGCTTCCATCCTTCCACTTAGCACGGTCCATTTCGTCCTCGCACTCGACCCTTGATAATAACCCTACCGCCACTGCAGGATCTTTGACTGTGACACTGACGAAAAGGAAAAAAAGATTTTCCTTTTGGGGAATAAGAACCATGCACCGATACAAACATGAATAACCTCGACAAATACATTTTCAGCATCCTGCAGTATAGGGTTATAGGGTCGCATAAAAATCAGTTGGCATAAGGAGTGGAAACTGGCGAAATATAAATAGGAGAGAGAGAGATAGTTTCCCTATTTATATGCCGTCCTATCAAAGCAAAAGTTATATAATTAGTCATTTTGCGCCTTTCTTAAGTAACCATTAATATAATTTTATCAAATCACACGTTTCACTAAAAGCATTACAGAAACGCGCTATCGAAATGTACTAATAATGACATCGACACACTGTTCGCAGCACATTAACGCCGCAAGGGTTAGAGTAGGTTTACCTGAGGCGGCTTCCAGTGAAATGTAGGCATAAGTATGCCGACATTATAGCGCCTACGGGACGTCATTATTTACAGGAATCCATTCCTACGCCTCATTTAACAACAGCAAATTTAGCTCGGACATCATTCGAAATCGGTCAGATACGATTCTATTGAATTAATAATAGGCCCACGCAAAGAAATTTCGGTTAAATTCATTAATTTATTGATTTCGGATTTTGAAACTGGTGTAAAACTGTTGATACGGTATAATAAACGCTTGAAAGGTGGAATGGGTAATCTCATGAATAACTCGATTAAAACTTGCAGAAAAAAATGTTCCACGGGAAAATTCGAAATATATGAGTTTTTTGCGTTGTTGTGCGCGACTTTTGGCCAGGTCATATATTAATAATATAAAAATTATATGTCGGAGGGATTAACGGATGAGATAGTCGATCTTGTCAGAAGCCCGACATATAGTGTCGGAAGGGAGAACAGCGAGGATGAGATCCGCGAGATAGATTGTAGGAGGGAGCGATACAGAGGACCGTTTTCCCCTAGGACGATAAGGAAGCATAAGAGGAAGAGGGAAGGAGGGTAAGCTAGAGAATATTGGTGCACTGCACCCCCTGCCAACCACCAATAAGGTGACTTGCAGGGTATTATGTAGATGCAATCGCAATGAAGAAATATATTAAGTAGCTCTGACCAAGGGACCTTTTAGATCGAATTATTACAGTTAAAGTTGTCGACTCTCATTTAGTTGAATGCATGGTATTAAACAATTGTAAATGAACTGTTTAACTCCCGCAACTTAGTCAAAAGCTCTTTTATAAAACTCTTCTTCATATTAGTTTTAAAATAAGTCACAAGAAAATCTGTAGATATAGAGCAAAAGTAACTCATCTATTGGATTTTTTTTTAGTTTATAGTCTTTCTATTCTTATAAAGGTTAAGCGTCAAATGATTTTATATTTCCCCCCTCCCCCCGAGGACTTTCGATTACGTCTCCCGCGTCGTCAATATCCGTCCGAGAAATCCCGCGGAGAGAGAAGTCCCTCTCGCCATCTCTTTTTCAGCCTTCCTCTTGATATCTTCCCGTATCTTATTTTAGTCCCAAGCATCACGAGGCTCCGTTGCAATCTTTTACGCCGAATACAGAAGCCTCATCAGATACCTTATATCCTATTCATGAGACTCGGAAAAACACGAGTATGCCACGCATAAAAACTTGGTGACCCTAGAAATCGCGCTTCTCGGAATAACAACGCGGTCTTTCGGTGACATCCTCGAAATGACCCTAAAAAGGGCGTCTGGGTCTTTTTCTTGACGTAGAGGGAATATTCGTTCAATATCTCTCCAATCTTCAGATCGATATTTCGATTGTTCTGTTTAATGCATCCACCGAGACAACTGTCAATAGCAATCCACGATGGCCAAGATGTTCTTTTCTTATTTCACCAATAGTAACACTCCATCAGGTTATTAGCGGTGTTTTATATGACATTGACTAGAGAAAATTACTTGGACCTAAAAATACAGATGAAGTTTTGAATAAAGAATGGGAAGAAAGGATCAAGGTTAATAAGGGAGAGAAAAAAGAGAAGCGCGTCTTACATTTTGCAAACTTGTTTTTAAAATATATGATACTAAAAAGTGGTAAAGAGGTAGGAATAAAAAGGAGCATTAGATTTCCTAAAACAAAAAGAAGGCAGCCGTGAGGAAGAGAAATACCTTATAAGGGGTAGACTGGTTTTCGGGAGCAACCACAAAATAAATTAATTGACAGTTCTAGCTCTCATTTATAATAAAAATAACTCGCTCTAATTTCCCTGTCTAAACGCTTGTCTTGAGTCAGTGCAACCATTTTCAGCAATTTGGAAGTAAAAATCAATCATTTGGTGTGCCCATTACTGCTACATTTACACGCGTTTAAAGTTGCGGTTTTTACATGATATTGAGATATTCAGACGCATAGGCGTTTATTAAATGTGACATATGAATATTAACCATTTTCATTAATTTATGACGATAAATAATAATTACCGTACGGCAGTGAAAGGTTTTCAGAGGGTCGTGAGGACGGAATGTTTTTAATTTTATATATGAATGCGTTTATAATAAAATTGATTATTGTGCTAATGAAATTAATATTTATATATTCAAAATTAATAACTGATTGATGTCCGCCGCAGTAATGTCGGCGACCTTAGTAGAGGATCGTGTTAACCTCGGCTGATTTAAGAGAGGTCATAGATGCATAAGTTTGGTACACCGCTGTTGTAATCCAACTTAGAACTGTTGAGCACATCTTATGGCTGAAAGCAAATTTGAAAAATACGCATTTAATAGCTATAAGTGTAAAAAATTAGTACATATGTTACAAATATCCTATAGCCATTACATTGCAACCATCTTCAGGGATGACTCACAGAAAGTGGATTCTAATAAAGAAATCACGTATTATTGATCTCCAACTTAAAACTTTATTTTCCATAAATTATTCTGAAGCTGTATTTACTGTGGCTCGCGATGATTGAGGAAGTGTGACCGAAAAATTTGACCACCACAGTCGCAGAGAAACGAAGAGTCACGTCTTAAACCCTTTCCCTAAAAGCCTTAAGGTACTCAAACAGAGACTTCGAGCTATGAAGTGATTACTTGTAAATATATGTTGCATGTTGTAAAAGCCATAAAACTGTTGTTTCTTTCATTATTTTTTTACCGTTTAATAATGTGAAATCATGTTCGATGTTCTTTAAAAATGTGAAAAAAATGCTTAATAATGTGAAAACGTTCATATAAATACCATTGCCACCAGGCCGCAGCCTACTGTAATGTTCTCTCTCTAAATAAATATATTAGATCCTCGCTAATCCGAACTAACTGGGTCTCAGGTATGTTCGAATTAGTGAATTTTCGGATTAACCGGGTTTTACAAAATACATGGCGGGGGTGGGAGGAGGAACTGCTTACGCAGACTCATTGCCTGGCAATGTCTTGCACCAATGGGAAGTGCTCACATAACGCTCTAATAAGGCGGTGGAGGGGTTAGAGGGGTAATGTGACGTCACGTTTACTCGTGCCTCGTTTTCTAACGTTCAGTGTCGCGACTGTGCTACCGTCTTAGCGTGCAGTTGTGTAAATTTCCCAGTGTTTTGAATTACTGTCGCCGTTTTTCCCATGTCGTAAAAATGTCCAAAAAGCGTAAGCACAGTTCGTGTTCGTTAAAAGATAAGTTGGAATTGCTCAAACGCATCGACAATGGCGAAAGTGCGACCAAATTAGCACTCGATGAAACTGGTGACATTCTGCAGATGATGAAACAACTTCCTGGTTGTGAAGAAGTTGAAGATGTCGACATTCGACAGTGGATATCAGCTGATGATTGTGACATTGGACATCAAATGTCGGAGAAAAGTGGTCAAGATGACACGAGTGAAAGTGATTCAGACGAAGCTACAACGGAAGTAATCTCACACACTGAGGGATTGGAAGCATTGGAACAGATTTTGCAAAAAGGGACTAATTTATAAATGTGTAAGTTATAGTAGTCTGTCCATTTTCGTCTAAATAAATAAAACTTTTTCTTACGACTATTTTTTTACATACGGATTATTTTTTTACATTCGGATTAACCAAAATTTTGGATTAGCGAGGCTCTACTATTAATAAACAAGTTATCACAAATGGGCGCGTTTCGTGCAATGGAGTATTAGAAGGAAATTATTTACCTGTACGTAAGGGAAATAGCGTATTTAAGTTCTTTTCTTCGTCATAAATAAACGTTTTCTTCCTATTAAAAAATATGCATTGCATGCACACATAAGTAAATTAAACGTTTGTTTGTGAGGTTGTTTGTGTTAGCAACAATGAAGAAGTAACCATGCAAGAAATTTTCTAATTTCATTATTACTTTCCTCTTTAACACTAGAACGGCCAGTGGAGTCATTTTGACTCCTTCAGTAAGTTTCTGTTATCGTTACTTCTCTTTCGCGAAGTGTAGGGAAAAAACCTCTAAGTGACTTTTAATCATTTTTAAGGCCAAACACGCTGAAGAAATATTCAGTGCGAGCAATGATTTTTTGGCGACATATTTCATGATTTACCTTTAATGCCCGAGGGAGTCATTTTGACTCCTTGCTTAGTCTTAGGTATTTATAAGGGCAATACTCATGCGAACGCTTGAGATTTTTGTTTGCTTTTTGATTTTCCGATTTTATGCATGTATGCGCTCGCCTACAGCGCATTCCTGACCTTGCCCCTACGCTCCCTCTCCTCCCCTTACTCTCTAGTGTAGTGACGTACTCTCTATTGCAGTGTTGAGATGACACTTACCGTTTATCAAGGAAAAGCGAGTAAGAATGTGGTTCTTCTAAGCACGCTGCATCCAAATGTTTACATCTCAGAAAATTTCAAGAAAACACCTGAAACTGTCAAATGCTACAATGAAACCAAGTGCGGCGTGGAAATCGTCAACCAAATGGTGAAAAAGTATTCCACCAGGACAAGCTCTAGAAGATGACGTGTTCACTCTTTCCAAAATACTCTGGATCTGGCAGCCATAAATGCGTGGGTATTATACAAGGAAATCACAGGAGAGAAAATTAGCCGACGGGAGTTTCTCCAGAATTTGGCGACGGAGCTGGCACGGCCAAATATGGAGTCAAGAGGTCTTGTACCTCTTGATCCATCAGAGGAGGAAGAAACAGAGAAGGTTGGCATGAGCACAACTAAATACTCTCAGGTAAAGAAACATTGCAAGAAAAAACGCACCATTGGAGTTTGCAGGCAATATACAAAGGCGGTTTGCGGAACGTGCAGCGCTAAGGTACACTACATATGTAGAAGGTGTGCAGACGATTAGACATAGGCAGATTTTCAGCTAAAAAATTACTGTGCATTAGTTACTGCTTTGAGTGTATTTACAATTGTTTGAGACATTATTTGTAATAGAAGAAAGTAAGGTCTGTTTTTAGACAATTAATGCTAATAAAGTGTTCACAGCATTGTACTTTGATATGACTGTGAGTTCCAAATTATGCCCACAAATCCAAACGACATGTTTGTGAACATAAATGACGTGCAAGAGCATAAGACAAAAAATTACAGCCATAAAGGGATTGAAATTTTTAAAATAAGGAAGAAAATTCACAAGGAGTCAAAATGAGTCCCTCGGGTATCCAAGGGTGTCGCCAGTGCCGGGCATCCTAGTGTTAAACCTTGCGTCACAAAAACAACCAACAAACCTCCTTTCATTACTTTACCAAATCCTTAAAACAAACCGCAATATCTTTTATCGGAGTTTATCACCATTAATAATATTATCCGCCATTGCAATATCAAAAGATGCCAAATATATACTATTGATTCCGCACCACAGGACAAACATTTTTAATAAATCATTCACATTAACGTCGTGCCGATAATGGAATAAACAAACAATAAATATAAAACCCTCTTCGTCTCGCTCCATCTTAAAAACTCATGTAGCATATATCTATTAATCCAATTCAATAATCATCATCCAACATGCCCCTCCTATGATCGCTTTTAGGTCATCAAATTAATTAACTGTTCAGCAATACATTTCATTATTAATTATATCAAATTTAAGGCACAATATATTCTTTATTTCATGAATATGTGTATATAGGTTCATTCTTCGTACTACTGATGTATACGGGATGATTCATGACTTTATATCAATTCATCAGGAACTTATTTCTGAGGCCATTCAGATATGTTATACTATGAATATTCTCAACGGTTTTGAAGCTATGGGTATATAAGAAGAGACATACTACGCTTAATATCGGCCTAATAAAGGCTAATAAAGCACTATCTCCCCTCAGTCACTCGTATCTCCTCCCTCGCAACGCTACATCCCTATGGAGTCAGGTCCTCTCAATCCCCATATCTTTACACACTCGTGGTCACGAATAATGGTCGAGGATTAGCGAGAATCGCACGTCTGGAAAGCCGCATAATGCCTAAGGCTTACTCCTCTATCGCGATGAGCACAAAGCGAATGGAACCTAATTAAGGAGAGATGACAGTTTGAATGGCATTCGACAGTCCACGCAACGAACTGGTGGTCTAAATTTGAATGAATTCTGCAGTCATATTACAGTTGACGTATAGTTGCTTAAATGGCGTCATTCAGGTGGTGCAATTTGCTTAGTGCTTACATTAGTGCGATGACTTTTAAATAAAGAATTAATCTACAGTGCCACTCATCTATTCGACCTCGCCTTAAATATTTACCTAAATTAGTACTTGGTTAAATTACTAAGCCGTGAAAGTTACCGGAATAACGTAAATTGAAAATCTGATGACTCCAAATTTAATATGCTTCGATACATCAATTGCCATACATTCCATTCTTCTCGTGACAGTATTACGAGATAGGGAGATATTTTCTGCCATTTTAATCAAGTAAGGGTCAACCAGGGCCGGTGCCACCATTAGGCCACTAGGCAGCCGCCTAGAGCGCAGACCTCAGAGGGGCGAAGTAAACACCTTCAGGCCAAATTCATGGGTGTGCGAGCGGTGCAGTCGCACAGGGCCCCGCGCTTGGAAAGAACCTGCGTTTCAAAATCATGAATCTTCCGTAACACCTGAGAACGAGTGAAAAAAATTCGTTCAAAGGAGGAACTTAATGAAGAATTGGCTGGAAATTTTTCAAGAAACTACTCTTATTCCAATTCTTGTAATGTGTTACGCAGCCAGTGCAGTGAAAGTCGTAACCTCTTGAAAGTGTCACATCCTAGGAATGTTAATCATAATTTTAATTTAATCTATCGTAATTAAGGATTCTTTCTCAAACTTGTCTGTGAAATACTCGTCCGTCAGTGTAAAGTTGAAAACATAGATGCATGAGAAGGGAAAGAATATACGCCACTTTTAGTGAGTAAACAGGTGTTGCCTAAATCCCTCTCTTTAATCCCATGCCTTTGTTAGATAGAAGGTGTGTGTACATATCTTCTGCCTCGGTCAGTATCCCCCAACATGCTCTCTCAAGAATTTGTCTCTGCGAAAATTTCTCACCAAAACATATTTCTTTCCTCTCGAAGTAGAACCCAATCGACCACATGTCCTTCAAATTCCGGAAAGCTCATCCATGGTGGATATTGACCCTGCAAAGAGGCAGTGAGAATTTCCCCTCGCTGCTAGGTGGCCTCTTAAGAGGCACTGCGTCATCGAAGTCCGCTTTCTTTTTTCTTTGCCCGTTTTAGGATCGCATTTATAGCAGGATAGGGATTGTCAGAAATTTTGGAGCTTAGGTTCAGAAGACTTGCTAAACTCATGCAGTGAGCATCTAAGTGGCCATCTGCTGAAGATGGCCACTTAGATGCTAAAGAATAAAAAATTCGTGGAAGAAAGTTCGGGTTTTCGATTGAAAGCTGTTATTATTCATTTTTTGTTCTTTTGATTTATTCTTATTATCTTATTTTTCTTGATCACGATATACAGTGGTGGACGAAAAAAATGCATATTAAAAAAAACGAAATTAATATTTCTATTGCTATGTATTTAACGGAATCCATTCTTCCGTTGACTAATACAAGTTTTCCAACTCCACTAGCTGAGAAACAACCCCAGACCATCAGATTACCACCACCATACTTGACGGTAGGCTTTAGGTGTCTAGATTCATACCGAGATCCGTCAGACCCGAAGAGATTTATTTTGGTTTCATCTGAGAAAATAACACTCTTCAAGTACGTATTCACATAGCTTGACCACTCCTTAACTTTTTCAATTCTTTTAATTTTGATTTTAAGAGATAGGAGTGATTTCAAACATGGTACCACGGAAACCAAACATCTGCGAATGGTCCTGGCAGAAACAAAGACTTTTTTTTCTGCCAGCATTCCTCTCAGCTTTTCAGAGGTCGGTCTCGGATCTTTTTTTACTTGACCTAAAATATAGTCATGATCCGAGACATTGAGCGACCATTTTCTTCCCGACTGAGGTCAAAAGAACCTCTCATGTGCTTGTTTTTTAGCACTCGGGTGATTGCACTCTGATCTACCCCAAATTTTTTGGACAACTCGATCTGAGTCATTCCAGCTTCATTGAGGGCTCAGATTGCAGATTTTTTCTCTGGCTTTAATTGTTTTTTCATGGGGTCGATTTTAATTTTGTATTTATGAAAAATTTGTAGGGAAAACATGTTTTAAGTAAGTACCGTATATTCCGGCGTATAAGTCGACTCTTGAAGTCGAAAAAGGTTTTCCTAAAACTTAGGGTCGACTTATACGCCGAACATAAAAATGTGAACCTTAACTTAAAAATGAATAGCATCGATATTTAAGAAGACCGTTGATCTTTCGGTGGAGGTGATCGCTATTTTGAATCAGCTGTTCCGTATTTACATTTTATGGCATTTACCGTATTTACTCGTGTACACTGCGCAAATTTTTTCTCAAAACGCAGGGGAAAGGGAGGGTGCGCGTCTTACACGAGGATTTCCGAACAGGTTATATAAATTGTGAGTATCGATAGTAAATTCTCTACAATGTGCTTGCGTCTACATTTATATTTGTAAAAGACGTCGAATTCTACGAAGTATACGCATATTGATGCGACCAAGCAGACGTGTAAGTTACGCCCGCACTGCAGGCAAAAACTCGCTAAAGTAAGCAGAAAGAATACGCTGACTAACTGATAACTATCGTTCAATGACTACTGAGGGTTTGCCGGCTTGAGAATAGGTAGGTTCAAGTTTGGTCCTTTCCCCTCATCCACTTCAAGGAATTCGGAGTGGTGAAATTCTGTTGCGAATGAAAGATTTCATCGTTCGAAAGTAAGACGGAATTCCACATCTCAAGTGTTTGGACTCGTTTGTTCGTAACCTTCCAATGTTTACTCACGAGACAATACGCGAAAAAAACACCCCACCCGCGTAGGGAAGTTCCCGTTCATAGATGAACAATATTTCGTGAAGCTCCGAATCGGTGCGTAATATTAAGTCAAAAACAGTGAAGTGGGGACGAAGTTGCGTAATATCACAACAAAAACAGTTAAGGGGTTAACAAAAGAGGACTATCGGTGAGGAGATTTCTGCTAGTATTGTCATACAGAGATGATCCAATAAATTGCGTAACGTAGAAGAGAGAAAATGCTTAACTTGAGCGGAACTTGTTTCAGGGAGTGGGAATCGGTGATATAAAAAAACTTATTCTGACTCAAATTAATTTTTCCCTCCGAACCGGCCCAAAAATAGGAGTGCGCGGGTTACATGAGTAAATACCGTATTTTAGAATATTTATAATAATTAATTTTAATACTGTATTTACGTAATCCGCGTCCTCGTGTACCACGCGCAACCCTATTTTTGGACCAGTTCGAGGAGGAAAAAATAAATTCGTACTATAATAAGTTGATGTGTACGACAGCGGAAAATTAGAAAAAAATGAAAAAAATATGGGGATTCCCCGTAGGTGTGTTCTCTCCATGGTTCCCTCTAATTGTAAGCTGCGCAGGCACACAGCAGTTTTTGAAGTGCCGCGCACTAAATTTTTCAAGCGCGCACGATTGCGTGTATTTTAGAATATATCGGAACAGGACCGCGTCAACCCCGGTGCATATCCGCGCACTGTCGTCATGTAGGCGCGCAAAGCGATATTCATTCCGCCCATGGATGAAAAAAATTAGAAGGAACTATGGTTCTCTCCCGGGTTAAAGGAGCATCAGTCTCTCACGATGATAATATGGCGAATAGAGATACCAGATGCCTACTTATTCCCGCAAAAGGTGTAGGTAGAAACTTATAGTAAATTTTTAATGACAGAACTGCTTCTCTTGAGTAACAATGATGAACTTAAAACTCAATTAAAAGGTACAGCTTTAATATTATAAAAATATTACGTCATCTCAATGTTGAAGATGCACCAACGGAAGTATAAACAGCGCATTTAAACGCTAAACGTTTCTTGGTCGTGTAGATACGCGTGAACTTCGTAGAATTCTTCGTCTTTTGCGAGTATAAACGTAGACGCAAGAGTGTTGCAGTAAATTTACTATCGAAACTCGTAATTTTTAAAACTTGGTCAGAAATCTTCATATATGGCCAACATTTTTGGAGAAAAGGTGCATGGGGTACACATTTGCAATATTTTATTGAATTTCTCCACCGTAGAGACCGATCGCGATCACTAGGTATAGTTTATTTCGATAGTATCATTAGCAGCTGAAATCAATCGAATTATAGGAAACTTTATTTAGTGGGTCAAGCTCTCCAGAAATAAGTTTCTTAATGGTTGAAATTAAAACATCTGTCACATGGAATGCTCAAGAAGATTATCACGGACTCTAAACAATATTTATATATATTTTTATTATTGTTTATTTCTGATTTGTTAAAACTTGGGTTGTACATGACTTTGATTTTGTCTGAAAACGGTTTAATGATAAGTATTTTTAAGTGAAAAAGTGGGAGTCGACTTATACGGCGAACATATGCTTAATCATGTATTTTCATCCAAAAAAGCAGGGGTCGACTTATACGCCGGGTCGACTTATACACCGGAATATATGGTATGCATTTTTTTTGTCCACGCCTATTTTTTGAATTTTGCGCAAAAAGAAATAAAATTTAATAAATAGACATAATAGAATATTAAAGCTACAATTATAGCAATAAAACTATAAACAATATTTTTTAACGGAAAATTTTAATTTTTTTAAATATGGATTTTTTTGTCCACCACTGTGTGTGTGTATTTATAGGCTATGGCTGATAAAAAACGACCTTCTGGAGCTCAGTACCGCAAACAAAAGGCAGAAAAAGATAAGGAACAAGGAAAGCGAGAGGGATTCCTCCTGAAATACCTTTGTACACAGAAAACAAATCAAGAACAAGAATATGACTGTACTCTTGTTGAAACTAGCACTGGGAGAGCTGAATTTGGTGCTCCTACTACAAATGATATAAACTCTAACGCAGAAGTTTCACAAATTGGAGATATATCTTGAAAACACACAGAGGAAAAAAAGGATGTCAAGAAAAGTGAGAGTACTGCAAAATCTGCAAAAGAAGATTGTATTGTGCCTAACTTGAATTACAGTGGCCCTGCCAACTGGCCCTACTGTTGCAGTGATAATTTGCAACAGCTTATAATACAATATGGACCACAGCAGGTTGTATCACATGATTTTCCCAAAGACTCAAGAAACAGAAGATTTTCTCCTATACACTACAAGAGGAGACTAGCAAATGGTGAAGTAAGCCATCAATGGTTGATATATTCAACCTCAAAATATGTGCTTTTTTGTTTTTGCTGTAAGGTGTTCAACAAAAAAATGGTGCATCATCCCTACAAGAAACAGGTTCAAAAGACTGGAAGAACATTGCATCAATTCTTTCTTCAATGATAGGAATACTGATCATTTATAAAACTATCAGACCTGGCGTGAACTTGAATTGCACTTATGTAAAGGAAAAACAACTGATGATATTAACCAGCAGAAAATTAGGCAAGAAGAACAATATTGGCGACAAATCTTAGAACGCTTGATTGCTTTGGTCAGAGTTCTTGGCATGCAAAACTTGTCATTCCGTGGTACAAATGAAAAATTGTACAGTGCTAACATGGGAAATTTTTTGAAGTTTGTAGAATATAATATAATAATAACATAAAAGATATCCAAAATGAGCTTATACAGCTTCTAGCAGGTGCTATAAAGCAGCAAATTTTAACACATACAAATTCAGCCAAATACTACTCAATTATTCTGGACTGCACACCTGATGTTAGTCATATTGAGCAAATGACAATGATTGTACGTTTGGTTGGTGTAATCACACCATCAGATAATGAGATGTCTGAGCCTGAATTTATCATAAGAGAACATTTCTTGGGATTTGTTCCACTAAAGGAGACTACAGTTGCCTTAACCCATTCTTTCCCGGAACATTTTTTTCTGAAATTTTTATTAATCTTTAAATATGCTACTATATTATCATGCAAATGTACGGGAAAAATAGCAAAAAAATTCTCTGATACGTACTTCCGGCTAGGAAGGGCGTGTGTTTAAACACATGGTGGGATAAAGCCCATTTGAAATTTACAATGATAAATAAATGAGGCAAATTATAAAAAAAAGTCATTACATTCTTCATACTTTTCTATTATCACATAGTATGGATTTCAGAACACATTTTTAGTTAGATGACACTTCCTTTGATTGTATTTATACTTAAACCTTGATTAATTTGTTATGTGGAGATATTTTGAACCCAGTACAATGGGAATTATATTTAGTGAGTGTAATATCGCTAACAAATACTTAATATTCTTTTCATAAAATGCCATGTGACACAATTACATCAGTTCATATTTAAAAAATATATTTCGGTTAGTTGGTCTTTACTTTACATGGTATGCTTTGAAACACGTCAGGATGGAGCCCTATGTTGCACTTTTCACAAATGAACTTCGAGCTCCTGCCGCAATGACCACACCGCCGATGTGTTTTAATGTTAGACATCCAGTGGTTATACCCATCATATCTCCCTGCCTGGCTCATCGTTTTTGGTCTAAGCAATTTCGGCTGTTTCAGTGGTCAATAGACCAATCACAACCTCCCTCAAGAAATCAATTTGATTACTTTTAGGATTCCTAATTCGGAAAATGTGCCATAAGTTTACAATGCTGCTGTTAAGGCAAAATCTAAATATAGGCCAGTATCATTTATTTGACATTATATTCACGCGATATATTCCATGTTGTTGATGAAATAAATCTACACTGCCCATGTCGTGATTGTACATTTTCACAACTTGTGGTTCGGGCAAGTCTTTTATACTTAGTACTCCATCGGCTGCATGTGGTAAGGCCAGCAACTGATTCCGATTCAATATTTGTGGCAATGGTAACTTTTGCATTGTCATGCCAGCGAATGAGTGAGATAGTGCTGTTCCTATCAGTGAGAGCCGAGTATGCTCCTCGATCCTTCTTACTTACATCTGCAACAGGAGCTTTTTCTATTCGGTCTTTCCTAATAATTCCAATACAATTTATATTTTCAGCTTTCAACTTTTCAAGTAATGTCAGTGATGTAAATAAATTATCTATGTACAAGTTTGAATTAGGAGGGAGAAAATTTATGCACATGTTCTCGGTCACTGAAGCACTGACTGAGACTGAGACACCTTGAAGCCTGTCTGTTTTTCCTGTATAAACCCTAAAATTGAGAAGGTACCCTCCTGAAGTGGCTATACACCACATTTTATATCCGAAACGGATGGGCTTGCCTCTGATAAATTGTTTCATAGAATGTCGCCCATAATAGAGTTCCATAGCTTCATCGAGTGAAAAATCACGACCATAACTATCAATCATGTCAGTAAATTTTCTGTTCATGTTATCAACTACCGGCCTAGCCTTGTATATGCGGTGCGCAAATCCGATGAATGTTGTGCTCTAACACGCTTATAATTATGTAATGGCAGATGGCTTTCTAGTAATTGGCCCGTTGTGCTATTTTTGAACAGGGTATTAAAATCTGTGCTTTTGCCCCCACAAAAACTGTCAGTATCAGGCTACAAAGTTTTTATAACACATTGTTGCAAGTGAGGTAGCAGATTTTGTGAGAAATGGAAGTGGATCGCAGGCAGATTGATGTTGATGTGCCGGCATCTGCCTGAAAGGTGGTTTATCCCACGGTGTGTTAAAACACACACAGAGTTACAGAGTTTACCATCGTGCTGAATTGTTTTAATCACTTGCATTTGCAATATTTATGCATAATCATAATTTCTAAACCATCCATTATGTACACTATTATAAAATTGTAGTATTTTAGCAAGCATCTCCGTAAAAATAGTACATAGTTATTCATATGACAAACACACATGTGCATCAACCCATATTATTACCATTACTGGCCAACATGGTGTGAATTGGCTTTATACTGAGTGATTAAATACTTTCAGACATAACAAAGATGATTATCAAATAGTTAGATGAAGTACATTGCTAATACGACAGGTGCAGGAAATTTTTATATTTTGACATTTAAACACACGGTGGTAAACAATGGGTTAATGACAGAAACTCTTCTTGGACAGCTTGAGCAAATGGGATTACAAATTGAGATTCTGCGTGGTCAAGGTTATGATAATGGAAGTAACATGAAAGGCAAAGAAAATGGCGTACAAAAGAGAATCCTGGACATAAACCCACGTGCCTTTTTTGTGCCCTGCAATGCACACTCTTTAAACTTGGTAGTCAATGATACTGCTAAGCATTGTCTGGAAGCAACTAGTTTCTTCAGTTTGGTTCAACAGATCTATAATTATTTCTCTGCATCGACTCGGCATTGGCAAATTCTAACTAGCCATATATCAGACTTAGGCATAACTGTTAAGCCATTGAGTGAAACAAGATGGGAGAGTCAGATCGACGATTTGAAACCACTGAGATATCATCTTGAAAAAATATATGATGCTTTAATAGAGATCTTTGATGACACAAGCCTAAAAGGTTCATCTGGAAATACTTCCCGAATTGAAGCTAAGGCCCTTGCTGATGCAATTTGTAAGTTCAAGTTTGTGGTAGCCCTTGTTACATGGTACAACATCCTTTTTGATGTAAATCTTACAAGCAAGCTACTACAAAATAAGGAAGCTGATTTAAATTCAGCAATTGCAAGTGACTAAGAATTACCTTGTGGGCTGCAGGTGTGATGAGGGTTTTCAACAAGTTTTGACAGAAGCTACTGAGATTGCAAAGGAACTAGAGATACTACCAAACTTTGAGACAGAACAAGTTAGAAAAAGGAGAAAGAAACTGCAGTTTGAGTATGAGGCCCAAGAAGAGGCACGGCAAGATCCAAAGCAGAAATTCAAAGTGGGTTTCTACTATGCTGTCTTAGACATGGCCATACAATCTGTTGAAGAGAGGTTCCAACGGCTACAACAATATAAATCCCTATTTGCTTCCTATATGATATATACAGTATAAAGAAAAAATCTACTGAAGATGTACTTAAGGCCTGCAAGAATTTGGAAAAATACTTTATGTATAATGGAAACAAAGATATTGATGCTGAAGATCTGTGTTATGAACTTATAGCAATAGCTCGAAGACTTCCAAAGTCTATGCCGCCACAAGGAGTACTTCTCTTCATATTACAACAAAAACTCCTGGATAATGTGCCTAATGTTACCGTTGCTCTAAGGATCCTTCTCACACTTCCAGTATCAGTGGCATGCGGTGAACGTAGTTTCTCAAAGCTCAAACTTATAAAAACTTACATACGCTCAACAATGTTGCAAAAGAGACTAGTTGGCTTGGCAACTTTATCAGTTGAACATACCCAGACATCAGCACTTGATCTTATTGAATTGGTGTCAAAATTTGCGAAGGAAAAGGCCTGCAAAGTGAGATTTTGAGGTACCTGACGGGTTTGTTATGCCAAGTAACCTTAAAAGATATATAGACATAAAGGTGTATGAAGTAAAAGGTTTTAATGTCTTTGGTGATCTTTTATATAAACTCATGGGTTATAAAGTTTTTGTTTATTTATATTTGTTTAATGATATTTGATATAGCTATCACTTAAACAAAAAATACATTTATTGGGTGGTGTTGAGGGTTGTGTTGCCCTTGGCAGAGGTATACGCTCTACCAAGTGCCCTTCTAGTTCAAAATGATTACTTATTCTTGCAATTTAAAATAAATTTAGCAGTTTCAAGTTTTGTGCTTTTAATTTTTTCTACAAAACATATTTTTGAAAATCAAAGTTGGCAATTTTTTTTTTGGGGCACAAGTAGTTAGCCTTGCCTGGTTGCAAAATAGTCTGGCACCGGTCCTGGGGTCAACAACGTTTCCAGTAAATAATAACAAGCTCTCTTCTACTATTTCACCACCTGAAAATGTTTTTCATTCTTCCCAGAAAGAAGTAATGAAATTACATATGATCATGCTTTTCATTTCGTCCTGTTTTTTCACAAAGTTGTTTCACTGAGATTTTCTTGGAAATGTTCTCAGAGAAGATCCAATGAAATAGATGTTTTTGAAATCATCATCTTTTTTGAAGTGCATTCCCAAATTATATTTCTTCGGCAATACAACTATAGTTGAACATATCAATGCTATATCTGTGTCATTCTTCATTTTCAATTATCCACATTTATTGGGAACCATTTGTATGAGCTTAATCCTGATCCACTGGCAATAAAATACTTAACATGAAACTGACACATTGACTTCCATGTCAAAACTGCAAAATAAATCGGTAATTAGCATTAACTCCAAATTTAAAAAATGGCTTAACCAGGTGACAACATCTAGTGTAAGAAGTACATGCTGTAATTAAATTTAGCCACGCATTTTTGGTAAAATAAATTATCTCTTGCAATATTTGCTGTCTTTCCTTAAAGTACTGACGATTGCGCTTTAAATATTTTTAATTAATAGGCTGTGATTTTCCTCTGCGAGGGTTTCACAAACTTAAAATTTTTTTACTTAAAATATTCTACCGATTTTCTGCAGTGATTAAATCTCTTCCACCTCATCATCTATGATGAAAGAATAATCGCATTCTAAACTGAATCGAAGATAATTGCAAAAGTACAAAGTGTTCTACACTTCGACATGACAAAATTTATGAATCACTAGAAATGGATTTTGGCAACTTGATTTTACTTGTACACGTCCAATTAATATTCGATGGTAGCCAGGGGCAAATCCAAAAACTTCTCAAGATGGGTGGGGGGGGGCGATCGCTCCTCCACCTAGCGAATCCGCCCCTGCATACTGCTTTATATTTTGAAAATCCCTACCCCTATCAGAATCCTTCTTTCCCTCGCTAAACAGACCTAATCTGCAGCGTATAATTGAGGATTTTTGCACGGAATGAATTTAAGAAAGCGCCCAGTGGAGTGCAATGGGGTTATCCAAGGAGGGGGCTATCGGCCCCCCCCCTCCTTGGATCTGCCCCTGATGGTAGCTAGTAGTTTATTTGAAGTAACATCGGAAAATTGAATGTATTTCATGAACCTTTTTGGGATTACTGAAATGTCAGTTTTATAATCGTTTTTAATTTCCGTCTTAATCTCAAGGGAAATATCATAAATTTCACGTAGAGTACATATTGTAATACAATTAATGATTAAATTCGGTACTGCGATAAAGACAAATAATGTAAATGTAACAATTATAGAAGACAAATTGCATAATAAAAGAGCATGTTACCTTCATCATTTCACTCTTGTTCTTTAAAAGAGTCTATTAAATGAGTCTTATTGGGAAGTGTTGAAGATATTTTTATTGGGATAAAGGAGTCTAGCTAAACTGACTCGAGTAGAATTCACTTTGGAGCGCCAAAATTGCTTCGGGTCAGACATTATTTGCTAATACATCAGAGAAGTCAGTCTTCGAAAATCTCGTAAACGTGAACTCGGACCGTGTTCTGGATACTATGGTCACACTTTATAAATCGCGTATACGTACATGAAATAGTGCACTTTGTAAGCGGAAGGACTGATCTTGGAATAAAATTTTATCTTGTCCTATATACGCTCAAATAACTCAGCAGCCTTTCTTTGTATGGTTTTTACTGTTTGTATAAATATAAATTACATGGAATTTTCGAATAGTAAATATATTTGTTTATTAAAAAAATTACAGCCTTTCTGAGAAAATAACGATATTTTTACCGGAATTGAGAGAAATTTTCAAATGTCTTAATACTTGTTTCTACTCTTTTAAGAAAATATAAAGGACGGTATTTTTATTATTAGAAATAATTCAGTGCATTGAGTTGGTGCAGCGACGAGCATTTGATAATAATGATTTCATTTGAAACAATAATTATTTGCAGCATTTTTCCTTTATTCTTTTTAGGTCTATGTCCTATCTTTAGTATGGTTTTTTACTTTCTCTATAGTCAAATGCGATTATCTCAAAAACGGATGGGCCTATGAAAAAAGTTTAAATACCAAAATTGTAGGAAATTTATTGCTCTATCGACATCATCTCATCAAAATTTTGAGAAGGACTTACCATTTTTGAGATATTACCTGAAATATGTTAAAAAATTGATACATCCAGAAAAATCTACAATTTCGTAAGTTTGGGGCCTTTGTGGCACCTGTTAATATTCCCAATCGGGCTAAAAATTTTTGTAGTTCATTATTTTAGGAATTGGAACCATTCTAGGGGGTGTGACCAAAAAAATTCGAAAGTTGAAAATTAAGGGCCACCCTAATATATATATATATATATAAATACTAAGGAAGAGGAAAGGTAAGTAAGGATATTTTGGGCAACTAGGTGTTGAAGGAAACCCAGTGAACACTTACCGGAAGTAGAGCCGCTGGGGTGTTGGAGAGACACATTTGTAGAGGTTAGAGCTTTCGGGATGATCCCTTCGTCAGCACAAGAGAGACACAACTCAATATATATATATATATATATATATATATATATATATATATATATATATATATATATATACACCCACCAGTCTGGTGGTTTACAGGGTATCATGTAGATGTAGATGTAAGTGTTCACTGGGTTTCCTTCAACACCTAGTTGTCCTAAATATCCTTACTTACCTTTCCTCTTCCGTAGTATTTATATATACACACAGGCACGCACGCACGCACACACACACGAGATTTAGAGCACTATTTTAAGGGGTTGAATTAATGTAGTTTGTTTAATAAAGGCATTCAGATTCATAAACTCCAACGGAGGCGATTTATCAGAGTGACAGGTGAGAAAATTAGAGGAAACAGAATGTAAAAATCCGATCTCAAATTTCTCCCTTGGCTTTGGACAATTCTTAATATTAGTAGCCTCACGGTAGTCGAGAAAGTTATCAATAATCTCTCCAAATATAACATCTCACTTGCTATAAAAGTATTTATTCTCATTTTAATATATGCGAATGAGCGTGTGTTTTTTACTCGTTCGTAATTTCGTGGACTTCACGATTTCCAAGAAATATTTGCTGGCAATCGACATTAATGCAGTTTTACTTAGAGCTACAAGGGTCACTCAAAAAGTTTGGCCCCACATTTTTTTTATCAGCAGAAATTTATTGGAAAGAGCTGAAAATTGGTGTACATATATATACAAACTTTATTTACATACACTATTTTTCTACGTAAAATCCGTTCTTTTACACCACCTGGAAACAAGGGTTAGTATTCCCTGTTGGTAGAAGTTCTCTTCAGTCTGTCAGAGCCTCGTTTTCATTTCAGCAACAACTTCGTTATCATCCATAAACTTTCGTCCACGTTCTTCAGTGGATGAAAAAGATGGAAATCCGTCGGAGTGAAATGCGCTATATGGTGGATGGGGCCACACATTGCAGCGCAGATTTTTAGGCCTCCAGTTGTTTGCAATCTTGTGTGCGGTTATGTGTTGCCTTGCAAGAAGACATCTTCCATTTTTTTGGTAGAACTCGCTGTATTCGGCTCTTAAGTTTCTGTATGTTAGCCCAGGATTTGTGGTACTTTTTCGTACTTTGTTTTAAAGCTCTCAAACTCAGAGCTCTGACGCCTTGCACTCACTCTGTACCGATTTTTGCGTCTATACGCATAGCGAGTTTTCAGTTTTTCGATGCCCCTAGCGGCTTTCGGTGACAGCTTCGTTCCGAACATGAGGAAACCGACGTTTCACGACCGTTGCAGTTTCCTTCTTCAGGGAAAAGTGGATAAAGAGTTTTCAGGGTGTTTGAAAGCAATAGCGGCATAATATTGAAGTGGTTCAAAATTAAAATTTTATGTTCATAGATATATATATTAGAAACTCCATTTCCAACAGGGTTTTGGGATCTTTGTGTAACCGATTGTGGATGGTAGTCCGCAACCACACACATCACCGTCTCTGCGGCGTAAGTTAATGGTCACATTTTTTATTTACAATATCGCTGCACATATTTATAACAAAGTGACGCATTTGATCGAAAATACCATATTGAATAAAATTAAGTAATTTATATCGGCAACGAGAAATTTCAAATTAAATTTAACTGGGATATTATAATAGACAGTTTAAAACCTTTTTACATATAGAATGCATCGATATCAGACTCGACACTGAGTTTTCTTTTCATCTTGAAATTTCTTCTTCCGAAATTTCTCTTGCAATGGCCTTTTACAAGTAAAAAAGGAGACTACACCAGTATTAATATTTTCTACCTTTTATATCTAAAAATTATGTTTAGAGAATCATTCCAGGACAAGGACTGCACTTGCAAATTTGCTATTGTTTTTCAAGGATGCTTTTCTTCTTAGGTAGGAATATTCAGTGGTTTCCAACTGCCATTTACATCAAAGCGCTTTGGCTGATTCGACAGATCGCACACAGCTCTAAATCCGTCACAGTCGCCGTGGCAGCCATCAGCGCAGAATCTTGTCAGCATTGCTGCTCACTTTTCAACAGAGAGTATCCTTTCGTAAAACGGGTGTGGGACAAACTTAGTCTGCCTCCTCCGCTTTGACCTTTGGATGCTTTTTGGTGCCGTTGCCATAGCTCTCAGCTTCATCAGAGCATGCAATCCCCACCACGTGAAGGTGTTGTCCCATTGGGGAGGGGGGTTTCCTATGATTCCTCCTTTAGATTGTCCTCAGAAAATAAGATGCATCGCTCGGCTATAAAAACGATCTCAAGCACCTATCTCGTCATCGTGTCTTTATGTTGTAGTAGTTATTTTAATTTTTCCTCATACCTACTCGCATAAATCTGCCAGTATAATCTTTAATTTACGGTTCAGTCGTCGTTTCTATTGCGATAAATATGAATGAGCTAAAAACACTTTGCTTTGAGTTATAATTTTGTTTTAGGCACTGCTGCGCTGCCCTATACTTTTTCTATCTAGAACACTTTGTCTTTTCAGAAACTGGTGGCCGTCCCAAGTGGTTGCAACAACTTTCACCGCAGTGTTGGCATTTCTACGATTAAATGACCCGTTTTCGTTACTTGAGTTTAGTACAGTAGGTTTGACAATTCGTTCAAGCCTCCAATTAATCATAACAGACTAAACTAATACAGGTCCAATATACCTGTTATCCTATTTTAAACCTATTCTCTGTTCTGGGATGGATGGAATATTTTTTATTTTTTGTTTCTATTTATTTTGTTGTATTTTAAATATCATTTATAGCTTATGTTTTTATGAAAAATTTCCACCACTACTTAGAATATCATAAAGTTATTGCAAAAGGATATAAAAAAGTTATATCACTTTTTGGAATGTTTTCATTGAATTCCTGACCTTCATATGTAGCTCATATTTATAGCCATAGTCGAAATTATAAATACAGATTGGATATAAATAGGCTTTGTACAACTCCATTTAAATCGAATTGGTAAAAATTTTTAATTCGACATAAAAGAACTGTTGTCGATATGTGTCGAGTTTTTACCAATATATTTTTTAAAGAAATTTTGCGGATGATTTAAAAAATTTGGGTTACTACATTGAAGCTTAATACATTTTAGCAGCCAATATTCAAAACGGAAGATAAATTAATACCTGCCATATCTATGCGGAGAAGGACAAGGGCTTTCGAGCGCGAGTGCCGACGCACATTACATAGGGATGCACTCTTATCTCTTACTTAGAAATTTTACCAGTATAATTTTTTGTTGAGAGTATAAATATTAAAACAATCTCTCTTAGCGCCTTCTTCGACAACGTCTCTCGATATGTATTATCATAAGAAGTGGAAGAGCATGAAAAAATCGCTATATATCTTTAAATGGCAGATAGACGAAGGACAAAAAAGCCAGGCATTTTCAGATTTAGCGTTTTTAAGCTTTCATACGCTTCTAAATTTCTTTTAAAATACAGAAAAATCTTCGAACGCAATTGTTGGACCATTTGGAATGAGATTTTAAATTTCACTGTAATAAAATTAATCTTTATACATTTTTCTGTTTAACTGTGCAAATCTATTTCTCAACCATTAGATAAAATTGAACAATGAAAACTTTTTAAATGTAGCGTCATTTATCAGGGAACGAACTTTGTCGACACAGTATATGTCTGTGTAAACCATTTTTGCGAAACATTCGAAATTGCGAAATTTGTTACCTCAAACTGTCGTATTTGACATCAAGACGATATACTCATCGACGGAATAAAGTAATATCATGAGAGGTAATAATGATCCTAGAACGCTTCACAGTATTGTAGCGTAGAGTTCAGGATAAAAGAGTAGAAAAGCTGACGATAGTCTGACTTTTCATCCGTTTCCATTTATATTTCCAAACAAAATTACTTTCAAATGAGGAAAACTTGGGCAGAAAATAATCGGTTTCTAGGGTTACGTTTAATTGCGCGCCTACAGTTAACCTACCATAGAATTAAATCCATTCTGATATCCATGAGGACGGCACGCATTAATCTTAAGTCGAATTCCTCAATTTTTTTCTCTCCAATAAGTGCCATGTGATAACTGCTTTAAAGCTCTCGACACCTGCGCCCCCTTTCCTTCCGCAATATCTCACGCTTAAAAATTCCGCCCTTTTTAGACTGCTTCTCGAAAGAACTGAGATTCAAAATGTCGTTATGGAAGCCCTTTTTCTTCTCCCGATTCTGAAAATCCGTAAAAGTTTTGACGCGACGATTATTCACACGCCCTGCGCACCTTTCTCCTCCTTAAGAGCCTTATCACCTCTTTCTCTCCCTCCACCCTCCTCCACGAATTAATCAGAAGTTATGAAGGCGAACACGTGTAATAGAAATCTTGAAAACCATTCTGTCTGGCATTTATACATCTTAAAATTATTTCCCCCCCCCCCCTCCTCTCCTTCCTCTCTCTTCCTCTCCTCTCTTCCTCTCCTCTCTTCCTCTCCTCTCTTCCTTTCTTTTCTCTCTCTCCTATCCTTCCTCCTCTTCTCTCTCCCCTATTTCTCTTCCCATCTCTCCCCCCTCCCCTCCCCTCTCTTCCTCCCCCCCTCTCTCTCCATTCACCCTATCTGTCGTGCATTAACTTTCACCCAACTTCTCATCTCGTTCCACACGCCTCTCAGATATCTTTCAGCGAACAAAAATCATGCCGTTAAAGTTGTTCGCGGTACTCGGAAACAATTTGTTTAATAAAAATACAGGAAAGTACTTTTTATCGTTAACTCGTCAAATGTTTGGAGGAATAGACAGGTGTAAAAAATCTGACGCAGAAACGACGAATAGGAGAATAATTTTATTAATCAGTCATTAGCCAGCGTTATCCAACAACGTCAGAAAGCGCGAATATGCATGATGGCTGTTGGAGAAAAAGATTTATAATGAATAATAAGAAGGAAATTAAGGGAAAATTTAAAAATAAATTTCTGACCGATGAAAATACACTTTGAGATATATATCTCCTTCTGGCAGCATTCGAGCGATTTTACATGGAAACAATTTTCATTCAAAGTAAAGCAAGGATACGAAAAAACTTGATATAGGAAGAAATTACAGCGAGAGCTTTCGTCCTGAGCGATCGTCATTTGTTGAATCCTCATTTTTTTTGCGAAGTCACCAAACTGCTTGGGCTGAGAGGAATGGAACCTCCTCACGGGACCACAGAATCCGGAGATTAAAGGTTGCAACGCTTTCCTCCATCTCATAGCAATATTGCAAAGAAACTCTCGGTTGGACGTTAATAAAAGTACGAATCGCACAAAAACATTCGACTCGCCGCTTACTTCCCCTTGTAAAAGAAAACTTAGAGATATATGTGAAAGTGAGGATTTTAAGAGATTGGGAAGGAATGGGATTTGACAGAAGGAGTGAGAGAGAGAGAGGATAAGACTTTGTTAGCTCTGGCGAGAGAATGGTCTCTCCATCAAATCGTAGAGCTTTCGCTGGGATATTTTTAACCCTCCTCCTCTCAGGGCGAATTCCCTAATTTCGCTAATTGAGTGGTCCTCGTTGGAGGGACTGTCGAAAAGAGAATGGAGAGAAAGAGAGAGAGAGAGAGAGAGGGAAGGAGAGGGAAACGGGAGACATGGTAGCTTACAGTACAAGAGAAAGAGAGAGAGAGGGAAGGAGAGGGAAACGGGAGACATGGTAGCTTAGAGTACAAGAGAAAGAGAGAGAGAGAGGAATGTGGAAAAAAGAGTAAAGAGAAAGAGGGAGTGGGAATTCGTGGATGAGGAAGAGAGGAGCTGAGAATTGGAAGAGAAAGAAGGCAGAAGAAAGGAAGAAAGTGGAGGAATTGAGGGGCACGAAGAGAGGAAGAAGTGCCGTCGAATGTGGGTTTGTGGAATAAAGTGAAAGAGGAATGTAACTGAAAGGCCAGGGGAAATTCGTCTAATTCCGTTATGTTAAAACACTGAAAGACTATTGTAACACATGTAAATGTTTTGCCTTTGCTAGGTTGTTTTATTACGAAATTACATAACGCCTTCTAATATACCTCCCCTACAAATAACGTATCATGCACCATAACTGCTTCCAGACGCAGGTTTCATTTCGTGAATCAGCTTTATTTAACCCCTAAACGTCGAGCGACGTGTCCTGCAAGTCCAAGAAGAACTTCGAATGTCGCCGAGCGACGTGTCCTGCACGTCCGAGGCAGCGCTTGCTTTCTTTACTGTTTAACTCACTTAATATATCATCCTATATATAATTTCTGAGGTGTCCGTCCGTCCGTCCCCCCCTCTATCTCGAAAACCGTCTGCCGTAGAGATTTGTAGTAAACTGCGTTTTGTTTCTACAGGCCAGGAGGTCCCTAGAAAACTATGCACAATTTCCTAAAGTCCTGGGTTCGATTCCCATAAGTTTACACGGGATTTTCGAGTTTTCAGAGTGCAAGGTTTTTTTCCTTCATTCGTTAAAATACGTAAATATGGACCGATTTTCTTCGTTTTTACTATATTCCACGGCAAAAACTCTCAATTATCTTATTCTTTCAATGTTTATACCCTATGCGGTCGAAATTTTCGGAAATACACAATTGTTTTCGAAATTTTGCCGATTTTTTGTTCTCCTTCGGGACGTCGCCAAGTCGACTTTAATTGTTGCCTCTGATTCAATTACCATCGATTAAACGTTCATATTGACGTAAAAATGGAATCCTTAAGTTAGTAAGATCATTATACGCTACATTTTTGCTGTAATTAAAGTTTTATTGTTATAAATATAACAATGGATGAATTCATTAAAATAATGATTTAACTCGAGAACATTCAGTAAGATTATTTTCTGTGACTAGTGTGGCGACCAAAAAACAAAGCCACATAATCCTCTAACTAAATGCTATATTTTACAAGAAATAACAACATAACAACAAAACAAATGCTCTTGAGACGTAACAATAGTCTCGCAACTTAAACACTTCGTGAATATGAAATTATAACATAACAGCAAACAATGCTCTTGAGACGTAAAACTAGTCTCGCAACATAAAACACGTCATGAAGGTCAAATTATAGTTACACTCTGTCCTCAGAAAACTTTCAGCATACACGACTTGCGAGGAAAATCTTCTCGACTCGTAGTATCCGCTCCTCTCTCTCCGTCACTCGGAATCTTATAGGACGCGTTTATCGTAGATTGTGGTAGAAAAGCATATTTATTTTTTTAAATACTGTATCTGAGTATTCAACCTTTTGGAAATACCAAATGTGTTTGTTTTCGTGACTGAAGCGACCAAGAATCACCCTGTCAGTGGAAATACGCGTAAGACTCTGCCATTTCATTACGAAGGCTTTGGTGAGGAGGAATCTTCCTAAACTCCGGTAAGTTTATACTCCGCATTATTCTACAATCAATTGTTTCAGCGCTTACTTTTTTAATACTTTCGCCCGGCTTAAGTGGATAAATAATTATTTTTTGTGGCGTTGTTTTACAAGAGTTATGTTTTGTGATTGATTAAGTGGATGACATTTACTGTAAATTACAGAAAGTTCACATCTTTCTTTTCCCAATATTTGCTTTCTTTGAGGTGTTAAGACCCAGTTTGACTCCCGGTCTTAGCAGTTCTATTCTTCTGTTTCCTCATTTCACATCACTACAGTTTATGCCTGTCGCGTAAGAATCTTCTGATCACTAATCATTTCAATTTAATTACTGTGCCGCATCAATTTACTCTCTACCATAACTTATAAAATACAGATTTCTGATTACCTACGGATAACATTTTTTTTAAATTTGCGGTGCAATTTTCCTTTCTGCGCCGAAAAGTTGGAGCAAAACCATATACTTTTTTCTAAATACGCAAGGCATATTAGTCCATCTGAATAAGCTATACGTACTTTGATAAAGGAAGCTTTGGCCTCTTCAGTAATGCATGAGCTGTAGTTTTGCTAATGTTCTAACGTTTTATAATCAACGTGAAAATTTGCGGTGAAATTTTCGTTTCCGTGCCGAAAAGTTGGAGCACAACCACATACGTTTGCCTAAATACGCAAGGCATATTCGTCCATCTGAATAAGCTATACGTACTTTGATAGAGAAAGCTTTGGCCTCTTCTGTAATGCATGAATTGTAATTTTTCTATTGTTCTAACATTTTATAATCAAATTAAAATTTGCGATGAAATTCTCATTTTCTCTGCCTTGTGAGAAACGTGTTCGACAGCGTGAGTTATGAAAGAAATATGTCTCCTATATGCTATGCACGCACAATCTACTTGAGATGCTTCTAAAAATCTCTTTCAATTCACCAAGAATGTTTTCCTCTTCGGCGATCCTTCAACGACCGTTACTAGCAGCCAAAGAAATCACCTTTCGATTTCCACACAGCGCTTGGAGTTTTCCTTCCTCTCCACAGTTAAAAATAAACCATTTTCTTGCCAACATCGGCTCTCTCTGTGATTTGCTGCATTTGACTTCACGAGTTTCACTTCCCTTCCCAGAAGACGTTCCCCCACCTTCTAGTAGATGATAGGCACCTATCTAGAATATTAGGCTCCAACCTCAGAAAGAAGTCCTATGGCAGAGTGTGGAGAGAGGGCGAGGCCGCTACCAAGCAGTACCGATTCCACGTGAAGACGAAATGAAGGGGCTTGTTCTGATTTTTTATTTTTTTCAATGTTTAACTAAAAGTCCTTCAGTCCTTCAGAAACACGAAACATATTTGAAGGAATGACGAAAATAAGTCTCCAATAAAGTCCTGGTTCGACTCCAAGGAAGACATTTCCACTTTCCATAAGGTAACATGTAAAAATCAATTTTTTGATGTTCAGACTTTTGTTGTTTTGGAAATTAAAATTAGAAGGAATTAACCTACCATCTTTGGATCTGAATCATTTTGAAGAAAAAATTACTACGTTTCTTATTCTGTTCATCTTTTTCCGCATACCATTCGAAATCGCTCTTGTTATACATTTAATTAACATATTTTGTGGAAATATTGCCATTTTAACGGAATGTTGCCTTGGCTACCATTTCCATTGTTATACCTCGATATCATATTATTATTTCAATGCTTATGCCGAGTCCACACCCAGGTGAACATTGTTCGTAAACATAGTTAGGTTAGTGAACACTCTTCGCGAACATCTGCTTGGGAACATTTTAGTGAACATAGTTCGCGAACAGTCGTGTACACACTGAAAGCTTTTGTTCGCAAAGTTTTTTTCAAAATGTCAAGTAGTGATGACGTTTTAATAATCTGCAGTGTTCTGAACTATGAAGTGAAAAAACGTAAACGGCGATGGTGGGTCAAAACTTTATTAAAGAAACGAGCGGGATCGATTTTGCTGTCAGATTTAAGAATGGAAGACGGAAGTGGTTTTAAGAATGTTACGAGAATGTCGCCATCGGATTTTGAATATTTACTAAATGTTATTGGTCCAAAAGTTACTCGTCAAGATACTAACTACAGAAAAGCTATTTCTGTAAGTGAAAAACACTGACAATGAGCAAGAGCAAGACGAGACTGAAAGTCGAAACAGTGAGGCGCGAGTTTGGTGTGCCTTGTCCTTGAACTCGACCAATCCGTGAGCTCTGCACATGGATGTCTCTGGTAACGTTATTTGCTTTGATGTTTACCGCTCCATCGGCGGATAGCCAGGTTTTGTTAGCTAACAGTGTTATTTGGCCTTAAACGTTACTAGAAAATGTTCAACAATAAAACTTCCACTAACATTGTTAGCGAACTGTATTCGCAAACACTGTTAGCGAACAATGTTCGCCTTGGTGTGGACCCGGCATTATGGATGTAAACGTGCTTGGCATGCCTTTAATACGGGAGGGAGGGGAGGGGGAGAGAGGTAGAGGGGGGAGCGAGAGGGAGAGAGGGAAGTAGAGGGGAGAGGATGAGAGAGGTTGTGAGAGGAGGGAGAGAGGGTGTGAGAGATAGGGAGGGGGAGAGGGAGGGAAAGAGAGGCAGCTAGTTTAAGTTTAACTAAAGATAACCCGTCAATAACAGATTATTCACTAGAAATGTAGTATAAAGGCAAAATATTTCATATGAAAAGTGTAATATTAATTATTTTAAATGAAAATATTAATACAGTAAAACTCGTTTATAACGATCACGCCTAAAACGAAATCTCGGCTATAACGAAGAAATGTTTCGGTCCCTTGAACTTCTCCATAAGGGCATTGGTTAAATTTCTCGGATGTAACGAACACGCATTTTACGAATTCTCAGCTGTAGCGAACAAATGTTTGGTCCCGTTGCAAAAAATGCCCCATATATAACGAATTTTGGCGAGCATAGGGATACGTAATGAATAGTTTCTGCCCGTTTACCGCGCACTTGTTCGTAGAGGTCCCTTTCCTCCATCTACCCCTTCCATACGAATTTTTCCAAGCTCCCTTTGTTTTGAAATTGATATTAAAAATGTGAAATGTTTAAGTAAATTAATGACCATAATAATAATATTAATTGACCATTTAATAAAATCGTATGTAAGAGCAATCGAACATTTTACATGCCGCGAAGTTGACAAGCATCTCTTTGCATATGTAGGTACGGCATTGAAGTCGACTCACCGCAAATACAGTAAAAGCTGTGTTATCCGGCTATCTTGGGGATTGTGGAAAGCCAATTAGGAGAAATATCCGGTTAGGGGAGCGAAATTCGATTTTGACATCGCAAATTTAGCAATAACCAAACAAAATTGGACTTAGGTTCACTATCGTACTCCCCAAACATAACTATGCATGGGGTTTGCATTTTCCATTTTAATGCTTCCACACGTAGTTAGATATAGACACTATTTACCCATTCTTATTTAATACGTTGCTACGCTTACATGAAAAACAAAAAGACCATTGAAAAGTTTAGGGCGCCCGGAAAGTTTGGGGATTACGGCAGTGAACCTGTTCCCAAAATTGAATTTATTGGATTATATTTTTCTTATTTATCACTATTATTTATCTTTATTTACTCTATTAGAAAAGGACGAAATTATTTAATTCTTCTGAACATTTTTGTGAAAATCAGTCATATAATATTTTATCCAGTTCCTCAATTTTTGGCTCATGAAGCGTATGATGTTTATTAATTGATTTACTCGTCTCAGAAGATGACACAAATTTCATTAATTTAGCCTTATGAGCCTTGATATCGTAGAGCGTGGAAGATCCGATGTTGAATTCTTTTGCTATGGCTGCTCTAGTTTTTCCTTTTTCAATTCGTTTTATCAGCTCCAGCTTTTGTGTTAGCGTTAAACCAACCTTTTATCTCCTGTTCCTCGCTTTTAGGTATTTATTTAGATGCAATATTCAATGGATGGGTAATTTTTTAAATAATAAAAAGCGATAAAACTGGAAATTGTAGAAGTACACCAAAACATCTAGACAATGAAAATGGCTTACGTAACCAAAAACGCCATGCTTACTCGGCAGCCACAGAAGTATACGGAGTAAATACGTAATATATAGTACATCTTATATTTGAAGAAATTTTAAAGTGGAAGTTGTGGTATTAAACATATACAATTCGCACAAAAATTCATAAAAAAAGAAAAAGAAATACAAAATGAATTGTATTTGTGTAATTGCCGGTATCTAAGGGTGGCCGGTTCTAAATAGCCGGATAGCACAGCTTTTACTGTATGTGTATACGTGTTATATGGGATGTATAGGCCAAAAACCATGTTTCTCGTATATAACGAAGTCACGCTTATAACGAATCAATGAGTCGGTCCCCTCAAATACGTATTAAACGAGTTTTACTGTAATCCATCTATCTATCTATAATTCTTCCGTTGGTATTTCAACGGGAATTACACTAGTTTTATGATAGCTATGCTTTGTCTCTATTTTGCACTGACGGCTGCTGCAGTCACACGCACGTTGAAATTTACGAATCATTTTGACTACTGAGGTGAAAATTTTTAGCTCGTAATAAATCCAATACGAAATTTCATTATTTTAACTATCATCCGATCAGCCTTGCTTCCGATAAACCATGAAACATTCATTTTGATGTTTTTTATCAGTTCTATCCATTGATATTACTTATTTAAAAATTGTTTATTCCTATTGCCTGTGCTATTTTGCATCCTACTGTATAATCTACAACCTCTAGAGGAGAAGTTCCAAACTCATCGCATGCGGGAGCCGCATGATGACACTGTGCTAGGTCCGCGGGACGCATTAAGTCAGTGTACCAAATACTGGTGCAGAAGTTTGCTTCAAGAGCATTCCATGTGCCCCACCTGAGTAGAGTGTTTTAAATTGGAATAAGAATAATCTGCGGATATATGGAAGTGTCGTTTTAATGTATAGTATAATAAATATCTTACATTAATTAAAAATATTTTATAAGAATTATATTTGGGTTGGGCTGCATCATAATACAATGCATTTTACTATAAATGCTCATCGCAGGCCGTCTCTTTGAGACCCCTGTTCCTAAACTTTAACATTGATCAAGGTTAAATCATGTATTGATGTTTAATGTTTATTATTCTTATAGGTTTAACTAGCAGAAGTACCCGGCGTTGCTCGGGTTTTCTATGTAATATAAAATTAATAAAATCAATTTTAAATTAAGACCTATTAAGACAGGACCGGGCACGGGATTGATAGCCCTTTGTCCTTCATTCATCTTCCTCTTTGATGTTAGATATTATATAGTCTTTTTTGTTAATAAATAGCTTATGTAGTCAATTTTGGGAAGCATGCAGAAGTTATGTATAAAATCTTATTACAAATGCAGCAAATGCAGCAAAAATGAATAAGAACATCACTTTCCTAGAATAAATCACTCTGAATAAACTCTTGAATCAACAAAGATCTGGATCTCTTCAAACAAACCTACATACAAATAAAAAAATGTAACAAAAATGAACAGTATCAAAAAGCAGTAGAAATACATTAGTTTTCAATAACAAATTATCAATGGAACTCAGAAAGAAATTTTAGAGCCGCAAGTGAAATTTAATGCATTCACAAAGGAAATATTAAAAGAAGCTGAAAAAGTGAAGAAAATTTGCTATGTTTATTCACAGTCCCTTACTTTCATCAGTAAAAATTATTGAAAATAAATGTATTCAATAATATACTCCTTGCGCCGTAATCCAGCAAGGATACTTGGCATCGTTGATGTTAAGTATAAAATATTAAAACATTCAGATTGACTGAAATCCTCCAACTCTTAAGAGTTCTGAAATAAAAACTCCACCTTAAAATTTATAATATTAAATTATCCTCTAAAACTTCTCTATAAACAACATTTTTAGTTCTTCCGTTAGGAGCAAATATAAAAAGGTCATCACTACTACCAACTCTGGAGCATGTAACATACAGTTGGCCATGCGAAAAACAGGGTTCTTTTAAATCTAAACCCAACTTTTGGAAAGACTGGCCCTGAGCTTTGTTAATGGAAATTGCAAAGCTTAAATTAATGGGAAACTGAAGTCTCTTAAATTCAAAAGGAAGATCAGACTGAATAATTGGTATTCATGGAATGAAGACATCTTCTCCATTATGGTTTCCAGTCATAATGCTTGCCTCAATAACATTCGGCATAAGGTTTTTAATAATAAGCCTAGTTCCATTGCAAAGTCGAGGTGGGTCTAGATTCCTGAGCAAAATAATAGGTGCACCAAGTTTGAGTAAAAGATTATGCAGCGGAACTCCTGGTGGGTGCAGAGAGTTAAGGAACTCAACTGGGTATTGAATTAACTGGTTAGGATCAGTAACACTGTCAATGGATATATAAGATTGGACTGATCCAGGTAATTGGTCAAGTAATTTCCCATTGAATTCACGAACTGCTTCATTTTTTGGTGCTAAAATAGCTCTTTCATTCAACCAGTCAGAGTTACTAAAATTTCTATTTAAATTAGGGAATACTTTATCTACTAACATATTAATAGAAGAAAATAAATTTCCATATGGCAAATGATGGAGTTCCTCAGCATCAACAGGAATATTACCATTTCCAGTATCTAACAATTTCTCTTCAAAATTCCCAATATTTTGACTGTTTTGTAAATAAACTCTCATATTGGTCACTAACTTAAGAGTTACTACATGTTGCCATAGATATGATGCCTTGAGGTAAGAGTGAATTTCATCCGCTTTAGTTCCTTTCGGTATTTCAGGTAATATTTGATGGAAATCTCCAGCCATTAGAAAAGTAACTCCACCCATCGCTTTGTTAGTGTTTCGTAAATCTTTAAGTGTTCTATCAAAGCCTCAAATGCACCTTTATGTGATATTGTACACTCGTCCCAGACAATCAACTTACATTGCTGCAAGATTTCTGCACTGGTAGAACCCTTTCTAATGCTGCAAATAGGGTATTCTGTGTGGGCCAATTTCAAAGGTAATTTGAAAACAGAATGAGCTGTTCTCCCTCCAGTAAGAAGTGTGGCAGCAATACCAGAAGAAGCCACAGCAAGTGCTATTTTCCCATTCAGACGGATCTTAGCAAGGAGTAAATTAATTAAAAAAGTCTTTCCAGTACGACCAGGAGCATCAATAAAGAATATGTCACCATTCTCTTTTGTGATTGAATTTAGTATTTTATTATATGCACTTCTTTGGCAGGACATCAATTTCGGCTCCTTTTCAGTTATATGTTTTTGCAGTTCCTCAGTGTTATATGATGTTTCTCGCAGTACTTCTGAAGCAAGGTTATGTTGGTAGTTTCCAACAGGAGATGGTAGTCCAATGGATTTCAGATCTCTGCCTCCAAGGGAATGTAATTTGTCCTCTAACAGAACCAAAGACTCGTCGAAGATGGCATCGTTGAAAGTGACGTTCGGATTTATCATTTGGGCTTGATACAGGATATTCTCACTAAGATTCTCTTTATGGCTGTCCCACAGTTTCAAAGGATTTGAAAGTCCACATGTTTGTAACATAACAGCAAAGAGATTTCTTAGCTGGTATGGTGATCATGTCACAGCTGCTTCAGACAAAGTAGCATTCCAATGCTCATCATTTTCAAGAAGACCTCGAATTCCAATGCTCGTCGTTTTCAAGAAGACCTCGAAAATTGCATGCTTGTCTGAATGTTTCACAGACCCTTTGTTCACATATTTGCAAATACATTTTATAGATTTAATTGAGTTGCAAAATTCAACATTTATATGAGCCTCGAAAATGCGCGAAAGAATGGGACAATAGGGCACAATCCATTTATTATCAATTTCAAACTCTACATTTCATGACTGAATCATCGTTTCAAGTTTCCTTTGTTGGTAGAGTGGATATGCATCATGGTTTGTGTTTCCAAAAGAAATTTCCTTAGATACTTTTTTGAACATTTGCCATCTTTCATGCATGGAGAATTAGGATTCAATACACCACATGGACCATGGACCATTTGTTTTGACCACCTTAAACAGTATTGGATCAGCATTGGGATCAGGGAGTTTAGCACTTATGAATGAATCAATCTCATCAGCAAGAATTTTTTGCGAAAGCCAAATCAAAATATGCGAATGAGGTAAACCACGTTTTTGCCACTCAGTTGTGTACATATAACATCTTGTACAACCAAAAATTTCACCTTTAACAATCAAATTCATCATTTTGATGGAAAACTCTTGCAATTAAATCGTGACGGTTATGTGCTTTCTGTCCTTGAAAAAGTTCTTTGTGAATTTCATTCCATGACAGATTACATGTGAATGTGATAAAGAGATCCGGTCTTCCATAATTTCTTACATAAGTGTTCTCTCTTGCATATATCTAGGGCATCCAGTAAAAGTTGAGGGCAAAATGACCAACTGGCCCACGTTTGATACGTCAGCATCATTGTTAATTGCACCACACAAGTGAGCATAAGATTCAGCTCTCAGTTGTTTTTGATTGAGTCGAAGGAACAATAGGCGTTCGCTTTCAATCTTTGCATACATATCAACAATAAACTGACGGAAAAGACTTCTATAATAAAATAAGTGGTTTGATTCACTGGATCTGATAATAAGTCGATAAGCATAAAATTCATTAGCTGAAACTTTCTTAATAGATGTGGGTATTCTTTTTAGAGGATCAACTTGTGGTATGTTGAAATGATACCCATGCTCTACTTGCCAAAATATGAGAGGATATTGAAAAGCATCATATGCCTGGTTAGTTTCTGATATTTTTTAAACTGAACTATCCCTCAATTCTAGAACTATGTCTCTTTTTCCATACTGTTGTCCAACCAGAAAACTGCAACCTCGTTTACAGTAGGAGTATTAAATTGAAGGGGATGTGCATTACTTGGAGCCTTATCTGCGCAAATTGCTATTAGATAGTTATTTGACGGTGAATTTTGCAGTGCATACTTGAATTCCTTCACTAATTCGTTATTCGAATGAAGCATTTCTTGTAACTTAGTTACAATTTCCTTCTTTACACGGAAATTACTTCTACAGCGCTGATCACACTCCTCAACGGAGTTACCCATAAAATAAATTTGAATAAATTTAGGCTCGTCATTTATCAAGAGAAGTAATGAGCCTATTTGATGGTAGACTTGTCCTTGAATTTCAAAAGTGGGCATAAATCCTTGATCAACAAATTTCTTTGATGTTCCAAAAGAAGTCATTTGAAAGCAATTGTATATTATCCGACAAATTCTTAGATTCAGACGACTGACCATAAAGAAGGTCTCTTAAAACAGGTGGAGGTTCCAAAAGAGATGGCAAGTGAACTTTACCATTTGAGCAACACACTCCAGGAGTTTCTCCTGCCCATTTCTTGGCATTACAAAAACGACATATCTTAGTCAGAGAACCAACTGCTATTCTAACATCTGCAGAATAATCATTTGCTGGATTGTATTCAAAAGCTGCTCTGTGCCATAACATGGCAGACCTTCTTAATGATATTTGTGTTCGTTCAGTTCTATGTCTTTGTTCCCTCTCCTCCGGAGATTCACCTGCCCTGGAATGAGCAGCATGTTCTTGCTTGCCTCTGAGTCGGTGATCTCTCTCCTCCTGAGATTCACCTGCCCTGGAATGAGCAGCATGTTCTAGCATAGCCTTAAGTCGGTGATCTCTCTCCTCCTGAGATTCACCTGCCCTGGAATGAGCAGGATTTTCTTGCATGGCTCTGAGTCGGTGATCTCTCTCCTCCTGAGATTCACCTGCCCTGGAATGAGCAGCATATTCTTGCATGGCTCTGAGTCGGTGATCTCTCTCCTCCTGAGATTCACCTGCCCTGGAATGAGCAGCATGTTCTTGCATAGCGCTGAGTCGGTGATATCTCTCCTCCTGAGATTCACCTGCCCTGGAATGAGCAGCATGTTCTTGCATGGCTCTGAGTCGGTGATCTCTCTCCTCCTGAGATTCACCTGCACTGGAATGAGCAGCATGTTCTTGCATAGCTCTGAGTCGGTGATCTCTCTCCTCCTGAGATTAACCTGCCCTGGAATGAGCAGCATGTTCTTGCTTGCCTCTGAGTCGGTGATCTCTCTCCTCCTGAGATTCACCTGCCCTGGAATGAGCAGCATGTTCTTGCATAGCCTTAAGTCGGTGATCTCTCTCCTCCTGAGATTCACCTGCCCTGGATTGAGCAGCATGTTCTTGCATAGCCTTAAGTCGGTGATCTCTCTCCTCCTGAGATTAACCTGCCCTGGAATGAGCAGCATGTTCTTGCTTGCCTCTGAGTCGGTGATCTCTCTCCTCCTGAGATTCACCTGCCCTGGAATGAGCAGCATGTTCTTGCATGGCTCTGAGTCGGTGATCTCTCTCCTCCTGAGATTCACCTGCCCTGGAATGAGCAGCATGTTCTTGCATAGCTCTGAGTCGGTGATATCTCTCCTCCTGAGATTCACCTGCCCTGGAATGAGCAGCATGTTCTTGCATGGCTCTGAGTCGGTGATCTCTCTCCTCCTGAGATTCACCTGCCCTGGAATGAGCAGCATGTTCTTGCATAGCTCTGAGTCGGTGATCTCTCTCCTCCTGAGATTAACCTGCCCTGGAATGAGCAGCATGTTCTTGCATGGCTCTGAGTCGGTGATCTCTCTCCTCCTGAGATTCACCTGCCCTGGAATGAGCAGCATATTCTTGCATGGCTCTGAGTCGGTGATCTCTCTTCTCCTGATATTCACCTGCCCTGGAATGAGCAGCATGTACTTGCATGGCTCTGAGTCGGTGATCTCTCTTCTCCTGATATTCACCTGCCCTGGAATGAGCAGCATGTTCTTGCATGGCTCTGAGTCGGTGATCTCTCTCCTCCTGAGATTAACCTGCCCTGGAATGAGCAGCATTTTCTTGCATGGCTCTGAGTCGGTGATGTCTCTCCTCCTGAGATTCACCTGCCGTGGAATGAGCAGCATGTTCTTCCATGGCTCTGAGTCGGTGATCTCTCTCCTCCTGAGATTCACCTACCCTGGAATGAGCAGCATGTTCTTGCATAGCTCTGAGTCAGTGATCTCTCTCCTCCTGAGATTAACCTGCCCTGGAATGAGCAGCATGTTCTTGCATAGCCTTAAGTCGGTGATCTCACTCCTCCTGAGATTCACCTGCCCTGGAATGAGCAGCATGTTCTTGCATAGCTCTGAGTCGGTGATCTCTCTCCTCCTGAGATTCACCTGCCCTGGAATGAGCAGCATATTCTTGCATGGCTCTGAGTCGGTGATCTCTCTTCTCCTGATATTCACCTGCCCTGGAATGAGCAGCATGTACTTGCATGGCTCTGAGTCGGTGATCTCTCTTCTCCTGATATTCACCTGCCCTGGAATGAGCAGCATGTTCTTGCATGGCTCTGAGTCGGTGATCTCTCTCCTCCTGAGATTAACCTGCCCTGGAATGAGCAGCATTTTCTTGCATGGCTCTGAGTCGGTGATCTCTCTTCTCCTGATATTCACCTGCCCTGGAATGAGCAGCATGTACTTGCATGGCTCTGAGTCGGTGATCTCTCTTCTCCTGATATTCACCTGCCCTGGAATGAGCAGCATGTTCTTGCATGGCTCTGAGTCGGTGATCTCTCTCCTCCTGAGATTAACCTGCCCTGGAATGAGCAGCATTTTCTTGCATGGCTCTGAGTCGGTGATGTCTCTCCTCCTGTGATTCACCTGCCCTGGAATGAGCTGCATGTTCTTGCATGGCTCTGAGTCGGTGATCTCTCTCCTCCTGAGATTCAAATGCCCTGGAATGAGCAGCATGTTCTTGCATGTCTCTGAGTCGGTGATCTCTCTTCTCCTGAGACTCACCTGGCCTGTAATGAGCAGGATTTTCTTGCATGGCTCTGAGTCGGTGATCTCTCTCCTTCTGAGATTCACCTGCCCTGGAATGAGCAGCATGTTCTTGCATGGCTCTGAGTCGGTGATCTCTCTCCTCCTGAGATTCACCTGCCCTGGAATGAGCAGCATGTTCTTGCATAGCTCTGAGTCGGCGATCTCTCTCCTCCTGAGATTCACCTGCCCTGGAATGAGCAGCATGTTCTTGCATGGCTCTGAGTCGGTGATCTCTCTCCTCCTGAGATTCACCTGCCCTGGAATGAGCAGCATGTTCTTGCATGACTCTGAGTCGGTGATCTCTCTCCTCCTGAGATTCTCCTGCCATGGAATGAGCAGCATGTTCTTGCATGGCTCTGAGTCGGTGATCTCTCTCCTCCTGAGATTCAAATGCCCTGTAATGAGCAGCATGTTCTTGCATGTCTCTGAGTCGGTGATCTCCCTTCTCCTGAGACTCACCTGGCCTGTAATGAGCAGGATATTCTTGCATGGCTCTGAGTCGGTGATCTCTCTCCTCCTGAGATTCACCTGCCCTGGAATGAGCAGCATGTTCTTGCATGGCTCTGAGTCGGTGATCTCTCTCCTCCTGAGATTCACCTGCCCTGGAATGAGCAGCATGTTCTTGCTTGCCTCTGAGTCGGTGATCTCTCTCCTCCTGAGATTCACCTGCCCTGGAATGAGCAGCATGTTCTTGCATAGCCTTAAGTCGGTGATCTCTCTCCTCCTGAGATTCACCTACCCTGGATTGAGCAGCATGTTCTTGCATAGCCATAAGTCGGTGATCTCTCTCCTCCTGAGATTAACCTGCCCTGGAATGAGCAGCATGTTCTTGCTTGCCTCTGAGTCGGTGATCTCTCTCCTCCTGAGATTCACCTGCCCTGGAATGAGCAGCATGTTCTTGCATAGCCTTAAGTCGGTGATCTCTCTCCTCCTGAGATTCACCTGCCCTGGAATGAGCAGGAGTTTCTTGCATGGCTCTGAGTCGGTGATCTCTCTCCTCCTGAGATTCACCTGCCCTGGAATGAGCAGCATGTTCTTGCATGGCTCTGAGTCGGTGATCTCTCTCCTCCTGAGATTCACCTGCCCTGGAATGAGCAGCATGTTCTTGCATAGCTCTGAGTCGGTGATATCTCTCCTCCTGAGATTCACCTGCCCTGGAATGAGCAGCATGTTCTTGCATGGCTCTGAGTCGGTGATCTCTCTCCTCCTGAGAATCACCTGCCCTGGAATGAACAGCATGTTCTTGCATAGCTCTGAGTCGGTGATCTCTCTCCTCCTGAGATTAACCTGCCCTGGAATGAGCAGCATGTTCTTGCATGGCTCTGAGTCGGTGATCTCTCTCCTCCTGAGATTCACCTGCCCTGGAATGAGCAGCATGTTCTTGCATAGCTCTGAGTCGGTGATCTCTCTCCTCCTGAGATTCACCTGCCCTGGAATGAGCAGCATGTTCTTGCATTGCTCTGAGTCGGTGATCTCTCTCCTCCTGAGATTCACCTGCCCTGGAATAAGCAGCATGTTCTTGCATGGCTCTGAGTCGGTGATCTCTCTCCTCCTGAGATTCACCTGCCGTGGAATGAGCAGCATGTTCTTGCATGGCTCTGAGTCGGTGATCTCTCTCCTTCTGAGATTCACCTGCCCTGGAATGAGCAGCATGTTCTTGCATAGCTCTGAGTCGGCGATCTCTCTCCTCCTGAGATTCACCTGCCCTGGAATGAGCAGCATGTTCTTGCATGGCTCTGAGTCGGTGATCTCTCTCCTCCTGATATTCACCTGCCCTGGAATGAGCAGCATGTTCTTGCATGGCTCTGAGTCGGTGATCTCTCTCCTCCTGAGATTAACCTGCCCTGGAATGAGCAGCATGTTCTTGCATGGCTCTGAGTCGGTGATCTCTCTCCTCCTGAGATTCACCTGCCCTGGAATGAGCAGCATGTTCTTGCATGGCTCTGAGTCGGTGATCTCTCTCCTCCTGAGATTCACCTGCCCTGGAATGAGCAGCATGTTCTTGCATAGCTCTGAGTCGGCGATCTCTCTCCTCCTGAGATTCACCTGCCCTGGAATGAGCAGCATTTTCTTGCATAGCTCTGAGTCGGCGATCTCTCTCCTTCTGAGATTCACCTGCCCTGGAATGAGCAGCATGTTCTTGCATAGCTCTGAGTCGGCGATCTCTCTCCTCCTGAGATTCACCTGCCCTGGAATGAGCAGCATGTTCTTGCATGGCTCTGAGTCGGTGATCTCTCTCCTCCTGAGATTCACCTGCCCTGGAATGAGCAGCATGTTCTTGCATAGCTCTGAGTCGGCGATCTCTCTCCTCCTGAGATTCACCTGCCCTGGAATGAGCAGCATTTTCTTGCATAGCTCTGAGTCGGCGATCTCTCTCCTTCTGAGATTCACCTGCCCTGGAATGAGCAGCATGTTCTTGCATAGCTCTGAGTCGGCGATCTCTCTCCTCCTGAGATTCACCTGCCCTGGAATGAGCAGCATGTTCTTGCATGGCTCTGAGTCGGTGATCTCTCTCCTCCTGAGATTAACCTGCCCTGGAATGAGCAGCATTTTCTTGCATGGCTCTGAGTCGGTGATGTCTCTCCTCCTGAGATTCACCTGCCCTGGAATGAGCAGCATGTTCTTGCATGGCTCTGAGTCGGTGATCTCTCTCCTCCTGAGATTCACCTGCCCTGGAATGAGCAGCATGTTCTTGCATGGCTCTGAGTCGGTGATCTCTCTCCTCCTGAGATTCACCTGCCCTGGAATGAGCAGCATGTTCTTGCATGGCTCTGAGTCGGTGATCTCTCTCCTCCTGAGATTCACCTGCCGTGGAATGAGCAGCATGTTCTTGCATAGCTCTGAGTCGGCGATCATGTTGTTCTTTGTCTCGTTAGCACGGCCAATCAACATTAAATTCCTTTTTCTTCTCTGTTCATGCCTTGAGTCAATTCCTCTTCTTTTTCTTCGTGGCATGATGGGGATTATTACATTTCAATTTTTAGATGCCATCTTTTGAAATATTAGGTTTATATAATGTGTTTAACTGAGGATAAACGGTTAACCGCAAGTCGTGGTTTATTCGAAACGCGATTCGTTTTTGCGATATTTCTCCATTAAAACATTATTATTTTATATAGAATTCTACTCAGATGTTATAGAGAATGTAATTTCCTACAACTTTCATTTGAAACAATTTTTCATAGCAGTTATTATTTGGGAATTATTTATAAAAAATTACCATTTTTACTTTCTCCATACGGAGTAATGGGAAAGTATCGTATTCATGAAAAAAATCGACTTCGGGATTTCAACGGAAGGTCCCTAGAACACGTTTAGACTATTTTCGGAATGATGTCTACGTGTGTGTGTGTGTATGTTAGTGTGGGCAATCTAACTCAAAAAGTACGTGTCATATCGCTACCGAACTTCATATATAACACTTTAACATGAGCATAAATATCTGATTAGTTTTTCGACAATAACGGGTAACCGGAAGTCGAGGGTTATTCGAAACCCGATTCGGTTATTGCGATATTTCTTCGTTACAACATCATTATTGTATTTTCAATTTTATGCAAAAGTTATAGAGAAGGTAATTTCCTACAACTTTCTTTTGAAACAATTTTCTATTGTAGTTATTGTTTAGGAGTTATTTATAAATAACCGGTTTTTCGGTTTTCTCCTTAAAAACATCGTTATTGGTAATCTTCGTGAGAACCAAAGATGTAGAGAATAATATTTCTTCCAAGTTTTGTTTGAAACAAATTTTCGTGAACCATCCATTTCGGAGATATTTTGCTTTTTACTTTCTCATACGAAGTATCGAGAAAGTATTGTTTTCGCGAAAAAATTCGACCTCGAGATTTTTACGGAAATACGCGTTTTAGGTGTCGCTGAATCCGAAAAAGTGGTTTTCGCAATGCCGTCTGTCTGTCTGTCTGTCCGTCTGTCTGTCTGTTACTGGCGCTGGAGCCTAGACAGTCGAACGGAAATGAATGCAATCTCGTACTTAGGCATTTTATCATACTGAGCAGAGTATACATAGAAATGGTTGACATTGATCAATAATTAAGAGTAGTTTATTCTACGCATTTTTAACAACAATCCGATTTTCTCGAAAACGGCTCTAACGATTTTGATCAAATTTCGCACAGTCACTTGAGTTTACGTATTCAATAATACTGTATAGTTCATATTTCTCAACAAATGAATATAAGGCTAGTTTATTCTAGGCAACTTTAACAACAATTCGATTTTCTCAGAAACGGCTCCAACGATTTTGTTCAAATTTCGTACAATTACTTGAGTGTACGTCTTCAATAATACTACGTATTTCATTTTTCTCAACGAATGAATATAAGGCTAGTTTAATCTTGGGCAACTTTAACAAAAATTGGATTTTCTAAAAACAGGCTGATACGATTTTCATTTTCTGAAGTTAACTAAACGACGCATTAGTACGTATATGAGAAAGTTTGTACAATGTATGTTGTACCGATTTTTTTTACTATTGTGATCACGAAAAAAATCGACTTCGAGATTTCATCGGAAGTACACGTTTTGAGGTCCCTAGAACACGTTTAGACTATTTTCGGAATGATGTCTATGTGTGTGTCTGGGGGTGTGTGTGTATATATTATTGTGGGCGCTCTAACTCAAAAAGTACGTGCCATATCGTTACCAAACTAAATATATTACACTTTAACCTGAGCACAAAGAGCTGGTTAGTTTTTGGACAATAACTGGTAACTGGAAGTCGAGGTTTATTCTAAACCCGATTCGGTTTTTGCGATATTTCTTCGTTAAAACATCATTATTTTATTCAGAATTCTACACAAATGTTATAGAGAATGTAATTTCCTACAACTTTCGTTTGCAAGTATTTTCCGTAGCAGTTATTGTTTAGGAATTATTTGTAGATAATCGGTTTTTTCGCTTTCAGTCAAATATCTCCTTAAAAACTTTGTTATTATTAATATTCTAAGGACCAGAGTTGAAGAGAATACTGTTTCTTCAAGGTTTTGTTTGAAACAAATTCTCGTAGAAGCATCCATTTCGGAGATTTTGATCTTTTTTCGTAATTTCAAGTATACCGCCAGCACCATGTAGTGGTGAATTCTGTAAACAGTCAAAATATAATTTACAGCAATAATGACGACCGTAGTCTTTTTCGATACGAAATAACAATTTGGCCTTATAATGCTATTCATAATAATTTAAATATCTATACCCCAAATATGGTGGAAGTCATGTGTTTGCATTTTCGGAAGGTAGTTAGACGTAATAACGAAACTGAAAATTTGGTTAGATTCGAAGGAACTATAACTTACCGAGTCTGGACATGTAGCATGGAATGACCCTATACATAGTATAAAGAAAGTGTTGTGGTCACGGAAAAAATCGTCTTCGAGGTTTCCAAGTAAAGAGGTACACGTTCCGAGGTCTATAGAACACGCTACAACACGTGCAGACTATTTTCGGAGTGCTGCATTTGTATGTAATTGTGGGTTCTCTATCTTGAAAAGTACTATATCATCACTAAATTTCATATATAGCACTTTGGTATGGGCACAAAGAACGGATTAGTTTTTGGACAATAACGGTTAACAATAAATGGAGGTTTATTCGAAACCCGATTCGGTTTTTGCGATATTTCTTCTTTAAAATATTATTATTGTATTTACAATTCTATGCAAATTTATAGAGAATGTAATTTCCTACAACTTTCATTTGGAACAATTTTCCATAGAAATTATTGTTTCGGAATTATTTATAAATAATCGGTTTTTCGGTTTCCATCGAAAATATTCTTTAAATTTTCAATATTTATAAGGACCAAAGTTATAGAGAATAATATTACTTCCAACTTAGGTTTGAAACAATTTTTCGTAGATCCATACATTTCGGAGATATTTAACTTATACCTCAAATTCCAGTTATCTTACCTATAATGGTGTTTGAAAAGGTCACTGTATTCTTATTTCACAAAAAATAATAGTTTGAGATAAAAAGTTTACTTTGAAATATATTTATTATCGAAATAATTGATTATAAATATTTCGCGTCGTCATTGTTTACTCTTCACTAAAACGCTATTTCGTACTTGTTTTTTTTGTTCACATAGCACTATATATACTAGACGGTGACATGGCAAGAATTCAAAGCGTCAGCAGTGTTAACAGCGTAAGCAGCGTCATCAGCTATCTTAAGATTACTACGTACATTGTTTTGAAAAGATTTTTCGTTTGGTGTGCTTTTTACCTCAGTTAATCTTGGATATTTATTCCACATGTATATGAACTCTTCACTCTTCCTGTGTGATAGCTTTAAAAAGTTTTTCATCAAACCAATTTTGATGTGAAGTGGTGGTAGGTACACATCGTGAGGATTCACTAGAGGTTCATTCGCAACGTTCTTTACCCCTGGAGTCAAGTTCTGTCTTTGGGGCCAGTGTTTGAGTACGAAATGGTTGGCTTTGTCACGACTGTTCCACTCGTACAAAAAGCAGCAATACTTCGTATAACCTTGCTGCATTCTAAGGTGTACGTCTATAACTTTTAAGTCCCCACAGATACGCCACTTGTATTTGTTATAGTCAATGCATCTGAGCAACACATGCACATTCTCATAACATTCCTTCATATGCACAGCATGTGAAATAGGAATAGAAGGATAGATATTATCATTATGTAGAAAAACTGCCTTTAAACTTAGCTTGGAATCAATAAAAATACGCCAGTCTGCTGGATCGTGCTGGTATCTCAAAGCCTACATTAAACTGTCTACATCCTTGCAATACACCATACAATCACTGCTAGAGAAAAACTGTTCAAAATCACTCCGTCCCTTCCTAAATGAGGATACGGTTGTCCCTTTTTCTAGGAGATTCCATCCTTGTAGTCTAGAACCTAACAGTTCAGCCTGACTTGATAGATTTAAATCTCTCACAAGATCATTCAGCTCTGGTTGTGTTATTGAGTGAGGCGCAGATGATGTAGATGGCAGAAAATCTGCATCCTCGCAAACTATGTCAGTTGTCACTTCATAACCATTGTCTGAGACGCTATCTTCTTCTTTGTCCAAAGTACAATTTTTTTGGTGGTGTAGGTACTCGAAGTTCTCATCATGAGGAACTGGCCGCATAGCTGATGCCAAGTTGGGGTATTGGATGGAATGTTTTGATATTGAAGAGAATCCCCGCACATTGGTTAAACAAATGTAACAGTCACTAATATGATATTTCTCTTCTCTCCAAACCATGGGTACAGCAAACGGCATAGATGGGCGTGAACCTAGTAGGTAACCATTTTCTTAAACTGATCGCACAAGTACCGCAACATATGTGAGTTGCCCAGGGTTTATCCTGGTCCCCCACTTTACAACCAAAGTACAATTCGTAGGCCTTCTGAACTACAGGAGTGAGTGCATGTTTTTGAGCTTTCACTGTAAGTTCCCCGCACACTTAACAAAAGAGATTTGGACTGTTTACGCACTTACTGTATAAAAACAGTTAAAAAACTTTAATCCTAAAAAAACAGATAGTTAAAAACACAGATACAGCCAAGGTTAGGCAGCCATTACATGCTTTATGCAGTTTCATTTCTGAGCGAATGGTAGGTGATAGAGAAAAACTAATTACATATTCACAAATAGCGTGTAAAAATACACTAAAATCACCTATTTTTGTCAAGAGGGCAAAAACTGTGTTGTGCTGTGTTATACGAAGGTAATGAAGATAAAAAAATATTCGATTATTCATTAATATTGCGTTAATAGTCAGGAATAAAGTTGAAGATTGGTGAATTTTTAAAGATCATTGATTAAATTTCCTGCAAAAGCTGGGAAAGTTTATAATCTTTAATTAAAAACAGAAAAATACTATTTTGTAAAAATTTTATTTTACTGAAACCACGTTTTATTTATGCACGTAGCTTAATTTTTATCAAAGAAATCTTCGTTAATATTTATCTGCCACACAGCGTTTATGTGCCTAAAAATATTTTTACTTTTTGGAACATTACATTATGTAAATTTTCTATTTATTGTTTACTTTTTATTGCATAAATCTGGTTTCAATAGTTTCTTTTGTTTTTCTGACGAAATTGTATTCAAATTCAATAATTAAATTATGCATAACCGTCTTTTATTATGGGAGATTATGATACGTATACAAATGAAAAGGAAATTCTTCTCTAAAAACTCGCTTAGCATACACTACGCTTCGGGAACTAGCACCATCTGCTGACAACCAGGGCTCTGAATTTGTTAATAATTAAGAACTTCCACCTCTTGCATTAGCAACGGGATCTTACTTGTTTATTTCTTGCGGAACCCACAACTGTTCCAACTCTTCCCTAGGTTTAATTCATCCTTTCTTCTTTTCTTTCACTTAATTCCTTCCATCTGCATTTAATCCATCCATCCATATCACCACCTGTCTCTCTCTCTCATTCTGAATCTCTTCTTCTCCTTCGCAGTGAAATGATCTTTCGAGGAAAAAAACAATCCCTTTCACCGGCGAAGCAGTGGCGGAAGAAGATGTGCCAGATAAGGAGACAGAGAGAGAAAATGAAGAGGGCTGTATCCTCCGTTTCTTCATTTCAATCTCTCTGTCTCTCGCCTCGGGAAGCACATATTATCTTTCAGCCGTGGGCGGCGCTGGATCTTTCCCTTTCCCTCCCGTTAACCACCTCTTTCTTCCTCCTCTCTCTATCTCTCTCTCTCCCATTCTCTTTTCCTTGCTGCCACCTTTTAATACTTCTTGCCCACCGCCCTCGGCTTCCCCAATCTAATTCATTTTGTCCGCTTCATCCTCCAACTTTCTCCCCTTCCTCAAAATTTTCTTTCGAAATCATTCATTCATATCAATGAGAGGTTTCCGTCTGAAACGAGCTTATTTTTAATTAATTATGATATCACGAGAATTATATGACTACCTCTTTCATTCCAAATCGTTTACTTCTATAATAATTATTAGTCGGTCTTTTATTTTCGTAACCTGTTTATTAAATGAGTTAGGTATCATAATAATTCAAATATATTCGTGGCCATATGTTCATAAAAGCGAAATGTTTAGTAAAATTTCATTATAACCTGCTTCGCAATAACGTACTTTGTAGAATTATTTATTAATCTTCTTAGAATAATACAATGAAAGAACAAAAATTTATAGAAAGCTATGTCGCAAGTCGTTTTCTTTAGACGTCCCTCAGAAGTCAGAGTGAGATAAAATTTATTTGCGGACATTTTCCCGATAATTAAACTTATTCTGCCGTCCTTTTGTGTCGTGAAGTCTTTTTCTTTGGGATAAAAACACTTTTAATATTTTGAAGTTGAAATGAGTCAGAGGATATGGATGATAGAAATCCTTTCTCGTTTTATGCCCAGAGGAACATTTTCACGCCACCCGCTAAGAAACTGCCGAAGGCCAGGCTCGTGTACATGATAATGCGAAATGCTGTAGCGGAATTGGATCTCTCACTATGTCACAATTTTCTTGGCTATGTGTCGCTTTGAAAGAGGCATTTTTTGCTGTCATTTTTCCTATAATGAAACCCATTCTCGTTCTTCCACTTCGAAAATTCCCCTTTTCTTCTGAGGACACGCGTAAAACGTGTTTGAAGAACGTTTCTCTTTTTTACTTCTAACAGATCTAACAGTTTCCACCTTGAGGAAGAGGGAAGTCGGTGACGTGCTCACAACCTAAAGGCATTGCTCGTTGCCATGACAACAAGAGTGTAAATCGGAGAAGGGAAGACGAGATTGCTGGGAGGCAGATCGAGGAGAGCGAAAGAGGGTTAGAGGAGGGAGAAGAAGAGAAAGGAGGAAAAGATGTATTCTGGCTGAGGAGAGGTATTGAGATAGCGAGGTGCAAGAGAGCAGAAAAGGTTTCGAAGAGAGATATTGTCGGAAGAAGAGGAAAAAAGGGAGAGAGAGACTAATTTGGAAATGTTTCGAGTAGGACGAATAGTGTGTAAGGAAGAATGAGCAGGACGCCAATGTTTCCTTTCGTGCCTTCCTTGCCTTACAAATAGAGAGAGAAAAGGATGATTGAGAAGGGTTTTCGAAAGAGAGATAGAAATAGCGAATACTGCTATCGAAGCGAAGATGGAAGAATAGAGGGAGAAACAGATATCGGGAATTGTGGAGAGGAGAGAAAGATAAAGAGAGTGCGGATGTGTGAGAGATAGGAAGGACTCTGGGACGCGGAAATCGAAATGAAGACATCACGGCGGAAAAAGGTCGAAGTAAAAAAAGGGGGTTGGGTTGGGTTGGGTTGGTGTAGGAGAAGGGTCAATGTGGAGAACAGAAGTGGAGAGGAAATAAAGATGGAAATTAGTGGTTTTGTTGAGGGTAGTTGTAGGATAAGAAGAAAGGGTGTGGATAGTAAGAAATGAGTTTTTAGGTAGAAATTATATATATATATATCCCGTGTTGCGAATAGAAGAGAGAGAGAGAAAGAGAGACACGTCCACGGCTTCATTAGGTCCCTTGAGATGGGAGTCTGTTGACGGGAAGAAAATCATTCACGAGGTACTCTCCCCGACAAGAGGATAGGATAAGGGAGAGATTGCTGGTGGTAGGGGATAGAAAAGGAGAGGAGAAGGGGGAGTGGCAGTTGGGAATATGGTGAGGAGAAAAGTAAAGAAATAGGGGATGCGGAAAAACAAAGTTGAGCTCGCTCTCTCTCCCTCTCCCTCCTTCTCTCACACTCTCTCTACCTCTCTCCCTCTCTCTCTCTACCTCTCTCCCTCTCTCTCTATCTCTCTCCCTCTCTCCCCGTCTCTCTCCCTCCCTCCCTCTCGCCCTCTTTTTCTTTCTCTCTATCTCCCCCCTCTCTCTCCCACCGCCCTCTCCTCCTCTACCTCTCTCTACCCCACTTCCACCTATTACTCTTGTATCTTACATTCTCCCCTCCCACGCCTCGCTCTGCCCTCTTCTTTTCTTATCCATCCCTCCCCCTTCCATTATTTTCTTCCATCCTTCATCTTTCCCAATCCCTTCTTCCCTTCACTCGTCTCTGTTACACTCTCTCCCTCCAAACTCCCCTCCCTACTTACCCCTTCACTTCTCCCCTTTCCCTTCACCCCTCCCCCTCTCTCTCCTCCCATCCTCTCCCTCCTATCCTCTAACCCCTCTCTCCCCCATCTTTCACTCTCCTCCCTCACAAACAACCTTCCTTTCCCCTACTCCTTCGTTCCGCCTGTAAACTGTTTCTAGATTTCACGGGAACGGAGGCATCGTAATCGAAATCGTAAACCTCCATGATACATGGAATGGGAGGAGAGAGAGAGGGGGGGGGGGAGAGAGAGGGAGAGAGAGGGCGAGAGAGAGAGGGCGAGAGAGAGAGTGCGAGAGAGAGGGAGAGAGAGAGAGGGAGAGAGAGAGAGAGAGAGAGAGAGAGAGAGAGAGAGAGAGAGAGAGAGAGGAGAGAGAGAGAGGGGGAGAGAGAGGGGGAGAGAGAGAGAGAGGGAGAGGGAGGGAGGGAGAGAGAGGGGGAGAGAGAGAGAGAGATATTTGTCACTTTCAATACAAGTATAAAATCAAGTTTGTAGATGACCAAAATCAGACCTAGGGGATGGGGGTTGTGGGGGGGGGGGGGGCACCCGTATGAGTAATCGCTGATTTCAAGCTAACGGTTGATTACATCGAAGAAGTCTAATAAGAAATGTTTTAGGAACACAATTTCTGTAAATATTTTAGGAAAATGTCTGTCTGTCTGTTTGTTTGTTTGTTACCGCATCACGCAAAAACGGCTGGTCGCTCGGGAAAGTTTTCTTTTAAGTTGAAAACACTTTTTATTGCTCGGGACAAACGTTCCCCATTCCTTAATTACGCAAGCGATGCTTACATTAATATTTACTATTGTATGTATTGTATATTTTCAAGTTTTACCATTAATATAATTACGCATTAACGTCTTACATAATATTCACATGGATAAGTGCACCGATGCCTTTAAAGCAGCAATAAAATTATGTGGATTATGTCAATACCATTAGCCAAAACGTAAACAATAAACAACATCTTGGTTGCCGAACAAATGTAAGTAGATGTATGGATTTATGCTGCGATAAATCTTTCAATGTTAATGGTAGAAGTTAACAATGTCCTTATATTCCTAAAAAATGATTTCACTCACTTTAACACTTCAAGCGCGCAGGACGTTTACTTAAATCCCGTGTTTGAGGTCATAAGAGGTTTTTAAAATTTTGCGAAAATGCGCGATTTCGATTCCTGAAAATTGAAAAATTCGTAATTTTAAAAAATTTTTATTGGATTTGTATAAATTTTTTTGAATATTTTAGTAGATCATAACATTTATAAACAACTTCTTTTACATTATCTTACATTAAGCACATTCTTTACAGAAGAGAAGAGAAATACGAAATACGTAAATCACCGACCAGTTAGCGCGCACCCGTGCTTTCATATATCATTCAGTGTTAAGAAAACTATAAACAGCATTGATACACAATCTTTTTCAAAATAATATTTCAGCTTTTATTAACACTTCATTCGCTGGATGTACCTACCTAAACCAAAGAAAAAATAGTTTCTCGCAGGTCAACTTTTTCATGTTTTGACTAAAAATCTATATAAATAAAATTGCAACCTCTGTCTGTACATTTGTTTTTTTGTCGGGGTTTTACTTTTTTGTGTGTTTTGCATCACAAGAAGACGTTTGAACCGGTTTGCACAATTGTTGTCTGTCTGTCTGTTTGTTTGTGACCGCATCACTCAAAAACGACCGGTCGAATTTTTATGAAAGTTGCAGAGTATCTTTAGACTGGTCCAGCTTAAAATATAGACTATGTGGTGTATCTCAAAAAACATTTTCAGTGACGGTTCGGGGGTTGGAAGTCAAATTTGATATTCGTCACTTTCAATACAAGTATAAGATCAAGTTTGTAGATGAGCAAAATCAGACAAAGAAAATGGGGGATGTGGGGGGGGGGGGGGGGGGGGGGGGCACCCGTAAGAGAAATCGCTGATTTCAAGTTAACGGTTGATTAATTTCCTGATTTATCTGATTAACCAGATTTTCCTGATTTTCCTGAATTTCCTTAATTTCCTAATTTTCCTGAATTTCCTTAATTTCCTTATTTTCCTGATTCACCTGAATTTCCTGATTTTCCTTAATTTCCTGATTTTCCTGATTATCCTGAATTTCCTGATTCACCTGAATTTCCTGAATTTCTTGATTATCCTGAATTTCCTGATTTCCTGATGTTTCTGAATTTCCAGAATTTCCCGATTTTCTTGATTTTCCTGATTGTGTTGAGTTTCCCGACTTTCCTTAATACCCTGATTTTCCTGAATTTCCTGATTTTCCTGAATTTCCTGGTTTTCCAGATTTTCCTGAATTTCCTGATTTTCCTGATAATTTCCTACATCTTTTATTTCAAACAATTTAATAAGGAAAATCGGAAAAATCAGGAAATTCAGAAAAATCAGGTAAATCAGGAAATTCAGGAAAATCAAGCAATCCAAGAAATTCAGGAAAATCAGGAAATTCAGTAAAATTAGAGAATTCCGGACAAACAGGAAAATCAGGAAATTTAGGAAAATCAGGAAAATAAGGAAGGTAATTTTCCTGATTTTATTTATTTTCTTGAATTTTTCGATTTTCCTGAATTTCCTGATTTTGCTAAATTTCCTGATTTTCCTTATTTTCCTTATTAAAGTGTTTTAAATAAAAGATGTAGGAAATTATAAGTAAAATCAGGAAATTCGGGAAATTCAGGAAAATCTGAAAATTCAGGAAATTCTGGAAATTCAGGAAATTCCGGAATTCAGGAAATTCAGGAAAACCGGGTAAATCAGGAAATTCAGGAGAATCAGGATATTCAGGAAAATAAGGAAAGTCAGGAAATTCGGCAAAATTAGGAAAATCTGGAAATTCAGGATAATCAGGAAAATAAGGAAATTCTGAAAAATCAGGAAAATCGGGAAAATCTGGAAATTCAGGAAAATCTGGAAATTCAGGAAAATCAGGAAATTAAGGAAAATCATGAAAATTCAAGAAAATCAGGAAATTGAGGAAACTCAGGAAATTGAGGAAAATACGGAAAATCATGAAATTCAGGAAAATCAGGAAAATTAGGGAAATCGGGAAAATAAGGATAATAAGGAAAATAAGGAAAGTAGTTTTCCTGATTTTCCTTATTTTTTAAAAGATCATGATTTTCCTGAATTCCCTGATTTTCCTAAATTTCCAGATTTTCTTTAATTTCCTGATTTTCCTGATTTTCCTGAATTTCCTGGTTTACCTGATTTTCCTGAATTTCCTGATTTTCCTGAATTTCCTGAATTTTTGATTTTCCTCATTTACCTGTTTTCCTAAATTTCCTGATTTTCCTGAATTTTCTGATTTTCCTGATTTTTCCCGATTTTCCTTATTTACCTGAATTTCCTGATTTACTTGATTTTCCTGATTTTCCTTATTTTCCTTATTTTCTACATCTTATACACAGTGAGAAAAGTGGGAAACGACTACTTCCTTATCCACAATTGGACGGCATGTACTGATTAAAGTACGCGTATTTTCCCATGTTCTGCTATTGATTTGAATCAAAGTTTGTACGATTGTGGAGGGATCCCAGAAATAATTCATACCTAGTTTTTGTTTCTCTCTTCCCGTTTTATTCAAAACGGCGGCCGAGTGAATTCTTAAATACCATGTATTTATCATCTAGAATTCCGATCGGATTTGAAACAAATTTCCCCGAGCAACGCTGGGAATTTCTGCTAGTATGCAATAAAAACATTATTTGACTTACCATGACTCAGTGATACTAATGTATTTCTTCGAATGCACAATTTTCGCGAAAATCAATTTCAGGAATATCGAGATGGCCCACCGCGTGTTGATCGGACTACGCTCATCAGTACATATGACTGCCTTCTGGGTTCCCGACACTAGTGCCACTAGCTGTCGTTATAGTTCATCACCTACCTGACGAGATATTAAAGTGTCTCATATTAGGGACTATCTCATATTAGGTGCACCCACCCTACATTTTAGCAACAATGAATCCGTCATCATCAGTAAATCGCGGGTATTTGATCTAATCCAAATATTTACAACGTTGTAACGTAAATTCGCTTATGTTCCTTAGTGTCGGTGATTTCCTTTTCCATCTCCATCTATTGCACTGATATTGACAACGTTGTAATGTAAATTCGCTTAAGTATTATAGTTTCGGTGATTTCCTCTTCCATCCCCAAGCATAAAAAGCGATCGATCTCTAACTCCGTTGGCTAAATCTTGGATTGAGATTTTGACAATTATCCGCTGACTCACTTTGGTTTGGAGAAATCAAATGAAGTGACATTCGCCTCTTCCCATAATCTCGCTTCTTTCAGCGTCCGACGGAATGTCTTGTCAATGCCGAGTGGCGTCTTCGGAAACATGAGATGAATGACGACGCAGCATCTACTTCTTATTTTTAACTCGTATTATTATACGCGAGATAACCAACTGAACTTATTTCTACCGCAATGCATTATTTGTGACTCCAGTTAGGGAGAAACTGAAAAGTGAGAAATTGTGTGACACCCGAAAAAGCCTCTCTCCAAACCATGTAATGAGAGAGAGATGAGAGAAAGGGAAAGAAAGAGAGGAAGAATCCGACTGAAGAACGCTTCTCTTTTGCCCCTCTCCCTCCCTGTCTCTCTCCCTGCCCCTCCCTCAGCCCCTTTTCCCGCCCCTCTCCGCGCCGCCAATAAGTCTTTAGACGTTCTCTCCAGCATCAGCCTCCTCCACTCTCAGAACCACCTCAGATTTCTCAGTAAGCATAAGATTCAGGAATAAAGAGGTGAGAATTGAGTGGAGAGTACAGGAAGGAGACGGTTTGTGAGGAATGGTGGAGGAATGAGAGGAAGAAGAGAGGAGAAGAGCGGGTAGTCAGTGAAAACACTTATAGTTCGCACTGGGGATCTTTTGTTGTTTGTATGCTGACGACGGCTCCTTCATTTACGACTGCTATGTTTGTCCTCCCCATTCCTACATCCCTTCCAACAAAAAAGAACGCGAACGTGAGTAAAAAATCCAATTAAAAGGCGAATTTAACGCCGGGATGACAGCCATTTCCCCGTTTCGAGGGATGGATAACGATAACCGACTTGGACATGCCTCCTACCCAAACTTCCCTCCATCAATCTCTCTCTGTCCTTGCCTCTCTCCCTCCCGTTTACAAAACGACGCAGACGCGAATGATTTGTAATAAAATGCGTTTCGATGTACGTGGAAGGATGGGCGGATGAAATGGAACAAATTGGTATTCCACTCTTCCCGACTGTTGTTACCATTTATCAATCCAAAGAATCTATGTGTCTATTTCAGAGCACCTTTTATCTCATAAAATTTGTAATAAAATATTTTATTCGCTCATTGAACCACTAAAGAAATTCTATTTAATGCCTGCTCACTAATCGACATATATTGATTTTCCAAAAATCACCTACTTGCAAACAATATTTAATCAAGGCAAAACACTACACTGCGGCCCTGCTCTTCGGAACTTCAGGCCTCAACTTATAGACTTACTGATGCGGCTTCTGTCTGAGCGAGTGTTAGCTTAATTTTTAATTTTAAACTGTTTCAGGAAGATCGAAACTATTTAAGCATAATTTAGTTTCCATGTTGTAAAGGAAGTATTTTTTAGGAAATTTAGTCTATAAATGATTTAACAATTGATGCAATCATTTAATGTAGTAACTTTCTGTGGTTATTAAAAGCTCCTACGTTTTCAATTCATAATAATTTAATAATAGAAGCAGTCGATTAATATGTTTAATTTTTGTAGATATTATAAGCTCCTACGTTTTCAATTCATAATCTAAAAATGTATTTCTAAATCGCTTTCTCTGAAAATGGGAGTTATGAATTATTTGGCATGGATTCAGAACAAGAGAAAAGGTTGTGTCTCCGTGATCAAGGTAATTTAGCAAATTTTAACCTAAAATCTCATTTTTTGCCGAAAGATTTTCTTCATTTCCTGGCTACTTGCGCCACAAGTAACATCCAAAATATTTTGTTATATTCATAACTATTGAATTCATTGCCACATGCTATCACTTTTTCTGCTCCGACGTTCGTCCCTCCGAATGCCGACATGTTTTCTTTCCTTCGAAGACGCTCTCATTTCATTTACTCCCTCTTTCCTCCTCAGCAAATCATCTATCTTTCTCACTCTTCCACAGAACGCACCTAAACTATTCAACGCCTCTTCATCCATCTCGTTCCTTATTCATCTGATTTTCACAACACCTACACGTTTATCTCTTTATTTCTATTACATAACATTAAATTTTTATTTTTATTACCGCCAATGTTTCTGTAATGTGTGGATAATCTCTCCGCATTACAGTTTTAATTAATATTTTTTTCATTGTCTTTCTAGGATGTCGTGTGATCTGCTCTGTCCGACTGATCTTATTAATAACCCTATTTTGAGATATTTTCGTAACTATTCCTAAGTACCTCCGCTAAACTTTCCGACTTATATTTTTTAAAACCTTAACCGTGCTCATTTCTTACCATTCTATAATATAGAGGTTAGGCTTTGCTTATATATTTGGTTCACGAATCTGGTTCCTCGGGACTTCGGGTTCTTTCAAATTCAATTGTTTGTTCTTCTGACTCTCCTATCTGTCGGCCTACCACACTTCCTAGACGACCACGGAACGTGACTTTAAATGGCGGACTTTCAAGGAGATCCTAGCATAAGATGACCAATTTATCAGGAACCTAAAGTGAGACATTTTCTATAAGTGACGTAATTATGTCGCATTTATTCACGAATTACCCTAAGATAGATATCAAATATATTTGTGTTACCAGTGGTTTAAATGACATTTTGGGATATAAATTAGGATTTTTTTAAGTTGGAAAATTAAAAATGCGAGACGAGTGATGAAAAGGTAGGACTGTCTTTCCAAAATTGGGACGGTTGGTCACCCTGGTCTATCAGTCATAAGGCATATTAGGGGAACCTCAGCCTACTATGCTCTGAAGCGTGCAGCCGTAACCACGCCATCAACCTCTCAGAATTGAACTCTTATGGATTCGTGTCCAGCGATCTCCAGTATGGAGGATGAATAGTATCCATCCGATATTCTTTAAAATCTTACACATTTACCACTGAATAATTGTACTATTAAAGAATTTAGGTTAGATCGGTAGATAAGAGAAACTACCGTATATCTTCAAGTATAAGGCGATTTGAGTATAGGTCGAAATGTACTTTTTAGCCTAAAAAAGCGTCTAAAATCCAAGACTCAAATATAAGTCGAAGCAAAGAAAAGTAAATTTGATAATTTTGTAATTTAAAAATATTTAATATATATACGGGTGTACCTATACTGACGAACATGCAAGAAACAAACAATTTGTATTTATGAACATTCCACATACCAATGAATTGCACCTCGCACTTCATTTACGAACACCCTCACGCACTAATGAACATCGGTCGCAGTAAGAACACGTAAACCTGTCAACACGTCATTTGCCGTTTGTATTCGAAACCATACGTGTTTATATACGTATTGTTTTTTATTACCCTTGAAATATGGAAAACAATTGTAAACGTAGTGTTCGTGAAAGTGCTAAAAGTGGTAAAAAACGTCGAGTGCTTTCGATGGAAACTAAAATGGACATAATACATAGATCAGAAATAGGGGATCATATTCGCAATGCAGGCTCTGTTCAGTCCATGATTATAAGTAAAAAACAAAATGCCGTCATTGAAGAAATGGAACGGTGTTTAACAATTTGAATTCAGGATCAAAATAAAAAAACCAACGCTTGAGTACTGAATTGATTCTTCTCTTCAATCCACTCATTTGGGCTGGTTCTTTAAACAGAAAATATAAATTTTAATTTTTCCTTTCAAACTACGTAAGTACGGTGATGCTGTATAATTCGCCTTCGCATTTTTTGCTAGTTAGCATGAATTTTTCATACTAATGCGTTTCAAGTCAGTCAAATGTTGTTTGTTTAATTATTGACCCAGAAAAATGTCCAGCTAGTTTTCAACTCAAATATAACTCGAAAGTAGGGTTTAATCGGCCTAAAAAAGGAAGAAATTTCCCGACTTATACTCGAAGATATACGGTAACCGTTTCGGGAACAACACCCGTTAAAATAATCTCATAAAAATGTGTAAAAATTCTAACTGTTTCTCTCTTTTCCCTAATACCGAGTGAAACTATCTCCCGATGAGGAACCGATGTCGGTGTTCGCATCGCTCCAGTCCGCCATTTATGTCCAAATTCGATGTAGCGACAGCAGAAGATAGAAGAACGCCGTCCTTCATTTCTCATTCCCCTCCTCAATACCTCGCAGTTTAACCCTCCCCTTCGCCTCTTCAAGTTCCTTTTTGGCACAAAGTGTAAATTCCACGATATATGATGCTGCGTGAATATAAAGGTGGCGGGCATGAAAGAGAGAATTTTTGTGGCCGATGCGGGAGAGTGATTGGTCGGAATGCGACGAGGCGTAAAGCGCTGGAAAGCAGAGAGAGAGAGGGAGAGAGGGAGAGGGGGAGAGAGGGAGAGGGGGAGAGAGGGAGAGGGGGAGAGAGGGAGAGGGGGGGGGGAGAGAGAGAGAGAGGGAGAGGGGGGGAGAGAGAGAGAGGGAGAGGGGGGGAGAGAGAGAGAGGGAGAGGGGGGAGAGAGAGAGAGAGAGAGAGGGAGAGGGGTGGAGAGAGAGAGAGGGAGAGGGGGGGGAGAGAGAGAGAGAGAGAGGGAGAGGGGGGGGGAGAGAGAGAGAGGAGGGAAAGGGAGATGAATCGAGTGGCCGTAGTTCGTTCGCGGTTTGGACCAGTGCTCCTGATTCGTAAAAAAGGGAACATTTCATCTTTTCGCACATCCAGAGAATCTAAGAATTGGCAACCATTTGTCAAAATTATTGATGGAATTCAGGAATGGTAGTATAGAGATGGGAGAGCGATATGGAGGGGAAGGAAGAGAGAAACATGCAGAAAGACAAGCGCCTTTATTAAGGGCGAAACTTGGACTTCATAAGTTTAATCCTTTTGAAATGGAGAGAATGAGAGAGAAGAAAGTAAGAGTGACTAGGGAAAGCAGTAAAGAGGAGGAAAAGATTAAAGCAATAAGACAGACAGACAGACCCACAATCGACTTTATTTCGGGCGAAATTGAGACTACATAGTCCCTTCCGGCCCCGGTGCTGGAAGGGCAAGCCTATTGGCCCACCATCACTAAGGTCGCGGGTTCGAATCCCGCCAAGGGCATGAATGTTTTTGTCGTTTTCCTAATTTCATATTTCATCAATCATATGTGTGTTTCTGGTATGGAAGGCAACGGGAAACAACCACATTATATGTGTTTATTCCCTAGTCATTTCAAACCAACCTTAGGGTGAAAACTATGGATGGATGAGTCCCTTCTTACATTTAACCCTAGAAGAGAGAAAGGGTAATAGAGATGAGAGAAAGAGAGAGAGGGGTATAGAGAGAACGAGGAAAAAGAAGCAGAGAGGAAGAGGAAATTGAAGAGAGAGAGTGTGTCGAGAAGAGAAAAGATTGCGTTCGCCCTCTTGAACTGCGAAGCGAAATCCTAATATCTGTGCGTCAGGATAGAAATCTTCGCTCCGATGACAAAACACACGCACGTGTACGCAGCGACATGTCGAGAAGATTCAATTGTATAGGGTTACTGGGCCAATTGATTCAAATGATTTACGACGGAGAAATTTCAAGTCATCTAGAATTCTTCGAGTTTTCAACCCGAGTATTTTAGCGACCGAAGGTGACGCAAGAGTTTATCGATGGAGGCGAATCATTAGGGAAGATGCGATGAAGAGAATACGCAGTTTTCCTGTATTTTATCTTAATATGACATCATACACATGGATATATGTAGAAGGAATATTTTCCCGTTCATCCCTCGAAGCGCAAAAAATGAACGAATCCGTATCCTGATGCAAAGAAATCCGAATAAATGCAACGCGGCGCCGGAGATGTTCTTCTGTCTATCCTGAGGGCGTAAAGTGGGGAAGGTGGGTGTGTTGGGTTGGGTTGGGTTGGGTTGGGTTGGTGTTCCAGTGGATGTAACCGAGAGAGAGACAGATAACAACAATCACTATATACTCCTTTTTATCCCATACTCCCTTCTCCTGCATAGCGCCAGGGTACGTCGACGGGCGGACGTGCGTAGAAGCGTGTGCGCCTGGCGGGGGTGGGGGTGGGAGAGAGACGGGGGCGGATGGGAATGGTGAGGGGAGGGGGAGGATACGAAAGCAGACCTCACGCCGGATCGTCAGTCGCCGGCAAGCCATGGCGGGAGCGAGGAGATGGTGAAGGTTCGCGTCGTCTCCATCTTTCGCGAAGGACGTAACACGTTCTCCCATCCGAAAGAGTCGCCATAACAGCCGTCGTCAGGGCTAACGGAGGGCGTTGCGTCGCGTTCACAATCTCTTCGGATTCTTAGAGATGCGGACAAGCACGTGGAGCGGGAGTGTTTTAGCGAGGACCGCTACTCTTCGAAGAGTGCCAAAGATCGCGATATTAGCCCCAGTGTTTACCTTTCTTATTTTAAATCGGTCTCGGTCGCATTCCTAGATACCGCTATTGACTCTTTCGTGATTTACCTGTGCATCATCCCCTTTTACGCGTTGGTGTGTTATAAAGTAACTAAGGGTTTTTTTTCCGAAGTGTTCCAGAAAAAGAGATTATCAAAAGTGAATGGGATGCTTTTTGTGAAGTTTACACAAAAGGAGAGAGAAGATAAAGGGAGGGATTTGCGTTGATGAACCTTTCTTCCTCTCTCTCTCTGTCACTCCTTCTCCCTCTTCGCTCAGTGTTTGTGAATGAGACCAAAGAGATCCGTTGTGAATTAAAAACAAATGCAATCCACGCGAGTGGATTGGTGGATCTAGCATAAGAAGAAACAGTTGAAGGGGAGCGGGAAAACAAAAGAGGGAATACGTTCTGTCTTTCTCTTTGCTTTATTTTGAAGACATTCACGCTTTGAGCGGGACACAGAGGAGCGCGTCTTTTAATGTTTTCAGTTTTAAAAAGGAATATCTGAATGTCATTCTTTCTAAGGTTATCAAAAAGGGACAAGAAGACAAAGGCGGTGGTTTTAGGTGAGAAAGAAAGTGGAAAGTAAAGAACCAAAAGGCGTGTGATTGGAGTGCGAATAAGAGGGGGAGAATAGGAGGAAAGAAAGAGAGAGAGAGAGAAGATGCAGAGCGTGGGAGGACCCCTGCCCCCTTTATGGGGCAGCTGAGGAATTGTAAGAGACGCACTGATGAGATGTTCTTGGAGAGAGTGAAAGAGGGAGGAGGGGGTTAGAGGAGGCATTGAAGATCCGCCTTTGGGAGCACTCTAGTAGATTGAGTCCGGACTGAAGGCGGTGCCTCTGACGACGCCCAGGAGGTAACCACTGACGCATCGCTATGGCTCGCGGCACCCTCGACCTGTTGCTCATGCTGTCCTTCGCACTGTTGGTCCTGGGAGCGAGGCCAGCCAGGGGCAGAGGTGAGCCAATTTTCAGCCCGCTCCCTCACACGACCTCCCCCCCCCCCCCCCCCCCACCCCTACAGACAGGACGAGTACTCTTCTGGTCGCTCGCGAAATCCTCGCATACTGTTTAACAGCCTCGCCTCGGGAATCGCCGAAGCGACAATCACTCTTTTGCGAACGGATTGTTCTATCTCTCCTCTGTTTCTCTTTTACGGTTTCCTAGAATTTCGAATGGTAAAATGTTTTCCGAAATGATATTCTATTATTTTATTGGACCAGAGAGGCGATTCCACTTTTATGGAGTTTTCCTCAGATCCTATCTCTGCTCCTAATTGAGCCTTCCATTCTCGCTCCCGTCGTTTCACAGCGTGATTTCCGATAATTACTCGTCCGTCGTGCCGTGGAATATCACGGGAGGTGGACATGGCAATCACGTGATGGACTGCGGTGCTTGTTTAGACCGAGTTGTGTATCTGCTTTCGTGGATGGATATGGGATACATGCGATCCGGCGATACTTGCGGTCGCGTGTGCTATTTCCTTGTCCAATAGAAAGTTAACTTATAAGACTACGCATGGATATTTGTAATATTTCTGCATGGGTTTATGCAAAAGTTTATATCGGAAAAGAGTTGATATTATATTTCCCTTAGATATTCGCGTTAAATAAGTTCCGTCATTGCTCGAGTGAAACATATTTAACACTAGCAGAAATTCCCGGCGTTGCCCGGGGAAATTTGTTTCAAATCCGATCGGAATTCTAGATGATACATGGTATTTCACCCGGCAGAGCCCGCACCGGGTCTGTGAGACCCACTTGATTTAGTAATCGTGTTTACTGCAAGATGAGAGACGCTGTAGAACTGTCGTTCCCTTTCCATCACTCCCTGCACTACATACATATTACCTTAATATCAGTAGAATGTCTGTCGTTGTAGTGTACAGAACGCCATTTCATCATTCTGGGTCTCTCAGACCCGCTGCGAGCATTCAAGACACTATTTCGCGCTTTGAGGTAAGAAAGCTTTTTTAACGATTTCATCCATATTAGTTAGTGTATGAACTATCCTTCAAGTAAAATTAACTGCAATAAAAAATACAACCACTGTAAAAATTTACAGCCATTATCTTTTTATTTTTTTGCTTATTTTATTTATTTGCTTTGCGGTGTGTTTACTTCACATTGTCACTAAAAATTATATTTAAAAAATGTAATTTGATATTGAAAACTAAAAACAGTATACTGAAAACATTATAAATGATGAATAAAGAATATCTGATTCCAAATAGATTTGATTTTATTTATTGGAGATATAATTTTTCATCTTTTGAGAGTTCCTGAAAATGATCAAGGAATTATTATAACTCAATAGGTTCTGCGCAGTGATTTTGTGTATACCTTGTATTTACTTGAGATGTATCTTTATAAGCAGTGAATCTTTTTATCACTTTTGTATAACCGTTTTTCAATAACCCTACAATGAGGAACGTATTTTTGCCATATTGCAATTTGAAAATGAAATGAAACATTGTTTATGTATCAGTATTGTGTGTGACACATAAAATGCATTCGACGGCAGTGCTATAGTGTCATATTATCATTAAAATAATGAAATATACTCTATAGATTAAGTTATCATACCCATTTTGCATGGGTCACTCAGACCCGGTGCGAGCATTTACGTTCGAAATTGGGGTGCGAGCCCTGACGAGTTAAGAATTCACTCGGCCGCCGTGTTGAATACAATGGACAGAGTGAAACAAAAGCCACGTATGAATTATTTCTGGGAGCCCTCCACAATGGTACCAAATTTGATTCAAATGAATAATAGAACTTGGGAAAATACGAGCATATTAATCAGTACATGCCGCCCAATTGTGGATAAGGAAGTAGTCCTTTCCCACCTTTCTCACTGTGTATAAGATGTAGAAAATAAGGAAAATCAGGAAAATCAGAAAATTCAGGAAAATCAAGAAATTCCGGAAATTCAGGAAATTCAGGAAAATCAGGAAAATCAGAAAACTCAGCAAATTCAGGAAAATCCGGAAATTCAGGAAAATCAGGAAAATCAGGAAATTCAAGAAAATCTGGAAATTTAGGAAAATCAGGAAATTCAGGAAAATCGAAAAATTCAGGAAAATAAATAAAATCAGGAAAATTACCTTCCTTATTTTCCTGATTTTCCTAATTTTCCTTATTTTCCTGTTTGTCCGGAATTTCCTGATTTTCCTGAATTTCCCGATTTTCCTGAATTTCTTGGATTACCTGATTTTCCTGAATTTCCAGATTTACCTGATTTTTCTGAATTTCCTGATTTTTCCGATTTTCCTTATTAAATTGTTTGAAATAAAAGCTGTAGGAAATTATCAGGAAAATCGGGAAATTCAGGAAAATCAGGAAATTCAGGAAATTCAAGAAAATCAGGAAAATCAGGAAATTTAGGAAAATCAGGAAATTCAGGACATTCAGGAAATTCGGGAAAATCAGGAAATTCAGGATAATCAAGAAATTCAGGAAATTCAGGTGAATCAGGAAATTCAGGATAATCAGGAAAATGAGGAAATTTAGGAAAATCAGGAAATTCAGGAAAATCAGGAAAATAATAAATTAAGGAAATTCTGGAAAATCAGGAAAATCTAGTTAATCAGGTAAATCAGGAAATTAATCAACCGTTAACTTGAAATCAGCGATTTCTCTTACGGGTGCCCCCATCTTTTGGGACGTTTTTGCATCATTTTAACAACGCCGTATTTTCCCGGTTCTTATGAAATTCCTCGAAGTCTCGCCCTCGTCTATTAAATTTCTAGAAATATTTCATTAAAACATTTTATATCCTTTATTCCATTTTTATATGAAACTAGCTGAAAGTACCCGGCGATGCCCGGGTTATGCCAGACACGTAACTAAGTGACCCAGAGAAAGTCGCCTTTACACCGTATTCCATAAATCTTAAGAATTTTATATTGTAAGAACATTCAAAATGGGATAGAATCTCTAATAACTTACTTATAATACTTACCTTCTAATTACAGCAAATGTCCCATATATTGCTGTGCGGTACGTGTGTCATTTACAAAAAAAGAAGCATTTGTCACTTTCTGGGGAAATGTTGGCGTCCTAGAAAAACTCGTGTAGATTAGACGTTTTATTCACAACCACAAACTTATGTCGAGTGACTTCTATGGAGAGTATTATAAATGTGCGTTAGTAAGCATTACAGATGTATAATATAAAGGTTTTACTTATTAATGGTAAGATTCCAGCAAACACACCGTGAATGGTCGTCATAAACGCTTCCCATACGCAGTCAAGAGAATAATTATCCTTAACTATGTACGTTGCTATACATCATTAATTTCGATGCTTACACAACAGTTCGAAGCGAATAACGCTATTCTTTCACATATTTGAAGGTTTAATTGGCATTCATTGAATCGGAGGCAACAATTACGGTCGCCTTGACAACGTCCGGATAGAGTACGAAATATCCGTAAAATTTCGAAAACAATTGCGTATTTCTCAATGATTCGACCGTGTAACGTGTAAACATCGCAAGAATAAGATAGTATAAAGTTTTAGCCGTCGAATAAAGTAAAAACGAAGAAAATCGGTCCATATTTACATATTTTAACGAATGAAGGAAAAAAACCTTACACTTTGAAAAATCGAAAATCCCGTGTAAACCTATGGGAAAATAAAATTGTCTCCTGAAGTCGAACCCGGGTCGATTTTGGAAATCCCAGGTACCCTATGTTACTCGGAGAGTCATATGAAGTCAATTTGCAAAGTTTGGTCCCGATAGCTCAAAGGGCGTGTGAATGTATAAGGAACACACGGATGGCGACATTCCATTTTATTATATAAGACTAGTAGCTATACCCCGCGTAGCATACGCCGATCTAGCGGATCCTAAAGGTTCTTAATTTAACATTAAGGCATTTATTTTATTTTTTAATATATTTTTTAATCAAAGATTTCTCTAAAGACACAATTGTCAATTTCTGTGTCCTTTCCTGACATTCCAGTGTGGAAACGGTCATATGTTAGAAGCAAAGAAAATTTGTAAATTACCTTAATAATTAAAACAACTATTCTTGTAAACTGTATACGGTTGGGTGGAAGAGGGGGCTGTTTAGCTTCACCCTGGCCGTTAAAAGTTTAAATAAATAAATAAGTGTATCAAGCGATCTGACTCTTAATAGAGAAACATATTATTGTTCATGATTAAAAACAGGCTTAGGTAGGTAAATGCATTTTATCAAATGTTTGTCCTTGTGACTTATTCATTTTCATTGAAAAAGCCAATCGTAAGGGGAATTGTTTTCGTTGAAACTGAACGGTAAATTTGCATATGATGGAATGAGTGGGATTCTTGGAATAAGTATGTACCGTGTCGGAGTTTGCTGCACTGATCACTTTTGCTTTGATTACTATGTGTTTGTATTCGAGTAAGAGTAAGTCTTGTACCATTACATAGTCCTCTCAATGGCATTAGGTTTCTAAGGAGCATGATAACGGCTTCAGTTCATGAGGAGGCATTCCGGCTGCACCCACGTCATGTTTACGCGGATTTCGTTCAGTTAATTTATTAATAACTAGCAGGAGTGCCCGTTGAATTTTAACGGATTTAGTGAATCTAAAACATCGACCGTGTGACATGTAAGCATTGCAAGAATAAGATAGTACACAGTTATACCCGTCGAATAAAGCAAAAATGAAGAAAACCGCTCCGCATTTTCCTATTTAGATGAATGAAGGAAGAAAATCTTAGGAAAATAACGTATAAACTCCCTCCCCCTCCCTTCCACCCTCTCCTTCCCTTCTCTCCCTCCCTCCTCTCTCTCACTCCCTCCCCCTCCATCTCTTCCCCTCCTCCCTCTAATTCCCTCTCTCCATCTCCCCCTTCCGTTACCATCCATCTCTCTCCCTCCCAATCTCGTATTAGAAGCAGTCAAAGCGAACAATATTACAAACATTCTCCTTTATACGTTAGATTAGAAGATAATTCAATTAAAAACAACAGATATTTCAATGAAATAAACAATTTAAACAACAATTACGTAAGATATGGAATGTTAGTAAATTTCTATACTTCAATAATGCCATAAATTCGAAAATCATGTTTTACAGAAATAACCGATGAAAAATTTATATTTTTAAACCTATTTCAATTCGTTGCTGAAATACACTTAAATAACCAAAATTTGAACCGGCCATTACATTAAGACCTTTTGACCCAGTCGACTGATTTTGTCCATTTTCCGCTAGAAAATGTATATCATCAAAACATTGATATTGGTGTAGGATTCATCAAAATCGGTCCAATGGTTGCTGAGATATCCTCAAGAAACTGAAATTTTGAGCGACCGATCCGTGACCTCCGGAGTCACGACTCCGTGGGCGGATTTGAATTATATTCGGCAATGCAACTCCAATCATCAACCTGAAGCTGCTCTCAAAATTTCAAGGTCCTAACTTTATTCTCTGATGAGTTCTGGCTGCCACAGACAGATAGACAGACAGAGAGACAGATAGACAGACAGACATCCTCTTTTATTTATTAGAGAAGATAATGTGAATCAACTAATGGTGAAAATGACATCCCCATAGAAAACGATTCTATTAAAGATGTATTTTACTATTTTCTCCCTCTCTCTCTATCCCCCCTCTCCCCTCTTTGTCTCTCCCCTTTCCCCTCTCTCCCTTCAACCTGTCTCTTTCCCCCTCCCTCACACTGTCTCCTTTTTCCTATTACCCCTCTATTACTACATTCCTGCATAACCCTTCTTCTCCCCTATTTCCCACCTCCCTCTCTCTCTCTCTCTCTCTCCTCCCTCTCTCCCTATCCCTCTCTCCCCTATCTCCCTTTCACCTCTTTTCCTCTCTCTCCCTCCCCTCTCTCCTTTTCCGCTTACCCTCTCCATTTAAACTGCTTATAAAACACGTTATTTTTACGCTCGTAAGGTATATAGATGTTCATTAGGGTGATTCATTTTTTAAAAAGTTCTGACATGTCACGGCGCCAACCCGGAAATCGGTTCCTTTTCAGAAAAAATAATTTTAAAAAAACCGGAGCGAGATCGGACAATATTTAGAACTCGCGCATCCGGCCCGAAGTTTTCGGTATTTGGATATTCAGTGTTTTACTTAAAAATGAGCCGTAGATCCGAAATAGCACGTTTCAGGGGAAACTTCTTTTGACACTTTTTAATAGGCACATCGCACCCTTTGGTTTGAGCTCGCTCGCGACTTTCTACGGCCATTTTGAATTTTTGGGGTTGCCTCCCTCGCAGTGGCAGTTACGCCATATTCTCGTTACTTGAAGGAATGGAACGGCGAAAGAAACATGGAAGTGTAACTACGAGAGAAATTATCACAAAATTTGACTTAAATATGCTTTATTGACTATTTGTGACATTTTTCCAAACGCAAACGTACAATTTTTATCAGGATATACATGTGGGAACAAATTTCAGTCAAGATTTACGGGTTGCTATAGGTCACTTTTCTTGCATTGCGGAAACTGTTTCCTGTGAACGGGCGACCATCTGGATCAAGAATTGTTTTTGTTCTTCATCTTTGGTTATGTTTTCATTATATTCAGTGATAAGAGCAATCCCTCTTTCAGCATTGTCATTGACAACGCGCAAATGTTTGAGAGTATCCAGTGCCGATCGGTAGTCCTCCCGATTCGGCTACGTTTCAGGGTCAGACTGAATGAAGTCGGTAGGAATGTCAAATCTAATAAAGAGGTCCTTTGTCTTCCTACTGACAAAATCTTCCAGACATAGAGCCTCACAAGATGCTGAAGGCAAACAAATGCTCATCTTCGCAATCCTTGTCTAAAGCGGCGATCATTCTTCGCTTACAATTAGTATAAAGGGGAACCTCGGGATCTAGAAATGATAGGCTGACAAGCTCAGGGCTTAGATACCAAAGATGCCTACCTAATTTCTCAGCTGCTACTCTCCACATGGGTTTAGATCTCTTCACCAATGTTAGCAGAAAGTTAAGATCATTTCTTGGTGCACTAATAGCGTCCGGAGGCGTAAACCATGCCTTGAGGTATGTTGATATGATCAAAAAACTGAGTTCTTTCAGTGCTTTCTCTTCCTTGGACGAGAGGGGAAATTGTTGACGGAACATCAGAAACTTCAGTGTGTAAATGACCTTGCTCATCCATCTCGCGCGATGTATTGCTCCTGGTTTCTTGAAGGTAATACCTGTCGACAGTGTGGACGGCACGTATATGATTGCGAGTTCCAGTAGTTCTCTGTAATCATCCCGAGACAGTCGATTCTGCAGGAAACGAAACACTAGTTTGAGAAACGTATCCCGAATTCGCATTTCACCGTGAAAAATATAGGGTGCTTGACAGAGTTATTACCTTCAATTGATTTTCACAAAACTGAATGATGTCCTCAGCATGGCCCACGGACCGAAGGAAGGCTTTGTTATTTCCCATCGTAATCTATTTTCCTGCAAGAAAATGCATTAGCTGCAGATTTTCTATCTCAGATAATCCAGATTCACGGGTTTGTTATCGTATGACTTACCTTTCTAAATCGTATCCCACTGATCCTTAAATTTTTCAAACAAAGGAACTGTTGGGCTGGTTGAAGTTCCCATGATTTCCTCAAACGCCGCTTTCATCACTAGCTCTATGATGTGGTGTCTATAGGCCAAGTGCAGCAGATCTTTTCCGAGCTGTTGTTCTATTAAGGTGCATGTGCTTCCCTTGGAGCCTGTATTAGTACTGGTTGTATTGAAGCACATACCGACAATTATGTCAGTAAGGCCCCACTCCTCTATGAGTTTCACAACAGCGCAGGCCTGCATGTGTCCAGTCCCAGCTTTAATCTTCGGCACGCCAAGTAATTGATCAGTGCCACAGCTAGACACAATCACAGGAAGACGGTCGACGTTTTTTTTCTGTAAAAGAGGTATATGGATATTTTACGTATTATTTAATGTGTAGCTTGGCTATACGACTGCAAGGTGACGGAGATAGATAATGTCGGACATCGGAGTGTGGAATCACTTACTATCGCCGGTTGTGTCAGGGAGAAGCTTGCCGTCCCAGTGAACTACTAATTTGCTCTCAGAACTAAATTCTTCTTTCAAATGTTGTGCATATTCATTCTTGCTCGGCGCAACGTTGAGAATGACCCATTGCAAGTCGTGACCAAAACCTTTTGCTGCTGAGGCGAGAATGAATGTTGCCTCACGATTCGAAGTCCCAGTTCGGTCAAGTGCAGCAGATAGTTGAGGGATCATCACTTTCATTCGTTTGGGACGTGTTGCACAATCCATTTTAACTTCGTCATCACTCACACCCGAGCTCACACTTCTATTTTCGCCGCCACTATCACTTGAAGACTCTAATTGCACCACCTCACTAGCTTTCAGTGTCTCCACACTGGTTTTCAACTGTCTTTCTGCTTTGACTTCCTCACGCAGAGCAATCCTCTTTTCTTTTTGTGCAAGTTTTGCGTCTAAGCCAGCCATCGCTCCGCGCCTTTCTACCTCCTTTTGCGCTAACAGGAAATCACGGTCCTCGTCATTCTTGATGAGGGCAAGCGCCTGCTCACGAGCAATATCAAATAGGAGACTTAAGTTTTTTCTTGAATTCTTGCCTTCTGTTCTCATATGCATAGCATGTTCTACCTCTGTCCTCTTGGGTGATATCCTTCGGGAGTGCAACTTCACAAGTGCGTCAGTGGCCTGACGAACCTCTTCGGTCGGAATTCGGGCTTTTACCCACAGAGTGACAGTCTCTTCTACAGTTTTGCGAGCTCTCTCTCTCACTGTTTTCTTCAGTGAGAGATGGTGGTGGAAAAATATACGCAACACTTCCAACTTAGATGGTAATTTGCATCCTGTTATGGCAGACTCAGGCCGTCCGATTAACCAAACTTCAGTCTTACTTCTCGTTTCCATATTTGAGATGTCATCACTGTACCAAAACACCAATAGGGAGCAGGACTCATATGGCTGCCACCAAACTTAGAGGCCAGCGATGACCCTAAAGCGCGCTGCTGCGAACTAATATACTGAGAGCTGCTTACTAACGTCGTTCCCCGCTCACCCTTTGCTTGTTCAAACTTGCAATACCGAACGAATGTTAGAACCCGCACGGTGCTGCCCCCCACCCTTCAACCCTGTGGGCGGGTGACGGACGCGAGGCAAATCGCGTCTCGCAGGCGCTGTCAGTCAGAGTAGAGACGAAAGCGCCTGCGAGGTAGGAATCTCCGTAAATTCAAAATGGCCGTATAAAGTCGGGGCCGGGCTCAAAGCAAAGGGTACGATGTGCCTATTAAAAAGTGTCAAAAGAAGTTTCCCCTGAAACGTGTTGTTTCGGATCTACGGCTCATTTTAAGTAGAACACTGAATATCCAAATACCGAAAACTTCGGGCCGGATGCGCGAGTTCTAAATATTGTCCGATCTCGCTCCGGTTTTTTTAAAATTATTTTTTCTGAAAAGGAACCGATTTCCGGGTTGGCGCTATGAAATTTCAGAACTTTTTATAAAATGAATCACCCTAATGTTCATACTATTAAAAGGCAAGAATCCCATACAAAAGCATTGTAGCGTTTCCATGGTTGATAAAATTTTCCATTGTTATAAATTTTAAAATTTCCGGTTCTTATGCAGTTAAAATCAAATATTTAAGCTAATTCGGCATGAATTCGTATTCTGTTTTCAAAAATAATTATTTTCACTATTTTTCCGTTTCATACTTCAAGTTCGGAGTGTGTATAATAATTTTAAGCAATTTTAAAATGCAATTAAATAATTTCTTGCACCGATTTCAGTGCTTTTCTTATGGGGTAATAAATGGTCACTTGGTAACGGTAATCAACAAAGCACACATACCTAACAATAAGCGCTATATATATATATATAAATACTAAGGAAGAGGAAAGGTAAGTAAGGATATTTTGGGCAACTAGGTGTTGAAGGAAACCCAGTGAACACTTACCGGAAGTAGAGCCGCTGGGGTGTTGGAGAGACACATTTGTAGAGGTTAGAGCTTTCGGGATGATCCCTTCGTCAGCACAAGAGAGACACAACTGATATGGCAGTGACACTGGGGTGAAGGTGTGGGGGTGGAAGGGAAGGGAGCGTGGAAAGGTCGGGGATTGGAGGATGTAGAAGGGGGAGGGGGGAAAGAGAGGGTGGAAAGAAGGAAATATTAACGGATATTGAGGCCGGGAGGAGAGAATGAGTTTAAGATTTGGATATGGGCGAGTTCCCATTGACGGAGTTGGGGGGCGGAAGCGTCGTCCGAGAGGGCGCGGATGGCCCTCACCGTGAAACAAACATTGAAACTAAGATTGTGGTTATTCGCATGAACGGCCACGGGTAGCTGTCGTTTAAGACTAACGCTGTTGCGATGGCCGTTCTTGCGAATGCTGAGGGAATTGCTGGTGAGTCCGACGTAAAAGGCGGGGCATTGGGTGCAGGTTAGTATGTAGATGACGTTGCGGGTGGTACAGTTGGTAGGGGATGTTATGGGGTAGGTGATGTTGGTGGTGGGGTTTGAGAATGAGTTGGAGGGGGGGTTTATAGGGCATGTTTCGTATACTAGCAGAAATACCCGGCGTTGCTCGAGGAAATTTGGTTCAAATCCGATCGGAATTCTAGATGATTAATGGTGTTTAAGAATTCATTCATCAGCCGTTTTGAATAAAACGGGCAGAGAGAAGCAAAAACCACGTATGAATTATTTCCGGGAGCCCTCCACAATCGTACCAAATTTGATTCAAATGAATAGTCGGACTTGTGAAAATACGCGTAGTTTAATCAATACCCGCCGTCCAATGACGGATAAGGAAGTATTCGTTTCCCACCTTTCTCACTGTGTATAAGATGTGGAGTTACCTGTTCTTTGAGAACAGGAAGTAAATGAGAACAGTTTACGTATCAGGACAGTTCGAAAAGAACTGTCCCGTAATTTCCGACCCATCTCTAGATGGCAATGCATTAACATGCAAAGTTACTTTGCTTGTATTACACATTGGTTGTCTGCACGAATCTCTCTCTTCTACACTTTCAGTTACACTTAATTAAGCCAATTTTTACTTTCTCCATACGTAGTAATGGGAAAGTATTGTGATCACGAAAAAAATCGACTTCGAGATTTCCACGGAAATACACGTTTTGAGTTCTCTATAACACGTTTAGACTACTTTCGGAATGATGTCTGTGTTGTGCGTGTGTGTGTGATTGTGGGCGCTGTAACTAAAAAAGTACTTGCCATATCCTTACCAAACTTCCTATATAACACTAGAGCATGAGCACAAAGAAAAGATTAGATTTCTGACAATAACGGTTAACCGGAAGTCGAGGTTTATTCGGAACCCGATTCGGTTTTTGCGATATTTCTCCGTTACAAAGTCATTATTGTATATACAATTCTACACAACTGTTATAGATAATGTAATTTCCTAAAACTTTCATTTGAAACAATTTTCCATAGCAGTTATTGTTTAGGAATTATTTATAAAAAATCGGTTTTTTCGGTTTCCGTCAAATACCTCCTTAAAAACGTCCTTGTTGGTAATCTTCGTGAGGACCAAAGTTGTAGAGAATAATATTTCTTCCAGGTTTTCTTTGAAACAAATTTTCGTAGAACCATCCCGTTCGGAGATATTCAACTTTTTCTTAATTTCGAGTATACAGCGCCAATACCATGTAGCGGTGAATTCTGTAAACATTCAAAATATACGTAATATACGGCAATAAGGACGACTGTATTCTTTTACGATACGAAATGATAATTTTGCCTCATAATGCTATTCATAATAATTTAAATATCTATACTCCCAAATATGGAGAAAGTCATGTGTTGGCCACATCAGATTTTTTACTTTCTCCATACGTAGTAATGGGAAAGTATTGTGAACACGAAAAAAATCGACTTCGAGATTTCAACGGAAATACACGTTTTAAGGTCCCTAGAACACGTTTAGACTATTTTTGGAATGATATCTGTGTGCATGTGTGTATATGATTGTGGGCACTCTAACTCAAAAAGTACTTGCCATATCCCTACCAAACTTCATATATAACACTTTAGCATGAGTCTAAAGAATTCATTATGTTTTGGACAATAACGGTTAACCGAAAGTCGAGGTTTATTCGAAATCCGATTCGGTTTTTGCGATATTTCTCCCTTAAAACATCATTATTGTGTATACACTTCTATTCAAGGGTTATAGAGACGGTAATTTCCTACAACTTTCATTTGAAACAATTTTCTATAGCGGTTATCGTTTAGGAATTATTTATAAATAACCGGTTTTTCGGTTTCCGTCAAATATCTCCTTAAAAACATCGTTATTGGAAATCCTCGTGAGGACTAAAGTTGAAGAGAATAATATATCTTCCAAGTTTTGATTGAAACAAATTTTCGTAGAACCATCTATTTCGGAGATATTTTGCTTTTTCTTAATTTCCAGTGTATAGCGCCACCACCATGTAGCGGTGAATTCTGTAAACATATTCAAAATATACCTAATTTACGTCAATAAGGATGACTGTATTCTTTTACGATACGAAATAATAATTTTTCTTTATAATACTATTCGTAATAATTTAAATATCTATACCCCAACTATGGAGAAAGTCATGTGTTGGCTACATCAGAATTTTTTCGCCTGGAGTCCTTCATCTTAGCTGACTTTTTCTTTTTACCGGCATAATATTTTTTTTAAATGGTTTGAAAAATGGATTTTTTGTGTAATAATATTTTTTTTAGGAAAAAGATTATAATCCGTTCAATAAATAAAGTACAGTATTTGGTTAAAGTAGAAATCGTGGGAAAATGTTCGGAACCCTGTTATCGATATAAAAACATTTCTCCATATTTTGCTTAATACTGTTTAGATTATAGCCGTTAACTATAATTATAGAAATTCAAATGGAAAATAGAATTAAATTGTCAAATAGACTGATATTACATATTGTAGGAATTGTAGAAATAAATAAATTATATTATCCAAACCTCTAGGTCCTAACTTACCGCGATCGTAGAATTTTTATTCCTCGTATATAAATGACGTAAGTTATTAGGTAAGATTTCGGCCAAAATCCGAACAGAAATAAAAAAGGAATGAGAATTAAATTTCAGGGGCCACTTCTATATTGCTCCCCACCCTATATTGAAACAATAATATTAAGATTAAGAAAATTTATGTAAACAATCATTATTTTTTTCAGTACCTTATTTTTTAGAAAATTTGGATCATATAAATTCTTAATACATAATATAAAATAATCAAAAGAATCAAGATTATTAATTGACACTAATCTACGCCAAAGGAATTCATAAATGTGCATAGAAATGTTGTTCTTTCTTATACCAGGGGTTAATTTTCTTTTTAAACTTCGCCAATGTGATTCAATAGTTTGCGTGTTTGCGCCAGTGTTTCTGTTGATAAATTCTTGTGAATGGTTTACGACGAAATGTCCATTTGCGGCGCAACAGTCAAGAGGGTATAACATTGAAAGGGTATATTGACGAGCCTTCGGCTCGCTTTGTTTTAATGGGTAGTCGTCTCCGGGCGCTACCGCGCCCTTCGCCTAGCCAGGAACGAAAGCATCCCTCCCCGTTGTCCGGTGATTGGGTTTGTAAATGTCGAGACCGGCCAATCAGGTCTGATATTAACTCGATCTACAAATACAACGTAGTTTCCTCAATTGTTAATCGTGACCCTAGCAAAGTGATGTTTTTATGGGACAGTTTATTTATGGGGTATAACAGGACAGTACTCAAGAAATTAACAATAGAATGCCCGGGCAGGTCAATTTGGCCCGTTTACCAATTTGAGCCTGTGCCCTTCGCTTGTTATTTGGAGCAGGTGGTTGAAATTTTGTAACTTTTCATCGTCTGAGAATATAAGTCAGTACACACATTTTCAGTAATATATATTTAATTTTTAAGGGAAAAAAAATGATTTACCTGGAATGCCCAACTGGGTCATTTTGACCCGTCTAGTGTTTCGCATCATAATCATATCCATAGACATGTGTATTCTGTGTACCAACGCAAGGCAGTCAAAGAAAAGTAACAAAGTAATCGAGATACTGTTTCAACACTTCCCTGGCAAATGCGGCTCTGCCTAGGCTCGCACTGACTCGTCATCTGTCGCCTGTGCGCCGCACAGTTGGGCAAAAGCCCGGTCTAGCTGGACAAAACCTATAGCATGGCACACAATCATCACTTAGGAGTGTTATCGTTCCTGAAAGGGTATAGTCTCTCCTTAGAGCCTAAGAAAGATGCGTTTGCGGTGTTGCCTGCCTTACAATGGCAGTTTAGCTGCTACTTGCCGTAGGTGAACATCAATATTCAAATGAGACATTTAATAAAAAAGAACATAGTGCTAGTTGGAAAGGAAATTTATTGGATTTGAACGCTTTTAACATTTCTTAAATTTGTGAAGTAGCAGATCAGCATTGTACGTTTGTCGGACATTGGTATCACTCGTCGTCACTTTCGTGTTCACTCGCAGCTGGATCAGAATTCAGTTCCTCAAGCAGAGCAATCACTTCAGCTTTGAGACTTCCGACCTTCTTTGGAGGTAATGTAAGTATTGAAGAGATTAGGGAATCCGAAGACTTCAACATTATGTTCAAGAGATCTTCATTTGTGGCTACTCTTGAGCTCTTCCTACTCCTTTTCTCTCGGTACCTCCTAAAGTCTTTAGTGCGGACCTCTTGGGCTTCTTCGCTCAACATCCCGATTGGAAGTAGTGCCACGGACATCACATCCCGGCCGTGAATGAGAATCTTGTGGACTGATGCCGGCATCGGGTACCAAGAGTAATGGTGGACGTACAGTCTAGTAGTATTATCTGCGTACCTAGGAAAAGCCTCCACATTTATTGCGAATCCACAGGACAGAGTGCGCAAAATGGTGTCACATCGGAAAATAAGGTCTTCATTGAGTCCGGTGATCGATGCTGTCTTCGCGGGATTTTCAAAAAATCGGCGAGCCGTGTTCCCGTCATTGCTGGTACCTCTTCCTTGCTTCACAGTGTCAATGACCAGTCCCATCTGTCTTGAACCGTCTCTTTATCTCATTCTCCCTCTCTTTTACTAGGTCCTTCGTGTCCTTTTTCTTCTGCCAAACTTGAGTCTCTAATCGATAACACACAGTGAGTGTCACAGAAATTTTTCTTCTATGCGACAGCATTTTTCCCATTTTGCACGAATCTCGCCACAGTGCCTGCAAAATATCTTCTTCACCTTCGCATTAGTATCAGCGAGGGCGGAATCCAAATCCAGGACCCTCAACACATCTTGGTAAACGTTGTCATAACGTGTCTCCAAAGATTCTTCCTTTCTTAACATGAGCTGTCTGTGAAGTTCCCTCCGTGTTATGGAAAACATGATGACTTGTGACTCACTGGACAACTGCTCAGAACCGCGCTCTCAAGTGATATGAACGGACGACTTCTATCGCTTTCTTACGTGCGCCACACCAAGTAGTTGCATGTTCCAACTTGCACGGTCAGTCCGCGCAGCTAATAGGCCCGCCCGGCCGCGCTAGCTCTCCCACCCGGAGGTTAGGCAGGCGGGCGCACCTTAAGACGTTTTGAACATTTTCTTCGAAAGTAGCAGAAAGTAGCAAGTAATTTTTGGATATCGTCTTAAGAGTGGTACGACCTCCAGTTTCTGTGCATAAACTGTGCTCGGCCACGTTAGGCATTTTTTGTATGTCTAATGATAGAAAGCGGAAGTCTGGAAAATGTATCTCCGATAGAAATCACCATGCCACGGAAGTATTCCCTTGTGTTCGGAAGTCCGACAATGTGATTTCCTCATCGTCGCACTTCCCCCTAAATGTTATTTGACATGAGTTTTCGCTCCCGCTATTTATAAACCTTGCATACGTGGCAACATTATAGGTACCTGAGAATGCTGTCGCACTCTCCCGCCAAGACTCTCGTCATTTTGCGAGAGCTCGGCCACAATCGTGAGGGAGGAATGTAAAAATCGTCGGGATCCCAATTGTGTGGACATTTACCAATCACGCTATAAGCATATCACCAATGTGTGACGGATTTCACAAATAGTGTTTTGTCCAGCTAGACGGGGCTTTTGCCCCACTGTGCGCCGGCCGGACCGTAGCTTCTCTCTGTTATATAATCCTCATTTTGAATTATCGCGAGCGCGCTATATACCGTGCCTCTGAAGAAAGTGTGATCGAACAATAATGTCGCAGTCTCTTTGAAAGATGTCTCGTCGAAAAGACCTGATTCCCGAAGAAATAACGCGGTTACGGCAGGATATCCCGGATGATCAGTCGGAATGTAGTGTAAGTGATTCCTCGAATGATGACTCCGACGATTACCAGCCGCGGTTTAGAGAAGCCTCGAGTGATTCGGGCGAAGAGGACTGAAAACTGGGGACATGACTTCGCTAAAAAAACCATGGCAAAAATCGCTTTTCCGAAATCATGCGGTTCTTACGTTTTGATGAAAAAAGTACGAGATCAGAAAGGCTAAAATCTGATAGATTTGCTCTTGCATTCGCTGTCTGGAATACATTCATTGAAAATTGTATAGCATCCTACAAGCCAGAACCGAATATCACTATTGACAAAAAATTATTCCCAAGCAAAGCAAGATGTCCTTCTCCACAATTTATGGCAAGCACCCCAGACAAGTATAGACAGAAATTTTGGTTGGCTGTTGATGTTGAGAGCAAGTAACTTGTAAATGGGTTCCCGTATTTGGGGAAGGATAACAAGCGCCCTACTACGGATCTAGTTTCCGACCACGTTGTCTTGCAACTTATGGAACCGTACATAGGAAAAGGCCGAAATGTCACCATGGATAACTATTTTACTTCACTCAACATTGCAAAGAAGCTACGTGACAAGAGTACAAGTATTGTAGGCACTGTGAACCGTGTGAGACGTGAAATACCCGCAGTGATCAAGAAAATGCGAGAGCCTCTGCACACCACTAAGCTATTCAAACATGACGATGTTACACTCACTGTGTACCAAGGGAAGGCAGACAAGAACGTGCTCCTTGTGAGCGCAATGCACCTATCTGTGCAAGTGGTGGAAACTGATAAGAAGACACCAGAGACAGTTCACTTTTACAATCAAACTAAGTATGGAGTGGACATTCTTGATCAAATGGCAAGAAAGTATTCCGTGAAGGCCAGTTCTCGGAGGTGGCCAATCCACACATTTCATAATGTGTTAGATCTTGCTGCAATAAATGCATTCGCTGTATACAGAGCAGTAACTGGGAAGCATATCTCGCGTAGAATTTACCTCCAGAAACTGTCTGAGGAACTCGGTGGACACATTAGAGGGCCCCAGGTGGCAAATGCAGTGCCCTCCACAGAGGTCTCTCAGACTGGGCGTCATCGCTGCCAAGTGAGAGTAAACTGTAGAGAAAACAAAGCAACTGATCGCTGTAACATTTGCAACAAATATGTCAGTCCTTTGTACTCATGCTGAAGTCTTATATATGAAGTTTGGTAACGATATGGCAAGTACATATTGAGTTAGAGCGCCCACAATCACATACACACACACAAACACACACACACACATACACAGACATTATTCCGAAAATAGTCTAAACGTCAAAACATGTATTTTCGTTGAAATCTCGAAGTCGATTTTTTCGTGATCACAAAGTAAAAACATACGGTTTTCAAAATAAACAAAATTTTTTGGTTAAAAAGGAACGAGACAACAATACCGGTGGCTATGGTAGTCGTAATAACAATGGCCATATTTAACATAAATTTGCGTTTTTAATGATTAATACGAGAAATTTCGAATTTCTAGCGGAAAAAGACGGCCAGAATAAGAAACCTTATACATTTTTCTTTACTATAGTACAAATATGAAGTTCACAGGTCAATTATTTCTGATTTAATTTGGCAAAAAAATAAAACCTTGCGCGTCGAATTTTTTATTTTTACGTGTTCTCATGTGGGAAATACAGAATTATCCCCTGGGATCGAACCCGGGTCTTTTTGCGAGACTTTTTTTGCCTAAAACCTTCTTAGGGATGACACAAAAGCATGTGCAAAGTTGGAAAGTTTTTTGAACTTTGTATTCATGAGTTATTAAGATACAAACATACAACCATATAAACATATAAAGATACAAATATATATACATATAAACATACAAACATTCTCCTTTATATATTAGATATATAGATTAGTTCATTGTTATATCTGAATATATTAATTTATTTTTATATAACTAAATTAATCCCGATCTCATTATTCCCACAAACGGCAATTTTAGAATTGAGATTTCATAAATATTTTATTTCACATACAAATTATTTTCTTTATGTATTTAAAAATCTAGCAAAGTAATTTATATTTACGTTCGTAAATATTAATTTTTTCATATTATGCATTTAAATTTTATGCTAATTCTACCATTTCAAAATTGATTTAAATTAAATGATAAATTAAAAATAAACTGACTAACTGTGTTTTGTCATAAAAACAACAAAAAAGAAAATTAATTTTCGCAAAGAAACTAAATTTGTCTCAGTAACACCTTCTCTGTGTTGTTGCAGGATTTTACATATATCTGTAGATGTGTGTGTGTGTAAATAGAGGAGGAGGGAGTGTTGGCGCACTTAGGTTGCCGCACTTCCTTTGGCTACGATTACGCGCCGCCGTTCTCCGGTTACAACTTAGTGGACTGTGATTTTTATGAAAAACAAACAGGAACGCAAACGGTAATGAATCTTTCTTTATTACACGCTACGCGACTCCGCTTTACAATCAATCACACCGACACGCTACCAAGTCCACCAGCAAACTGCAGCACACACAGCACACATTTAAATTTCTCGTAGTTATATAATGGATGTTTGGCACTGCAGCTCAGCTGGCACCCCGATGTTGGCTTCGACGTGGTAACCGTATTCACTACTAGCGTTGTGATCCCTTTGACTGATCTGGTTGTTTCATCCTGGCTATAGGGTGATAGCTTGCTGCTCCGATCCTTGTTTAACGAGGACGCGCTAGGACGAGACACCTCCACCAGATTGGCTTGGTCTAATAGGAAATGAATAAAATTCTTCAAGGTCGACGTTCCCCTGATCTTTGTCTCTTGCTGCCATCTTTCCCGAAACTCGGTCGACAGTTTCTTCCGCAGTAGAAACAGTAACGGTACCGCCCACCCTTCGGCGTCATGGCCCAAAGACTTAAGAGCACCCAAGTACTCAGTCATGGTTGTGGACAATGAACGTAGCGGGCCAGTATCTAGAGTGGCGGCCGGTGCTTCCAGCAGCGCTTCCAAGTAGGTATCCACCAGTCGACTAGAGTCGTTGTACAAGGAATTGAGGGCGCCCCAGGCAACCTGATTGTTTGCTGCATCTAGAGGGAGAGAGAAAACCACCGCTAAGGCCTCACCCTTGAAGACGGATCTCAAGTACAGGTGCTTTTGAACCTCCGATACTCGCTGATTGCTGTCCACTGATGCTAGGAACATATCGCGAAACTGATTCCACTTCTTCAAGTCCCCATCAAATTCGACCAGCTGAAGTTTAGGCAAGGCCTCGTCACAAGTGGGAGAGGGGTGTGTAGGTTCCCCATCCCTCGAAGCCCGGTTTCCATCTAGCCTTCCTTCATCCGGGAACAGGTTGGCGAGTACCAATTTGACATCATAGTATTTAAGTTCAAAATCAGCTATCTTCGCTTGTAAATCAATATCCACCTTCGAAGATTGCTTACTGTACTGTGCCGCCAATTTTGCGACCGTTTCGTGGAAGTTCTCAAACAGTTCATCTATATTTTAAGTCATCACCTTCAATCGAGTAATCTCCTTCTTGTTATCATGAGCCTGCTCGGCTCGACCAGCAACCCTGCTTAACAGTTCTATTTTTCTTTGAAGGCGGTCGAGACGAAAACCCATATTATCGATCAAAGGCATCGTGATTCTCAATGTAAATAATACTTAACAAAGTAAACAAACTGTTTTGCCCCTCTACAGGTGCCTAAATATGTAAGACTTGCTAAGATAGCCCCCACAATTACCTACCTCTTGGTCAATTCGTTTATAATAAATAAACATCTAATCAAATACTAGGCGATTAGCGCAATCCAACAACAAGCGCTAATCTCTCATTTATTATATTACGATTTATTCAGCAAGTAGTGGTAAATAAAATTTAAATTATGCACGTCTATAGAATAATAACTGACCAAAGTTATTACAGAACCAATCGCACTAAACTCAAAACGAACCAAACAAAACCACTTTGATTAATCGTATTACACTATACTAATTAACCAGTAATAACAATTAAATAGTGGCGCTAAACCAACCCAGTTAAAATTAACAATCCTACTGAAAGGAATAATCACTCAAGACTGGGTCAACAAACGATTAATTAAGCATAGTTACAATGTACGTTACCACCTGGCAGTATATTTTCAATAAGTATTGTTAGACAACACGAGAAACAACTTCAAATTTACTTATCCAATCAAAGTAGGAACAACGTATTCCTAATGAAGCACTTGTAAATACCAAACAACTTTGCTTAATCGTATTATATATTCTCACCCAATTCTGATCACTTTTTATCGAACAAAATTAATGCACCATAACTAGGATTAGCTAAATGAGTTGGCATATACTATACCACACCAACCAAGGCATAGTCATCAACAACAACAATAATAATGAATTATTTATAAATGCAAAACATTAACAGCATATAACCCACTCATTACAGTTCTTATATACAGTTTGACAGTTCACCGATCAGTAGCGATATCAATGAACGGTGGAAGGAGAAACGCAGAACTAGTTCCTAATGCCTTGTCAACGATCTTGTAAAAACAGCTAACAGCAATCAAACACCATAATTGAGTCTGTAGCACTTCCAAATACAAACAAACCGAGATCCGGCCCGAAGGACCAAATGTTGGCGCACGTAGGTTGCCGCACTTCCTTTGGCTACGATTACGCGCCGCCGTTCTCCGGTTACAACTTAGTGGACTGTAATTTTTATGAAAAACAAACAAGAATGCAAACGGTAATGAATCTTTCTTTATTACACTCTACACTAATCTGCTTTACAATCAATCACACACGCTACCAAGTCCACCAGCAAACTGCTAGTCCATTGTCTCTACCAACACATATCGTTCTCGGAATCCCGCAGGTGGTTCTCCGCTCGGCGTCGGCGACATCCCTCAGTGCACATAGTCAACACGTCTGAACAGGGAGCATAACGTTCATAATTAACTGTTATTTATACGATATGCAATGAAAAGAAAATGCAAACATTTCGCGCAGAGAAAAGATCTAACGCCTGCCGAAAATTGTTAAGAATTCACATTCTTCGACTTCTGCTTGTTCGAGACATCTCTCACGCGGTATTTATACTGGAAAATCCTGGCATTGAGAGTAAGATAACTAAATGATATCCTTGGCGATATTTCGTTTCAAACAAACGCTAAGAGTCTTAAAATTTCAAATTTAAAGTAGGGTTTTAGTTCATGGCTAATTGGAGTGACTGACCGAATCTGACACTGGTCCGCCCTTTTCTCCTATTTCCTGCCACTGATATAAACCCGACAAAGTTTTTCGTCGGTATTTTCAGTGAATCTCTCCCAAACATTACTACCAGCTCTTATATCACTCTCACGGCAGAAAATTACCTTATTCTTCCACTTCTGGATTTTTAATCCAATTTAATGACGGTCGAATTCTTGTTGACGCTGCGTTTCAAAAATCGGAGCAGCTACTTGGATTTCTTCAAAAATAAATACCTAACGCTTTCCAGCACCACCCTCCCGCCCCCAATTCTCTTCGCTGCCAATCCTCTCTCCTGCCCCTTCGTTTAGTGCGCGTGGAGGACGATGACGCCATGAGGCGAAAAGGGGCGGCTTGGGGGCAGAGGGGAGGGAGAGGGGGAGGGGGGCGGAAAGAGGTGGCGGGGGAGTTTGCTAGGAATGGACAAGGGAAAGGGGGATACTGATGGGCAGAATGAGGCGAGAATCGTTCCCCAGTTTTGATTTTCGGCCTTTTCTTTCCCCATTATTTTGCCAAAAACATCCTCCTCCAATTCCCCTCTCCCGTCGCCTTCCTACCGCTCTCTCTCTCTCTCTCTCTTTTTCATGCACACACACACACACAATCTGAGGTCCACAAACCTCTCCACTCCCTCTTTTCCTATCTCCCTTCCTCCCCTCGCCCCTCCCCCTTTTCGCGAGGCTCGCCTTCGCGTGGACCATTGAATCCGTCATTACCGCCGCCGAGCCATTGATGCAGCCCATTCGGTTCGTTAATTCTCTTGCGCCCTCCCTCCTTTCCCCTACCCCTTCACCCCCACTCCTCTCCTTCACCCCCACCCCTTTCTCCCTCAAAAACTAACCCCGTCTCTCGCCTTTCCTCCCACTCGAATTCACATTTGGGAAACTAAATATTTGAATACTGGCCATGTTAAACAAAACATAAAAGTGGAGAGGGAGGGAAAGAGATGTTGGCTAAGCGAGAAAGGAACAAAACTGATAACATCCCACGGGAGAGAGAGAGAGAGAGTGTGTGGCAAACTTTGTCGGCAAAATAAAATAAAATGGCCGCTGTTGTTGTATCTCCTGAGTCCGTTTGTGTTATACATTCTTTGTTGATTTGGGAAATGTTATGACCGAGTCGTTCGCCGTGAGATGTTGGAAGTTTTTTTTAAGGGGATTCTTATGAAGAGTGAATTTTGTCTAGTGAAAATCGTTGCAATATGCTTTGTACAAATTTTCTCATGTCCAAAAATTATGCCATTGGTTACATTTATTCGTATTGGCGGGATTTGAGAGAAATACTGTGGGAAGAGGGCTTTGTGATAGTCATGCTTAAAACCTTATTTAATGAATGTTGCTGGACGTTATATATTATTTTTCTATATATCGCTAACATATTATTATTTAATAATACTTACCGTCATAACTGAATGAATTCTAATGACAATCCATGCAGTCACTTTGGAGGAAGTTGGCAATCAATAAGAATATAGTTCCTTCTATTTTTGCGTGATACACTTCATTCCTGGTAGTAGATACACTATTTATATAAGTAATTACGAAATTATTAGAATAATTTTGAACCGTTTATCTTCTAAAGACGAACACAGACGGCAGATTAAAAATCACAAATACCCCTTTTTTGGTTTCAGGATAATCTAAAACAGCGATATTCTACCTGTGCTGCGCGAGCTCTTTCTGGAGGGTTCGCGAAGAGTAGCGGACACGATTTAAAATTATTGATTTTCAATGAAGATCTTCCATATAATGTTTCTAACAATTTAAATATTTCGCTTTTTTACTGCTTTTCGTAATTTCTAAAAAGCACTATTATCGTTGTGATTCCGTTCTCCGTATTTAAATTTATAAGGAGGTGTGCCAAAATTCTAAATATGTACTTCGGGGTGCGAGTTTTAATGAGTATTAGTTTTGTTTTTTCACTTTTTCTACGTAAAAAGTCTTTTGTATTGTATTCTCATGTTTTATTGGGTCAAAAACGGCAAATTTGTATCACAAAAAGTCCGTCAAGAACATAACCCACAATTGTGCCACTATGTAGTATTATACCTATGGGAAAATTAGGTTTAGTTATACGTCGCGGTTTCCAGAAACGCATCTTCGACGTATTTCGGGGACCTTTTGTAATGTTTTCTCTTCCTCTCCACTACTGGCCTCCTAATATGACTTCGTAAAAACGAAAGCCTCGTATGCAGATACTCCGCCTATAACATATTCGTAAAGCTGGAATTCTATAAAATTCATTTCTTAATATTCGAAAGAGGTTTCATACTTGAGTTTTCCGTTAGGAAAATCCTCGTTTTCCTTCCATTCATATAGTTTCATAGTTTTTTTCGTCCGCTCCTCTAGTGACCTCGTAACATGAATTCGTGAACACGCAAGCCTCGTAAACACACACATATAGCATATAAACTCTTTCTCTGTCGATGTGTCAACGAAAGTGGTTGGAGTAAAGCAGTTGCATGATCTCATAAAAAGAAAGGGGCACGGTTATTCATTCATAGTTTTCAACCCGAAGGTTGGTTTGAAATGACTAGGGAATAAACACATATAATGTGGTTGTTTCCCGTTACCTTCCATATCAGACACACACACATGATTGATGAAATATGAAATTAGGAAAACGACAAAAACATTCATGCCCTTGGCGGGATTCGAACCCGCGACCTTAGCGACCAATACGCTAGCCCTTCCACCATCGGGGCCGGAAGGGACTATGTAGTCTCAATTTCGCCCGAAATAAAGTCGATTGTCGGTCTGTCTTATTGCTTTTATCTTTTCCTCCTCTTTACTTTATATATAAACGAAATAATAATTTTGCCTTATAATGCTATTCATAATAATTTAAATATCTATACCCCAAATATGGAGAAAGTCATGTGTTGGCCACATCAGATTTTTTTATAATGCTCTCCCATAATTTCGCCGACATGGTCTGTTTGTGCGGAAGGGATTTACGCCCCGTGGTGTTGTTCTTGTTCAAGAGGATTGCTCCCTGATCGGCCGATAAAAAGGCCTGTGATAAATGACACGGAGAAAAGCGGGAACGCCCACGACCTTGGAAGGAGGAAAGGAGGGGCGATCGTGGCGCCATCGTTTGGGGACGGCAGGAAATATAATTGTCGTAAAACGATTTGATGAAATTTTTCATCCGCGTTAGATATTCGCGAGGATGAATAAGTTTTTATCTCGAATCAAATGTAGATTTCTTGAATAGAGTATAATCGTGCAATTATCAGGAGTCGTATTATTGATTCCTCTATCTGCTCAAGATTATTGCAAAATATAACGTAGTATATGCATATCCTTAATGGTTTTCGCAATAACGTATTTTTCTGATGGTTTAGTTAAAAATTGTAATATTATCTGATGCAACGTTATTTATATTTCTCCTCTAGGTGGGTTTTTCGCTGACCAATCCCAATCTGCCCCATCCAAGTCCTTTATCTTATCCTCCTGTAATAAATCCAATATTCCTTCTTTGTCTCTTTCCTAGCATCTTCCATTCCATTACATATTTCAATTAACCGTTTCCTCCCGAAATGAGATCCGCCCTTTTCATCTGCATATCCCTTATCATTCAAATTGCAAGTCAGCAGATATTCCTTCAAGACAATCGAGTTTTTAGAAAAGATCGTAGTATCCGGTCGGGAGGTGGAGTATTTGTAGCAGTCAACAAAGCATACGAAAGATTTCCACTACGGATTACCGACGTTCAAGTTTGGTGTAGTATTAGAGGAAGCGATTCTACAACAGTAAATATATGCGTATTTTATAGGCTTCCTAATTCAAGTTTAGAAATTATTCATAATCTAGAGAAACAAGTAGCAACGCTAATATAGAAAAATATAGAGTGGGCCATTATAATTGTGTAGCGATTTTCTCCGCCACTCCGCCGCAATAGGAGGGGACTTCAACCTACCTTCAATAGACTGGAATCATAATGGCTTTGATCCCGGCGGTAGAGAGCGTGAATCATGCGAAGCACTTATAGAAACCTTCGTTAAACACTCGTTGTGTCAGCTAGGAAGATGTCCCACGAGATCGAACAATATATTAGATTTACTCGTAACGAATTACCCCGAGCGTATGAACAAGTTTTCCATAGATGAAGGAATAAGCGATCATAATGCAGTGTACGTAGAATTTAAGCTAAAAGTGGAGAAACAGGTTTAGGCTAGAAGACGCGTATATATGTACGCCAAAGGCGATTTCTCGAAATTTAGGTCTTTTTTACAGACACAATTCCCTTATTTCTGCGGGATATCTATCGACGCTAGTACAGAGGAATTATGGTGCGTGTTCAGGGATATGATGCGAGAGGGTACGGTTAAATTCATTCCGCATAAACTTAAACGTGATGGTGCGGAACCAAGATGGTACAACCGGAAAGTTAGATGCGCTCTTAGACGGCAAAGAAAACTTCACGCTCGCTTAAATACCAATTCTTCAAAAGTCACAGAGGAACAGAGGTCAATGATACGGCATCAATACAGAGAGGCGCGGTCAAGAGCTAGAGTAACAATACGAGAAGCATTTAATGATTACAAAAAGAAAGTTCTGCATAGTAATTTGAAAGAAAATCCGAAAGCATTTTGGTCGTACGTTAGAGAGGTTCATGGTAGAGGCCCCACCATAGCGTCATTGAGAACGGAGGCAGGTGATGTAGTATATGATAGCGCGGAAAAAGCGAACTTGTTAAATGAACACTTTCAGAAAGCGTTTACTTCGGAGAGCAATGATTTGAGGAAACATCTTTGAATGATGAGGGAAATTCGATGGAAGATTTGATATTCTCTGAAACAAGTATCGCGCACCAATTAGAGTCCATTAAGAAAAAAAATCTGATGTGGCCAACACATGACTTTCTCCATATTTGGGGTATAGATATTTAAATTCTTTTTATGAATAGCATTATAAGGCAAAATTATTATTTCGTATCGTAAAAGTATACAGTCGGACTTATTGCCGTAAATTACGTAAATTTTGAATATGTTTACATAATCCACCGCTACATGGTGGTGCCGCTGCATACTGCAAATTAAGAAAAAGCAAAATATCTCCGAAATGGATGGTTCTACAAAAATTTGTTTCAAACAAAACTTGGAAGGAATATTATTCTCTACAACTTTGGTCCTCACGAAGATTACCAATAACGACGTTTTTAAGGATATATTTGACGTAAACCGAAAAAACCGATTATTTATAAATAATACCTAAAACAATATCTGCTATGGAAAATTGTTTCAAATGAAAGTTGTAGAAAATTACATTATCTATGACCTTTGTATATATACTATATATATGTGTGTATATATATATATATATATAATGATGTTTTAACGGAGATATTTCGCCAGAACCGAAGTCGTATATATATTAGGCACTAATAATTAGGGGTTTGTTGTGCAAGTTGGGTGGCATATATTCCAGCTGATTTTTGATGCGTTTTTGTTGGCACACACTCACACACACAACCACACATACACAACCTCCACACACACAACAGCACACGCACACACACAACCTCCACACATACAACCTCACAGACACCACCCAAACGTCATCTCATTCAACCAACACACTGATTTTCGCTCAGGCATTTACATGCAGTTGTTTTCGCTTATTCACTCACTCACTCACTCACGTATACTTTCCTTCACGTACTTCTTATTTTATTATTATTTATATCATGAAATACATATCACATATGTTCTCTAAATGTCTTATATAATCAAAAGAAGTTTTCTCATTCTATTGTTACCGTAATATCCTCAGGCTATCTTAACCCATCGATACGGCTAAAGCGACCGCGTAAATTAACCTAATACATACCTGGATATTCCATTTAATCTTCTTCTAGATACTTCTCAATCTACAACGTAGCAGCGAAATTACCTGGACCATGTTTTCATCATTTTATAATTCCTTTATACCAACCTACAAATCATTCATTGCATTATTTATCCTCTTCTCTGGTCACATTAGCAGGTATAACATACTCCCATGGCGGCGAGCTCTTATGGGCGCCAAATTTGAAACCCTCGTTCGCTTGCGTGTTTCGGATACCGTTGTCCTCGCCTGCTTGATGTAGGATGCGCTTGGTTGGGCAAATCGCAAAATTCGACGCACGATGCGTACAGGATCCCTCATGTAATTACACATACCTCATATGATGGAAATGTATTAAAAACGTAAAAACAATGTATCGCAGGAAAATGAATAGCGATTTTAACATAAAACATGAGCCATCAATGTTTTAATTCACATCACTGCTTTTTGACATATTTATTAATCTTCCTTTGAATAATTTCTCCATTCTTTGACTACACTGTCATCTACTTCAATACATGTCATAACGTTATTCGTGTAAAGCAAGCGCTCTGAAGGCCTCTTTGCGAGCTCAAGGAGTCTCTACTCGTCATCATCTTCTCTCTCGATCGCTGGAGTTTCTTTGGGATCATTCGAATCTTAGCGATTGCTAGAATATCCATTTAATTGTCAGGAAGTTGCTACCATGCAATCGTCGAAATGTGCCGGATGGTGAGACATTCGGTTAGTTAAACAGAAAAACATTTCTTTCTTCTATATCTATATCTAAAGTTCACCCTGCAAGCCACCGCAATGGTGTGTGGCAGGGGGTGCAATAGCACCAAGGTAAAGCGCATAATAATGTATAGTATCACTCTACGTCGGCTGATTTCCTTTCGTAACTTCTGTTCTGCTCAGCTATCGTTCTAGGGAAAAACGAGCCTTTATATCTCTCAGTCCTACAGGCTATCTCTCTTATTTTGCGAGGATGGTCCATTCTACCAATATAAGTTGGCGCTCTTATTATTTCTTCGACATCGCTGGAGAATATATGCGTTCTAAATCTTTCGAGAAGTTTTAACCTAGAGCGTGATCGGCGCTCAGTTAGTGATTCCCATCCTAAGTCCTGTATCAAGGCTGTAACACCTTTGTTTCTATAGTAACAATTTTTGACGCATCTAGCGGCTTTTCGCTGCACTCTTTCTAACTCTGAGATTGATCCTTTCACGTACGGATCCCATATGCTCGACGCGTACTCTAATAGCGGTCTTACTAACGAGAAGTAACATGTCTCTTTGACTTTTTCCTCACTTTTACCTACTATGCGTTTGATGAATCCTAGTTTCTGTTTAGCCTTCCCGCATATATTTCGTATGTGCATATCCCACGAGAGGTGGCTTGATAAAGTAACGCCTAAGTATTTGACGGAATCAGATCTTGCTATTAGCTAATTACAGGTTTTTGGAAAGTGCAAATGATTTATTGCGTTAGCAATTCCACTTCTTGTTAACAATAAAATACAAACACCAAAAACAAGCTAGGGAAATACGGCGAAAGTAGATATTATAAGAAATATTATAATAATATTTTATAAGAAATATTAGAAGAAATATTATTCTCTACAAATTTGGTGGCTTGTGTCGACTAACTGGGACCACATTTAAAAGTGACCGCGAAGCTGACCCCTCGACCGTCATTAACTCGGGTTAGAGGCCCATACCTCGAGACCCATCCTCAAATCCGAGCTCAGGTGTCTTCACCCTCTCAGCAGGGGGGCACTAGCCGACAATATGATGGGTAGGCTTGAATTGAGTATTACGTTAAAATAAAATAAAAATTAGTGACACCAAATTTTATGTACACTAAAACGCAAAAAGAATATAAAATCCACATAATCGAATGTTCCAGAGAGTCATGGACATATAAAAAACGATTTTATCACGACGAATTGAATAAATTCGTAAAAAATTACGAAAAATATTAATTAAACCTAATTTTTGGCTTTTTCCGAAAGAGATTTGAATTTCTACGATATGGAAATTTATTTCCATACTTTTTTCGGCATAACTGTGAAAATACCGCGTCGAAATCTCATTTTTAAGATATTTGAAAATGCTAAAGAAAAAAGGCCTCGCTTCGTTTCAGCTCTGCCCATGTTATTCAAATGGAGAAAAGATATGTTCCTGAAGTCAAACCCAGAACTACTATGTACACGGCGAGCAGTTTCGAATTGAAAAGTTGAATAGTCAAGTAATTCCCGAAAGTTTGATTGAAAAAGGTTGTAAAGCTTTTTAGTTATGAGCGGTTTCCCTTTCCTCCCATCTAACACCATATAACAACCAAGCGTTACACCCTCCGCACCGTTTCGCAAATGTCTGCTTTCATTACAATCCCGTCCGAAAAATCTCAAGAGGTTGGTATTCCTTGGCGTCAAGATTAGATGTGAGCGTAAATATGTTATTATTTAATCTAGAATTCCGTTAAAAAGACGCTCTTGATCAGCGCATTCACCCGAATATGTTGCTTGAGTCACATCGCACTAAGGTAACAACATAAAATAGTTTAAATTTTATTGCAAAAGACGTGGTCGGCTAGTGCCCCCCTGCTGAGAGGGTGAAGACACCTGAGCTCGGATTTGAGGATGGGTCTCGAGGTATGGGCCTCTAACCCGAGTTAATGACGGTCGAGGGGTCAGCTTCGCGGTCACTTTTAAATGTGGTCCCAGTTAGTCGACACAAGCCAATTTGGTCCTTAGGAGGATTACTAATGATGACGTTTTTAAGGAGATGTTTGATGGAAACCGAAAAAACCGATTATTTATGAATAATTTCTAAATAATAACAGCTATGGAAAATTGTTTCAACTGAAAGTTGTAGTAAATTACATTCTCTATAATCTTTGTATAGAATCGTATATACAATAATGATGTTTTAATGGAGGTTTCGTGTAAACTGAATCGGGTTACGAATAAACCTCGACTTCAGGTTAACCGTTATTGTCCAGAAACTAATCAGCTCTTCGTACTCATACCAAAGTGTTATATATGTAATTTGGTGTTAATATGGCAAGTAATTTTTGAGTTAGAGCGCCCATAATGGCATACATCCACACACACACATCATTCCGAAAATAGTGTAAACGTGTACTAGGGAGCTCAAAACGTGTATTTCCGATGAAATCTCGAAGTCGATTTTTACTTTCTCCATACGTAGTTATGGGAAAGTATTGTATTCATGAAAAAAATCGACTTCGAGATTTCAACGGAAATACATGTTTTGAGGTCCCTAGAACACGTTTAGACTATTTTCGGAATGATGTCTGTGTGTGTGTATGTTAGTGTGGGCGCTCTAACTCAAAAAATACATGCCATATCGTTACCAAACTTCATATATAACACTTTAACATGAGCACAAAGGACTCATTAGTTTTTGGAAAATAACGGATAATATGGAAGTCGAGGTTTATTCGAAACCCGATTCGGTTTTTGCGATATTTCTTCGTTAAAACATCATTATTGTATATACAATTCTATTCAAGGGTTATAGAGACGGTAATTTCCTACAACTTTCATTTGAAACAATTTTCTATAGGAGTTATTGTTTAGGAATTATTTATAAATAACCGGTTTTTCGGTTTCCGTTAAATATCTCCTTAATACATCGTTATTGGTAATCTTCGTAAGGACCAAAGTTGTAGAGAATAACATTTCTTCCAAGTTTTGTTTGAAACTAATTTTCGTAGAACCATCCATTTCGGATATATTTCGCTTTATCTTAATACCAGTATACAGCGTCAACACCATGTAGCGGTGAATTCTGTAAACATTCAAAATATACGTAATTTACGGCAACAAGGACGTGTCTTCTTTTATGATACGAAATAATAATTTTGCCTATACTACGTACCAAACTTAATGATCGCTGAGATGGCCGCCAAATATGAGGGCGTTCCCTTCGTCAACAAATCAAAGGCATCCGGCGTTGCCGTCTGTTTGTTTCCTACTCAGGGGACTTACCGCGCTCTCTCTCTCTCACACACAGTCAGATGCGTAGCGTCTTTTGCTTGAGGCGGATGAGTACTGTGTGAAAGATGTCTGAGCGAAAATCTGTGAGACGTGTTCTTCAGAGTTCCGCGCGGAATTTAGTTTTAAGTGTACGAAATTACTTCGAGAGGGAGAAAAGTAATGGTGGATCGTTACTTGCTATTTCGAAGGCTGTAAAAAGATCAGCTGCTGCCCTTAACTTGGGAACGGCTACGGTCAGAAGAATAACCAACGAGAAGTATTCTCAGGAAAACCGTAGTAGAACACACAAAGAAAGTTATCGAGGAGGCTTGGATTAAAGAAGGAATATTGGAAGAGGGAATTCAAGAAATTATAATAGCATTGACCTCAAGTTCGGATTCGAATACTAGCAGTGATGTCAATATTAGCGAAGATAACGTTGGACTGGAAGAATTAGGAGTTTCACCTTTGTAGAAGGTAACTATAAAAATATTAAAAATTATAGAAATTATTTATATTTGTTTCATTCTGTTTAAATACTAAGGAAGGTAGGTATTGATTGAATAATTACTCTTTGTTTAAAAAATTAAGTGTAAAATTAGGTATTTACTAATATGCTGTATTGTTTTGCCATTTACTCATACAAATATCTCTTTTTTTGAACAGCTTCAATTGAACACTGTCAATCAGTCAACAATTTGTCTCCTGATTTAAATATATCTTAATGTTTTACTAGGTAAGAAGGTGAGGTGAATGATGAGTTATAATTTCCTCTTGACTTCTTATTAACAAGTTAAATTCAAGTCTATGCCAAGTTGATCAGATCCTCCATGGTGCCTTTGTCCAAATTTCCAGCTGCTAATCAATTTCCACAATGTAAGTATATTGGAGTATTACATTACCACACTATTGAATGAGTGTTTTGAAATTCATTATGCTAGTACTCTCTTTTTTGCAGAACCAGTTAATTTCAACCAATGTTCATAGTTAAGTTTGATTATAACTATTAATTCATAAGTTAGAAGTTAAGGCAATGCTAATAATAAAAATAATCTATAATGATATAACTAAAACCTTCATCAATTAATTAAGACATATTAATTAATTTTATATGGTGAAAAACCTTTCATTTTTTAAAAAAATTTCACTCTTTTCTGCAAGAAAGTATATGATTCTGTTACATTCCTAAGTTATCTCTTTGGTGCAGTTTTGAATTCTTCCATGGCTTGCTGTAATCCCTACAATTCAAATGTTCATCAATTTATTTGCATGTGTCAGTGCCTACTTAAAATCCCTGTACTGTGTGTTCATCCATCTATCACACAGTGCTTTTACTCCCATTTTTAGTGCTATATTCTTGCCATTTCACGCTCAAATCATGTGTGCTCCAGCTTATTTGATATTCTTTATAATGGTTTACTTATTCAGTGCCTTTTCTACCAAATGTGGTTCTCCCTATTATCCTTATTAAAGTGTAAATTGTAATTTATTTGTATAGGGTCAGTGTCTACTTGAAATCCCTGAAGTGTGAATGTGTTTCTCCCTCTATCCCACAGTGCTTTTCCCTTTTTAGTGCTATAGTTTTTATATTTCATGCTCAAACCATGTAAGTGCTTCTTCTTCTTTATAAGGACTTAGCTTATTAAAGTTTAAATTGCAATATATTTGTATAGTGGCAGGTTAGTGCCTGTGTGTACATGAAAGTGATGGATTTAAATAACTTTAAGGCAAGTGAAGATAAGTGATTATTTCAAAGGTATTTTTGTCTTAACTTTTCTCATTATTATGCATTTCCTCTTCATTTTATTACTTACTGTTCATGCTTAGTATATAATTCAATTTCTGTTTATTTTATATCCTAAAATTGATTCTCTTATTTTTACTTCATCTATTTACAAATAATCTAATTTTATATGTAGCTACCCTATTTTTAATTCACTCTGTCTCTCTACCTATCATTATATTTCAATAGTGACATTGATGTGGCTATGATTAATCTAATGTCATATGTTTTCTCAGGATAAATTTAATATTAGAATATTTGAAAAAGAGATAATTTTATAACTTTAGCGAAGCCAATAATTTATTTTGAATGATCTGGGATTTGAAATACTTTTCATCCTAATGTAATGACGACAGTAAATGTTTTAACCCAGTTTGTTCGTAATAAAGTTTTGGTTTTCAGGAAGTTATATTACTTTCTTCTTTTTATGAAATTCAGCAATAATAATATGCTGAAAAAAACGGTTATTTTATTCTAGTGTTGATCTTACTATTTATGTGCACAATTTAATCGTGTTTATTGTTATGTTTTCTAATCATTGCTTCTTTTACAGCTCTCTATATCTTAGTTTACCTCAGTAGGTTTCGCAGTTTTTTCACGTCTCTCTTCTTGTGGCCGTTTTTCTGCAAATGGGGTTTTTGCCTTACTGGTTTTTCCCTGTAAAAATGTTCAATTTGTTTGCAGTTTTAAATATATTAAGTAATTTTACTACTTTGAATTTCTTTAATATTCCCATATTCATGCAAACGTTTACTCTGAATCACAGTGTATATAATATGTAATGGTTTATTGTCTTTGGAATAAGTAAAAGTACCTACTCAATGAGAAGCGTTATTTTTATTCCTTTATCCAATCATGATTTCCTAATAATATGATAATTATTAACTTATGTGTTTGCTTTAATTTGTGTAATGTATTTGTTATATTATAATATTAGCAACAATAGAAGTAAGAAAATACTCGAAATGAAATTCTTCTGTAATCCAACTGCTACCTTTAAGAATATTTTGCTCTTCTTCTTGATGTGATCTATTAACTATTTGCAATTATATAGAGTTGATTGTTAATAATAAAAATAAATAGATGAAATTAAATATTGCGTATTTATTCCTACTCCGCACCCTCTTCCCTTTCATGATGCATGTTGTACTACTTGTTTTTTTTTATATTAATAGTTCAATAAGATTTTGACCTAAACTTTTAGAATGCTGCATCTTTACAGCCTATGGCTAAAATTTCTGTATTTTCGGCAAAACGAGATAGGATAAGGAAAACATGGCAGTATCTTCATTTGGCAGAAATGTTACGAGATGGTTCTACGCAGTTCTACCGTTATATACTTAACAGCTGCTTGAAAGCAGAAGCAAATAACTGTGTGAAAGGAACATATGTTGTGGTCATACATGTGGTCCCTTAGAAATCCCACACCATTCTTTTCCCTCGTGTTTATTATACTACCTGCTCCGACCTTTACCATTCGCATACCAAATAGTCTCATCTTCCTGCTAACTTTTTTTCTACGCATTCTCAAAGATGTAATATAACATCCTTTTCTCTTATTTGTCATTTAAGCAGAGAATATTCGATATTGTTTAAATGACAATCATATAAAATAGGTACACTATAACGTGGAAAATATTTTATATCTACTTATGAATGATAACGTAGGAAGTAATATATTCGTAGTTACTAAGATAATATTACCAAACGTAAATACTCGTAATTTCATTTGATGTAGCTTTAAATGTTAAAGTTTTGAACATTTTCATAATTTCGTTTACTCAAGCTCGCCTGTCGCTCTCGTATCTGACCCCACTCCTACAAAGAGTCTTATCCATCCAGCGTCTCTGCCAACTTGCGAAGCACTATAATTGGTCCACGTCTGTGGACTGATTCGGCAACAAGGTTCCCTTTCCATACATTTAAACCCCGCCTCCCAGCGATCATTATGTTTGGTACAGACCGTAGTGCACTAGATAAGCAGAGAGAAAAAAATCTGATGTGGCCAACACATGGTTTTCTCCATATTTGGGGTATAGTTATTTAAATTATTATGAATAGCATTATAAGGCAAAATTATTATTTAGTATCGTAAAAGAATACAGTCGTCCTTACTGCCGTAAATTACGTATACAGTAAAACTCGTTTAATACGTATTTGAGGAGACCGACTCATTGCTTCGTTATAAGCGTGACTTCGTTATATACGAGAAACATGGTTTTAGGCCTATACATCCCATATAACACGTATACACATACAGTAAAAGCTGTGCTATCCGGCTATTTAGAACCGGCCACCCTTAGATACCGGCAATTATACAAATACAATTAATTTTGTATTTCTTTTTCTTTTTTTATGAATTTTTGTGCGAATTGTATATGTGTAATACCACAACTTCCACTTTAAAATTTCTTCAAATATAAGATGTACTATATATTACGTAGTTACTCCGTATACTTCTGTGGCTGCCGAGTAAGCATGGCGTTTTTGGTTACGTAAGCCATTTTCATTGTCTAGATGTTTTGGTGTACTTCTACAATTTCCAGTTTTATCGCCTTTTTTACTTAAAAAATTACCCATCCATTGAATATGGCATCAAAATAAATACCTAAAAGCGAGGAACAGGAGATAAAAGGTTGTTTTAACGCTAACACAAAAGCTGGAGCTGATCAAACGAATGGAAAAAGGAGAAAATGGAGCAGCCATAGCAAAATAATTCAACATCGGATCTGCCACGCTCTACGATATCAAGGCTCATAAGGCTAAATTAATGAAATCTGTGTCATCTTCTGAGACGAGTAAATCAATTAATAAATGTCATACGCTTCATAAGCCAAAAATTGAGGAACTGGATAAAATATTATACGACTGGTTTTCACAGAAATGTTCAGAAGAATTAAATAATTTCGTCCTTCTCTAATAGAGGAAGTAAAGATAAATAAGAAAGATATAATCCAATAAATTCAATTTTGGGAACAGGTTCACTGCCGTAATCCCCAAACTTTCCAGACGCCCTAAACTTTTCAGTAGTCTTTTTGTTTTGCATGTAAGCACGTACTAAATAAGAATGGGTAAATAGTGTCTATATCTAACTACGTGTGGAAGAATTAAAATGGAAAATGCAAACCCCATGCATATTTATGTTTGGTGAGTACGATAGTGAACCTAAGCCCAATTTTGTTTGGTCATTGCTAAATTTGCGATGTCAAAATCGAAAAACGCTCCCCTAACCGGATATTTCTCCTAATCGGCTTTCCACAATCACCATGATAGCCGAATATCACAGCTTTTACTGTATTTGCAGTGCATCGACTTCAATACCGTTCTTACATATGCAAAGAGATGCTTATCAACTTCGCGGCATGTAAAATGTTCGACTGCTATTACATACGATTTTTTAAATGGTCAATTAATATTATTTACATAAATTAATTTACATAAACATTTCACATTTTTAATATCAATTTCAAAACAAAGGGAGCGTGGAAATTCGTATGGAAGGGGTAGATGGAGGAAAGGGACCTCTACGAACAAGTGCGCGGTAAACGGGCGGAAACTATTCATTACTTATCTGCTCGCCAAAATTCGTTATATATGAGGCATTTTTTGCCACAGGACCAAACATTTGTTCGTTACAGCCGAGAATTCGTAAAATGCGTGTTCGTTTTATCCGAGAAATTTAACAAATGCCCTTATGGAGAAGTTCAAGGGACCGAGACATTTCTTCGTTATAGCCGAGATTTCGTTTTAGGCGTGATCGTTATAAACGAGTTTTACTGTATTTTGAATATGTTTACCGAATTCACCGCTAAATGCTGGTGGCGCTGTATACTAGAAAAAGCAAAATATCTCCGAAATGGATGGTTCTATGAAAATTTGTTTCAAACAAAGCTTGGAAGAAATATTATTCTCTACAACTTTGGCCGTCAGGAAGATTACCAATAAGGACGTTTTTAACCCTGCATTGCTTCCCGGGGTACTGGTGTACCCCACTAGAAAAAAATATTCTGCAGTTTATCGCTTGGAGGCGTTGGCAGTCTGAGACTGCCAGTAGTTTCATATTACATGAAGTCAGTCTCGAGGTTGGCCTTGACCGTTCGACTTCAGCTTTTGTTCTCGTGCTGCAACACGTTTGGGGTCCGCTTGCACCCCAGGGAAGTGATCGAAGAAGGTTTTGTTTTTTGATTGCATTTTCTTTGGTAAGTAGCTTTCACTTTTCCTTCTTTATTTTCATTTATTCTGTTAGATACTTTTACATAGGTACTTATAACAGATATCTACGGCAGGTATTCATGAATTCTAAAGTATTTGACCTGCGCAGGGACATAGAACAGGTCCATCGAATTTTATTTGAAATGGATGAAGAAGACGTCGAGACTGATGACGATGAAGAGAACGGATTAATCCCTGATTTCCGAAATATCGATGAAGAAACAAGGAGGACAGAAGAAAAACTGAATCCTCTACCCTACCTACGTCATCGATTATTGAGCCTAATAATATGGGCGTTGTCTTAACTGTTGCCTCTAACACCACAGATAATGAAGACCCGACGAGGACGAGATACGGACATCAGAAATACTGAAAATTGAAAAATTCCAGCAAAATTGCGTGGGAAAAATGGCTTCCAATGGAGTGGAGAAAAGGATAAAATTTTCGCACTCCTGCAACTAACTTGGTAATCCACCTTCCAGGAAACGAAGCAGAAGCTAAAAAAGTCAGTAATGGACTTGATGCCTGGTCGTTGTACTTTACAGAGGACATTCTGCGTGGAGAATAGGCGTTCTTTTTTGAAGAAGCTTGCCCTCGACTTGATTATTCCTCACATGAAGGCACATTTTGAGGTGCCTACTTTACCACGCCAACTCCGGGAATATATTGGGCGGATTTTGAAACTCGAACCACCCCAGGAGCCCCCTATCAACAGGGAACATTCGGAAGGACGATGTGCTTTCTGCCCACGAGCGGGCGACAGAAAAAGCAGAACCAAGTGTGAACTGTGCAAAAAATTCATGTTTGAATCACCAAAAGAAAGTTTTTAAAAATTGTGTTAAATAATTCCGTTTTTTATTTTTCTGCGTATAATGAGCTCTTCTGTAAGAGAAAAAATGCTATATTAAATTTGTTTTCTCTGAATCAGTTATTGGAATTTTTGTTTAATGGGGTACACCAGTACCCCGGGAAGCAACTGCGTACCCTTAAATATGGGAAGCAATTCAGGGTTGAGATATTTGACGGAGACCGAAAAAACCGATTATTTATAAATAATTCCTAAACAATAACTGCTATGGAAAATTGTTTCAAATGAAAGTTGTAGGAAATTACATTATTTATAACCTTTGTATAGAATTGTATATACAATAATGATGTTTTAACGGAGAAATATCGCAAAAACGGAATCGGGTTTCCAATAAACCTCGACTTCCGGTTAACCGTTATTGTTCAAAAACTAATCAGTTCTTTGTGCTCATGCTAAAGTGTTATATGTGATGTTTGGTAACGATATGGCACGTACTTTTTGAGTTAGAGCGCCCACAATAACGTACACACACACACGCAGACATCATTCCGAAAATAGTCTAAACGTGTTCTAGGGACCTCAAAACATGAATTTCCGTTGAAATCTCGAAGTCGATTTTTTTCGTGATCACAATACTTTCCCATTACTACGTATGGAGAAAGTAAAACGGAATAAATTTGAAGCAGAACCGAAAATCCGCGTTCCTTTTATTGCGCAGATTAACCAGCTATTCCCTTAAGTTTCTCCAAAAGAAAAACGACCCTGCTTCTAACGATCCTCTCACCCAGGACGGATTTTCGCATTATCTCCCTCCCACCCTCCGCTCTCCCTTCCATCGCACTAAATACCCGCACCTTCTCCCTCCCCCTCCCCTAACTCACTACCCTCTTACCCTCTTTACCTCTCCCCTCCACCCCTCTCTCCAACTCTTCTCTCCCCTCCCTCCATCTTCGCCTACGCTTGTGCTCCCCCATTTCCACAATATCCATTCCTCATTTGCATAGCCGCGCTACTCACGATGCGATTCACCGGGAAGACCGAGGAAAATGACGCGGCAAGGTAAAGAGGAATAGGAAAATGGGCGCTTGGAGTTACACTTTCGTCGTAATTCTCCTCAATACCGACTGTTATTGTCCAATTTCAAGCCTCATTGAATTTCAGTACTCGTAAAAACATTCACTTTGAAGCGACCGCAGTGACCTCTCGATAAAAGAGGAAGAGGAGGATGTGAAAGGTAGAAGGAGAGGTTTATGAAAATGGATAGAGGGAGAGAAAGAGGAGAATCGTAATGGAAGGAGGAGATTGTGGGGCAAGAGGGATGGACATTTCTGAGCGATGAACCGTGTGTCTATCGAGTGGAAGGATTAGAGGCGAGTCGAGGGAGGTGGAGGGAGGCGGTGTGACTGCAGGAGGGATACGGGGAATTGAAAGAGAATAAGGCTGAGTTTGCTGGTCGAAGGGCGGTCTCCCACGGGCGGGGAGAGGTTCGAATCTGTGCGTCAGGGAGGGGTGAAGAAGGGGTTGTCGTTCGGGGGGAGGTGGGCGATGGAGAGGAGGATAGATAAAGTTGTAGGGCGCAAAGAGAGGGAGAGAGAGAAAGACCTTTCAGAGGCAGGCGGGTTGGTTTATTCGGTAAATACAGGGGAGCGAGAGAGAGAGAGAGAGTAGGAGATAACGGAGGGAATTCTCTGATTTAGGGCCCCTTCCGATCGAACTCCGAAAGAAGACGGCGTCAAGGAGACAGAAAAAGATTCCTTTTATGGCGCCGTCTAAATAGTCGTACGTAACCGAGTTCTCTTTTTCGCCCCACTCCCCTTCTCGTTCATCTCCCATTCTCCTACTCCTCTTCCCCTCCTCCCATTTCTTTCCCATCCCCCCCTCCTCCCTCCTCTCCCTCTACACCATCCATCCTCCTCCTCAAACCTCCTTTTCTTTACACCCCACCGCCTTTCCCCGAACTCCAGCTCCCTCCGGTTAAGTGCATGCCCATCCAAAGGAAGGCTCCATTCCAAGAGTTCGAATAATGGGATGGAGAGATGGAATTCTCGTCCACCTCAAGGGTCGCCGTTCGAATGGCGATAGTGGAGCCATCTAGGGAGTCAGGTTGACTGACGGCCGGTGAATGTTGGACCTCTCCCTCCCTCTCCCCCGCCCACGCGTGTGTATATATACTTGCCATGAGGAAGGGTTACATAGGGATCGGAAGAGGTTATGGGAAGAGGGCGGAGAGAGAGATGGGAGATTTGAGAGAAAGCGATGCAGCGAAGAGGAAAAATACGGAAAAGCTGGAGATTTGAATAGGACGAAAAAGGATATATTGATCTATTTAAACCGGTGATCATAGGAGGTAGAGAAAGACACGAATATAATAGGAGTCGACGTTGCGATGGCGAGGAAAGTGAAATTTTTGAAATAAAAGAAAGGAAGAACGTTCCGACTGCCCACTTTGGCGGCTTAAAACCTATCGAAGAGGTGTTTATAATATCCTAATGAAAGGTCACATAAAGCTATCGATACATTCAGGTGAGAATGAGGAAGAGGGATTAATGTTTCGTGGTAGAGTAGATATAAAATGGAAGAATATAGAAAATAGGAAAGGCGGAGATGGTACAGAGGTGGAGTGGGTGGAAAGGGGAGACTCAATGGAGCGCTAGAAACACTAAAGGAGGCCTTACGGAAAATTCACCGAAACACAATTCACCGAATCACAATTCAGCCAAAAGTAAATTCATCGAAATTTCCAATTCACTTAATGAATATGGGGGAAGGCGGAAGTAATATAAACTGAATGTTGGCAACAATAATTTTATATAATAATAGCCGTCGTCTGTTGGTTGGTTGGTTGGTGGGTTATTATTATAAAAGGAGTTACTTTGGAATTTACAGTATGTAAAGTGTAAGTTGTACTGAATTGACTCAAGTATATTTCAAAGCAAAAATCAATTTAAAACTATTGTAACGGTTTCTACGATAAACAATTAGTTTATTTTTTTGTTAATATGGATCTCCAATACAACAATCCATTCGATCGTTAAGGGAACAGTTTACAATGTTGAAATAAGTTGATTTGTTTTTCTTCAGATCGTATTCAAAGAAATTATTCCGCTGACTGATTAATTAGTTAGTTTTTAATTTAAATATTTTAAAGAGTTCTATTTTAAATATGTAATACATAACGACGGAGAACATTATTGAGGATTCGAGTAAGCTTCCTTTCTTCGTAAGTACAGAGTACAACTTGAAAACAATCATAAAGTTAAGTGCACGAAATTTAATTATTTTCCCTACGTTATATATGTATACATATAATTATTTCCCGGTCTTTGCACACCGACATTTATATGCAGCATTGACGAGAACAAGGTGGGAGAAGAATATCAGAATTTTATAGCCGAAAATAAAAACCAGTGGCATTCACTAAACGACAACAGAATATTCACTTGAAATGTAATATATGACGAAATATTTCATACGTAAAAGTGTGCTAATAATTATTTTAAATGCAAATATTAATAATCAATCTATCTATAATTCTTCCGTTGATATTTCAACGGGCATTACACTAATTATATAATAATAGCCGTCATCCGTTGGTTGGTTGGTTGATCACGCTAAGCAAACGCTAATAACTCGAGAAATAATAATGATAGAAACTCGAAATTTGGTAGAGATGCTTGATTAACACTTTTCCAGGTGATGACGAATTTAAATCGCGAAAAAATTCCTTGGTTCATCTCAAAGAGAGGCATTTCCTTTTCCCATTACTTAACATGTAAAACGCGATTTTTCGACGTGCAGGCTTTTATTCATTTGGAAATTAAAATTAGAAGAAATTAACAGACGACCTTCGGATTTAAACCATTTTGAAGAAAAAGTTATAAAGTTTCTTATTCCGTTCGTCTTTTTTCGTCCGCAGTTCGAAATATTCCATATTAAACGTTTAATTTGCATATTTTGTGGAAATCTCGCCATTTTAACGTGATGTTGCTATGTCGACCATTATCATTGTTAGGTTAAATACGAGAGAGAGAGGAAGGAAGGGGAGAGATTGGCGTGTTTTGTGGAAAATAAGTATATTTACGTAAATATAAAAAATTTTAAGTATCAACAGTGTCGTTTTAGAAAAATTGGAAATTAAAAGCATTCTTAAATTAAATTCTTTGTAAACCATACGTGCTTACGAATTTATATTGTTATTCCTCAAATTAATTTCGTAACAATGGCCGAAGTTTGGAAACGAATATAAATTAAAATTCAATTAAAATTAAAAGGACATTTAAAACTGTTAACAGGCAATTTTCGAAGAAACAACAGTGGATCTTTTAATGAATTGATTTGTTTTTATAAGGAATTTTGGTGCTTATTTAATACAGAGTAAGTTCTAAGGCTTATAATCCATTTAAATCTAATAACAGTGGCTATTATAGTTTAAAGAAAGGACTTTATTTATTCACTTTACAGAATGAATTAATTTTATGCTAGCATTACCTATTATAAAAGGAGTTACTTTGGAATTTACAGTATGTAAAATGGAAGTTGTACTGAATTGACTCAAGTATTTTGGGTCTTTCCTGTTAACGGGAATTCCTCAAAAAATAAACACGTATTGTTGTGATATGTTACGACGTATTTGTTTGTTAACAATGCGTAACAACATGGGAATTACTTAAAAATCACACTTTTTTGAAACTTATTTATTAATAAAAGCAACATAATTAATAATACAATCTAAATTTATGTTACTAGGGGGCGAATATGTCTTTATGGCATTTAAAATAGCTGGAAATATGTCGATTTCTTTGTTATGTTGTCGTCACATGAATTTTTCTACTGACAGGCTTTTGCGTTGCATTTCAAAAATATTCTGTCGCAGAAGTAAAGTTTCATAATATGATCCTTCTTGCACATTCGCCCTTTAGATAAAATACCATGGTCTTGAAGCAAAGATACAGCTTCTTCTTCATTCCTCGGCAAGCTCCACAAATTCATCATTAAGGGATCAACGTAAATATCTTAACGAGATTTGTTACGCATTGTTAACAAACAAAATATCACAACATATCACAACAATAAGTGTTTATTTTTTGAAGTATTCCCGTTAACAGTAAAGTACCATTTCAAAGCAAAAATCAATTTAAAACTATTGAAAGTTGTTGTTTCGGAAACTGAGAAGTCCAGAGTGGTGAGCGGACGCTAAACGATATTAAGGTACATTTTATTCCAAAATCTATTTAAAGTATTATCAGAGGCAATTGAAGATTGAACAAATTTTTTTTACCGGAATTCTGCTTATTGCATGAAATTGAAATGCTAATGCATTAATCCATTAAAATCTGTTAAGAGTGGCTATTTTAGTTGAAAGAAATATATGTACCTACATGGCACTTCTATTCACTTTTCAGAATGAATGAATTATAGGTTAACATTGCCTATTATAAAAGGATTTTCTTTGGAATAAGAAGTTTGTTATGTGGTTATTTTAACTGCATTGAATCAAGTCCTCTTCTAAGTTTGAAATCCATTTAAAACTGGTGAAAGTGGTTGTTTCGGAGAATGAGAAGGCATCAGTTCTGAGCAGACGATAAACGATATTTAGGTATGTTATATTCCAAAATCTATTTAAAGTATTATCAGAGGCAATTGAAGTTGAACCAATTTTGTGGAACCGGAATTCTGCTTATTTAATGAAATTGAAATCCTAATGCTATAATCAATTTAATACTAATAACAATGGCTATTTTAGTAGAAAGAAAGGTACTATTTTATTCACAGGGAATTTCTGTGAGGATTTAGTTAATTAATTAAAACACTTATGATATAGAAATATTCGATTGTTAAAAGAGTGCACATTTTTATTCTTGCGATTTTTACATTGATGAAAATTTAGATTCATTAAACCCGTTGAAATTCAACGGGCACTTATGCTAGTAAGTAATAATAAACCATTAACGTTTAAGGAGGAGTGGGTATGGGGAGGAAAGAAGGAAGACGAAATAGTATAACAAAATGAAATACTACCATCATGTATATCCTTCTATTGCAAATAACTCGTACAAGAATAATAAATAAACAAATTACGCTCAAGGGAGTTGGTGGAGGAGAGGGGAAACGTAATACTGGCACCACGGGTGTCATTCGATTTCAAATAACTCGTAGATGAATAATCTCCTATAATACATTTTGAAGGGTGTTTTTGTTGGTTTGTGTGTTTGCTCATGGAACTCCTCCTAAACGATAAACCTAGAACAACCGAATTTGGTACGATTCTTCCTTACATCCTAACGTAGTGAATGGTCAAGGTTTAGTCAACCGGGATTAATCAGTGCTGCCAATATAGGAGATTAAAATTTTCCCATAAGATAACACGAAAGAATCCATTTCTTGTCTTGCAAGGTATTCTTCCTTCAATCATAAAAATACGTAAATATCGACCGATTTATTTCGGTTTTGCTTTATTCGACGAATAAAACTCTATACTATCTTATTTCTGTGAAGTTTATATGTTATACGGTCGAAAATTTCAGAAATACGCTATTTGTTTCGAAATTTTGTGGATTTTTCGTACACCTCCCGGACGTTGCCAAAGCGGCTGTCATTGTTATCTCCGATTCAATTAACTTCAATGAAGCTTATAAATAGACGAAAGTTTAGCGTTATTCGCTTCGCACTTTTGTTTAAGCAACGAAACGATCGATGTTTATGGATGGCAACGTAAATAGATACTGATTATTATTCAGGAAGCGTTTATTGATGAAAGTAATTGAACCTTCTTTCTTCCATTGAATACTGGAATCTTACATATTTTGTAAGTAAAATAATTATATTCTACATTATAATATTTATTAACGTAAATAGGCTCACGTATGTGGTGTGCATTTAGCGGAGTCAGTATTCAATCATTTACATTTACATTTACATAAATACCCTGCAAGCCGCTAAAAGCGTTTGGCAGGGGGTGTCACAACACCAAGTGAAGTCTAGCTAATTCCTCTGTTGGATTGTCTTATCGCGTCTGGGAAAAAGGATCGGTAGTATTTCTCTGTTCTAGCGGTAATTTCGAGATATTTTCTCCTGCACTGTGATCTAACATTACGTTCACTAACACCGATGGGGACGACTATGCCGCGTACGTCTTCAACGAATTCGGAACTTTCAAATTTTTCAAATAGTTTCCTTTTGTATTCAATTCTTCTACTCTTCAACGTCTGCCATTTCAGATCTCTCAATAACTCTGATACACTCGCATCGAACCGATATTCTCCTTTTACAAATCTAGCCGCTCTACGCTGAACCATTTCGAGCTCTCTAGTTAGGCCCTCCTCGAAAGGGTCCCAGACGGCGCAACAGTATTCCACGATGGGTCGTATTAGGGAAAAGTATGCGATTTCCTTCACATTCGAGGGGCATCCCCGCAGGACTCTAGAGGAAAGCCCTTGAATTCTGTTTGTCGATGCTATAACGGATTTGATATGCTCTCTACTAGACAAATTGCTACTGAGAATTACTCCTAGGTATTTGTAGCTATTGACATATTTTAGCTTTAGTTCGGATATTTGGTACGGGTAACGGTTGAAATTCGTGGAGCGCGTGAAGTTCATTGCGGCGCATTTCTTTATATTCAGATCGAGTTGCCAATCTTTACACCATTTCGTGATAGCCTGAAGGTCCTTTTGCAAATTCTCCTGATCGTGTATTGTGTTGATTTCTCCATACACAAGTGTGTCATCCGCGAAGAGTCTAACTTTACACTTTATATTATCCGCTAAATCATTTATATATATCAAGAATAACAAAGGTCCGATTACACTTCCCTGAGGCACGCCGGAAGTCACTTTGACGACGTCTGATGCAACTCCATCGAGGACTACTCTCTGGGTTCTATCGGAAAGAAACGAGGCGATCCAATTTACAATTTTCTCGTTAATTGAATAAGCCCTTAATTTTTGCACTATTTTCACGTGAGAAACGGTGTCGAAGGCTTTCCTAAAGTCTAAAAATACTGCATCAACTCCTATTCCTTTATCCGTTGCTTTCACAATATCTTGTGTGAGTAGAGCTAACTGAGTCTCGCATGACCTGCCCCTCAGGAAACCATGCTGGCTACTGTTAAGCGCTTCTTTGCTTTCGAGAAATCGCATTATTGAGCTACCGATAATGTGCTCAAAAACCTTACAGAAGATTGACGTCAACGATATAGGGCGGTAGTTTTCCACTTTTAATTTACTTCCCGTTTTATGTATTGGTGTAACGTTGGCTGTTTTCCATATCAAAGGAACTACACCCTCATCTAAAGATTTTCTGAATAGAAGCTTAAGGTACGGAGCTAATTCGTTTGCTAACGAGTTTATAATGAATGCAGGTATGGCTTCAGGCCCTGGCGATTTTCTTTCGTGGACCTGACTTAGTAATTTGACGATACCGCTTTCGGATATTTCTATGTCGCTCATATTTGAGTCTATACGAGTAGGGAAATCAATGAAATCACCGCTGTCTATTGTGAAGCAATTTTCAAAGAACCGATTTAACATACTAGCCTTAGTAAATGAATCGTGTACACTTTCACCGTTGTCTGTACGTAGAAGAGGTACTGTGGACTGACCTCCTCGCATTTCTCGCACGTACGACCAAAATTCTTTCGAGTCGTTTTTGAGTGAATCCGAGAGTGTCGTGGATCGGTAGGCGTCAAATTCCTTACGCGCTTCGTCTCTTGCAGATTTACGACTATTTCTGTATATTAAATACTCGTTCGCGTGGTCCCTACCAACTTCTTTAAGGTGCTTTATGTGCGCGTGATGCCGTCTTTGTTTCTTGAGCAAGGCACGGAGTTTCGGTTTCACCCACCGTGGGTCCTTGCGATCACGAATTGCTTTAGTTGGGACAAACGTTTTTAGCCCTTCTCGAATTATTCGCAAAATTTCCGTCCAAGAGTCATCTACGCTGTTACTATTCGCAAAATTGATAAATGTCGCTATTTGGTTTGTAACATAATTTTTTAAGCCTGGGAGATCTGCTTTACTGAAGATATAGACTAATCGCGTTGGCTGGTATATTGTCGCAGGGGTGTATTTGAAGTCGGCAATTACTATTTTATGATCACCTATGCCGTCGTCGATTTGTAGGTTTCTAGTCGATAGTGGGTGGGTAGTGGCTAGCAGATCTAATATGTTTCCGTTTCCGTTGTTGTCATATCGCGTCGGCTCGTTGACGATTTGCTCTAGCGAGTTTAGAGTGAATGCTTCAATTAATTCACGACAAGCTTCTCTATTTTTTCCACCACTAACATAGGTTACGGATTTCCAATCGATCGATGGAAGATTGAAGTCTCCTCCAAGAATTATTACTGGATCGTTCTTTCTCCTAGCTATCACCTGCAATGTACGACTGAGTTCTCTAATGTTCTCGACTCCCGAGTCAGGTGGGCGGTAAAATGAGCAGAAAAATAATTTTTTACCATTTCTCGTACGAAGGGAGCACCATATCGTTTCGCAGTGTTCGCTGACGTTAATCTCCTCTAATTGGCTTGATATACTCTTTCTGACGGCGATGAAAACTCCGCCTCCGACTCTTTCCCTCCTGTCTTTGCGATCATGGACAACTGTACGTTGGTTTTTCACGGGTTTTTTGCTTACATGATATAAAAGTACATATTTCAGCGAGGCATAATTACACAAGAAATGAAGCTGGATTTGGCGAAAGTGATATATATATATATATATATATATAAGGGTAGCAACAAGGTGTTGGAGGAAGCCCAGTGGACACTTACCTAGAATGAAGAGCCGCTGGGGGTGCTGAGGACACACGAAAAACACAAAAGAACAAAAACTACACAAAAATGGAGCTTTCGGGCTGATGCCCTTCTTCAGCGACGGAGAAACATATACTGTTTGAAGTGACACACTGGGGGGATATGGGGAAGGGGGGAGGGGTAATGAGAGAAGTTCGGGGATAGGAGGAGACGGGTGGGAGGGACGGCCAATAGGGTTATCGGAGGTTAAGACCAGGTGGGGAGAAAGAGTTAAGGAGAAAGATGTAGGCCAACTCCCACTGTCGAAGTAGGGGAGCGGGGGTATCATCCGGTAGGGCACGGATAATCCTTACAGTGAAGCAATTATTGAAGGTGGCCTGGTGTGAATTGGCGTGAGAATCCACCGGAAGGGGACGGTTAGTGTTTACGCTGTTCCGGTGGCCATTGATTCTAATGTTGAGGGGGTTGCATATATATATATCCCTTCCAACTGCCACAGTTAACTGCCTCAAAGTCGGCGGAAGGGTGTAAAGGGAGGCTAAAGGGCGAAGAACAGTGGTGTCCTCGGACACTGGTAGGTTTAACCATGCTGTGAAGTCTTTCTGCAATATCTCCGGCCAAAGTGAAAGAGGTACTCACCAACCCGCTCTGGGCCAGCGTGGTGTTTTAAGGCCCACAATCCCCCCATGACATGTACACCCATAAAAAACTGCCCTCATTCTCCGGAGGCTGGATTGCATCTGACTGTGGCAGTGGTCAGGAACAAGGCATGGAGGCAGAGGGTGCTAAGAATCCCCGGAGGTTAAACGCCCACTGCCACTCTTTCTCATCCTTACCCAATTCCTTTAACGTCAACCTAACTACCTTTAACTGCCGGACTTTGTCCAGTGAAGATAAACTTCAAGAGCTCCAAGAACATCTGGAGAAGATCAAGTGGGACATTTTAGGGCTTAGTGAGGTGAGAAGAATAGGTGAAGGCCTATTGGAGTTGAAGAGTGGACATATTTCTTATTACAGGGGAACTGACACTGGAAGAACAGGAGGAGTTGGATTCATCACCCACAAAACATTGAAGAATAATATCGTGGAAATGGAAAGTTCATCTGAGCGGGCAGCTAGACTAGTGCTTCAAATAAATAAAAGATATCAACTTCAAATAGTCCAAGTTTATGCGCCAACGTCATCATACTCGGAAGACGAAGTGGAAGATTTCTACCAAGAAGTTGGAGAACTGCACGACAAAGGAAGCTGCCATCTAAAAGTGGTCTTGGGTGATTTCAATGCCAAGGTAGGAGAACAAAAGGAAGACGACAGCACAGTTGGAAAATGGGGCTATGGAGACAGAAATGAACGAGGGGACCGACTTGTAGACTTTGCTGAATGTACTAGTCTATATATAATGAACACTTTCTTCAAAAAAAGTCCCAATAGAAAATGGACCTGGAAAGGACCCAATGGTACCAAAAACGAAATTGACTACATACTAGTCAAGAAGCAATTGGCTGAAGACTGTTCTGTCCTCAACCAGTTGAAAACTGGAAGCGACCATCGCCTGGTAAGATGCAGAATAAAATTCAACTCAAAGTTAGAAAGACAGAAGCTTATAAATAAGAAGCCTAAGTCTATTATCAACACGCAGGTGCTAAAAGAACGAAAAGAAGAATTTCAGCTCCAACTGAAAAATCGATTCAGTGCACTGCAAGACCAAGAAGTTGAATCCCAATTTATAGAGATACTAAAGGAAATTGCTGAAGAAATAGGCGGAACAGTTAAAACAAAGCCAGAGAAAAAGTTGACCGAAAAAACAAGACTGCTGATGGAAAAAAGTGGGAAAATGATAATTACTAAAGATCCTAAAGAAATGGTCCATTTTGCAGAACTAAACAAAACTATAAGGAAATGCATCAAGGAAGATGTGAAAAAATATAATTATGAGCTAATCGAGAAAGCCATAGAAAACAATAGAAGTTACAAGAAAATGAAGCAACATCATTCGATCGGAAAGAGACAGCTGGTGGCCTTGATGCTAGAAGACGGCTCCATAACCCATAGTAGGAAACTAATCCTGAAACGGGTACAAGAATTTTACACCAAGCTGTATGAGGATCCTCTAGGAAATGATGAAGTAAATGATGATGCAAACATGCCCACCGAAGAGGTCCCAGGTATCCTTCCGGAAGAGGTGAGACACGCAATCAGAAGTATGAAGAATGGAAAAGCATCTGGAATGGATGGTATCACAGCGGAAGTATTCAAAGCATTAGGTAATCATACGGAAACAATTCTCGCTAAGATTTTTAATTCCTGTCTGAGGAAGAAGAAGATACCAGAAACATGGAACCACGCATATATTATCCTTCTGCACATGAAAGGTTCCAAAGAAGACTTGAATAACTACAGACCGATCAGTCTACTCCCAACAATCTACAAAATATTCACCAAAATACTCACTATGCGCCTTCAAAACCATCTTGATTCTGCCCAACCCAGAGAGCAAGCTGGATTTCGCAGTGCGTATAGCACGATGGACCACATCCAAGTCGTGAGAGAGGTAATCAGTCGGACTAACGAGTATGAATTACCTCTATGTATGTGTTTTATCGACTACGAGAAAGCATTCGACTCTGTCCGAACTTCGTCGGTGTTACGTGCACTAAAGAAACAAGGAGTAGAAGAAACGTACATAATCTTGATCAAGAATATCTACGAAAATGCGACAACATCTGTCCAGTTGCATGAAGAGACGAGTGCCTTTAAGGCCGAAAAGGGAGTGAGACAAGGAGATACTATGTCCCCTAAGTTATTTACAACAGCTCTAGAGGAAGTATTCAAAACGCTAGACTGGGAGGAAAAAGGCATACAGGTAAATGGAGAATATCTGAGTCACCTGCGCTTTGCAGATGATATCATACTGTTCGCAGGAAGCCCAGAAGAGCTCCGTAGAAGAACTGAAGAGCTTGAGCAAGCAAGCCGAGAAGCTGGACTTAAGATGAATCTTAATAAAACAAAGGTTATGTACAACTCCTTCACAAATTCTGAGAAGATACATATCAACGGAGCAGAACTCGGAGAAGTAACCAGCTATGTTTACTTAGGTCAACTCATCAGTACCGATAGTTCGCTTCTTGGAGAAATCAACCGGAGAGTGAAGATGGCATGGAGTGCTTTTGGCAAGAATGTGAACATCTTTAAATCAAATATTCCAGTCTTCCTAAAAAAGAGACTGTATGACTAAAGTGACCAGATTTTCCAGCTGTAAAATCAGTACATTTTTTAAATTTCTTATATCCATGATAGAAAACTACATTTCAATATAATACTTTATATATTGAAATTTTATACAGTATACATAGGTATATAACACTATTGTTATATATATATATATATATATATATATATATATATATATATCGGATACTCTTGCTGAAGTCGATCAGAAAATGTTTTTTCTTCTATTTATGGCAGGATCTTTAAATATAATTAAATAAGAATATTAATAATCTATTCTGAGAATAATGTTACTTTACTAAACAGCATTAAAATATTATACTACTCACATGACATACACAACCATAATTACTATTGTCTGGACGACATTACTTTGGAATTGAGACTTATTGTTAGTTGTAGAGAAGGGGTGGGGGTTTGGAAGGAAAGACTGAAAAACTCCCCTCCCTCACAGCCAATCATAGGTGGAGGTGCGTCAAGTCCTCTTTACACATCCTGGCAACATCACACCCGAGCCACCTCAACCGTCAATCCGACAGTAAATGAACTAAATATACATTTTTTCTTCTTTTAAAATCAATACAACTTTAAAATTCAGTACAAAATTCAGTACATATTTGAAATCAGTACACAGTCTCTAAAATCAGTACTGTACTGATTAAATCAGTACGTCTGGTCACTTTATGTATGACCAATGTGTTCTGCCTGTTCTGACATATGGTTGTGAAACATGGACCATGAATGCCAGAATGATACAGCGCCTGCAAACAACACAGAGGGGCTTGGAGAGATGCATGTTAGGGATCACACGAAGAGACCGCAAGAGGAACGACTGGGTAAGAAAGAAGACGGGAGTCTGTGACGTGATTAGAAGAGTGAAGGTGCTAAAATGGCAGTGGGCGGGTCACACTGCTAGAAGAAATGACCAGCGTTGGACGTCCAGTGTCATCGAATGGATCCCAAGAAACATCAAGAGACCAAAAAGAAGACCGAAAGACAGGTGGGACAGAGAGCTTGTTAAGTTTTTTGGGCAAACTTGGAGGAGGGAGGCAGTTGACAGGGAAAACTGGAAGAGTCTGGGGGAGGCCTTCACCCGTCAGTGGACTGAAAAAGGCTGATGATGATGATGATGATATATATATATATATATATTGTGACGTCCTCGGGTGTTTGTTTGATTCGGCTGGGGCTAGAACCAACAAAATCCCAAGGAGCACAACTCGATTAATCCGTTATTCGAACGAACGTTTACTCTAAAAAGGGGGGGCGTCTTAGGTTTATTTTCTTTCAAAGAAACACGAAAGGAGTACGATCAGCTTTTATGGCGGGGAGAAAAACAGTTTACAACAGCGACTCAAAGATGAACCAACGGTTCTCAACCATTATCGGTCATGAACAACCTTTCCTGAAGGATCGCACCACAATACTCTCCAAAAAAAAATAATAAACCCCAAAAAAAAAACTTAATAACCCAAAATGTTCAATAGTGCCCCCACAAACACAGTTCTTCTCGACCGCGATAGTTCCCCCCAAAACTTCTTGCTTGAACTCCACTTTCTCTCTCTCCGTCACCTTTCTGCTCGGTTATGTCTCTCTTAACTCTCTAGCCGCCTCCCCTGCCTGATCGCCTGATCCTCCTGGCTAGTGCGGAAGTAGCCGCACAGATAGTTACTTAAGTCGTTCCGGGCGAGATTCCTCCGCCCCTTGCGACTTTAATGGCATTGCAGACTTTATGTGTGGATGCGAATTAATTGTCTAGATAGCGTGTGACCTAGAAGGTGTCGGGAGCGAAAGAATCAGACGAAAGACTCCGCGAGCGGAGTTTGTTGTGAGGGCGAGATGACGTAAGAAAACAAAAAAAAAGGTAAACACAGGAAAAAGGGAAAGGGAAAGGGGAGCAGTCTACTTGGCCTTGCTTGGGGGCCCGCCCAGCTGACTTCGCCGGGACGGGGGAGCCGCCTCCCCTGCTTCTCGCTGCCCTTTTTATATCTTCCTCTCGTGACGTCTCCCCGGACGCCGGCCGAGACCATAGCGCCATCAGTGGTGACGTTAGCAAACAACAAGAACAAATGTGGAGCGGAATTATTGCCGTGGAAGACATTCCGTTCCGTCACAATATATATATATATATATATATATATGTATGTATATGAGATAGGAAATACAATTATCGTTATATTTGAATGCAATACGTTCGGAAACGGATTGTTACAAGCTAATATAATTAATTGTTAAGGAAAGCTAACTGTAAGTTAAAAAGTATCTACTATATATTTCAAGGAGTTTGTATGTTGTGCTGTAGTAGCGTCACTAAATCCGTTGAAATACAACGGGAAATTCTGCTAGTAAACAATAAATAGACATATCACGCATTCGAGGCTTATGGTATGGGGAGGAGAGGGGGAAAGTTAAACAATAAGAAACATAATACTGTCACCATGGGTGTTATTCGATTGCAAATTACTCGTAGATGAATAATAAGCAATAAACAAAAAATCATGCATTAAAGGCTTTTGGTAGGGGTAGGAAAGGGGGAAGGTTAAATATTTAAAAACGGAATACTGGCACCATGGGTTTCATTCGATTGAAATTAGTTATGGTTTAATAATAATGGCATTATAATGATATAACAAATCTACAGCAACTTGGGAAAACTTATTTATTGTTGTAACTTGTCATTATTATTCTAGTGAAAATATTAAAATTAATAAGGCTCAGCTTTTATTAATTGAATTATAAACCGTGTACCACAAAATGAGTTGATCGGCTTTAGGCAGACTTGGTTTTTAAAAAAGTTAGGGAGGTCAAACGTGAAAATATCGTTTCTGTCTATTTATCGGCCGGCGCAGACCGCGCTTTTGTTTATACACCCAGATCATGAGAATTACAAATGATATTGGATTGATGTCTTTTCCAAAAGTAAATTTGAACCTTTCTGTACACTTTCTTCGCTGAATGTGTGACTCTAAATCAATTAGGGAAAAAGTGTTTCGCAGACTGACTTTTTCATGTTCCAAGCAAAAATTTCGGTAAATGACAAAAGTTATTCGTTCTTCAAAGGCGTTTGAGTAATAATACAGTAAAACTCGTTTATAACGATCACGCCTAAAACGAAATCTCGGCTATAACGAAGAAATGTCTCGGTCCCTTGAACTTCTCCATAAGGGCATTTGTTAAATTTCTCGGATAAAACGAACACGCATTTTACGAATTCTCGGCTGTAACGAACAAATGTTTGGTCCTGTGGCAAAAAATGCCTCATATATAACGAATTTTGGCGAGCAGATAAGTAATGAATAGTTTCCGCCCGTTTACCGCGCACTTGTTCGTAGAGGTCCCTTTCCTCCATCTACCCCTTCCATACGAATTTCCACGCTCCCTTTGTTTTGAAATTGATATTAAAAATGTGAAATGTTTATGTAAATTAATTTATGTAAATAATATTAATTGACCATTTAAAAAATCGTATGTAATAGCAGTCGAACATTTTACATGCCGCGAAGTTGATAAGCATCTCTTTGCATATGTAAGAACGGTATTGAAGTCGATGCACTGCAAATACAGTAAAAGCTGTGATATTCGGCTATCATGGTGATTGTGGAAAGCCGATTAGGAGAAATATCCGGTTAGGGGAGCGTTTTTCGATTTTGACATCGCAAATTTAGCAATGACCAAACAAAATTGGGCTTAGGTTCACTATCGTACTCACCAAACATAAATATGCATGGGGTTTGCATTTTCCATTTTAATTCTTCCACACGTAGTTAGATATAGACACTATTTACCCATTCTTATTTAGTACGTGCTTACATGCAAAACAAAAAGACTACTGAAAAGTTTAGGGCGTCTGGAAAGTTTGGGGATTACGGCAGTGAACCTGTTCCCAAAATTGAATTTATTGGATTATATCTTTCTTATTTATCTTTACTTCCTCTATTAGAGAAGGACGAAATTATTTAATTCTTCTGAACATTTCTGTGAAAACCAGTCGTATAATATTTTATCCAGTTCCTCAATTTTTGGCTTATGAAGCGTATGACATTTATTAATTGATTTACTCGTCTCAGAAGATGACACAGATTTCATTAATTTAGCCTTATGAGCCTTGATATCGTAGAGCGTGGCAGATCCGATGTTGAATTATTTTGCTATGGCTGCTCCATTTTCTCCTTTTTCCATTCGTTTGATCAGCTCCAGCTTTTGTGTTAGCGTTAAAACAACCTTTTATCTCCTGTTCCTCGCTTTTAGGTATTTATTTTGATGCCATATTCAATGGATGGGTAATTTTTTAAGTAAAAAAGGCGATAAAACTGGAAATTGTAGAAGTACACCAAAACATCTAGACAATGAAAATGGCTTACGTAACCAAAAACGCCATGCTTACTCGGCAGCCACAGAAGTATACGGAGTAACTACGTAATATATAGTACATCTTATATTTGAAGAAATTTTAAAGTGGAAGTTGTGGTATTACACATATACAATTCGCACAAAAATTCATAAAAAAAGAAAAAGAAATACAAAATGAATTGCATTTGTGTAATTGCCGGTATCTAAGGTTGGCCGGTTCTAAATAGCCGGATAGCACAGCTTTTACTGTATGTGTATACGTGTTATATGGGATGTATAGGCCAAAAACCATGTTTCTCGTATATAACGAAGTCACGCTTATAAAGAATCAATGAGTCGGTCCCCTCAAATTCGTAATAAACGAGTTTTACTGTATATATATATATATATATATTTATTTATTTATTAAAACAAAAAGAACACGAATGAATTTGAATAAAATCCTGAAATTAGTTTTACACAAAATAATGCGCTGAGAACCACCAGTGTTGGATGGTTAAACGTACAAAAAAAAAATGTTAAAAATGAACTTGCGCAGTAGTGCTTAAACAAACATTTCGCAAGAAATTATACAATGGAGGAGTATATATGACCGAAATACACAAGAGCTACGTAAGTAGCGATGGTTCCTAGAAGCGTGTAGAAGCTTCAAAGTCCATCAAAGTCAACCGACTGCCGCCTTCCTCGGAAGCATAATTGTCGTGACAGAAGAAGTGTCTTGCCAAACTTGAGTCGCGCATAAACATCCCCTCCTTCTTTCATCCTCTCACCCCCTCCATATATCCTCTCTCTCTCCCTCTCTCTCCCCCCCTCCCCCCCTCTCCCCCCCCCCTCTCCCCCCCCTCTCCCCCTCTCTCTCCCCCCTCCCCTCTCCCTCCCTCCCCCTCCCCTCCCCCTCCCTCCCCCTCCCTGCCTGCCGCCGCCCCCCCCCCCCCTCCCCCTCCAGTCCAAAAGTCCATGTATGTCAAAATATTGGCGACCGTTTACAAATCATGGGTCCCTGGGGGTGGGGACTTATAAGTCTTAGGGTCCTCTTCACATCTTATGGCCCAACCATCTCTCTCTCTCTCATGGTCGCCGAGCAAATGCTCCCTCTCTCTGATTTCCCACTCAACAGCAATCTTTCCCTCTCTCTCTTTCCTGCTTCCACACTCAACGCACCTTGTCATAGGATATAAACCACCGAATATTCCCTAATGGTCCAAAGGCATTGTCACGAGTGATATAGTGTAACAGAGAGAAAGAGAGAGAGAGGGAGGGGGATTGAGAGAGGGAGGGAGAGAGAGATAGAGGGGAGAGGGAGAGAGGGGGGGGAGAGAGTGAGGGGGGATTGTGGGAGGAGGTGTGAAATGGAGGAAGGGGGTCGAATGGAGGCGGAGAGAGGGGGGAGGGGGGAATGTAAAAGGAAAACGAATCGCCGTCATATTTCGACTGGGGAGGAATTAATGTTAGGGATGTGCAGAGTGGGACGACGTGATAGAGGGATGCAGAGATAGGGATAGTGGGAGAGAGAGAGAGTGATGGAGAGGAAGGGGATGGGAGAGAGGGAGGGAGAGGAAGAAAGGGAGGGATGGATGGCGCGTACGGTATGTAATGATTACGCGGTGATCAAAACCAGCGGCATAATTGCTACGGAGAGATACGCAAAAAACATATGACCACATTTGGGCGGACAGAGAGTAAAGCCACGGAGATTTGGCTAAGAGAGAAAAAGAGAGGTGGAAAGTGGGTTTGGAGGAATTGAAGATTGAAGGAAAGTGATAGAACACTGCTTGTTTTATTGGAATGATTCCTGTGCATAACACTTCTCTTTAGAAGAATATCCTTGAAATGCAGCATTTTGGCTAATCGTGCTGTGCGTAACATTGAAAACACTTCACTTTGAACTCGTGAGTTTTCAAAAATTTAGAATAAATAACGATTTAAATTCGTGCCGTTAAAACATGTTGTCTGTATATTCTTTTCGACTTGCTCTATTTATTATAAGTTTGAAAAGTATATTTTATTTTATATTTTTCATGGAGTATTTTCCTTACAGAATTATACATTTGTAGCTTATCCATAGATATGCACAAAGGCTTGATTTATACAAATCAAAAATCACAGGTTATATTTACTTTAAAAAATAGTTTGAAAGTTATAACGGCCAAATACCTAAAAATAGCCACAACAAAGAGAGAAAAGGGGAGAAATATAACTTGATGGATGGACTTAACATTTCAGTTCTTTGGAAAAATCACCTCTAATTCAATCCGAATGAGTATTTCGATTGGATACACCTTAATAAAGAGAGTTCTGGATTGCTGCCAGTTACCTCATTTGACTCGACTCCGCGAGTGTATATCGAACTGAGTCCCTTTTCAACGCTCGCCAATTTAAGCGGCGGGACACCCTTGGAGAAGGAAAATGAAATTCCATATGAATTATGCATTAATGGACCACATTCCTCCATTTACTCTCCCCTTCTCCACAAATGGAGCTTAACACGCGGTGTAAACATCCTGTACGCGGAGCCAAACTCGTTCCTGTAGGGCGAGTCAGGTTTCGCAAATGAGACATAATATATCATGGGTTTGATTCAATGTCAATATTAAAAAGAATCAACGGTTAATATAAATAACTTTGTATCTCTTGAAAAATAATTGGTAAACGAAAGAAAGAGTAAAAATGAAGGCGAAGTCTGCTAAAAGCCCAAGAGTATCCTTTTACAAAAGATATCGTTGAGATGGGCAGAGAGGGAGAGAGAGTGAGGGGTCTGAGAGAGGGAGAGAAAGCGAGAGGTTGAGAGAGGAGGGAGAGAGTGGAGAAGAGACAAAAGCAACGCCACTATAACCACTTCCTCACTCCTTCTAAGGAGATAAACCTCGCTTTGTTTCTCCTCAACCGCTTGGTCAACATATGTACGTACGAGTTCCGTCAGTTCTAATACACGAGCAGGAATCCTGGATGCTGCGCGTAGGGTTTCCCCGAGAGGGTCCGTCTCCACATCCACCTATTCCCTCCCCCTTCCCACCCTATCGCAACCCACTACCCAAACCTCTTCCACGCACCAAGAGGAAACGGAGCCGGATGTGAGCATCGGTATAGTACATACATATAAGGCGGAGAGGACTAACATCGGTTGACAAACGTAGAGTCCCTAACCGCCCTCCCACGGGAGGGAAGGGAAGCTGGTCGAGGAGAGGGGGGAGAGAGGGAGAGGGAAAGAGAGAGAGGAATGATGGGAAATGGAGGAGACGAGGGAAGATGCTGAAATATTAACTGCCTGTCCTCCAGAGTCCACTCGTCTGAGAGGTTTTAGACCAGTGGTGCACAACCTTTTTCTATCAAAGGGCAGCATTAAACATTTTCTCCGAGTCTACGGGCCGCATTATGAAAAAAACTATGTTGAACTAGCAGAACTTCCCGTTGATTTTCAGCGGATTTAGCGAATCTAAAATTTCGACCGTGTAACATGTAAACATCGTAAGAATAAGATAGTACACAGTTTTAACCGTCGAATAAAGCAAAAATGAAGAAAACCCGTTCGCAATTACCTATTTATATTTATTTATTTAATACGAGCAATTGCCCATTTAAACAATATAAAAAATCACATAATATACTAACAATAATTCTTACAAAAATCGCATTGAAAAGCACTTATTTTGTCTTCTAAATATCACATTATCTTGCCAATCGTCATTATACATACAAGAAACGTAATGGTACATTAGCAAACTAGTGTTGAACATTATAACACAATTATCAATAATTGTGAATATTACAAGAATCACATTACAAACCACTTATTATCCTCTAAATATCACATTATCTTACCAATCGTCATTATACATACTAAAGAGTAGAAGATTAGCAAAACTAGTGTTGAACATTATAGGCACAATTATGTGAATTATGTTTAAAATATCACATAGTAGTACCATTGCACATCGTATGTACATGTAAATTGAAAGTATTGAATTAAGGCTTAATCATACCAGTGCAGGTAATACATACTTAAATCAGTTATATACAGTAAAACATTCCGCAAGCAACAAATGTTTATTATGTAGTAGAATTCTTAATCATTTTCTCAGAGCAGATATCTATAGCATTTAAACAAAGATTCCCATGCCTAAGTATCCGTTGGATTGGTGAATTTATCAGGTAATTTGTTGAGCCATTATCTATATGAAATGGGTAGGATTGTGTGGTGAAACGGAGAGGGACTTTGAATGAAATAAGCTCTAAAATTTCAGAGCAGTTAATTTTAGAATGAAGAAGTTTTTGTAGAAACATTAAGTCTGTGGTAACACGGCGCTGTTTTAAAGTATTTAGTTTCATTACTGATTGTGAATGTAATATGTCATAAGAAATATTATAGGCATTGTTGCCAAGCTTATAGTTTATTACGCGCAAGAATTTCATTTGAACTTTTTCAATGCTGTTTATGTGGGAGTTATAAAAGAGAGACCAGACAGAAGAGGCATATTCGAGTTTCGGTCGAACCAAGCTACAATATACAATTTCAGCAGCATAACACTATCGAATTTGTAACTAGTTCTAGTAATAAACCCTAGTGCCTTGGAAGCGTCTTTCACAATATTATCAACGTGCTTACAGAAAGTCAATTCGTTATCAAACATTGATACCTACATCTCTTATTTCAGATACCCTTTCCAAGGTAAAGTCATTTTAAGACAGTAGTTGAATTTAATAGGTGCTTTTATTCGATGAAAGGTCACAACCTGAACCGAGTGGAACTCAGTTTAAATAGTTCCAGTAATTTTTTACATTAGATGAAATAGACCCTTCTAGATTATTTTCAAATTTTTAAAGCAATCATTAGTCAAATATTTACATAAGGTACGTAGTTCAGAAAATATTAAATAATCCTACAAAGAAGACAATATTGCACTCTGAAAAATCGAAAAATACGTGTAAACTTATGGGAAAATAATTATTGAATTAAGCACCCCCACCCCCAATTTTTTTTAACGCCGTATAGCCTACTGCAGGATATAATAATTATTATTTACCTACTAGCTTTTCGTACCCGGCTTCGCCCGGGTGCATTTCGGACTGCAAAACTTTTCCCGCTTAGAAGACAGCTTGAGAAAATGATACATACTAAACTTCTCCTCTCCTTTCTGTAAACTACATTAGGAGTCTTGAAATAAAGTGGAAAGAACACGAAACGAACCAATACGAAAACTACAAAAACCACCATGAAAAAAGAAATGAATTAAACGCTAACCAATACCCGGTAGAAAAGAATGTAAACCGACAAATAAATAATCGTGGAACATAAATTAAGAGTACGACCAAAGAATATAAGTTCAATGTAAAAACTACCAAGAAAAAAGAAATGAATTAAACTGTAACCAATAACCGGCATAAAAGGTGTAAACCGACAAATAGGTAATCATGGAACAAAAATCAAGAGCACAACCAAGGAATATAAACATAGACTACAAAATGAACAACTAAGAACGAAAACAAAGAAAACAAACAAAGAACACAAAAAATGGACACGAAACGAAAGCAAATGAAAACAACAAACTAACCAAAACCAACCAACGTATAATCTCCTAAAGCTCAATGTATCTGATGATGGCGACTAACGCATTCTATTCAGTTGCTAAATAAACAACCAACAATCACAAAATAGCGAGTCGTAGTGATGAGTAAATATTGATTACGCGGAATATGAGTTTTTATGTCGACATAATAACAGGAGAAACTAAATAAGAATACCTATTATTACTCTAAATAGATATAAAATTATTGATCTTAATTGTGTTTTCCATCGTAATTCATTGAATAATAGATTGAGATATTCGAACGAATCGATTTTAAATAATGTAGTAAAATGTTTTACTTTTCTAACGTAATTAATTACGTGAGTGTATCGGTAGTGTTTACATTTTACCCATGGAACCGCAGACACGAATTCTTAATTTTAGTTCAGAAGACATAATAAAGTTCAACAAAAGTATTATTCAAATAAAATTTTTCGAAATTCACTGCGTTACGTGTTCAAAATTTAGTTCTCGCATTAAAATAACAGTTACTCAAGAGTGAACCTTATTTCCAATTGATAAAACCCTCTTTTAATTCAAAACGATATTATATATTACAAAAAAGTATCTAATTATTATTGAAACGCAAAATGGATGAGCATAGGAAAAAACTTGCATGTTAGCATGAAATGCTCAATTCAGTTTTTATTGATAAACTGATAAAACAAAACAAAAACTTTAACGTAGTAATTTAATCATATATCTTCAGTAATTTTCACTTAAACAAAATATGAAATAAAATAAGACAAAAGGCATATAAAAACAATTTAACTTATATCCAAACATACCTATAATGCGAATGACACGATTACAGAAAAAGAAACAGTTCACTAATGTTTATTCGCAGAATTAACCTGTGTATAGAAGACCAGAGATAATGAAAGAAAAACATACAATCAAATCAGAAGATATTAAATGAGTATTTCATCAACTATTTCTACGTTTACGATATGTTTATAGTTCAAACGTAATTTGTTTACATCGGTTGCTAAGTATATCCAAATGCTGAGCAATAATGAAAAATAAGATTTTCCCTTCAATTCGTCTTATTTGATCTGTAAGCCCCTCTTTTAAAAAATTATTCCAAAAGAGGAGATAATTTACCACAAAAAAGTCTGCGAGAGCATATGTCTGCGATATATATGTAAGGAGTTAAAAATTCGAGAAATTTACGAAAAAATTTAAAATAGAAATCCCATATAAACGAAAATATTTTATTATAATTAAATAGTATACCAAATCGGTTTAAAAACCTTACTACACCACCGTACACATGATAACGGTTAATATGACACCTTCCTCTTTTTTCTGCGTGTTGTAGTTTCTGAGCCTTAGCAGAACATACATACATACATACGACACCTTACTTTATAGATATGTATAGATGTGAAGTTTTGTGACAATATCGTCAAAGGTTTGAAAATCACAATTTGTGGAAAATCTACATCTAATTATTTAAGTTACTTGTGTACGTAGTTTTGAAAACAGTTTACTTTGTAGAACTGTATGCCACACTGTGTATTTCTTTCCACGCTACTTTCCTTTATATTAGGTATATATTATTTTCTTTAGTTTATGTTAGGTAGGGGAAACCGGGGCAAATTGCAACAAGTGAATTTTACCGAATTTTCTCAAGAACTATTTTATTAATAAAAACAAACTTTTACATTGTATCTACAAGTAGTTTATTCCTGAAATTAATATTACTGAAATCAATATTCTTAATATTTTCTTTTTAAATTTTAATGATAAAAATACAAAATATAATTATGCCAAATGTTGCAACGTGCCCCGTGAACGGGGTAGGCTGAAACAGTGGTAGGAGCAAGTTGCAACACTATTTATTTTAATCATCTGATTCAGAATGTTCATTGTCAATACCGGCACAGTCAATACAAACATAAAAACGGTTGTTATTTGCACCTTACACATTGTACCCATTCTTCTTCTTTATTATATATCTCACCACAGTTCAAGCAATAAGTTTCTTCTTCGTCCTCAGAAGAAGTGTCACAATATTGGAGTTTTCCTATGCAGCCAGTAGACTTTTTCATTCCCACACTGCGTTTAGACTTTCTTTCCTTTGATGGTCTTGTAGTATGCTTTTCTTAAATGGGCCATATACACCAACATCAAGTGACTGTAGCCGATGTGAGCAGTGGAGTGAAAATGACAATAGCGCAACACCAGTGTCTTTGCACATATCTATCGCTTCGACGCTCAGGTGGGATGAATGATTGTCCATCAACAATAAAACGGGTTCATCTTTCCTAGGTTTTCTGTCATTTATGAAATGTTTCATGAATTGTACAAAAGATTCCTCCGTCATCCATCCAGATCCTGTAGAAGCACCAATGCAGCCGACCGGCCCATCTCGGATGAAATGGTCTTTGAATTTTTTCCTAGGGAAAGTAATCATCCGTGGGATGAATGTTCCGTGAGCACACGCCGCTACAGTTATTTGTTCACCCCGTTCCGCAGAAGTGACAGCTCCAACTTGTTTGACTCCCTTACCAGCTACAATCTTGTTTGGCTTCAGAACTCTAGCTGTCCCAGTTTCATCAAGGTTCCGTATTCTTGATGGAAGTAGAGGCTGACGATCAAAGACATCAGCTAATTTTTTTGTAAAACTCGTCCACATTTGTCTTGCTGAAGCTCGTCATTCTTGCTAAACTAGTTCAGGCTGTCTTACAGAAAGGTTGGGATGCCTTTTTAAAAACCACTGAACCAATCAACCACTGCAGCTTCTTTTTCTGTCCAGGTGGGAAGCATTTTCAATGCGTACTTTTTTGCACAAAGATAAGCAAGCTGTCTGACTTCTTTTGGAGTCAAACCAAACATGATGTCGTTACATCGGCGAATATACTCGTTGGAATTATTTCCTGATCATCAGAAAAAACTTGAGTTCGCTTAGAATAACCACATCGAATGTCTCTGTCTCCAGTAGGCCCATCTAGTCACTTCTGTTTTTTTGTTATGAAACGAGAAAGAGTTGAATAATGAAAACTGAATTATTTGGCGGTTGTTCTAATTGAGAAATCCCTGCTTGAGCCCTTGTTGTCTATGACAAGATTTGCAGCCCTTTCCATTACGTCTAGGGTTGTTTTCCCCTTTTCGGTTTTCCGATTGTAGTTCCTCACCTCACCTACCTGTGGATAAAACCGTCTTTTACCTCGGGTAGGTAGAGCGGTAGAGCGGTAGGGGGAAACAGTACGGGGCAACTTGAACCACCTCTGGGGCAGGTTGCAACAACTTGTTGCAATGTGTCCCATTACGTTTTTCTAAAGAAAAAGTAAATTTACACTCTAACCTTGACTGATAAACAAAAACTGTTGCTATGGTTCTAAACTAGAATAAATGCCCTATTCAACAGTTATAACATCCCTATAATATCGTCAAAACAGAACCTCATATTGACCAGATGAAACAAGTTATAGAAATTTACTCACCTGTTGATAAAATAAACAAATCCGCCCAACACTAAATCAGTCGACTAAATGAAACATCACTCATATGTCAAAAGACGGCTAGTAGTAGTACCTACTCTCGGCAGCCGCCGGAGCGCTCCACTTAGTCTTATTTGTAACCATACAAAGTCGACAGTTGCAACCTACCCCTGTTGCAACTTGCCACAAGGTAGGTATATATTACTTCTTTTAGTTAATGTGACGTATTGTTTATAACGGCTCTCACTTAAATTTTTAATCCTACAATGCGCTCATTCCCGTGTTATTTAAATGGGAAAAATTAAAAGAGAAAAACATTCTTAATATAAAAAATGTAGTTCAAATCACTTTTAAAAACCCTCCCATTTTCCTTAACTTCTTAATACGGTTAAAATGGCACCTTCTTCTTGCTTCTATCTTTTGTAGTTGTTGCGCTATAAATGCACAAACACATTCTTCAAAATATTTATAGTAGAGATTAGAAGATAATTAAATTAAAAATAACAAATATTTGGTTTCTCTGTAAACAAATTAAAACCGTACACAGAAATTGACAAACGATATTACGTTAAAATTTTTCCCATATAAATGCATTGAACTTTCAATTTCGGCGGCAATGGGAATTGTCATGGTAGCTTATAATTGGTATTGTAGTAAAACTGATAAAATCACCTATTTTATTGATTCTAATCGCATTTCTACGCGAATTCGACCAGAATTCGGAATCTGTCTTCAATAAAAATAAACTATGTTCTTTCCCGCAAAAAATTATCCAGATCTCAAGTTCGTATCGTTATTTTAAGTAATTTTAAAGTGCAAATTAAAAGTAGTCTACACTCATCCCTGTATTTCAGTTGCAGGACGTGGCAAAATACGTGACGTTCGATAATAAAATCGTTCGCCTTTTCGGCTCAAAGTGACGTACAGAAACAAAACCTTGACCATTCACTAAGTTAGGATGTAAGGAGGAATCGTACCAAATTTGGTTATTCTATCCTTTATCGTTTAGGAGGAGTTCCATGAACCAACCAACAAACACACTTCAAAATATATTATAGGAGATGTTGATTATCACGAACAAAAGATGAGAAAAAATAACACAGACCCGAAATATCCTCGATTTTTTATCTCCTATAATATATTTTGAAGGGTGTGTTTGTTGGTTTGTTCATAGAACTCCTCCTAAACGATAAAAGCTAGAATAACCACATTTGGCATGATTTTTCCTTACATCCTAACATAGTGAATGGTCAAGTTTTTGTTTCTGCCGGTCACTTTAATTCGAAATGGCGAATGATTTAATTATCGAACGTCACGTATTTTGCCGTGTCCTGCAACTGAAATACAGGGATGAGTCTAGACTACTTTAAATTTGCACATTAAAATTACCTAAAATCACAGTACGAGCTTGAGACTTGGATACTTCTTTGCGGGAAAGAACTAAGTTATAAGCTACCTTGACAACTCCCACTGTCGCCGAAATTGAGAGTTCAATGCATTTATTCATTTCATAGTTCAAAAACAGCACTCAGACCAATTACGTTGAACACAAACAACAACAAAAAAGCACAAATAGGAATAAAAACAATACCTTTAACAAAGTCTTGTAAAAAATGGTGTAGTTCTCAAAAGAATATATCGCTGGTTGGAGTTTGCTACAGCGATTTATTATACAGATTTGGAAGCCGAAAAATTAGTGAGCGGTTTGTCGCTGAAAGCCGAGGCGTGCGGCAAAGGAAAAGTTGTAGTCTCGAACATCGAGAAGGAATCCGAAGGAAAAGACTAGAGAGGAGTTCGGGAGTTCTATATTTGCCGTTAATAATATTTCTTAAGAATTTAAGGTCAATTGACTTTCTACGATCTGACAGTGGCATTAATCCGAGAATGTGAAGAATATGAGAAGAGGATGCATCATGAGGGGAGGGAACTCGATAACGGATAATGTGAAGGAAGAAATTTAACGGTCTTTCCAGGCAATTGAGATTAGTCCGAGAAGCACAGGACCAAATAGGTGAGCAATATTCTAAAATTGGGAGTACACAATTGACAAAAAATGTGCGTAAAGAATAAATTTCTGTTATTTCGGTGAAACGATAAATAAGACCCAACACTGACATAGCACGTGAAGTAACATTCCTAATGTAGTTGACAAATAAGAGTTTCTAGTCAAATGTTACAACAAGATCCTTTTGTGAAGTCACTGCGGGAATTGAATTACCGAGAATTTTATATTGGTTTAGGATTGGTTGCTTACGAAGGGTGTAGGTATGTGAAGTGCATTTAGAGGGATTAACATTAAGACGCCAAGTTTTAATCCAATCAGAGAGGCAGTCGAGGGAAGATTGGAGAATATCAGAATCGGCGGGGGAATCTGCTTGTATAGTTGACAATCATCTGCAAAAAGTAGTATACCGCAAGGTAGCGAGATAAGATCCACTATATCATCGACGAAAAGGATGAAGAGAAGGGGGCCCAATACACTTCCTTGAGGAACACCGGATTTGACAGGAGCAAGAGATGATGAGTAGCCATCGATCACTACTCGCTGATTTCTGTTTGACATGAAGGAAGATATGAGAGAGAGAAAGTGATGGTGAATATTAAAGCGATGTGAGATTTTATAAAGTAAAAGAGAATGATCAACTGTGTCAAAAGATTTGGCTAAGTCAATATAACATACATCCAGTTGCGAAGAATTTTCAAAAGTGTTGGTGATATTATTCACATGTACGAAAAGATTGGTTAGAGTCGAAGAATTAGGAAGAAAGCCGTGTTGTTGTGTAGAAATATAGGGAAGAGTGAAAGCGAGAAGGCGCTTATGAATAATTTTCTCACATACATTTGAAAGATTGGAAAGAAGAGATATGGGTCTGTAATTCTCTACCTGAGATCTACTGCCGCTTTTATGAATAGGGATAACGTTGGTGGTTTTCCACTGTTGGGGAAAAACTCCTGATGAAAAGCAGCGATTAAGTTGATAAGCGGTTTGTCTGAAGAATTCAGTTGCGATACCATCGGGACCATTGGCATTCTTGGAAGGAAGGGCAGAGAGGAGCTGATACACTACTTCAGGAGTTGGTGTCGACAGGCAGTGGGAACATTTAGACTTCGGGGGGAGGGGGGGGGGGGGGGGGGGGGGGGGGGAGGTAAGAGAAATGTTCGAACTGAAAAATTCATTAAAGGTTTCGGGTATACCACTAGCAGAATAAACAAAACCATTATAATACACTGAGTTAGGAATTCGACCGCCTTTTCTGCGACAATTAATAATATTCCAGAAGTCTTTACTATTGAAATTAACTTCAAGGCACGCATTATCAATGAAGATTTTGTAATCACGCCTCAGCAAGAAATTAATATGCCTTCGGTGAAAAGCGAAATTACGCTTAGTATGAGAGTTTGGAAAGGATTTTATTAGCTTCCAACAAGCATTCTTGTTTTTTAGGGCGAGGAAAGTTTCGGCAGTCATCCAACGGGGACGTTTGGAGGACGCTTTTAAGCAGGGAACGAAGTCATGGATATTGAGACTATACAGTCACTTCTTACATTTAAAAGAGAGGGGGAGGGAGTTTATATGTTATTTTCGATTTTTCACAGTGCAAGATTTTCTTGCATCATTCATCTAAATAGGAAAATGCGGAGCGGTTTTCTTCATTTTTGCTTTATTCGACGGTTATAACTATGTACTATCTAATTCTTGCGATGCTTACATGTTACACGGTCGAAGATTTAGTTTCATTAAATCCGTTGAAATTCAACCGGAACTCCAGCTAGTAGCCTATATTTTAAGCTGGACCAGTCTAAAGATACGGTGTAAGTTTCATAAAAATTCGACCAGCCGTTTTTGCGTGATGCGGTAACAAACAAACAGACAGACAGACTTTTTCCTAAAATATTTACCCAAATGGTTTTCCTAAATGTTTCTTATTAGACTTCTTCGAAGTAATCAACCGTTAGCTAGAAATCAGCGATTTCTCTTACGGGTGCCCCCCTCCCCTTGGTCTGATTTTGCTCATCTATGAACTTGATCTTATACTTGTATTAAAAGTGACAATTATCAAATTTGAACTTCCTAAGTTTATTTACTCGGGAGTTATCGTCGAAAAACCAAATCGATGCCCCCCAAACCCCCACTTAAATTTTTTTTTAGATACACCACATAGCCTATATTTTAAGCTGGACCAGTCTAAAAATACGCTGCAAGCTTCATAAAAATTCGACCGGTCGTTTTTGAGTGATGCGGTAACAAACAAACAGACAGACAGACAACAATTCTGCAAACAGGTTCAAACGTCTTCTTGTGATGCAAAACACGCAAAAAAGTAAAACCCCGACAATAAAGAAATGTACAGACAGAGGTAACAATTTTATTTATATAGATACATAAATTTAAGGAAAATCTGAATTAAAATTTATTTTATTACATTTTATGGGATTTTAAAATTTATTATTAAATAATGATGGTTTTAAATAGTAATACTATTTACAACTTAATTTTCTGCATAAATTAAACTTTTCATTTAAATAAGAAAGCTCTGACACAAAATTAATAGAAAATAGGAGCAATCAACCTTTCTATTTTAAAGTGAATTTAATTTGCCTCAATGCGATCGTTGAGCCTGCATTGCCGTTGTTAAACGCTTAATATCTGGTGTAATGTTTGTTATGTTCAGCCGAAAGTTGAACATTGATTTTCAACACTCAACTGATTCCGATATTTCGATTTGATCAATTCCATCAATGAGAAAGCTTCCAAACAGACGTGTGCAAATAGCAGCCATCTGTAGTAGATTTAAATAGGATTCTTTAGGAAGGTATTATAAAAATTTAGTAGAATTCCCTCCTTAAATTTCGACCTCAGTTCATCATTACTCTGAAGATCGATGAGTTCGAGCTGTAAACTGGGGTCAGAGTCTTTATATGAAGCTTAAAAAGGGTTCGCAAGAACATAACCGGAAATCTATGGAACGCTCATCCTGACCCTAATCATCCTATTTAATTGTATTTAAATAACTTCTTACCTTAGATGATGTTTATATGGGGCTGTCAGACTATGTATCGTATGACTTCTCCATGTCTCTGTACATATACATTCATAAACACATGATTTTAGCGTAAATTTGTTTTGTAATTTCTGAAAAATCCTGACGTGATAAGGAAAAACGGGCATTTGATTTGAATTCAGCATGCTCAAATTAATAAAAATCACATATTCAACTTGAAGCAGCAGAAAAAAAATTCATTTTCGCAGGCCTGTGTAATTTGATACATTGTTAGCAAGTTAAAATATCAGGTGGTTTTTACCTTACAATCTCATATTCAATTCGTTTAAATGTGCAGTAACATCAGCCAAAAATGCCAAGTCACATACCTATGTTCGAGATGATTTACTACTTGTCCTTTTTCTGTCAGAAACATTTTTATCTCCTCGAAGAGCGATATAAAACGTTGCAAAACCTTGCCTCTGCTAAGCCAACGTACTTCAGAATAGTAAAGAACATCGCCATATTCAGCTTCAATTTCCTCGAGAAAAGCTTTGAATTGTCTTTGATTTAGCGCACGTGATCTGATGAATTTGACTGTATTTAAAACATCACTCATAACTTTACTAAATCCTAGATCCTTCCCAATTAGATTTTTCTGATGAATTATGCGGTGATATTTTATCAACTCATTTTTGAGCCCCAACTTTTGGACATGTTTGGATAGAAGAGATACCATCCAGTTTTGAGCACCTGTCATAGAAGATGCACCATCAGTAACTATCCCCACAAGTTTAATTAAGTCCATATTATGCTTGTGAAGACATTTAAGCAATCCCTCAAGCAAATCAGATCCTATGGTCTGATCATTCAACGGATAGAGTTCTACGAGTTCTTCATCCACTTCTAAATCTGTCTGGTGTTACACCACGTGCGATTATACACATTTGCGAGGTTGATGTGACATCTGTCGATTCATCTACTGCCAGTGAAAAGTAAATGCCCTTATTAAGTAATTCCAAAAATTTGGTTACAGTCGCCGTTGCACGGTCATCCGATTTAAGCTGATGGCTTCAAACTTCTGAACGCAATTTGTGACACAATACTTAAACATTTTTTCACAAAATCACCATTCGTAAAGGGTCTCGAAGATTTAGCAATCGATTAGGATATATCAAAGATAACTTCGACAATCTGCTCTGAAGTATCCGAACACTTTTTAAAAACATTTTGTTTACGGAAAAAGCCTTTTGTTTTCTAAGTTCTCCAGAAAACTTTTCATTGAATTCTGGGTGCTTTTTTCAAAATGCCGTTTTAAGTTGTACTCTTTTGGCACGCTTACAATTTGGTTACAAATTAAACAAACAATTTTATCTTTTTGCACCACAAAACAATATCTTTCAGTCCAATATGCTTGTAACACTATTTTTTCTTCTTCTAGGTTTCGTTTCTTCGTTTTCCATGTATGTGATAGTCATTTTAACGAAGTCAATGGGGCAACTGCAAAATATTAAATTAAATGAATATAGGAATATAAAATACGGGCCATATTCACAAGCAAAAATAGAAGAAAAAGAAAGAAAGAAAACCATAAACCGCAAATTCGGATTTCTCTTATAGATTACACCTGTCATGGAATGCTCGAGAAGTGGGAAGACTGACATCACGTTTGGTAGTTGTATACGAGGTCTATTAAAAAATATCCGGAACTGAATTTTTTGTAGGAAAACTAAAGCACTTACAAGTTAGCGAAGTTATATCCTTCAAAGTACAATCCTGTAAATTGTATGCAGCGATTCCAGCGATCCCTCCACTTTTCAATGCATGTCTGGTAAGCTTTGTTTGGAATGACCTGCAGCTGCCGTGTCGTATTTTGTTTTATCTCCGCGATGTCTTGAAATCGTTTTCCCTTCTGGGTGATTTTCAGCCTGGGTAAGAGAAAGAAGTCCCAGGGTGCCAAATCTGGTGAATAAGGCGAACGGGGAACCATGAGGATTCTGTGCTTGACCAGGAATTCCCTTTAAACATAGGGTCGCGTGGCATGGCGCATTGTCGTGGTGTAGAAAGCAAGTGCCTGACTACCATTTGTGAGACCGTTTCCGACGAAATGCATCTCGTAGGCGTTGAAGAACGGTTATGTAGAGAGTCAGATTCATGCAGAAGAATTTCGTGATGCAGTCTCATTGTTCACGCCGTTGATGGTCTGCCTGTTTGTGGATCATCGTCAATGGAAATCCGGCCATTATTAAAACGGGAATACCACTCAAACGTCTTGGACCGACTTAACGCTGTTTCTCCAAATGCTTTCTGTAACATTTCGAACGTTTCTGTGACCGTCTTACCAAGTTTCCAACAGAACTTGATGCAAACACGTTGCTCCTTCAAAACATCCATTTCACGATTTCACGTTGTTTGATTCCACAGTATGTTTACAGAACTCAAGAGTATCCTCACCTCCGAGTGCGGAAACAGAAAATTCTCAAGAGAGAGGAGATAGGTCTTATTCAATAGGAGCGATCCTCCTCTCAGATACGCAACTTGCAACGACCACGATTTGGGTATCTCTCGCTCTGCAAAATTTGTTTGCCTTTCTCAGGAAGAACTAATCAGCGGCGTAAATTTGAGAACGTGTACCCACTCAGCACTTGCATAATTTATCGATTCAAAGGAAAAATGGGAGAACCGCCGACAATCTGTTGAGCGGTCGACCGGATAGTCAGAGGGGGTGCGTTATTTCTGCAGTGCAGCGTATATGAATCATACCGGCTTGAGGCCCACTTCGGGGTTTAAATAAAAAAAAATTCAATTTAAAAATGTCTCGAATTAAAATTTCCCGAGACTCGAGACAGGAAATACCCCACCCTCTTCCCGAGAGCGTAACTTAATTTATGGATGATCCCATACAAATTGGGTTAGTTCCCCCAAACTATAAAAACCTGTCAAATATTTTAAAATTTAGAAGTTTACGTAAGCGGTCGCGGGCCGCACAAAACGCCGTGGCGGGCCGCGGGTTGTGCACCACTGTTTTAGACGAAGAGGATCTCTGGGGAGAATTTCAGTTACCCTATCTATGGCTACACTTCTTCCCGAATAGTTAAGGGAAAAGAGAAGAGGAGAGAAAGAGAGAGATTGGTGAAAGGAATAAAGGGAGAATGAGTGATTGCTACTCTATTCTCTCTTATATCGTGGAAAGAGGGAAGCTATCTCTATAAACCAACTCCTCTCTTCCATCCTCTCTCACACACTGGAGCAATACATATCGTGAAGTTGTCTCTCTTTCTCTCTCTCTCTCTGTCCACCTATCTGCCATTTCTCGCATTATTCCCCTCCTCTCCCTCCTCACCCTCTCCCTCCTCTATTCCTTCCTCTATTCCTTCCTCTCTCCCCTCCACTCTCTCATTTCTCCTCCATCTTACCCACAAACGCATTTGATCCTCTTAACACTCTTGTTTCCTTTATGCCCCTTCCTTTCTGCCCACCCATTCCGCCACTCCACCCTCCCTCACCTCCTATCCACTCTCTCTCTCCCTCCCTCTCCCTCCCCCTCTCCCTCTCTCTCTCTCCCTCTCCCTCTCCCTCTCTCCCTCTCTCCCTCTCTCCCTCTCTCCCTCTCTCCCTCTCTCCCTCTCTCCCTCTCTCCCTCTCTCCCTCTCTCCCTCTCTCCCTCTCTCCCTCTCTCCCTCTCTCCCTCTCTCCCTCTCTCCCTCTCTCCCTCTCTCCCTCTCTCCCTCTCTCCCTCTCTCCCTCTCTCCCTCTCTCCCTCTCTCCCTCTCTCCCTCTCTCCCTCTCTCCCTCTCTCCCTCTCTCCCTCTCTCCCTCTCTCCCTCTCTCCCTCTCTCTCTCTCTCTCTCTCTCTCTCTCTCCTCTCTCTCTCTCTCTACTCTCACAAACGCAACCTGACATGTAAGTATTCTTCTGACATTTTTATTGCCACTACGCTTTTTTCTTCTTTTATTTTTCCAACTTTTATGTTTTTTACAAGTCACTTAAATATAGTTTGTTATTTTTACTTTCAAATTTCCTTGATTTTAAAAAATGATGCCATCTTTAATTAATATTTACATCTAAGTACAAAAACATTTCATGTATAACCTACCTTTACGAAATATATTTTAAATTCGTCTTTACACTTAAAATTTCATTTATAAACATTATATTTCTCCAATCAGCCGTCATCCATTTACAATTTATTCATGAAATATCTTTCGTAGTAATCCATTTTTGTAGTGCTGCATTGAAGTATTCTTACTGCTTCTTTCTCTGTCATTCTCAGTTACTTCTTCATCCCTTCAACAAATAATTACCCGCGCATTTTTCTCATTCTGCATTGTGTTGTTATTTCAGGGGATTTCTTCCACATTCCCCAACGGACCTCTTCTTCGCTTTTCACCGCTAACTTTCGCCGTCCGGCCCATATCCTTCCATAGTTTCCTCCTCTCCTCCATCATTATACCTCCAAAAATCCTTCTGCCATAATTCTTTTTTTCTTTTTTCTGTCCTCATCTGTTCCTTCCTCAAATTACTTTCTCCTATTCATACCTATAATAGGTACCTATATATCTCTTTTGCAATCAGTAATATCCAGTAGGTACTCGACTCTCTCTATTTCCCTTTCTCCCCTAGTCTCGCTCTGAAAAGTTTCCTCTCCCTTTTACTTTTATCTCAACTAGTCTTTCTGATTTACTACTTTAGTCTTTCCCCCTCTCTACTTTTATCTTCATTATTTTCAATATTGGCATGCGTCACATATTTTTTGTTTCGTCGGCTATTCCGTTACCTGGCAATAACTTTGTGCTTTCCCACGATGAACTTTTATCACTATATTCATCTGTGTGCGACGCTATTAACATTTGCTGTTATATGGGAGTTTAAGAGAGAAATATTCGTACGATACAAGTGCATCTACAATGGGAATCATTTCAGTCTCCCTTGGACTTCCGTTGCAGTTAGCATCTCAGAAGCACCTGAAAGGTTATCTAAACTTGATGGTCCAGCATCTCCAATCCACGCCACGCTCTCACAAACGGCCGTCGGAATAGAGAGAGTGTTGGATCAGTCTATTACTATCAGTCACCACGCATTCCCGACAAATCGATCTTCACTGAACACCATCTCGTCTGCACATGTCAACAGTCTCTAGAAGATAAGTGCGTGCTATGAGTGAGGACGAAAATATACTATTTGGGAGATGTTGGTAAAGGATCCTAATTTTTCCCTTTATGCTGTCAGCTCCATATTCTAGGAATTCAAGCGATTTTCTAAAACATAACCGCTATGTAAAGCAGAGGAATAGTTGTTTCATCGTTTAAATGGCCTCAGAGTGGCGAGTACATTGCTTTCGTCGGACGTTTGCATAAAGTGATCGAATCTAGCATCGAATAACATAACGTTCGAGGAATGCAGAGAAAAAATTCTCCGTTTCAGTCAAGATTACGAATTTCAAAGAAGATTAGAGTGATAAATTCTTTGATTGAGAAATTAGGAAAAATGTTGACCGCTCGGATAGAAGATCAAAATGAGTAACGAATTACCCAAGACCCAAAAGTGATCCGTTCAAAGGTTTTACTAGAGGTTATAGAAATAAGAAGGAACCAGGAAATGTTATGAGCATTTTCAAGCAAGTAAAATCTGCTTTTACTAACTTACGAGATATTATTCACAAAAAATTATAGATGAGAAGCTGCAAGTGAGGACGCTGCATCTCTCTCTACGTTTTCGGATAGTTTTAAGATTTTCAATAAAGCTGAACTACAGTAAGTTACTTACGCCGATGGTATTTGCTTATTTTAGAAGCGTGTGCCTTATAGAACATCTATTATTAAAGAAAATAAGTCTGCTGTCGGCTCTGAGATGGCGAAAGATTGACGGAATCAGCTGTTTTTTAGTAATGGCAATTTTAAACGTACACCAGTGATAGTTGACGTGATGGTTCTGCCATCAAATACCATATTTTTAATGAAGTTCATGGATCAAGGCTTCATACCTATTTTTATAATCTAATCTTTATAAAAGACAGTGTCACTGTGTTAGTAATGCTTTTTGAAGCTTAATATCTCGCAAACGACTGAAATGAATTTGATGACATTTTCAGGATAGCATTATGATATAATAACAAAACTTTTCAATGTATCGAACTCAAAATCAAAGACCCGAGTTCGACTCCAGGGAATAATTTCCATTTCCAATAAGATAACACGTAATTTCACGTAAAAATGAACTTTTCGACGTGCAAGGCTTTCATTCTTTTTGAGATTAAATTAGAAAGAATTGGCCTACAAAATTCGGATGTGAACAATTTTGAAGAAACGATTATAAAGGCTTCCGTTCCTTCTCCGCCTACAGTTCTAAATCGCTCAATTTAAACGTTTAATTCACACAGTTTGAGGAAATCTAGCCATTTTAAGGGGATATTGCCTTGCCTACTAATTCCATTGTTAGACCTCGATATCATTATGTTATTTCTATCCTTACGGGTGTAAACGTGCTTTGATTGCTTTTAATACGAGAGAGATGGAGGGAGGGCGGGGACAAAGGGAGGGGGAGTGAGGGAGGGTGAGAGAGGGAGGTAGAGGAAGGGAGAGGGAAAGGAGGGAGGGGAAGAGAGTGGGAGAGGGGGAATGAAGGAGAGAGAAATGACTTTCAATACAATTAATGTTTCTGATGCCAATTTGATCTCCATAAATAGCTTGAACGATCGAATCTTTAATCCCGTTGATATTTCTACGGGCATTACACTAGTTTATCATATGAGAAAGGCAATCTCCCTGTCACTGTATGTCATAGATTCAGTTCAATAAGCAAGAAATTCATGACTTTTGAAAAAATCTGGGATACATTACAGAGCATCGGGAACGCTTGGGATCTAGACATGAATGGTATTTGGAGGATATTTTCGGTGGGCTGTCAAATATATCGTTTGTAATCGCTGAAATCGTGCAGTATGGCCAAAATATTTGAAGATTTCGGAAATCATCAATACAAAATCGGAGTTTCCTGATTGGTGGAAGTTTAACTTCGTATCTCCAGGCAAACTAATAGGAGCAGTACCGTAACTACGGCGGGACAAGCCCCGGGCGCAACTAAGCAAGGGGCGAAAAAAGTCCAAATAATAACTAAATAAACTTTTGTCTTCTTCGCAAGTTCGGAGGTTAAGTTTACTGTGGAGCTAAGCATAACGAAAGTGAATCACGGGAATGATTTTTTTCGCATAATATTTCGACGTATTTTATCCGCCGCTGCAAAGTGTGAATTTTCTTCTTGGATTCCTCAGGGGGAATAAAACGCATTTAGGCTTTCGTATGACAAAATATTTTTCCTGCAGATTGGTTCATTTCGAGTAGAAACGAAAATTGAATAAACTTTTCGAGAAATTTTGCAAGTGAATATCGCAAGCAAAGTTTCTCAATTTTCTACCTCTTTCCCATTTACAATCGATTTCCTCTCCTTTCGGCGCCTCTCTCTTATTTTTCCATTTCCCCCACAGTGTTATCTTACTGAATTCCATTTTTTTGCTCTTTGCATTTCTCATAAATACTTCTACAAAGCGCTTCCTTTCGCTTCTTCACGAATTTCTTCCGAAAATCATTCCCAAGAAAGAATTCTTCTTGGAACCGCAGTGTTATTGCTCTTTTATATACGTTAAAGCTACATTCCGTCCCAAAATATGCATAGCTCTTCGAAATTATTCTTATCGTATTTGCGAAAATATCACGACGCAAAAACCCTCGAATAATGAATGAAAAATTGAAGACTTTTGGGTGTGCCAAATGAGCGCTGGAACCAAAAAGCAGCCGCCCTCAGTGGTAATTCTCAGATGAACCTTTGCATTCGGGGATAACTTACGCATTTTATTCATTTCAATAGCGCTAGAACTTAAAGTGCAAATCTCACGAAATTTAATGGACTATTACGGATTTACTGTTTCGTGGTCAGATTGTTTTGACTTTGTGAATTATTTCTCTTCGTAGATCAGTTCAACCAAAGCTTCCCCCATTCGTTCGTCCAGACTATGTTTCCTGCGTCTATCTCGTCCCTTCTTTCCATCCATTTCTCCTTCCCCCTCCAGTGTACCCTTTCCCATCAATCTCTCCCTCTGCCCATCATTCTCTCATGCGTCTCCCTCCCTTCCCCTTTGCACCCCTTCTCCACTCTCCCGTCGATCTCTCTCCCACAATACATCCTCCTACTCCCTTCCCTTTCTCCCTCTCCCTTCATCTTCCTCTCCCTCTCCTACTACGTCCGTCACGTACTGCGTTGCCGTGTCCTCTGATTGTGAGTCATTGCTTTAGAGATGCAAAGGAGAGAAGGAAAAGAGGCGTATTTTTTCAGAAGGGGGAAATGAGGTGAAGCGTAGGCTCCGAGTGAAGCTTGTGGTCGTATTTTCCCATGAGAATGTCGCGAAAATGAAAGTAAAGACTCTCGCACAAATCGGACATTGCTTAGCCTCTTATCTGTAAAAAAATTTCCAATCTTATTCTTTCTTTCAAGGTCTCCTCACCCGCATCTTATTTCTCTTCCCGATAATACCCATTATTTACGGAAACCAATAACTTTCCACCGAATCAGGATCCCCTCCTTGGAAAATTATAATTTTTCTAAACTGTGGAAACATCCATAGTTATTTTAAATCTGGGTTCATGGGCGCCGTAAGAGAGGAATAGGAGACGGTTTCCTTCCGTTGTTTTAAACATAAATATAATTAATACTGCAATGCGCGACATTGATATAAGTTGCATGCAACGTTTGTGCTTGCCAAATATTTGGGATCCCCTCCCCCTTTAGAGACTCCTGTGTGCGCCACTCTGCAAATACCTTTGCATTTGCGTAATTATACGTTCCCGGTTAATTTTATTTTCCGAAAAGTTATTATTTATATAGGTTTATATTTGGCGAAGGCACGAGCTTTGCGAGGAACGTCACCGTGGAAATACGAATTCCGTACAAGTCGCAGCTCCACGATTCCTCTCGACCTATAAATTCCGTCTCTTTGTCGCATATATTGTCTTCTGTTCGCAACTCTCGGAGCAAAACGGTTGAACATAATATAATAAAATTGTTCAAATAAACGACGTATTGCCCGGAGTAGAAAATTTGCCGAAATGGATCATATGGCACACAAATGGATGAAGGATATTCTTGTTGATTTTCACCATTTAATAAAAAATTGCTGCATCTATTTTGATTAAAATTCATCATATATATAAAAATGTCGTAAACAGTACTGAATGGTGCCCAGTAACACAAAAGATATCGAGATTAATGGCCAGCTACCACTAACAATAAGCTCTATTCCAGCAGCAGCTACATCGTTGCAATGAGACAAAGCGTGATTATTTTTGTCTTTCTTAGGTGAGAAATATGCGATAAGATTTTGCGCTTAAAGAAACATTTCGAGCGATTTAGCATGTAATATGACAAAACATGGACAGAATTAAAATATTCAGTCTTTCGTGCATAAAATAAGCCATTTCCCGTGATCGTATGTTAATATTTAGGTATATTTATATCCACATCAGTGAAGGGCTGCATGGCATTTTGGGGTTTCTCCACACCATTTCCCATGAATTCTTATGGAAATAGTATTTTGTTGACCCCCTGGGGTATAAGAGACCCCACGGTCTGCAAACCTAGACCAAGTTCTTCCTTTGGTCCATGGGATGGCCCATGAAACTTTTTAATTCGATAGCTTCAACGGTGTAAAAACGTATAAAGAACATACACACACACACATACACACACACTAAAATATTTATAAGACTAGCTGAAACGCCCGGCTTCGCTCGGGAATGTTTTCTTTTAAGTGGCAAACGATTTTTGTTGCTCGGGGCAAACGTTTCCCATTCCTTAATGACGCAAGCGATGCTTACATTAACATTTACTACTTTATGTATTGTATTGTAAAGTTTAACATTAATATAATTACACATTCACGTCTTACTTAATATTGACATGGATGTATGCACCGAAGCCCATAAGGCAGCAATAAAATTATGTGGATTATGTCAATACTATTAGCCTGTATTAGCCAAAAGTAGTGATGTGCGCGAATGAACACTGGAGTCGCGAGAATCGACTCCAAGCCGTGGAGTCGCTTCGCGTGCGGGGAGTCGACTCTCTGATGACGTCACCGGAGAAGGGCAGCAAAATCGTCTCTCGCGCGCTTCGTTGAAAAGACAAGTTTTCGTTATGGTGCGGATTTTATTTTGAACCTAATTTTAAATTGCTGAGTTAAATGTTTCGGTAGATTAGACTCTTATGAAGCGGGTTGTTGAAAAAAAAAATCAGCAGCATACGGCGAGGGTAGATTCTACTGTCGAAGTCCAGCGATATCTTGGCGAACCTTACGTAGCGAGGTCACAGAACCCTCTTTCTTACCTATTGGCTACAAAAGGAGACAAAGTTCACGACGCTTGCTAAATTAGCAAGGAAATATTTGTGCATCCCCGCAGCATCAGTACCAAGCGAAAGACTTTTCTAAATCAGGACTAACTAGCTAACTAGCAAGGCTAAAAGGTGACGCAGTAAACATGATTATATTTTTGAATAAAAACTGGACATAACACTGCCTGCGTAATTACGAATCCTTTATTGTTCTTTAGTTTCTAGTTTTTAAATTCGTATGTTAGTATTATTAGTACTAATTTCGTAGAACTGACAAGTATTTAAAATGAAATACTACTGTATTTTCCCATATTACTCTGTTATTATAAAATAAAGTCTTCGTTGCAATGTTTCGTGCTCCTCTGATCTTTCCCATCATTAGATTATGCCACCTTTCGAACGCCCGCGCCGTGGAATCAGTAGATACCACAGATACGACCTATGGCAGGGGTCTCAGACTTGCATGACGGCTCTCTGAAGATCCGCGGGCCGCATCCATTACTTTCCCAGTCTTCACATCTTATCCTATTCTTTGTATTATATTCACTCTCCCTTTTCACAAGAGAAGAATAGCTCTATTAAGCAACGTTTTCATGAACGCTTTGCGAGCGCACAGAGGCGCAAGTTCTACGCGTATGCACGCGTAGGAGTTCACATGAAAGCGTTCAGCGCAAGCTTTCTCTTTAAAAAATATAAAATTCTGTATAAAATATTGTGTTCATTTCAGTTTACTTGATTCAGAATAGGAATACCAAGAGGAAGACGACAGTGTAGGTCGCGTGCCTCCAAGCTGCATACTTATGGAGAAAACACGGTCTCATAAATTGAATAAAATACCGTAAACGAATAGAGTTAAACACTTGAAATTGTGCGCACATAATTAAACGACTACGACTCAGATTATGTTAAATTTTCATTTCATTTGAACTTCCCGTTTTGTTATTACAAACCGGCAAAGTGACGCCAGCCGCCGCAACGCTCAGAAAAGGGGTCCATTTTTCATTCTCACTCCAAAAACATACCTTAAAATAATTTTTTTAAATTCTGCTTTACCTACACTAAACGCAAAACAAAATTATATACACGCTGATATGCATTGCGTGAAAACTCCATGAGCCGTTTTTGACATATTAAGCCTCAAACTCGATAAATACTCTTAGAAGGAACTACGCGTTTAACTGGAGTCGACTCTCTCGACTCCAAGGCAGCAGGAGTCGACTCTTCGCGACTCCGTTCGCGACCCATCCCTAGCCAAAAGTAAACAATAAACAACATCTTGGTTACCAAACGAATGTAATTATGTTGCGATAAATCTTTCAATGTTATTGAAAGAAGATAACAATGTTCTAATATTCCTTAAAAATCATTTGACTCACTTTAAAAGTATTCATAGACTATATTTAGGCATTAATCCATTTGTACCCTTTATCATGGCGTTAGCTATTCTTTCTCTACGACGCGCCACGGCGTGGATTTTCCTTGCATTAATCTTTACATGGCTATCTCCATTTGAAGAAGACTACAATTAACATATTTAGCTTTGTTGCTGCCTGGAAAAAACCGATAAATTTTGCGCATAAAGGAAAATTTCGAGCGATTCAGCATGTAATACGACAAAACATAAACAGAATTAATATATTCAGTCTTTTGTGCATATAATAAGCCATTTCCTGTGATCGTAATTTAATATTTAGGTATATTTATATCCACATCAGTGAAGGGCTGCATGGCATTTTGGGGTTTCTCCACACCATTTCCCATGCATTCTTATGGAAATAGTATTTTATTGACTCCCTGGGGTATAAGAGACCCCACGGTCTGCAAACCTAGACCACGTTCTTCCTTTGGTCCATAGGATGGCCCATGAAACTTTTCAATTCGATGGCTTCAACGGTGTAAAAACGTATAAAGAACACACACACACGCACGCACGCACACACACACACACACACACTCTCTAAAAAATGTATAAGATGTGGTGTATCTCAAAAAAAATTTTAAGTGTGGGTTTGGGGGCATCGATTTGGTTTTTCAACGATAACTCTCGAGTAAATTAACTTAGGAAGTTCAAATTAGATATTTGTCAGTTTCAATACAAGTATAAGATCAATCTCCTATATATTTATCACAGTTAGTTTGTTTGTGCATCTATACATTTTCACACCGTTAAAGCTAGAATAATCAAACTTTCAACAAATACCTTCTTCACAAATAAGAAGGTCGTAGGCCACTTTTTAATCCCAAATGTTTTATATTAATTTTACAAAAAGCAAAATAACTTTGTAGGCTAACGCATTGCCAACTAGAGATGAGGCAGAAAGAACGGGGCAGTTCTCTCCGAACTGTTCTCTCTGAACTGTTCTCTCCAATAAAATAACTGTTCTCATAAACTTCCTGTTATCAAAGAACAAGTAACTCCACATCTTATACACAGTGAGAAAGGTGGGAAGCGACTACTTCCTTATCCGTTATTGGACGACGGGGACTGATTAAACTACGCGTATTTTCCAAAGTCCTACTATTGATTTGAATCAAAGTTGGTACGATTGTGGAGGGCTCCCAGAAATAATTCATACGTGGTTTTTGTTTCTCTCTGACCGTTTTATTCAAAACGGCGGCCGAGTGAGTTCTTAAATACCATGTATCATCTAGAATTCCGATCTTATTTGAACCAAATTTCCCCGGGCAGCGCCGTGAATTTCTGCTAGTTAATTAGTATCTTCCTAAAACCCCAACAAAATATTGTCGGAGCGACATGCCAATCGCGCATTCCCAGTGTATCAGCGGCTTCCATAAAAGGAAGATGCGCGGTTTTCGACCTTCAAGACCTCTCTCTCAGCTCTGCAAACGGGAATCGAAAGATCACTGCATTGTATAAGAGGATGACGCTCACGGCTTGTTGAAAGATGGCTCGGGTTGGTATTTTTATGTTTGACTTTTATTACTTTTCTAAAGTGTCCAAAAATGCTATTCGAGAAACGGTTTTCGGAGCCACGACCGCCGACTGACAATGACATGTGGGGAAACACTTGGGTTGCGCATCTTCAAAGGAATCGGAAAGGAATGGAAAAGAGAGAGAGAGAGGGAGAGAGAGAGAGGGAGAGAGAGGGGGGAGAGAGAGCGGGGGGAGAGAGGGAGGGAGAGAGAGGGGGGGAGAGAGGGGGGAAGAGAGAGGGAGAGGGAGGGGAGAGGGAGGGGAGAGAGAGGGAGAGAGAGGGGAGAGAGAGGGAGCGGGGAGAGAGAGAGGGGGGAGAGAGAGGGGAGGATAGAGGGGGAGGGAGAGGGAGGGGAGGAGAGAGGGAGGGAGAGAGAGTATACATTTACCATCTATTAAATTATGCGTCCACAAAGCAGTGTTCCGCAAGCTGTGTGGCGCGACCAAGTACTCGGTGTGCCGCGGTAAACTTTGAAATCATAGCAAGAGAAACAAGTAATGGGTATAAAATTAAGCTTTTATAAATAACTTTTATATTTTAACATTCATTATACTCGTTACTTCAAATTTGGTGAAATTACCTGCATAAGTTACCTTTTACTGGTGGAGGCGGTGTTATATTCAATTTTTTTTTTAATGATGCCTTCCCCGCAAAGCCAGTTTTCTTAGGCTTGTCTGCAGGTAGGGGAAAAACCCCAAGACGAATCACAACATCCATGCCCGAAGCGGGATTCGAACCCGCGACTTTGGATTCGAAGGCAGGCACACTACCTACCAGTCTAACCCGGCCGGATCTGGATATCAAGGCTGAAGACATTCCTTGTCGTATACAAATCGACGAAGCGCAACACGAGTAATATCAAAGGTAAGTAATCGGTACTACTACACAGTCATTATGGGTGTAAACGTGCTTTGATTGCTTTTAATACGAGAGAGAGGGAGGGAGGGAGGGGGCAAAGGGAGGGAGGAGACAAAGGGAGGGAGGGGACAAAGGGAAAAAGGGTGAGAGAGGGAAATCACTTTCAATACTATTAATGTTTCTTATGCCAATTTGATCTCCATAAATAGCTTGAACGATCGAATCTTTACTCCCGTTGATATTTCAATGGGCATTACACCTGTGAGGTTTTAAAGGAGAAATATAAGACTCTGGTTCCCATTAAAAGTTTACCCATATGAAAGCATTAAGCTGGATGCCTATTCAGTAGATTGCTGCCACCCAGAAAAATTACATCTTTTTTCCGATAAAAACTATAAATTTACGTTAATTCTACTCGGATATGAATTCTGACTTCAAAAATAAGAAACTACAAATTATATCCAATCCGATAGTTTAAGTCTCGAGTCCAAATCTTTATGCGAAATAATTTAAAATGCTAATGTAAAAACCTATACACCGATTTATGTGTTTTCTTATGGGCCAAGAATGGGGCAAAAAGGGGCCGAAATAGCCCCTCATAGGGGTAATTTCGAAAGTTTCGGATTTTTTCCTTCGGTTGTGACCAAAAACCTATAATCTTACGAAACTTCAAGTTTCTAGCACATCTGGAAGTGCCTCAATTTTATATCCTGACAAAGTGGTTACAAACCGCTATATATACCTATATATATCGAGTGAGGTTAATATAAAAGTTATTAAAAAGTTATTTGAAATACTCTTTTATTCTTTTAACGCTAAGACCACGGAAACCAAATATTTCTTATAGTAATATTTCTTAGGCTTTCTCCGCTATTTGAAACTGAAGACAAGTTGCTTAGTAACTTGAGAATTAGAATTTTTCTTATAGGATTACTTGATAATCCGGGCTAAACGATTTGAAAAAATGTAAATTTTAGCTATAATTGTTCACATCTATTTCTGTTGGTTGCAATGTGGTAAAAATATTGTTTACAGTCTCGAGAAATTTGTATTGATGTGCAGCGAAAGAATCCGAAAGTGCGCCGTGAAAATGAAATGGTTGCGGAGCCAGGGCAGTAGAGGAATATCTCTTTTTCCTCGTGAATGTGCTTACGGAAATATTGTTTGTATTCCAAAATCTCACCGAGGTTATTTTTACTCCATAAGACCGTAAATGACCAACATTAATGGAAAAATGGCAATATTATTTTGTCGTAAATGAGAACAGACAGTGGCGTCCGATTATCTCGCCTGGCACGCTTCCTTCGAAAATATCACGAATCCGCCGGCAGAGAGACAAGGAATACCCAGGACATTAGCCGTTTCGGCGCCGGTTCTGGAGCGGGAAGGGGTGCTCGTCTTCCCCCCTTCATACTCCTCCACTCACTTTTAAAAAGCGAAGCATCATCGGCCGGCATCCCGTTTTCATGAAAATGGCGGAGCGGACAATAGACGTGAGCAGGAAGGTGTCAATTGTCCATATTTGGAATCGCTCACGCACTCCGTAGAACGCAGTCGCATAGGTATAACCCATTCGCTAATCCTCCCCTCCCACCATCTCCTCTTTCTCATTCCCCTTAAAATCTCTTTTTTACTTTCTCCATACGAAGTAATGGGAAAGTATTGTGATCACGAAAAAAATCGACTTCGAGATTTGAACGGAAATACACGTTTTGAGGTCCCTAGAACGCGTTTAGACTATTTCCGGAATGATGTCTGTGTGTGCGCGCGTATGTGATCGTGGGCGCTCTAACTCAAAAAGTACGAGCGATATCGTTACCAAATTTCATATATAACACTGTATTTATGAGCGCAAAGAACTGATTAGGTTTCGGACAATAACAGTTCACCGGAAGTCGTGGTTTATTCTAAACCCGATTCGATTTTTGCGATATTTCTCCGTTAAAACTTCATTATTGTATATACAATACTCTATTACTCTTATAGAGAATGTAATTTCCTACAACTTTTATCTGAAACAATTTTCCATATCAATTATTGTTTAGGAATTATTTATAAATAACCGATTTTTCGGTTTCCGTCAAATATCTCCTTAAAAACGTCCTTATTGGTATCTTCGTGAGTATCAAAGTTGTAGAGAATAATATTTCCTTCAGGTTTTGTTTGAAACAAATTTTCGTAAGGCCATCCATTTCGGTGATATGCAGCATTTTCTTAATTTCGAGTACTATACAGCGCCAGTACCATGTAGCGGTGAATTCTGTAAACATATTCCAAATATACTTAATTTAAGGCAATAAGGACGACCGTATTCTTTTATGATACGAAATGATAATTTGCCTCATAAAGCTATTCATAATAATTTAAATATCTATATCCCAAATATGGAGAAAGACAAGTGTTGGCCACGTCAGATTTTATTTTGCCTTTTATTTACTTTTCCATGTTGGAGAATTTCTTTTTTCGTCTCGTTCCCAATCTCTCCTTTCAACCTCTTCAGCGGACTGCACAGTACGTGCTCGGAAACTCCCCCGTCTGCTCCCACTCACCCCGACTTCCCTCTTATCCTTCACCTTCCCCCTTTACTCCCACTTCTCCTCTCCCCTTTAGGTCTGGACGCAGCATAAAAACAAATGGCGCCGTAGACGACCTCCCGTACACTCCCTCTTTTCCTTCCACTCCTCTACCTCTTATCCCCCTCCTTACCTCCCTCCATCTCCGCTCTCTCAGCAAATCTACTGCAGCATTATCATGTTCTCTTCCTTTCCTCCCTCAATCTCCCTTCCTCCCTCAATCTCCCTCCCTACCTCGATCTCCCCCCCTCCCTCGATCTCCCCCCTTCCCTCGATATCCCCCCTCCCTAGATCTCCCCCCTCCTTCGATCTCCCCCCTCCCTCGATCTCCCCCCTCCTTCGATCTCCCCCCTCCCTCGATCTTCCCCCTCCCTCGATCTCCCCCCTCCCTCGATCTCCCCCCACCCTCGATCTCCCACCTCCCTCGATCTCCCCCTTCCCTCGATATCCCCCCTCCCTAGATCTCCCCCCTCCTTCGATCTCCCCCCTCCCTCGATCTCCCCCCTCCTTCGATCTCCCCCCTCCCTCGATCTTCCCCCTCCCTCGATCTCCCCCCTCCCTCGATCTCCCCCCTCCCTCGATCTCCCACCTCCCTCGATCTCCCCCCTTCCCTCGATATCCCCCCTCCCTAGATCTCCCCCCTCCTTCGATCTCCCCCCTCCCTCGATCTCCCCCCTCCCTCGATCTCCCCCCTCCCTCGATCTTCCCCCTCCCTCGATCTCCCCCCTCCCTCGATCTCCCCCCTCCCTCGATCTCCCACCTCCCTCGATCTCCCCCCTTCCCTCGATATCCCCCCTCCCTAGATCTCCCCCCTCCTTCGATCTCCCCCCCTCCCTCGATCTCCCACCTCCCTCGATCTCCCCCCTTCCCTCGATATCCCCCCTCCCTAGATCTCCCCCCTCCTTCGATCTTCCCCCTCCCTCGATCTTCCCCCCTCCCTCGATCTCCCCCCTCCCTCGATCTTCCCCCTCCCTCGATCTCCCCCCTCCCTCGATCTCCCCCCCCTCCCTCGATCTCCCCCCTCCCTCGATCTCCCCCCTCCCTCGATCTCCCCCCTCCCTCGATCTTCCCCCTCCCTCGATCTCCCCCCTCCCTCGATCTCCCCCCTCCCTCGATCTCCCCCCTCCCTCGATCTCCCACCTCCCTCGATCTCCCCCCCCCCTCCCTCGATCTCCCCCCTCCCTAGATCTCCCCCCTCCCTCGATCTCCCACCTCCCTCGATCTCCCCCCTTCCCTCGATATCCCCCCTCCCTAGATCTCCCCCCTCCTTCGATCTCCCCCCTCCCTCGATCTCCCCCCTCCTTCGATCTCCCCCCTCCCTCGATCTTCCCCCTCCCTCGATCTCCCCCCTCCCTCGATCTCCCCCCTCCCTCGATCTCCCACCTCCCTCGATCTCCCCCCTTCCCTCGATATCCCCCCTCCCTAGATCTCCCCCCTCCTTCGATCTCCCCCCCTCCCTCGATCTCCCACCTCCCTCGATCTCCCCCCTTCCCTCGATATCCCCCCTCCCTAGATCTCCCCCCTCCTTCGATCTTCCCCCTCCCTCGATCTTCCCCCCTCCCTCGATCTCCCCCCTCCCTCGATCTTCCCCCTCCCTCGATCTCCCCCCCCTCCCTCGATCTCCCCCTCCCTCGATCTCCCCCCTCCCTCGATCTCCCCCCTCCCTCGATCTTCCCCCTCCCTCGATCTCCCCCCTCCCTCGATCTCCCCCCTCCCTCGATCTCCCACCTCCCTCGATCTCCCCCCCTCCCTCGATCTCCCCCCCTCCCTCGATCTCCCCCCTCCCTCGATCTTCCCCCTCCCTCGATCTCCCCCCTCCCTCGATCTCCCCCCCTCCCTCGATCACCTCCCCTCCCTCGATCTCCCCCCCTCCCTCGATCTCCCCCCTCCTTCGATCTCCCCCCCTCCCTCGATCTCCCCCCTCCCTCGATCTCCCCCCCCTCCCTCGATCTCCCCCCTCCCTAGATCTTCCCCCTCCCTACATCTCCTCCCCTCCCTCGATCTCCCCCCTCCCTCGATCTCCCCCCTTCCCTCGATCTCCCCCCCCCCTCCCTCGATCTCCCCCCTCCCTAGATCTTCCCCCTCCCTCGATCTCCTCCCCTCCCTCGATCTCCCCCCTCCCTCGATCTTCCCCCCTCCCTCGATCTCCCACCTCCCTCGATCTCCCCCCTTCCCTCGATCTCCCCCCTCCCTCGATCTCCCCCCTTCCCTCGATATCCCCCCTCCCTCGATCTTCCCCCCTCCCTCGATCTCCCACCTCCCTCGATCTCCCCCCTTCCCTCGATCTCCCCCCTCCCTCGATCTCCCACCTCCCTCGATCTCCCCCCTCCCTCGATCTCCCCCCCCTCCCTCGATCTCCCCCCTCCCTAGATCTTCCCCCTCCCTACATCTCCTCCCCTCCCTCGATCTCCCCCCTCCCTCGATCTCCCCCCTTCCCTCGATCTCCCCCCTCCCTCGATCTCCCCCCTCCCTCGATCTCCCCCCCTCCCTCGATCTCCCCCCTCCCTCGATCTTCCCCCTCCCTCGATCTCCTCCCCTCCCTCGATCTCCCCCCTCCCTCGATCTCCCACCTCCCTAGATCTTCCCCCTCCCTCGATCTCCTCCCCTCCCTCGATCTCCCCCCTCCCTCGATCTTCCCCCCTCCCTCGATCTCCCACCTCCCTCGATCTCCCCCCTTCCCTCGATCTCCCCCCTCCCTCGATCTCCCCCCTTCCCTCGATATCCCCCCTCCCTCGATCTTCCCCCCTCCCTCGATCTCCCACCTCCCTCGATCTCCCCCCTTCCCTCGATCTCCCCCCTCCCTCGATCTCCCCCCTTCCCTCGATCTCCCCCCTTCCCTCGATCTCCCCCCTCCCTCGATCTCCCCCCTTCCCTCGATATCCCCCCTCCCTCGATCTTCCCCCCTCCCTCGATATCCCCCCTCCCTCGATCTTCCCCCCTCCCTCGATCTCCCACCTCCCTCGATCTCCCCCCTTCCCTCGATCTCCCCCCTCCCTCGATCTCCCCCCTTCCCTCGATCTCCCCCCTTCCCTCGATCTCCCCCCTCCCTCGATCTCCCCCCTTCCCTCGATATCCCCCCTCCCTCGATCTTCCCCACTCCCTCGATATCCCCCCTCCCTCGATCTTCCCCCCTCCCTCGATCTCCCACCTCCCTCGATCTCCCCCCTTCCCTCGATCTCCCCCCTCCCTCGATCTCCCCCCTTCCCTCGATCTCCCCCCTTCCCTCGATCTCCCCCCTCCCTCGATCTCCCCCCTTCCCTCGATATCCCCCCTCCCTCGATCTTCCCCCCTCCCTCGATATCCCCCCTCCCTCGATCTTCCCCCCTCCCTCGATACCCACCTCCCTCGATCTCCCCCCTTCCCTCGATATCCCCCCTCCCTCGATCTTCCCCCCTCCCTCGATATCCCCCCTCCCTCGATCTTCCCCCCTCCCTCGATCTCCCACCTCCCTCGATCTCCCCCCTTCCCTCGATCTCCCCCCTCCCTCGATCTCCCCCCTTCCCTCGATCTCCCCCCTTCCCTCGATCTCCCCCCTCCCTCGATCTCCCCCCTTCCCTCGATATCCCCCCTCCCTCGATCTTCCCCCCTCCCTCGATATCCCCCCTCCTTCGATCTCCCCCCTCCCTCGATATCCCCCCTCCCTCGATCTTCCCCCCTCCCTCGATCTCCCACCTCCCTCGATCTCCCCGCTTCCCTCGATCTCCCCCCTCCCTCGATCTCCCCCCTTCCCTCGATCTCCCCCCTTCCCTCGATCTCCCCCCTCCCTCGATCTTCCCCCCTCCCTCGATCTCCCACCTCCCTCGATCTCCCCCCTTCCCTCGATATCCCCCCTCCCTCGATCTTCCCCCCTTCCTCGATATCCCCCCTCCCTCGATCTTCCCCCCTCCCTCGATCTCCCACCTCCCTCGATCTCCCCCCTTCCCTCGATCTCCCCCCTCCCTCGATCTCCCCCCTTCCCTCGATCTCCCCCCTTCCCTCGATCTCCCCCCTCCCTCGATCTCCCCCTTCCCTCGATATCCCCCCTCCCTCGATCTTCCCCCCTCCCTCGATATCCCCCCTCCCTCGATCTTCCCCCCTCCCTCGATATCCCCCCTCCCTCGATCTTCCCCCCTCCCTCGATCTCCCACCTCCCTCGATCTCCCCCCTTCCCTCGATCTCCCCCCTTCCCTCGATCTCCCCCCTCCCTCGATCTCCCCCCTTCCCTCGATATCCCCCCTCCCTCGATCTTCCCCCCTCCCTCGATCTTCCCCCCTCCCTCGATATCCCCCCTCCCTCGATCTTCCCCCCTCCCTCGATATCCCACCTCCCTCGATCTCCCCCCTTCCCTCGATCTCCCCCCTCCCTCGATCTCCCCCCTTCCCTCGATCTCCCCCCTTCCCTCGATCTCCCCCCTCCCTCGATCTCCCCCCTTCCCTCGATATCCCCCCTCCCTCGATCTTCCCCCCTCCCTCGATATCCCCCCTCCCTCGATCTTCCCCCCTCCCTCGATCTCCCACCTCCCTCGATCTCCCCCCTTCCCTCGATCTCCCCCCTCCCTCGATCTCCCCCCTTCCCTCGATCTCCCCCCTTCCCTCGATCTCCCCCCTCCCTCGATCTCCCCCCTTCCCTCGATATCCCCCCTCCCTCGATCTTCCCCCCTCCCTCGATATCCCCCCTCCCTCGATCTTCCCCCCTCCCTCGATCTCCCCCCTCCCTCGATCTCCCCCCTTCCCTCGATATCCCCCCTCCCTCGATCTTCCCCCCTCCCTCGATATCCCCCCTTCCCTCGATCTTCCCCCCTCCCTCGATCTCCCACCTCCCTCGATCTCCCCCCTTCCCTCGATCTCCCCCCTCCCTCGATCTCCCCCCTTCCCTCGATCTCCCCCCTTCCCTCGATCTCCCCCCTTCCCTCGATCTTCCCCCTTCCCTCGATCTCCCCCCTCCCTCGATCTCCCCCCTTCCCTCGATATCCCCCCTCCCTCGATCTCCCACCTCCCTCGATCTCCCCCCTTCCCTCGATCTCCCCCCTCCCTCGATCTCCCCCCTTCCCTCGATCTCCCCCCTTCCCTCGATCTCCCCCCTTCCCTCGATATCCCCCCTCCCTCGATCTTCCCCCCTCCCTCGATATCCCCCCTCCTTCGATCTCCCCCCTCCCTCGATATCCCCCCTCCCTCGATCTTCCCCCCTCCCTCGATCTCCCACCTCCCTCGATCTCCCCCCTTCCCTCGATCTCCCCCCTCCCTCGATCTCCCCCCTTCCCTCGATCTCCCCCCTTCCCTCGATCTCCCCCCTCCCTCGATCTCCCCCCTTCCCTCGATATCCCCCCTCCCTCGATCTTCCCCCCTCCCTCGATCTCCCCCCTTCCCTCGATATCCCCCCTCCCTCGATCTTCCCCCCTCCCTCGATATCCCCCCTCCCTCGATCTTCCCCCTCCCTCGATCTCCCACCTCCCTCGATCTCCCCCCTTCCCTCGATATCCCCCCTCCCTCGATCTTCCCCCTTCCCTCGATCTCCCCCCTTCCCTCGATCTCCCCCCTCCCTCGATCTCCCCCCTTCCCTCGATATCCCCCCTCCCTCGATCTTCCCCCCTCCCTCGATATCCCCCCTCCTTCGATCTCCCCCCTCCCTCGATATCCCCCCTCCCTCGATCTTCCCCCCTCCCTCGATCTCCCACCTCCCTCGATCTCCCCCCTTCCCTCGATCTCCCCCCTCCCTCGATCTCCCCCCTTCCCTCGATCTCCCCCCTTCCCTCGATCTCCCCCCTCCCTCGATCTCCCCCCTTCCCTCGATATCCCCCCTCCCTCGATCTTCCCCCCTCCCTCGATCTCCCCCCTTCCCTCGATATCCCCCCTCCCTCGATCTTCCCCCCTCCCTCGATATCCCCCCTCCCTCGATCTTCCCCCCTCCCTCGATCTCCCACCTCCCTCGATCTCCCCCCTTCCCTCGATATCCCCCCTCCCTCGATCTTCCCCCCTCCCTCGATATCCCCCCTCCCTCGATCTTCCCCCCTCCCTCGATCTCCCACCTCCCTCGATCTCCCCCCTTCCCTCGATCTCCCCCCTCCCTCGATCTCCACCCTTCCCTCGATCTCCCCCCTTCCCTCGATCTCCCCCCTCCCTCGATCTCCCCCCTTCCCTCGATATCCCCCCTCCCTCGATCTTCCCCCCTCCCTCGATATCCCCCCTCCCTCGATCTTCCCCCCTCCCTCGATATCCCCCCTCCCTCGATCTTCCCCCCTCCCTCGATCTCCCACCTCCCTCGATCTCCCCCCTTCCCTCGATCTCCCCCTCCCTCGATCTCCCCCCTTCCCTCGATCTCCCCCCTTCCCTCGATCTCCCCCCTCCCTCGATCTCCCCCCTTCCCTCGATATCCCCCCTCCCTCGATCTTCCCCCCTCCCTCGATATCCCCCCTCCCTCGATCTTCCCCCCTCCCTCGATATCCCCCCTCCCTCGATCTTCCCCCCTCCCTCGATCTCCCACCTCCCTCGATCTCCCCCCTTCCCTCGATCTCCCCCCTCCCTCGATCTCCCCCCTTCCCTCGATCTCCCCCCTCCCTCGATCTCCCCCCTTCCCTCGATCTCCCCCCTTCCCTCGATCTCCCCCCTCCCTCGATCTCCCCCCTTCCCTCGATATCCCCCCTCCCTCGATCTTCCCCCCTCCCTCGATATCCCCCCTCCCTCGATCTTCCCCCCTCCCTCGATCTCCCACCTCCCTCGATCTCCCCCCTTCCCTCGATCTCCCCCTTCCCTCGATCTCCCCCCTCCCTCGATTTCCCCCCTTCCCTCGATCTCCCCCCTCCCTCGATATCCCCCCTCCCTCGATCTTCCCCCCTCCCTCGATATCCCCCCTCCCTCGATCTTCCCCCCTCCCTCGATCTCCCCCCTCCCTCGATCTCCCCCCTTCCCTCGATATCCCCCCTCCCTCGATCTTCCCCCCTCCCTCGATATCCCCCCTCCCTCGATCTTCCCCCCTCCCTCGATCTCCCACCTCCCTCGATCTCCCCCCTTCCCTCGATCTCCCCCCTTCCCTCGATCTCCCCCCTCCCTCGATCTTCCCCCCTCCCTCGATCTCCCCCCTTCCCTCGATCTCCCCCCTTCCCTCGATCTCCCCCCTCCCTCGATCTCCCCCCTTCCCTCGATATCCCCCCTCCCTCGATCTTCCCCCCTCCCTCGATATCCCCCCTCCTTCGATCTCCCCCCTCCCTCGATCTCCCCCCCCTCCCTCGATCTCCCCCCCCTCCCTCGATCTCCCCCCTCCTTCGATCTCCCCCCTCCCTCGATCTCCCCCCCTCCCTCGATCTCCCTCCTTCTCTGCCTTCCCCTTTACCACGACTTCCACGCTCCTTTATTTATCCTGTTCCTTAAGTTGCAAGAAGTGTGATTTTTAAAAAATATTTTTATTCTCCTGTATCTTCTCCTATTTATTTAAATGAAAATGACGAATAGAAATAAATTGAAATAGCACGCCCCGTGAATACACAATCCTTTCTTCCATGCGCTTTAGACCCTGCGGATATATGTATTCTGTGTGTGTACACGAATCCGATCGATATATTTCCGAAGTGTGCTCCTATTATGTTTCACGTGTTGCGCGACTTGGATTGGGTTGACGTGATGCGACTGCGCCAGTCCTGAGATTCAGAGAACGCAAACTGAAGCACCCAATCTGTAACCGTATTGTGATCATACTAGTAATTTAAAAAAATGAAAGATGAAAATATATGTACGCCTAATTTTGATATTCTTTGCTAGACAAAAGGATCTCATAAGATTAGATATTCAGTCGTCTAATGCCGATGAAATATTTTCATTCCAATGAAACAAAGTGGATATTTCCGAATATATATATATATACATTAGGGTCTCCGCCCCCAGACCCCCCGGCGCACAGTGGGATGAAATCAGAAAATTATTGATGAATGTTTACAAGATACTGATCGTTAGAGAGGTCGAGCTCCAAAATCAGCGCAATCGCCTCTTCTAGAGTGTACGGCACAATATTCTTCGCAGATTTGCTGTGTTCATAGGTGGCTTACATTTTGCTTGTAGCGTTCATGATGTGAGAGAAGCCTCCTTAATTATTTTTGCGGCCGCATCGTTGCCGTCTGCTCGCAGGCTCCTTTTAGCGGCATACGCTAATTCTTGGGCAGAAACCGATAGCCGCAGATCATCAACTTTCATTCGTTTGGTCCTTTCTGAATACTCAACAAAGGATTTAGTGGGGCGACCGCGGGAGAAGGTCGGATTCCTGTCAGAACGCTTGGGCATGGTCGCAGTGTGCCCAAGCCATTCGGTGTATGTACTGACTTTCGAATCTCTCGTTCATCCTATTGCGGGACTCCCACTTAGTGTAAAGTTTGTTCAAAAAACTTGTCACCCCGAGCGAGACGTGCAGCCGTAAACAAAACAGCGCGCGGCTGCGAAAGGTGCAAATATATGCAGTTAATTCCTTCACGATCGAGTTTCTAAAAGATTGGGGAACACTTTGAAGCCAGACTCGACCCGAAACACCTCGGAACACTAACAAAACCCGTCGTTGAATTCAGCGAAGGAGTTCGGCTTCCTCACGATAATGACCTTTAGTAAAACAAACCGTACGGGCTTTATTCTTCGTTAAAAATAGTTTTGATATGTTCATCGAAAAGAGGACACTTTGCTGCATCTAGTGACATATAATTCAAGTGCATACTCCCTCCCATAGTTACATTATTCCCCGATTAAGATGAGGAATTTCGCGGCAGAGAAGCGCGCTGTGAGAGCGACTGAGCGTACATACCAATAGTATGAGGTATCATATGGAAGGAATATAATCAGCACAGGAGGTTCAGGTAGGGTGCAAATGATAGCCTATTCTTTATGATATTGAAATTCAGTGCGATTATCGTCAAATCTTTCAAATTGGAAAAAGTTTTTTCCCGCTTTTTTCCGATTTCATCCAACTGTACGGCGGCGGGCTTAGCGCGCTCCCTTCAACCATTGTGAGCGGATTGCACAATATATTATTATTATTACTCCGCCAATCTTTTATCTACGCCAACATACTAAAGTCACCATTATTTAAGTTATAAAATTATTACAATTTTTCATGGTACACCGCTCCACGGTTATAACGCCGTCGGTTATACCGCGAATCTGATATACCGGGGGTCTTCCTCCCTATTTCTTGGAAAGAAAGTCCTGTATTTTTAAAGTAAAAACAACAAAATATACTGACGTTAGTTGAATAAATTAAATAAATTTCTTCTACTCACTGTATATTGTTTTTGTATGCATTTTGTCGTTTGAAGCAGGTATAGAAATTAGAAAAATCTGATGTGGCCAACACGACTTTCTCCATATATGGGGTATAGATATTTAAATTATGAGGCAAAATTATCATTTCGTATCGTAAAAGAATACAGTCGTCCTTATTGCCGTAAATTACGTATATTTTGAATGTTTACAGAATTTACCGCTACATGGTGTTGGCGCTGTATACTCGAAATTAAGAAAAAGTTGAATGTCACCGAAATGGATGGTTCTACGAACATTTGTTTCAAACAAAACCTGGAAGAAATATTATTCTCTACAAATTTGGTCCTCGCGAAGATTACCAATAAGGACGTTTTTAAGGAGATATTTGACGGAAACCGAAAAACCGGTTATTTATAAATAATTCCTAAACAATAATTGATATGGAAAATTGCTTCAGATAAAAGTTGTAGGAAATTACATTCTCTATAAGAGTAATAGAGAATTGTTTATACAATAATGAAGTTTTAACGGAGAAATATCGCAAAAATCGAATCGGGTTTGAATAAACCACGACTTCCGGTGAACTGTTATTGTCCGAAACCTAACCAGTTCTTTGCGCTCATACTACAGTGTTATATATGAAATTTGGTAACGATATCGCTCGTACGTTTTGAGTTAAGAGCGCCCACGATCACATACACACGCGCGCACACACAGACATCATTCCGGAAATAGTCTAAACGTGTTCTAGGGACCTCAAAACATGTATTTCCGTTCAAATCTCGAAGTCGATTTTTTTCATGATCACAATACTTTCCCATTACTACGTATGGAGAAAGTAAAAATGAAAAGTCATGTATTCGGTTATACCGCGGTTGTCTTATAACGCGGGTCGCAACTCCTCCCCCGATACCCCGCGTTATAACCGGGGAGCGGTCTACTTGAATATATATGGGCCAATCCCTCTCGGGACCTCGCTGCCCATCCTCCTCCATCACCGCGGTTGCCACCTCAAAGTCCTCACTAACATTTTCAATTCTGACCCGGAGATTTCCTAATTTGACCCGGAAATTTTTTACTGTTTTTGCTCTTCCAGAATGAAAATAGTATTATGGTTTCTTTGCTGTAACTGTCTATGATTCCTTATTTGTTTGCCGGTCCCCACTATCAAATTTTGAACCAATGCACCATCTTTCATGACAATTGGTTAGAAACTCTTTCTACTGAGGCCAAGATCATGGGGATAGGTTTTATGACGAAAATTGAAGTTTCGGGATCGATTCCAATAATTATCATTTCCTTTAGATTTAAATGGGAAATCTGAATCCTATCGTGCAAGGTTATTTCCCTACCCACATTAAAATACTTAAGAAAAATGATATCAACGATGGATTGTCGCTATTCTCTGCGTAATGGAAATTCTAATTTTTGTCGTAGAATTTCCTAATCGGTCGTATTTCATTAAATTTTGCGTTAATAATTGCAATTTTGCATTTTTTCCTCCGTCATAACGAGATTATTGTCATGGAGACGATTATTTCTCAACTGCCCTGGGGTATAATCTAGTATACAAATGCGTCATTTCTTCTCCCGAAATCACGTAATCAACTGAAGTTTTTATGCAAATGTAAGTATAATACCTGATGATGTTACATAAAATGTGTAATGTGGAAAAAGAAAGAGCGGCTTGTGTTGCTGCATACACCGTACTGCATTACTGTTAAAAAAATATTTTCGTGTATATTCGGGACCGCACAAGCATTTAAGGGGGCCCGGATACAAATAATTTTGGGGGCCCTACACACGAAAAAGATACAAATATTACGAAAAATATATTTGTTAATAAAAATTTATTACTTTCTAAAATTTTAAATAATCATAATGTGAAAACAGCAGTATATTAAGCAAAAAAACGAGGTATACTAACTATAATTATTTCGATCAATGTTTGTTGATTTATTTAATACCGTTTTCTCTATGAGCTTGGAGAAATCGTATTTTTTAAATAAAAGTTTGCACAAAATTTTCGGCAGATTCTTTAATAAGTAACTGACATCCCTAAATTTTGGGGGCAATAAACGAATGTCTATTCGGGGGCCCGGATACTTCGCATCCGCTGCAATCCCTTCCCCCCCTTTGACCGGCCCTGTGTACCTTCTACCAGGTTAATTGCCTTTCTAGAGTGAAATCTTTATTCTCTTAGAGAAGTTAAAAATAAATCGTAATCTTTAATGCCAATTTCGAAAATATTCACGTTGACCCGGAGATTGTTTCTCCCGCCCTGAGGCAAGTCCGAAAACCCGGAGACTTCGGGCCAAACCCGGAGAGGTGGTAACCCTGTCCATCACTGAGGTGAAAATATAACTCTCTATTAGTGATGCACCGAATATCAAAATTGCCGTATAACGAATAAGTGACCGAATTCTGTTACAGCTGAATAAAAAATACCGAATAAAAAATACCGAATAAAAAATACCGAATAAAAAATACCGAATAAATAGCCGAATACTAGTACTGCTGAATACCGAATATTCAACCACCCAATACTCAAATAAAAGAAACCTACTTGTAGAATTGATTTCAGTAAAATCATTATTATTGGAAGTTTATTAAATACCTATTAAATCAATACCACAAAGAACCTTCGGTGTTTGGAAATTAGAAACTTTACTGTGCCTTATTGTGTCCTAATTATAGAAAAATATTTTATGGGGTTTTAATTTTAATTTTTGTGTGATCATTATTGTGTGGTTACTATGTAATGAAAAACATTGCACTTGAGTAATAAATACTCGTATTTGAGTATTGGATCTTGGAATTTTATTTCGCTTTCAAGCTTTGGCCTGTTATCAAATTTACCTCCCTTTCCAATAGTTTCGCGAATCAGTTTTATAGTTTTTTATTCTTTCTCGTTTGTAATATTTTGTGTTTTAATTACGATTTTTTAGAAGTTTACTAATTTTATGATTTCATTTTCAATTTTTGCTGCTCACAATTCGATTTGATATTTGGTAAATTTTAACCGAATTCGAATACCAAACCGAATATCCATTTTGTCAAATTCCGAATACTGCCGAATTCCGAATAGTTTTCCAATATTCTGTACATCCCTACTATCTATTGATTTCTTAATACTTACACAATATTTTGAATCCTGTGAGTTTCCGTGTCGTTTTTAGCCCCTGTAATTTTGATTTTGAGACTGGCCATGGATCGACACCGAGAGAGGGCCATGTATAGATGACCGTGACCAAATATTGGCTTACTCTGATCGATGTGAAGGCCCATTCGGTTAAATGTTTGGCCTTGAGATACATTAATTGTCATAGCACAGGCTAACCGTACGGGGAATTGTTTTCTCTTAAGAATAAAAGGCAACTCATTATTATCTCGAATATTAAAAGAGATTCGGGGTATCGTAACGATATTTAAGCAACTGTCAATTCCAAATGGCCACCATGAATCCCTTTCTTACTCATGTGATTTGTATAATCATTTACTGATTTTATTGAGACACCGTAAGATGTATCGCCAATAACGAAACTGATGTAATATGTCCAGTGGTTAGCAACGTGGGTTACTATTCGATTGCGTACTAACGCATGCTTTTCCTGGAGTCCATATAAGCCGTAAAATAATGCTCGAAAAAGACAATTTCCATCTCCAATGATGTGAAGTAGAAGAGGGATTGGCCCCGATAACGGCGGTGAAATATAAGAGAGAGCTGTGCCTGATAAGCGCCCTTTTGCATGTGAAGATGAAGAACATAATGACAATCTCCATCATAGTCAGAGCGCGACTGGCGGGAAACTTCGGCTTCCTCTCGCCTGCCAGAGCTGGGATAACTGCGCCTGCGCACAACGGTCATTTTCCGATCCCGCGTCAATTAGTTACGACTTTAGAAGATTATAATATAGAAAGAAAAGATAAGAAATGGGTATATTAAAACTAAAAGTCTATTCTATAAATGATTTATATATAGCAACATAAGACACTAGCAATATATCTTGTAACATTCGCAAAAAAATAAAATCTGATGTGGCCAACAAATGATTTTTTCCATATTTGGGATATAGATATTTAAATTATTATGAATATCATTATGAAGCAAAATTATTATTTCGTATCGCAAAATAATACGGTCGTCCTTACTGCCGTAAATTAGATATATTTTGAATATGTTTACAGAATTTACCGCTACATGGTGGTGGCGCTGTATACTGCAAATTATTAAAAAGCAAAATATCTCCGAAATGAACGGTTCTACGAAAATTTGTTTCAAACAAAACATGGAAGAAATACCATTCTCTACAACTTTGGTCCTCACGAAGATGACCAATTACGGCGGTTTTAAGGAGATATTTGACGGAAACCGAAAAAACCGACTATATATAAATAATTCCTAAACAATAACTGCTATGGAAAATTGTTTCAAATAAATGTTGTAAGAAATTACATTCTCTATAAGACTAATAGAGAATTGTATATACAATAATGAAGTTTTAACGGAGAAATATCGCAAAAATCGCATCGGGTTTCGAATAAACCTCGACTTCCGGTGAACTGTTATTGTGCGAAACCTAACCAGTTCTTTGCGCTCATACTAAAGTGTTATATATGAAATTTAGTAACGATATGGCATGTAATCTTTGAGTTAGAGCGCCCACAATCACATACACACGCCCCCACACAGACATCATTCCGAAAATGGTCTAAACGTGTTCTAGGGACCTCAAAACGTGTATTTTCGTTGAAATCTCGAAGTCGATTTTTTTCATGATCACAATACTTTCCCATTACTAGGTATGGAGAAAGTAATAACAGCGCTGTCCTTGGCATAATGTCCTTCGTCGAAACGATAGCGGCACGCATTTGAATATCGCCCATTCGATGGGCACGTTGCTCCATCGCGAAGTGAGCTCCTCTGCCCTAATATTCCCTTCCCATAAGTTTATAGAGCCCCTCTATTCATGTATTCTCCAGACGAAGACTTCTGAGGACAATCCCTCTTTCAAAATACACTTCTCTCCCTTTCTTTCGCCCCCACTCTTTTCACCGTTCTTATTACTTTCTCCATACGTAGTAATGGGAAAGTATTGTGATCACGAAAAAATCGACTTCGAGATTTCAACGGAAATACATGTTTTGAGGTAACTAGAACACGTTTAGACTATTTTCGGAATGACTGTGTGTTTGTGTGTCTGTGTGGATGTATGTGAGTGTGGGCGCTCTAACTCTAAATGTACTTGTCATTTCGTTACAAAATTTCATATGTAACACTTTAGTGTGAGCACAAAGAATTGATTAGTTTTTGGACAATAATGGTTTACCGGAAGTCCAGGTTTTTCCGAAAGCCGATTTGGTTTTTGCGATATTTCTCCGTTAAAACATCATTACTGTATATACAATTCTATACAAATGTTATAGAGAATGTAATTTCCTACAACTTTCATTTGAAAAAATTTTCCATTGCAGTTATTGTTTAGGAACTATTTATAAATAATCGGTTTTTTCGGTTTCCGGCAAATATCTCCTTAAAAACGTCATTAGTAATCTTCGTTAGGACCAAAGTTGTAGAGAAAAATATTTCTTCCAAGTTTTGTTTGAAATAAATTTTCATAGAACCATCCATTACGGAGATATTCAACTTTTTCGTAATTGCCAGTATACAGCTCCACCACCATTTAGCGGTGAATTCTGTAAACATATTCAAAAAATCTGATGTGGCCAACACATGACTTTCTCCATATTTGGGGTATAGATATTTAAATTATTATGAGTAGCATTATAAGGCAAAATTATTATTTCGTATCGTAAAAAAAGACACGTCGTTGCCGTAAATTACGTATATTTTGAATGTTTACAGAATTCACCGCTTCATGGTGTTGGCGCTGTAGGCTGGTATTAAGAAAAAACGAAATATATCCGAAATGGATGGTTCTACGAAAATTAGTTTCAAACAAAACTTGGAAGGAATATTATTCTCCACAACTTTGGTCCTTACGAAGATTACCAATAACGATGTTGTTAAGGAGATATTTAACGGAAACCGAAAAACCGGTTATTTATCAATAACTCCTAAACAATAACTGCTATAGAAAATTGATTCAAATGAAAACTGTAGGAAATTACATTCTCTATAACTTTTGTTTAGAATTGTATATACAATAATGATGTTTTAACAAAGAAATATCGCAAAAACCGAATCGGGTTTGGAATAAACCGCGACTTCCGCTTATCCATTATTGTCCAAAAACTAACCAGTTCTTTGTGCTCATGTTAAAGTGTTATATATGACGTTTGGTAACGATATGGTATGTACTTTTTGAGTTAGAGCGCCCACACTAACATACACACACACACATACACACACAAACACACACACACAAACACACACACACACACAGACATCATTCCGAAAATAGTCTAAACGTGTTCTAGGAACCTCAAAACATGTATTTCCGTTGAAATCTCGAAGTCGATTTTTTTCATGAATACAATACTTTCCCATTACTACGTATGGAGAAAGTAAAAATACATAATTTACGGCAATAAGGACGGCTGTATTCTTTTACGATACGAAATGATAATTTTGCCTCATAATGCTATTCGTATTAATTTATATATCTATACTCCAAATATAGAGAACGTCATGTGTTGGCCATATCAGATTATCTTGTATACAGCGCCACAACCATTTAGCGGTGAATTCTGTAAACATATTCAAAATATACATAATTTACAGCAATAAGGACGACTCTATTTTTTTTAAATGACAAATAATAATTTTGCCTTATAAGGCTATACAAAATAATTTAAATAACTATATCCCAAATATGGAGAAAGTCATGTGTTGGCCACATCAGATTTTTTCGGTTTCCGTCAAATAACTCCTTTGAAACCTCGTAATTGGTCCTCTTCGTGAGGACCAAAGTTGTAGAGAATAATATTTCTCCAAGGTTTTGTTTGAAACAAATTTTCGTAGAACCATTCATTTTGGAGATCAGGATACAGCGCTACCACTATGTAGCGTTGAATTCTGTAAACATATTCAAAATATTCGTAATTTACGGCAATGAGGACGACTACATTCTTTTACGATACAAAATAATAATTTAGCCTTATAATACTGTTCATTATAATTTCAATAACTATACCCCAAATATGGAGAAATTAATTTGTTGACTACATCCGATTTTTTTTCATTTTCTCTTCGATGTATGTAATTCTTCCGTCTTCATCTCAAGCTCTTCACCATCTCCTAGTGGGGTCTAGGAAAATTCACCGATTCACAATTCACCGAAACCACATTTCATCGAATGTATTATTCATCGAAATTTCCAATTCACTTTATGAAGATGAGAGGAGAGCGGAATTAATATAAACGAATTGTTGGCAACAATAATAAGTAACTATAAACCATTAACGTTTAAGGAGTGGGTATGGGGAGAAAAGAAGGGAGATGAAATAGTATAACAAAATGAAATACTAGCATCATGGATGTCATTCGACTGCAAATAACTACTACATGAATAATAAATAAAAAAATTACGCTCACGGGAGTAGGGGGAGGAGAGGGGGAAAGTTAAACATTTCAAAACGAAATACTGGCACCATTGGAGCCATTCGATTGCAAATAAGATGAATAATAAACAATAAATGGACAAATCACGCATTCAAGGCTTATGGTAGGGGGAAGCGAGTGTTATGGTTAAACATTAACCCCTCTACGACGGAGGTGTTTTTAATAATTCCCTTCTCAGCGGAAGAATGAGTTTTTTGAAAAAGCACGAAAAAGTAGCGAAAAAATTTACAATCTTCATAACTTTTGATGTTTTCAATGTTTCTTGATGAAATGTTTTATATAGTTACATAAAAGATGAAATTTTTAAACAATATCATGTACCATATCATGCGCCACACATAAACATTGCTACATAGAAGAGAATGAACAGTAATCGCTTAATGTTACGGTGCGCGTTCGCGATTTATATAACTTTCAGCATACCGTGAACTATGAAAGGTATTGACATGAAATCTTATTCAACGAAACATATGAACATTACTAAACATCATTCGGTTAATGTCTCTATCTAAACCAATTAGGTAAAAAGATTGTCGAATGTCAACTTTTTCATGTCTTGACTGGAAATTTTTCACTAAGTGTTGTATTTATGATTTTTTAAAAGGGGTATCATTAACAATATAAACGTTTTAGTTATGCAGTCATCATTTTTAATCATTACATAAGTCAAATAGAAAAATTGGCTACATTTCGTTCATTAGAAACGGTGATATGGAGTTGTATTTATCATGAGATTTTAGACACAGAATACGGAAAACATTTTAAAGTTACATATTAGCCCACAAGTTCTTTCACGATTATTTTAGAAAATGTACACATGCGTAGTTGGATTCAGCATGAAATTTCCATTATAGCATCGTAAACATATCTCTTGTAAGCGAAGTCTTTCAAAAGAAAGCGTGAATCATATCCGAGCGTGACCGTCTCCTCGTCTAGACGCACGTTTAACATGTGCGGTTTCGAATTGCAGGCGGAAGAAGATGAACAGAATATGAAAGACAAAACCTGTGCATTATTATTATTATTATTATAGATTGTGCATAAATTGCATTTATTATTATTGTAATGGATAAAAAATGGATCTAGGAAAATTCACCGACCAGAGTTCACCGAAATAACAATTCACCGACCACAATTCACCGATTCACAATTCACCGACCACAATTAACCGAATCGCAATTCACCGAATCACAATTCACCGAAAAGTAAATTCACCAAGCCACAATTCATCGAATGTAGTATTCATCGAAATTTCCAATTCACTTTATGAAGATGGGGAAGAGCGGAAGTAATATAAACGGAATGTTGGCAACAATAACACGTAACAATAAACCATTAACGTTTAAGGAGGAGTGAGTATGGAGAGGAAAGAAGGAAGATGAAATGGTATAGCAAAATGAAATACTATAGTCGCTTCACGATCGGAAGGCTCTTGGCCTACTTAGAGCAAGTAGCCAATCACGAACGTTTCCCCTTCCATCGCCCCTCTCAACTTTCGTGCGGGAGAGCAGATATCGGTGCGCGTTGCCAGCTCTTGCGGATTTTCGCCTTCAGCTGATATACTACGCAATTTCTAATGGCAAAGCATCCGGATGTGATCTCTTCGAGAGCAGGAGTGAGACTGGTTTCCTCCCCATTACCTTCCCAAACAAACAGTCTCCTATTGGCTGCTGCTAACTGGTGTACCAGTGCCAGGAGTCTTTAGATGTTGGAGCGACTATAGTATAATGAATGTCATTCGATTGCAAATAACTGGTACATGAATAAAAAATAAACAAATTACGCTCACAGGAAAAGGGGGAGGAGAGGTGGAAGGTTAAACATTAAGAAACGTTATACCGGCCCCATCGGTATCATTTCATTACGTACGCGGCATAGTCGTCCCCATCGGTGTTAGTGAACGTAATGTTAGATCAGAGTGCAGGAGAAAATATGTCGAAACAATCGCTAGAACAGAGAAATACTACAGATCCTTTTTCCCAGACGCGATAAAACAGTCCAACAGAGGAATTAATTAGAGTTCACTTGGTGTTGTGACACCCCCTGCCAAACGCTTCTAGCGGCTTGCAGGGTATTGATGTAAATGTAAAATGGAAAGGCTTAGGTGCATCTATCCATGTGAATATTAAGTAAGACGTTAATGCATAATTATATTAATGTTAAAAACTTTACAATACAATACATGAAATAGTAGATGTTAATGCAAGCATCGCTTGCGTAATTAAGGAATGGGGAACGTTTGCCCCGGGAAATAAGAAGCGTTTGCTACTTAAAAGAAAACTCTTTCCCGAGCGTAGCCGGGCGTATCAGCTAGTTCTTTGAATAAGTATTAATCAAGCATCCCTACCAAATTTCGCGTTTCTATCATTATTATTTCTCGAGTTATTAGCGTTTGCATAGCGTGACCAACCAACAAACAGACGACGGCTATTATTATATTAAATAATCTGTTTTTTCTGTTTCCGTCAAATATATCCTTAAAAGCGTCGTAATTGGTCATCTTCGTGAGGACCAAAGTTGTAGAGAATAATATTTCTTCCAAGTTTTGTTTGAAACAAATTTTCGTAGAACCATCCATTTCGGAGATATTTTGCTTTTTCTTAATTTGCAGTATACAGCGCCACAACCATGTATCGTTGAATTCTGTAAACATATTCAAAATATACCTAATTTACGGCAATAAGGACGACTGTATTCTTTTACGATACGAAATAATAATTTTGCCTTATTCATAATAATTTAAATATCTATGCCCCAAATATGTATGGAAAAAGTCATGTGTTGGCCACATCAGATTTTTCTAATTATATAATTCTGCCCGGCTCATTGTCAAACAGTTTTTCCAATTTAACCCTTAAATACCCACATGGAGTCTCAGGGACTCCAACGTATATACAATGTATTATTTTTTCACAGCTATGTAAGTGGTGGTAGTCTGACCCGAGATACCTTCCTATAACTGTTAAGGGAAGCCAGTTGAGTGACTGTCGTCGTTCAGATTACGGCTGTTGATTGTTTATTCACGCTCTGGAGTCTGAGAGACTCCTGGTGGGTGTAGATGTACTGCTTTTCGCCCAGTTCAATATGGATATTCCTTCATCCCGCTCTTCAACAATTAGTGTGGAGGACAAAGTATTTGTTCCTACAAAATAAATAACTTGCGTTTCAGACACTAATCGAAATGAGTGAACCAGATGTCATTGTAGGGACGGAGTCGTGGCTAAACAAAGATATAAATTCAGAAGAAATATTCCCACAAGTTTTCGAAACTTATAGAAGGGTTAGGGATGGGAGGGGAGGAGGAGTATTTATTTGTGTATGGAAGAGACTTGATAGTTATTTGCTTTGTACCGATGATACGTACGAAATTATAGGAGTAATGGTTATTGCCCCCAAAAGGAAGATTAGACTCAGTGATCGGGGCATATAGACCACCAAGTGGTGACCTTGATATGATGGGAAGGATAGCTACTATTACATGTGAGGGCAGAGAAGAAGATAAAAAGACTATATTAGCGTGTGATTTAAATTTACCGGAAGTTGACTGGACTGGGGAAGAGGAAGGAGGGAAGGCTCAATCCCATGTTAATAGGTTAATAAGGGAAGGAGGCTTTACACAGGTGGTAAAGAGTCCAACGAGGGAGGGAAATTTGATAGATGTGTACCTAGTTAAGCCGCTTGACCTAATAACAAGTTATGAGACGGAATCAGTGATCATTCCGCCGTAGTTCTAAATGCTGAATGGGGGGGAAAACAAAGGAGGGGGGACCAAAAAATTTTTATTGAACAATTCCATAAGGCAAATGTGGGAGGCTTACAGACATATCTAGTTAATGCATATGCAATCTGGTACAATAAAGGAGCCGCAGTTAACGAAATTTGGGAGAATTTTATAACTATTCTTGATATAGGTGTAAAAAAATACGTCCCCAGCAAATGTCTGAAGGGAAACACCGACCCTGAATATTACAATGCTCAAATTAGGAAATTAAAAAGAAAAATACGCGCAGTTTATCGGAATAGGCATAACGGGGATAGTTATAAGCTGAAATATCAAACATTTTTAAAGGAGTTGCAAAAAGAGAAAAGAAAAGCGCAGAGTAATTTTATAGAAAATTTACTGGCGGATAATAGTAGAAGTTCATTTTATAAGTTCATAAGAAAAAGGAAACTCGGAAAAGAGGGATAAATTCCCTAGTACGCTCGGATGGCATTGCGTTGACCGATGAATGGGAAAAGGCTGAAGAGATGAGAGCATATTTTGAAAGTACATACGTAGTAAATGCATTAAATACCATAGATAATATTGGGGAATCGAATCAGAGGGATTATGCGTTTTCGACATTTCACGTTGGGTACAACGATATATTAAAAAGGGTTTCGAAAATTAAAAACAGAAAGTCAAGTGTCCCGGATGGTATACGGGGGGAAAGGCGATAGTGCCATATCTCTAAACAACGGAGAAATACCCGATGACTGGAAAAACGCTATTATAATATCCATACATAAAGGAGGTAGTAAATCCAAGGCAAGTAATTATCGTCCTATAAGTTCAATGTGCGTAGTATGCAAAATATTCGAAAGAATGATTTCCGACTATATAAAAAGTTATTGGAATGAACATAATTGGCTCAGTGACTACCAGCATGGATTCAGGGAAGGATTTTCATGTGAAACACAACTTCTTGGTTTGAGTCGAGACTTAGTGGAAGCATATGATGATGGACAGCAAATTGACGCTGTTTTTGTTGACTTTTGAAAGGTTTTTGATGTAGTTTGCCACGAAATATTGCTGACTAAAATTGATAATATGACCCTAGACCCTAGAATAGCGCGTTGGATAAAGGCCTTCCTCCGTGGGAGGACGCAAAGAGTAAGAATAAGGGCAGCTTATTCCAAGGAAATAAGAATTACTTCAGGTGTACCACAGGGTAGTGTCCTCGGGCCGCTCTTATTTTTCATTTATATTAACAATATCACGAGCAAGATATGTTCCAGAATTACATTATTTGCTGACGACTGCGTAATGTATAGAGCAATTAGGGAGAATAACGACTGTGCAGCTCTACAAAATGACTTAAATATGTCATCTTCCTGGATAACGTAAAATAAAAGTCAATACTACTAAGTACTGTGTGGTAAATTTCAGGAAAAGGGGCATTACGTACGGTTATAACATAGGGGGAAGTATTTTAGAAACAGAGAAAAATACTAAATATTTGGGATTAATATTCTCGAAAGATTTAAAATGGAACACTCATATAGAAGGAATGGTAGCCAAAGCTCACAAACAACTCAACTTTGTAAGAGGAACGCTTAGAAATAACAATAGAAACGTGAAAGAGAAGGCATATTTTTCACTAGTGAGACCAATGCTCGAATATGGGACTCATACCAGCAAGGATTAGTGGACAAGATAGAAATGGTGCAGAGAAAGGCTGCAAGGTTCGTGCTTGGAAGATACGGCAGGAAGGATAGTGTGACAGCAATGTTAGGGGAGCTAAAGTGGGAAAGCCTCAAGGAGCGAAGAAAACAAAAATGGTTAGCTGAAATTTACAAAAATGCCAGCGGAAAAACTAAATGCGTGAAATGAGAGAGAAACTGCTCGTTCCAAGCTACTTAGGAAGGACCGATCATAAGAATAAAATAAGGACGTTACCCCAAAAATCGGAAATCAGTAAAAACTCATTTCCAAACAGAGGGATCACTGAATGGAACAGTTTGCCTGAGGGAGTTTTTGAGCCTTATCCAAAAACAACGACGGCATTTATAAGTAAAGTTAAGGGCATAACATAGAAATTCTATATTGTATTATAACTGTATACAATGAAGGGATAAGTGTAAGTTGTAACTTATAAATGTATTTGTATTCTACTTCAACTTGATTATACTGTTACCACCGGGCATGTTGCCCACGGGTAACGCATTATTGATAATAATAATAATTAATAAGTGGTTGAATGAAGTGAACGATTCAGATGACAACAATTGTGAGCCTGATTAGAGTGCCGAGAGCGAGAGTGACCACGATACTGATTGTGAGAGCGAAATAACCAATTCCTGCTCCGATGAAGACTCTACTGAATGTAAGTATTAGTGTATGTTCATTTATGAGTAATTTTGTTAGACGATAGTTAGATTACATTTTTTTTATTTTAATTTCAGATGAAAATAAAAGGTCTTACTTTGGAAAAAACCGATATAAGTGGTCAGCTGGAGCTGTAGTAAGTCGTAAGACACGAACAAGAAAAGAAAACATTGTGATTACACTTCCTGGATTACGTCTGGCAGCCAAGGAGATTGGGAATGAGGCAGATCCCTTCGCAATCTGGAGTTAGCTGTTTACTTCTGATATCCTACAGACAACAGTTGTTCAAACTAATAGAAAAATTCGTGCTGCCAGGGAGAAATATAAAACTCAAAATACCTGTATGGGTGATTTAGATGAAACAGAATTGAAGGCATTTATAGCTGTTCTTTTTCTTACAGCAATCTTTAAGTCAAATAATGAAGATATAAGGTCAATTTTTGCCACCGACGGATCCGGGAGGGCTTTATTTAGGTGCGTCACCAGCCGAAATCGCTTCTGCGTTCTTCTTGCATGCCTCAGATTTGATGACGCTGATACTAGAGCGCAAAGAAAAATTCACGATCGTGCTGCAGCGATTTAGAAAAATTTTAATTCATTTGTTTCTAACTGCCAAAAATTGTATTCTCTTGGTACAGCTGGTTGCATCGACGAAATGTTAGTGAAATTTCGTGGAAGATGTAGATTCAGGATGTATCGTATATGCCGAAGAAGCCCGGAAAATATGGCATAAAGTTGATGAGCTTAACCGACGCTCGTAACCATTATTTTTATAATTCCTATATTTATACTGGCAACGACAGCGATGGGGAAACATTATCTGATGCTGAGAAGAAACTATCCAAACCGGCACAGTCGGTAATTCGGCTTTCTAAGCCGATTCAGGGAAGTAATCGCAACATAACAGCTGATAATTGGTTTTCTTCTATGGAAGTTATTGATGAACTAAAGCAGCGTAATTTGACATACGTGGGTACATTGAAAAAAAATAAGGAAGAGATACCGCCGGAATTTTTACCTAAACGAGCGAGAGAAGTTGGCACATCTCTTTATGGTTTTACTAGAGATAAAACCTTATTGTCACATGTTCCTAAACGCAACAAATGCGTGCTTCTTGTCTCATCCATGCACCACGTGGACTTCAATGATGACGAGAAAGCAATACCTGAAATAATTGCTTACTACAATCTGGCCAAAGGTGGTGTAGATAGTTTAGATGAAAAGTATGCAAAATAAACTTGTTCGCGTCGGTGCAGGAGATGGCTCATGGTATTATTTTATCGTATGTTAGACATCAGTGGTGTCAATGCACTTATACTGTACAATTTGTATCCCAACAATCAAGAGACAGATTGGAATATTCGCTTGCGAGACGCAGAATTGCTTGCTAATCCAAGAATTCCGCGTGAGATCAAGGAGTGTATTCGAAGAGCTTTGGGTATAAGAAGAAATGTATCCAATAAACTAAGTCATGAACAGCTTCTTGATCCACGGAAATACTGTTCTCGATGCCCTTGTCAATTAAAAATAAAAACTCAATATCCTTGCTATATGTGTGGAGATCCGATTTGCTTACAGTGCTGTAAGAAAATTTGTCTTATATGTTCTGGAACCGAAAATTGAACCACTGCAGTTTTCCACTCAACTAATGCATGCTCAAGTTTTGTGTATTTTATGCGTTGCATATAATCTAAATATCTAAAAAAACACAATTAATTTAATATTTGTAATTAAAACGAAGGAAAAAAACAAATAAATTTATGATAAACTTATTCTTTTGATTCAAAATGTATGCTTTTCAAAAAACAAATAAATTTATGATAAACTTATTCTTTTGATTCAAAATGTATGCTTTTCAAAAAATTATTTTTTAAATACGAAGATCTCATATTTTAAAAACTAAATTCTCTCTTTACGTTCTTTGGGCATATATACGTCTAAATATATTTTTTCTGCATTATTTTGAGATGCCTTGCTTCCTAAATTATGCGTTTTAGTCAAGGAGTCTGTCAGACTCCACGTAGGTATATATGTCACATGGTTCCTCATGGGTATTTAAGAGTTAAAAATATTTTTAGTCCTTTTGAAGTGTAAGTTTTTCATTTTTCGCCCGCGAACGATTTGCATTAGAGATCTCTGGTTTACAATCAGAAAAAGACGTGATTTTATCAGGGTTATTAGAACACCAAATATAAATTAACATGACAACTCCCATTGCAGCCGAAGTTGAATCCTATGCATTTAAAGGAGAAAACATTTACCGTTAGTAATATCATCTTTCAATTTCTGTGTGCGTTTTTGCTTTCTTTACATGGCAACCAAATAATTGTTGATATCTATTATATATATAAACGCTTCTTACATAAGATATAGGAAGAGAATACAAATTATGAGGCACTTTCCGATGTGCTAGAAACTTGATATTTGGCACGATTATAAGTTTTTTGTCACAACCGAAGGAAATAATCCAAAATCGTTGAAATTTCAATGCTGAGGGTCTATTTTGGTCCCATTATTGCCCCATAATAAAAGCACAAAAATCAGTGAATTTTGCTTTTCTAAATTATTTCCCGTCAACATTCGAACTCGGTACTTCAATTATCGGAAAGTATAGTATACTAGCATTAATAATAAATGGTTTTAATGATATTTTCATTTGGAAGAGAGTTCTCCATAAGCAAACAGTTTTTAAAACTGTGACAGTAAAGTAAATAATTAGACGTAGATTTTCCACAAATTGTGATTTCCACACCTTTGAAGATATCGTCACCACACTTCGCATAGATCTATAATTTTATTTATATGACGATAAAAAAATTTGGGGGCACGGGGTGCTTGGTTCAATAATTATTATAACATTTATTATTATAACATTTATTATTATAACTTATTTATTATTATAACTTGGCATTATTTTTCTGGTGAATAATTACAGTTAGTAAGGCTCAGCTTTTATTAGTTGAATTATAAAGCGGGTACCACAAAATATGTTGAGTGGCTTTAGGTAACCTTGGTTTATAAAAAAGTTACGGAGGTCGAAGGTGAAAATATCGCTTCGGTCTATTTATCGGTCGGCGCAGACCGCGCTTTTGTTTATACACCCATATCATGAGAACTACAAAAGGCGTTGGATTGGTGCGTTTTCCATAAGTAAATTTCAACATTTATGCACATTTTCTTCGCTTAATGTGCCACTAACTCAATTAGGGGAAAAGTTTTCCGCAGACTGACTTTTTCATGTCCCAAGCAGAAATTTCGGTGAATGAGAAAAGTTGTTCCTTTTTCAAAGGCGTTTGAGTAATAATATATGATTTTGATTTCGGTCTTTGCTATAAGCAATCTTTCCTGAGGTACAACAAAAGAAATTGTCCTTTTTTGATCAATAGAAGCCGAGATAAGACGTTTTATGTTTAAAGAGAAATAAAAACGCAGATACCGGAAGGTTTTATGAGTAAGGTTAATAATTTTTCAAAGGGGTTTTATATATAATATGTGTTTTTGACCTCTATGGTTGTAATATGCAATCTTTCAAGAGACACGATAAAAATAATTGTCCATATTGGAGTAATAGAAGCTGAGATATGACGCTTAATGTTTAAAGAAGTGTAAGTGCCCGTTGAATTTCAACGGATTTTGTGAATTTAGTTTCGCTATCAGTTCTAGGGCGTATGCAAAATATACGAAAACGTTTTATTCTACTAAAAACTGGAAACCACCTATAAAGAATACTTTTTCACTTAGCTTTTCATATCAGTTGACCAAATTTATTTGTAAACAATCCGGTTCCAAGTGTGTTGCATTCAAACATAACGATAATTTCATTTCCTTTCGCCAAATCCAGCTTAATTTCTTGTGTAATTATGCCTTTCTGAAATGTTTACTTTTATGTTTTGTAAGCATGAAACTCGTGAATAGGTAACGTTGTCCTTGATTGAGCGCTGATTTTGATTCAACTTTTTCCGATAATAATAACTTATGCTAAATCTTAAATGTTACCTGCAAGGTAAAATTATATAAGCGAAGTTTCGTGACGATTTCTTCAAAACGAAAACTGTAAGTAAAACCAGCAAGACCACAATAATCATCAAAGAATAAATCAACAAAGAACTTACGAAATGATTAAATTTAACGAAAGACAAAAAAGTAAATAGAGAACGTTTAAGAAAAAGAGTGAATATTGCCCTAAGACCAATAGTCCGATTCTCTCATCCACGAGTTCTGCAACAAGAAAATTGTTTATATCAACAATACTTTGGAAACAATGAAACGATTTATCCAATCACAATTTCTGGAAAATCTACGTCCAATTATTTAAGTTACTTACTTAGTTTTAAAAAAATCTTGCTTTGGAGAACTCTACGCCACACATAAACATCATTAAAAACTGTTTATTAGTAACTAGCAGAAATTCCTGTTGAATTTCAACGGATTTAGTGAAGCTACTACAGCACAACATACAAACTCTTTAAAATACCTATATAGTAGATACTTTTTAAATTACAAGTAGCTTTTCGTAACAATTAATCACATTTGCTTGTAACAATCCGTTTCCGAGCCATGACATTCAAATATAACGATAATTTTATTTCCTATCATATTACTTTCGCCAAATCCAACTTCATTTATTGTATAATTATGCCTCGCTGAAATATTTACTTTTATGGCTTGAAAAAGCAACGTACAGTTGTCCATGACTGAACACTGACTGGTAAATGTCCACCAGATACGTGAGCTTAATTACGTTAATAAACATTATAATGTAGAATATAATGATTTTACTTACAAAATATGTAAGATTCCAGTATTCAATAGACGAAAGAAAGTTCAATTACTTTCATCAATAAACGCTTCCTGAATAATTTTCAGTAGGTATCTATTTACGTTGCTATCCATAAACATCGATCGTTTCGTTGCTAAAACAAAAGTGCCAATCGAATAACGCTAAACTTTCGTCTATTTATAAGCTTCACTGAAGCTAATTGAATCGGAGGTAACAATGACGGCCGCCTTGGTTACGCCCGGGAGGGGTACGAAAAATCCACAAAATTTCGAAACAAATAGCGTATTTCTCAAAACTTCGACGGTGTAACATATAAACTTCGCAGGAATAAGATACTATAGAGTTTTATTCTTCGAATAAAGCAAAAACAAAGGAAATCGGTTCATATTTACGTATTTTAATGCTTGAAGGAAGAATACCTTGCAAGTCAAGAAATGGATTAATACGTGTTATCTTATGGAAAAATGTTAATCTCCTATTTTGGCAGCACAGGTTAATCCCGGTTGATCAAACATCGACCGTTCACTAAGTTAGGATGTAAGGAAGAATCGTACCAAATTTGGTTATTCTATTTTATCGTTTAGGAGGAGTTCCATGAACAAACGAACAAACCAACAAACACAACCTTCAAAATATATTATTGTAGATATTTCAATTATAATAAACAACTATTAGGTTGTCATGTAAACAAAGCAACCACGCACAGAGAAATTGAAAAAGGATATTACGCTACAAATTTCTCAATATAAATGCATTGGACTGTGAATTTCGGCGACAATGAGAGTTGTCATGGTAGCTTATAATGGGTATTGTGATAAAACTGATAAAATCACGTATTTTATTGATTCTAAATGCATTATTATGCTAATTTGAAAAGGATTCGAATTATGTCCTCAATAGAAATAAACCTTGTTCTATTCTTCATAGAACCATTCAAGTCTCAAGTACGTACCATGTTTCTAAGTAACTTTAAAATTCAAATGAAAAATAATCTGCACTAGACCCTATGTTATTCAAATAAAAAAGTAAATTATTTTTTAAAATTTGGCAGGTCAATAAAATTGATATAGAAACCTTACTACACACACGTAGTCTTCTTCCGATTAAAATGACACATTTTCCTTGTTTTTACGTGACGTAGTTACTGCGCTATAAAATTACATACAAACACTTTATTTTATATATGTGTATATATATAGATATATATATATACACACATATATATACATATATATATATATACATATATATACATACATATATATTTACATATATACATACACACACACATATATAAATATATATATACATACATATATATATATATAAATACTACGGAAGAGGAAAGGTAAGTAAGGATATTTAGGGCAACTAGGTGTTGAAGGAATTCCAGTGAACACTTACATTTACATAAATACCCTGCAAGCCGCTAGAAGCGTTTGGCAGGGGGTGTCACAACACCAAGTGAAGTCTAGCTAATTCCTCTGTTGGATTGTCTTATCGCGTCTGGGAAAAAGGATCGGTAGTATTTCTCTGTTCTAGCGGTAATTTCGACATATTTTCTCCTGCACTGTGATCTAACATTACGTTCACTAACACCGATGGGGACGACTATGCCGCGTACGTCTTCAACGAATTCGGAACTACCCTTCGTACGAGAAATGGGAAAAAATTATTTTTTTGCTCATTTTACCGCCCACCTGACTCGGGAGTCGAGAACATTAGAGAACTCAGTCGTACATTGCAGGTGATAGCTAGGAGAAAGAACGATCCAGTAATAATTCTTGGAGGAGACTTCAATCTTCCATCGATCGATTGGAAATCCGTAACCTATGTTAGTGGTGGAAAAAATAGAGAAGCTTGTCGTGAATTAATTGAAGCATTCACTCTAAACTCGCTAGAGCAAATCGTCAACGAGCCGACGCGATATGACAACAACGGAAACGGAAACATATTAGATCTGCTAGCCACTACCCACCCACTATCGACTAGAAACCTACAAATCGACGACGGCATAGGTGATCATAAAATAGTAATTGCCGACTTCAAATACACCCCTGCGACAATATATAAGCCAACGCGATTAGTCTATATCTTCAGTAAAGCAGATCTCCCAGGCTTAAAAAATTATGTTACAAACCAAATAGAGACATTTATCAATTTTGCGAATAGTAACAGCGTAGATGACTCTTGGACGGAAATTCTGCGAATCATTCGAGAAGGGCTGAAAACGTTTGTCCCAACTAAAGCAATTCGTGATCGCAAGGACCCGCGGTGGGTGAAACCGAAACTCCGTGCCTTGCTCAAGAAACAAAGACGGCATCACGCGCACATAAAGCACCTTAAAGAAGTTGGTAGGGACCACGCAAACGAGTATTTAATATACAGAAATAGTCGTAAATCTGCAAGAGACGAAGCGCGTAAGGAATTTGACGTCTACCGATCCACGACACTGTCGGACTCACTCAAAAACGACTCGAAAGAATTTTGGTCGTACGTGCGAGAAATGCGAGGAGGTCAGTCCACAGTACCTCTTCTACGTACAGACAACGGTGAAAGTGTACACGATTCATTTACTAAGGCTAGTATGTTAAATCGGTTCTTTGAAAATTGCTTCACAATAGACAGCGGTGATTTCATTGATTTCCCTACTCGTATAGACTCAAATATGAGCGACATAGAAATATCCGAAAGCGGTATCGTCAAATTACTAAGTCAGGTCCACAAAAGAAAATCGCCAGGGCCTGAAGCCATACCTGCATTCATTATAAACTCGTTAGCAAACGAATTAGCTCGATACCTTAAGCTTCTATTCAGAAAATCTTTAGATGAGGGTGTAATTCCTTTGATATGGAAAACAGCCCACGTTACACCAATACATAAAACGGGAAGTAAATTAAAAGTGGAAAACTACCGCCCTATATCGTTGACGTCAATCTTCTGTAAGGTTTTTGAGCACATTATCGGTATCTCAATAATGCGATTTCTCGAAAGCAAAGAAGCGCTTAACAGTAGCCAGCATGGTTTCCGGAGAGGCAGGTCATGCGAGACTCAGTTAGCTCTACTCACACAAGATATTGTGAAAGCAACGGATAAAGGAATAGGAGTTGATGCAGTATTTTTAGACTTTAGGAAAGCCTTCGACACCGTTTCTCACGTGAAAATAGTGCAAAAATTAAGGGCTTATTCAATTAACGAGAAAATTGTAAATTGGATCGCCTCGTTTCTTTCCGATAGAACCCAGAGAGTAGTCCTCGATGGAGTTGCATCAGACGTCGTCAAAGTGACTTCCGGCGTGCCTCAGGGAAGTGTAATCGGACCTTTGTTATTCTTGATATATATAAATGATTTAGCGGATAATATAAAGTGTAAAGTTAGACTCTTCGCGGATGACACACTTGTGTATGGAGAAATCAACATAATACACGATCAGGAGAATTTGCAAAAGGACCTTCAGGCTATCACGAAATGGTGTAAAGATTGGCAACTCGATCTGAATATAAAGAAATGCGCCGCAATGAACTTCACGCGCTCCACGAATTTCAACCGCTACCCGTACCAAATATCCGAACTAAAGCTAAAATATGTCAATAGCTACAAATACCTAGGAGTAATTCTCAGTAGCAATTTGTCTAGTAGAGAGCATATCAAATCCGTTATAGCATCGACAAACAGAATTCAAGGGCTTTCCTCTAGAGTCCTGCGGGGATGCCCCTCGAATGTGAAGGAAATCGCATACTTTTCCCTAATACGACCCATCGTGGAATACTGTTGCGCCGTCTGGGACCCTTTCGAGGAGGGCCTAACTAGAGAGCTCGAAATGGTTCAGCGTAGAGCGGCTAGATTTGTAAAAGGAGAATATCGGTATGATGCGAGTGTATCAGAGTTATTGAGAGATCTGAAATGGCAGACGTTGAAGAGTAGAAGAATTGAATACAAGAGGAAACTATTTGAAAAATTTGAAAGTTCCGAATTCGTTGAAGACGTACGCGGCATAGTCGTCCCCTTCGGTGTTAGTGAACGTAATGTTAGATCACAGTGCAGGAGAAAATATCTCGAAATTACCGCTAGAACAGAGAAATACTACCGATCCTTTTTCCCAGACGCGATAAGACAATCCAACAGAGGAATTAGCTAGACTTCACTTGGTGTTGTGACACCCCCTGCCAAACGCTTCTAGCGGCTTGCAGGGTATTTATGTAAATGTAAATGTAAATAGCCAGCTCTCAGTTCCCAATACAACGTCTGCACGATGGTTTTTAACTAAGTGGCAAAAATCAGCCTGTTTCCTTCGAATGCTTCGGCAGTTCATAATAATAATTTTTATTGTGTTTTCTACGGATATTTTCGTTCTGGATTTCCCCGCCACTTGATCTAACAATTTTATTTTTGTACTTCTCACTCTACCGCTATTCTTGGACTCCCTACGGTTAATGTTGGCGGACTCTTTTCTAACAGATATATTTGTGTTATCCTCATCTAACCTAAAAAAAACCCTAGCGTGTTCAAAAACCCCGACGCGCTACCGCATCCGCTGCCTCGGCCGTGTAGTGGACACCAGAACCGTTTAGGGGTACCCTACATGAGTCCAGCACCGGCCTCAGGTCAACGAAGTCCACTCCATTGCCCCTACAGAAGTCCCACAGCCTACGGTTCAAGCCCACCACGCGGCTCCAAACCATAGACCCGCAGTCCGTCCGAGGGACAATGCTGCAGATAGAGCAAGTAGAGCGCTGGGGTGTTGGAGAGACACATTTGTAGAGGTTACAGCTTTCCGGATGATCCCTTCGTCAGCACAAGAGAGTTGCCCTAATATATATATATATATATATATATATATATATATATATATATATATATATATATATATATATATATATATATATATATATATATATATATATACACATGGCTTGTGTCAACTAACTCGGACCACATTTAAAACTGACCGCGACGCTGACCCCTCGATCGTCATTAACTCGGGTTAAAGGACCATACCTGGAGGCCCATCTTCAAATCCGAGCTCAGGTGTCTTTACCCTCTCCCAGGGGGGCGCTAGCCGACGACGTGTTTTGCAATAAAATTTAAACTATTTTATGTGTTAACTTAGTGCTATTGTGACTCAAGCAAAATCTTCGGGTGAATGCCCTGATCAAGAGCGTCTTTTTAACGGAATTCTACGATAAATAATAACATATTTACGCTCTTCGTAGGCCGAATAGTAAGAAGTAGCACAGAACAGGTACGAGAAATGTGTTATTTATCATTGGTCAGATCTCAGGTCGAATACGCTTCCAGCATATGGGATCCGTACGAAAAGGGACAAATACTTGAGTTAGAAAGAATCCAACGCAGAGCAGCCAGATTCGTAAAGCAAAAATATGAGCAAAAATTAAGCGTCACATCACTCTTGAAGGAGTTGAATTGGATATCGCTAGAGGATCGCAGAATTAGCGCTAGGTTAAGGCTTCTGGAGAAATTTAGGTCGGAAGTTCTCTTAGAGGAGGTCTCAGGAATATTAGAGGCACCTACGTACATGGGCAGGCACGATCACGAGAATAAAATACGTGAGATCGACTGTAGGACCGAGCGATATCAGAGCTCGTTTTTCCCAAGGACCATACGGGATCATAACAGGAGAGTGATTCCCACGACGGACGTTATTAGGTAGGTTTTGGTGTGCTGCACCCCCTGCCACCCACCAGTCTGGTGATTTGCAGGGTATCATGTAGATGGAGATGTAGATCTAATCTTGACGCCAAGGAATACCAATTTCTTAAGGCGAATGGTGGGTCGGCCGAAATCGTATTTCCAAGATTGCGGCAAAACGGTTGAAGTTATTAACTTGCAGTTTTCACAGTTATATTTCTATTTATAATAAAATTTTCCGTGTTTTAGCATATTCTAAAAATAACAAATTAGGAAAATTTTAACAACTTTATTTTTTATATCAACGCGTCAAACGAAAGTTCTTTCCAATGGGAAATACCTAATTTTTACAAAAAAGCAAATAAAAAAGGTTTGGTGCAATTACTTTAATTATTAACTGAGTTATCACGGAAATAGAAAATGAATTTTTATGTATCGTTCAGTGGCGATCCTAGCGGAACGAGCGCTATACTCCGCGGCACGAAAATGTAAGGCTCAAGGTCGACCAACCCTCCGTCCTCCTCTTCGCCCCTCGCCCGGCGATGTTGCCTGATGATACGCTACGCATTTCGGCGTCACTTGTGAGGTAGCTCTCGTAGCATTTCTGCGGTTCTGATTTCGTCTCGTCTCACGTTGTTCATGTTGAATATAATTTAGTTGTTTGTTATCCTGTTATTGGTGTAGTTATTTGTGGGATTTGTTATTTGTTATATTTGTTAGTTTAGTTATTCCGATATCAACCTTCGGTGCTTCTTAAAATGAACACTGAAGAGAATGTCGATGAGACAAGTACGCCGACAAAGCCGGCGGCTCATGGTAGACGGTACGGTACCTACACCTCTATTTAATAATAAATATATCGGAGGTACATTTAATAATGTAGCAAAAATATAATATTTAAAGTAATTTATCAGAAATTTTATTTATCAAAAAAAATTTCCGTTCATTTTGAAACACCCTATATAAACACAATATAATTTTTAATATGAAAACTGAAATAGTACGTGCTTGGTTAACAGTTTAAGGGAATTTTTTAACAGCCAATGATCCTTTTATAGGTATAGAAAATGCAACGATGGGCGTAAATTTTTGATGGAACGGAGAGACATTACTTGCGCGCGGGCGAGGTTTCTTCGTGCTATGCACAATGCGAGGAAAGAAAACTTTTCCAGACCCATTTATTATTTGGATGAAACGTGGGTAAACCAAAACCACTCGAAGAATTTCATATGGCAGGATTCAGACCGACATGGAGGACTGAAAGTGCCCACAGGCAAAGGGGGTAGACTGATTGTGCTACATGTGGGATCAGCTCAGACTGGTTTCGTTGAAGAGTGTGAATTAGTTTTCCGTTCAAAAAAAAGTGCTCTTCATTCAGATTACCATACGGAAATGAACTCCAAATTGTTCACAGAATGATTTTTAGATTTCTTGTCTTTGTTGGAAGAGGGATCCATAATAGTAATGGACAATGCAAGCTATCATTCCGTCAGGTACGAAAAAATCCCATCATCCAATTGGAAAAAGGCTGACATTCAGGACTGGCTTCGGAAAAAACATATTCAGTTCTCTCCGGATGAGACAAGGGCTGAATTACTTAATAAAAATGAAATTAAAAATGCGCCTAAGATTTACGAGGTAGATAAATTGGCCAACGAAATGGGACACCAAGTCATTCGCTTACCACCTTATCATGAGCATTACAACCCGATAGAGTTGATTTGGGCTCAGGTAAAAGGGGAGATAGCTGCCCGTAATAAAACGTTTAAAATTGCAATGTGGAAAAACTCATGCACGAGGCCATTAAAAATGTGATAATTGAGGACTGGCAAAAATGCGTCCGACATTCGGAAGATATACAAGAGAAAGACTTTCTTCAAGAGTGTGCACGTGATGAAGTGGTTGAACCCTTTGTGATTCATTTAGGGGAATTAGATTCAGATGAAAGTGAACTGTCAGATATTGAGATTGATATATATTAAATGCAATTATGTAATTGTGTTATAAATTTATTATTTTGAATTATATACATGTTGTTTCCAATCCTAAACTGCCATGGAAAAATCAAAATAATTGATAATGAAATAAAATAATAGGAATTATTACATACGAGAAGGTGGTTGCTTGCATTCTGCAAGCACTGAGGTTTAATGGATTAAACTTAGAAATGTTCCGTACCGTTACCCTTACGCGTCAAGTCTGCCGCGACTTCTTCCTTTATCCAAATATAAATAAGCATAACTCGAGAACGAAGTAAAATATCAGAATGAATCTTTTATTGAAAGACGCTTTAATCCTTCTAAAATTCATATATCTATAGTTCTATCTATAGTTATCTATATCTATAGTTCACCCTGCAAGCCACCGCAATGGTGTGTGGCAGGGGGTGCAATAGCACCAAGGTAAAGCGCATAATAATGTATAGTATCATTCTACGTCGGCTGATTTCCTTTCGTAACTTCTGTTCTGCTCAGCTATCGTTCTAGGGAAAAACGAGCCTTTATACCTCTCAGTCCTACAGGCTATCTCTCTTATTTTACGAGGATGGTCCGTTCTACCAATATAAGTTGGCGCTCTTATTATTTCTTCGACATCGCTGGAGAATATATGCGTTCTAAATCTTTCGAGAAGTTTTAACCTAGAGCGTGATCGGCGTTCAGCTAGTGATTCCCATCCTAAGTCCTGTATCAAGGCTGTAACACTATTGTTTCTATCGTAACAATTTTTGACGAATCTAGCGGCTTTTCGCTGCACTTCATAGGAGACACTTTGTCTCTATCTTTAATAGAAAGTAAATTCGATAGAGACTAATTTTTGCATTGCATCGAGGTAAATTTTTCCGTCGTATAAGGGTAAATAATTTTTTATTTCCCTAATAGCTAAATTTATTCAATATTTATTGAGTTCGTTAGTGAGATTAGATACTGAGCAACCTGCAATAATTTTCTGAACAACTTGAGTGTAGCTATGTGTTCCTTATCGCCGTAGAAGTTTTAAGAAAAATTTGTCACGGCGCGTGCCGCATTTTCGCTCGTTTCGTTTCCTTAGTAAAGTGAGGTTTGGCAATGCTGCGCTCTGTACCGCTGACCTTGAGCCCTACATTTTCCTGCCGCGGAGTATAGTTAAGTCATTCTTTCAGACCTCCCCTCCCGACCCTTCTTATGACGCTTTCGCTCGAGACCTTCCTCCCCTTGTTTGAAGTCCCTTGGCCACGAAGGGAAACGATTCCTGCCGCGGTCGGGTGAAGGAAGGCGGGCAATTCCATTCCTAATCGCCTAGTTCAGGGGTGGGCAAACTTTTCTGCATGGCGGGCCGCATCGGTGTTTGCGAATTCTACAGCGGGCCACATTAAAAGATGCCAATCCTTGGGCGGGCCAGATTAGAGTTTAAATCGGAAATTGCTTAGATTCTTAGACATCATACATAAGTGAAAAACAGTACAAACAAGGATTGTAGGACTAAATTTTCAAAACCAAAGGTTTTAATGGCATAATTTTACAAAAAGTAATATAAAATTGTGTTAAATTTTACAGATTGCTTTTTCACCAAAGCTTCGCGGGCCACGTTAAATGCTCTCGAGGGCCACATATGACCCGCGGGCTGCGGTTTGCCCACCCCTGGCCTAGTTGAAGAATATGTGGTTGCTCGACCCTCTCCAATTTCGTTCAAAATCGGCTCAATTGAAGCTAATGTCAGTACTAGTGCTGTCCTAGAATATTTTTGCGATATATCAAATATTTCGGCAGATACGGAAGCTCCCGTTTTCGATATTTTCGTAAATATGCTGTTTGCAGGGCTCCATAAAACACGCTGTGGGTGTCACAGTTATTGTCCGATCGCGCTTATTTAAAGTTCAATGGAAAATGCACACTCGAATCTATGAGAATTTATACAGGAAATTTATTAGACTACTTAAAAGTGTTACGCAATGCAGTCCAATGATAGCAACTTTTCGTCAGTTCAGGTGAAAAAGTACGGCCCTGGCTTGGACACCTTTCGTCGCACACCAATGGCACCGCATGAGCTGATGGACACCTATCCAGCTAACGTACTGGCATGTAAAGTTGGCCTCGGCAGCATGCAAGGTATCGAAGCGATGCCTTCAAAGTGACGATCTGGGAAAAGTACGTCAAATTGGTCGTCCAAAAAATACATATTGCCGTAGTTACCCAGACGTCTGTCTGAGCTCAGAAGAAAGCAAACACTTTCCCCTTTCAGATGCCAAAATAAAAAGTTTGGGTCCTTGAGCGCAACATAGGATTAAGCGCTTCCGTTTGGAGCGCTGCGCCCGCTCGCCCGCGGCCGTATTTCAAAATGCGCGTCGCGGCGTGTACCGCCGTTACAATGTATAACAAAAATGCATACTCTTGGGACACAATGGAATGTTTTGTAACTCAGAAAGGCAGATACGACAGGCCAAATGTATTTTTAAATAAGTGCGTCACGACCATACCACTACCGCATACAGGAGCTCCTCCAAGGTCAGTGTCTCATCCGCGCATAAGGGTTAACATATCAGTGCCACACTGACATGTGAACTGTGTGTATCTGGGTGTGTTACTCATCGTTTGTGTTGCGCTCTGGTGTTTTGTTTTCCCGCGTTTTCTAGTACGAGCGTCCAATTGGCTGTGATGAAATGGAGCGATGCTCTGTTGGGATCCACGTCCAAGAAGACTGTAATAAATTACATTTTTCGCGTTCCTCTCTGGTCTGCGATATAAGTGAAGTATGTCTCAGTGAGGCACAACACGCTGCCCTCCGTCTCCGGTTGCAGACTGTCATAAAAACAATATGTACATATAAGAAAATGTATGTTGACAAATAGTTCGATCTGTTTGGTTCAAAGTGTGCTGATCCCTTCCAATCACATTCGGTTGCTGTGAAATCCGGGCTAAGGGAAATCAGGCTGAGGTTACATGAGAATTACCACCACGTTCGTCTTATTCCGGGACAAGCGTTATGCAGGCGCTGTTGGCAGGCACTGCCCCAGCAGCAGCAAGTTAACACCGAGGAAAATATTGAAGACTCTCCTGCTGTTCAAGCAAGCTGTCCAGAGCAAGAGGATTCTCCGGAGGCAAGCCAAGACTGTGTGCAGATAGTTTGCTGTGCACTCCAAATGTCACCTGTTGCAATTAGTAGGCTGAGTTGCAGGAAAAGGGCAGGAGCTCTCAAGCGAAAGGTGAAGCGAATAGAAGAACGTGTAAAAAGAAAAACTATCATTGGGTACTGATTCAGCCTGGAGGAATTTGAAGATGTGGAAGGACGTGGGAAAGGGGATGATCTTTGCGCGGATTAAAATCACCTCATATCCGAATTGAAAATTAAGCTTATCTCAGCAAAGACAACTCAAGAAAAAGTTCATATTATCAGTTTCACTCCACAACCTTGGTCGATACAAAAAACTGTTCTGGCGTTGAACGTGAGTGAATATTTAATAAAATTAACCCGTAGACTTGTTAGCGAGAAGGGAGTCCTACCGATAGTGCTACCTAGACAAGGGACGAATACAATAACGGAAGAAGTTACTCAAAAGGTGAGGGAATTTTTTGAGGATGGTGAGATGTCTCGGCATTTCCCTGGAATAAAAGACTGAGTATTAACACCGAAAATGGAAAGGAAAAAACTCAAAGGCGCCTTCTATTGGGAAATCTCTGGGAACCGTATGCAGAGTTTAGAAGACAAAATCCAAATTTGAAGATCGGATTTAGTAAATTTGCTGCTTTGCGTCCCAAGTATTGCGTGATGGCCGGCTCACCGGGCACGCATACCGTATGTGTGTGCACAGCACCAGAACGTGAAACTCATGATTTGGGCATGTGAGACAATGCGGAATTACAATGATTACCTTCAAGCAATGGTATGTGATATTACGTCTGAAAACTGCATGCTAGAAGACCGAAATTGTGATATGTGTCGGGGTGAAGACGGTGTTAGGTTGCTCTTCCCCAGGGGATATGTTGAGCCAGGAAATAAGATACAAACAGTGGGTGATTCACCTCGCTGTTCTGTGATCGAAGTTATGGAAGAGGGAACGGAATTCTACGAAAATTTGTTGCGTAATCTCGGCTACATACCTTAAAGATCATCATTGCATTGCAAAACCGCAAGCGCATTTTTTGACACATAAAAAGAACACCTTAAGTGATACGGAATGTATTATAATTGTAGATTTTGCTGAGAACTTCAGTTTTGTTGTACAGGACGAAGTGCAAAGTTTTCATTGGTCCAAATTACAGGTCACAGTGCACCCGTTCGTGATATACTTCCAGAAGGAGGGTATCGTGCAAAACATCATTTTGCGTTAAAAGTGACTGTCTTACGCATGATACAACGACATTTTGCGCATTCCAGTCTAGTGTCCTAGATCACGTCAAGAGAGATCTCTCCTATGTTGAAAAGATCGTTTACTTTTCGGATGGTTGTGCCGGTCAGTATAAAAACAAAAAGAATTTTGCAAATCTGTGCTACAATCGAGAGGACTTTCAGTTGGATGCACAGCTTATCGCTCATCTCTCGGATCTACTCGCCATGGTAAAACCCTCCATGGTAAAAACCCACTATGGTAAAACCCCATCGTGGCAACGTCGCTCGCTTTGCGATAGAGCACCTACTGAGAAGAAACAATATCTATCTTGAGAAGAAGGCGAAGTTTCAATTCTCAACATATCGCTTTTGAAAGTCGAGGTAATAGCAGAACAGGCGTAATGTGAATGAAAAAGCAACATAAAATATATTATTTCTCTAATAGCAATAGCCTAGCCTTTTATTTAAGCCCTTATTGATGTATTTTAATGTTAATTCTTTTTTCTGCGTCAAAACCAAACTTTTATCATGAAACATTTTGACGATGGCAGCTCTCCCTTGGTGTGTGGCGTATATCTCCAATCCATTAGGGAGAGACGCCATAAAATTCCTTTTTTTTAATGCAAATTTTTGCCTTTATATATAATATCTACCTCATTTTTTGTACTTTTTAAATCTTCATTAACCAAAGGTCTGCCTACCACAAATCGCGTTTCTTTTAGTTTCGTTATAACAAGGTCATATTGATTTTCCGAAAAGTGTGGCATCTCTCCCGGAATTACCTTATAAGGAGTATAGTGATTCATCGGTAGTGCGGAAGACTGCAATGGAGAATCAGAAACAAGATAACAGGCGAAGCAAGAAGGGTCGTTTGTTTCCATCGAATTACAGAATGTCGAGGAAAATGATAATAAGGAATCGCGTAATTACTTACTTCAATGCACACAAGGCCAGGTAGAGTGTGAGAAATGACTCGAAGAAAGGAAAATCGAGTAACCGCCTCTAATTTCGGACCTGTATGCAAACGAAGGAAAAATTCGAAATGGACTCCTCTTGTTAATCGATTCCTATATGCAGATTGTTTTGAAAACGCTGCAACGAAATATAGGCTCCAGAACGAAGGTGAGGCCATTAAAGAATACACAAAACCAAATGGAAGAAAAGTTACCAGTTGCGGTCTCATTGGTGACTTGGAGCATAGTTTTTTAGCAGCATCTCCCGATTGAATTACGGAAGATGGTGGTCTTCTTCAGCGAGTGGAGATATGGAGCAATATGCCGTAATTTTCTCAACAATGTCAGTACAGCCATGTGGTAGTTATTGTCGTTGACATTTTAAGAAAAAATCTGTACAAAATACATTGTACAAACTTTCTCATATATGGGTACTAGTGCGTCGTTTAATTATCTTTAGAAAATGAAAATCGTATGAGCCTCATAGAAAATCCAATTTTTGTTAAATTTGCCCAAGAATAAACTAGCCTTATATTCATGCAATGAGAAAAATGAAATACGTGATATTATTGTAGATGTAAACTCAAGTAACTGTACGAAATTTGATCAAAATCGTTAGAGCCGTTTTTTAGAAAATCGGATTGTTGGTAAAAATGCGTAGAATAAACTACTCTTAATTATTGAGCAATGACAACCATTTCTATATATACCCTGCTCAGTATGATAAAATGCCTAAGTACGAGAATTCATTCGTTTTCGCTCTACCATCTAGGCTCCAGAGCCAGTAACAGACAGACAGACATATGGCATTACAAAAATGTAATATGAACAGCCGCCACCCGTTTTTCCGCGATATTAGCGACTTCAACGGACATGAGTAAAAATATTTGAACCTGAGCGATGGTGGCGCGGCACTACTGGTCGAGAATCACGAACGGGATTGTAATGAAAGCAGACATTCGCGAGACGGTGCGGAGGGTGTAACGCTTCGTTGCTATACGGTTTATATCTAAAGATTATATACCAATTCTTTCTAATTATAATTCCAAAAAGAATGAAAGTCTGCACGTCGTAAATCCGAGTGTTACGTGTTACCTTATGGGAAATGAAAATGATTTCCTTGGAGTCGAACCCAAGACTTCTTTCGAGATTTTTCTTGCCATCACCTTAAAATATGTATAGCCAGCATACCTGCCACATTTACAATTTCTATATATTTAAACCTAATTTTTGGCTTTCTTCGAATGAGATTTGGATTTCTACGATATGGAAATTCATTTCCATACTTTATTCGGCATAACTGTGAAGATACCGCGTCGATATCTCATTTTTAAGATATTTGAAAATGCTAAAGAAAAAATGCCTCGCTTCTTTTCAGCACTGCCAATATTATTCAAATGGAGAAAAGATATGCTCATGAAGTGAAACCCAGGGCTACTATGTACACGGCGAAAAATTTCAAATTGAAAAGTTGAAGAGTCAAGCGATTCCTGAAAGTTTGATCGAAAAATGTTATAAAGCTTTTTAGTTATGAGTGGTTTTCCTTTTCTCCCATCTAAACCTTATAGCAACCAAGCGTTACACCCTCCGCACCGTCTCGCAACTGTCTGCTTTCATTACAATTCCGTCCAAAAACTCTTAAGAGGTTAGTATTCCTTGGCGTCAAGATTAGATGTGAGCCTAAATATGTTATTATTTATCGTATAATTCCGTTAAAAAGGCGCTCTTGATCAGCGCATTCACCGGAATATGTTGCTTGAGTCACAATCGCACTAAGTTAACAACATAAAATAGTTTAAATTTTATTGCAAAAAACATGCCCTTCTGGTGAGAGGGTAAAGACACCTGAGCTCGATTTGAGGATGGGCTCCAGGTATGGGTCTCTAACCCGAGTTTATGACGGTCGAGGGGTCAGCGTCGCGGTCAGTTTTAAATGTGGTCCCCGTTAGTCGACACAAGGCATGTGTATGTATATATATAGATTATTCATCTACGATTTATTTGCAGTAGAATGACGCACATGTTTCCATTATTAAGTTTTTAAATGTTTAACCTTCCACCTCTTCTCCCCCTACCATAAGCCTTGAATTCGTGATTTGTTTATTTATTGTTAATTAGTCATCTACAAGTTATTTACAATCGTATGACACCCATAGTGCCAGTATTACGTTTTTTAATGTTTAACTTTCTTCCCTTTCCTCCCCCTACCATAAGCCTTGAATGCGTCAATTTCTTTATTTATTGTTTATTTTTCATCTACGAGTTATTTGCAATCGAATGACACCCATGGTGCCACTCTTACGTTTTTTAATGTTTAACCTTCCTCCTCTCCTCCCCCTACCATAAGCGCTGAGTGCGTCATTTGTTTATATATTGTTAATTATTCATCTACGAGTTATTTGCAATCGAATGACACCCATGGTGCTAGTATTACGTTTTTTAATGTTTTACCTTCCACCTCTCCTCCCCCTACCATAAGACTTGAGTGCGTGATTTGTTCATTTATTGTCAATTATTCATCTACGAGTTATTTGCAAACGAATGACCCCCATGGTGCTAGTATTCCGATTTTAAATGTTTAACCTTCCCCGTCTTCTCCCCCTACTCCTGTGAGCGTAATTTGTTTATGTATTATTCATGTACCAGTCTGGTGATTTGCAGGGTATCATGTATATATTTGCAATCGAATGACATCCATTATGCTAGCATTTCATTTTGTTATACCATTTCATCTTCCTTCTTTCCTCTCCATACTCACTCCTCCTTAAACGTTAATGGTTTATTGTTACGTGTCATTGTTGCCAACATTCCGTTTATATTACTTCCGCTTTTCCCCATCTTCATAAAGTGAATTGGAAATTTCAATTAATACTATATTCGATGAATTGTGGTTCGGTGAATTTACTTTTCGGTGAATTATGATTCGGTGAATAGCGGTTTCGGTGAATTGCGGTCGGTGAATTTATTTATATCAAAAATTGATTTTAATGGGCTGTTTGTTTAATTTTCCCTAATGTTAAATATCGATAAAACATACTTATCGAATCACTAAAATATCAGTCATGCTACGGTTTTGAGTTAACCTTTCATTTTAACGCGTCGTTTCGAGTATCTAGAGGACTGAAGGAACTTTTAGTTAAACATTGCAAAAATAAAAAAAGCAGAACAAGCCCCTTCATTTCGTCTTCACGTGGACTCGGTACTGCTTGGCAGCGGCCTCGCCCTCTCTCCACACTCTGCCATAGGACTTCTTTCTGAGGTTCGAGCGTAATATCTTTGAGAGGTGCCTATCAGTTACTAGGAGGTGGGGGAACGTCTTCTGGGAAGGGAATTGAAACTCGTGAAGTCAGATGCAGCAAGGCACAGAGAGAGTCGATTTTGGTAAGAGGAAGGTTTTTTAATTTCTCCATACGTAGTAATGGGAAAGTACTGTATTCACGAAAAAAATCGACTTCGAGATTTTAACGGATATACATGTTTTGAGGTCCCTAGAACACGTTTAGACTATTTTCGGAATGATGTCTGTGTGTGTGTGTGCGTGCGTGCGTGTGTTATTGTGGGCGCTCTAACTCAAAAAAACGTGCCATATCGTCACCAAACTTCATATATAACACTTTAACATGAGCACAAAGAACTGCTTAGTCTTTGGACAATAACGGGTAACCGAAAGTCGAGGTTTATTCGAAACCCGATTCGGTTATTGCGGTATTTCATCCTTAAAACATCATTATTGTATTTACAATTCTATACAGAAGTTAAAGAGAATGTGAATTCCTACAATTTTCATTTCCAACAATTTTACATTGTAGTTATTGTTTAGGAGTTATTTATAAATAACCGGTTTTTTCGGTTTCCGTCAATTATCTACTTAAAAACTTCGTCATTGTTAATATTCGTAAGGACCAAAGTTGTAGATAATAATATTTCTTCCACGTTTCGTTTGAAACAAATTCTCGTAGATCCATCCATTTCGGAGATATTTCGCTTTATCTTAATATCAGTATCTACATCTACATCTACATGATACCCTGCAAATCACCGGACTGGTGGGTGGCAGGGGGGGCAGCACACCAAAACCTACCCAATAACGTCCCTCGTGGGAATCACTCTCCTGTTATGATCCCGTATGGCCCTTGGGAAAAACGAGCTCTGATATCGCTCGGTCCTACAGTCGATCTCTCGTATTTTATTCTCGTGATCGTGCCTGCCCATGTACGTAGGTGCCTCTAATATTCCTGAGACCTCCTCTAAGAGAACTTCCGACCTAAATTTCTCCAGAAGCCTTAACCTAGCGCTAATTCTGCGATCCTCTAGCGATATCCAATTCAACTCCTTCAAGAGTGATGTGACGCTTAATTTTTGCTCATATTTTTGCTTTACGAATCTAGCTGCTCTGCGTTGGATTCTTTCTAACTCAAGTATTTGTCCCTCTTCGTACGGATCCCATATGCTGGAACCGTATTCGACCTGAGATCTGACCAATGATAAATAACACGTTTCTCGTACCTGTTCTGTGCTACTTCTCACTATTCTGCCTACGAGGCCCAATTTCTTATTAGCTGCGCCTACGATCCTTCGAATATGCATATTCCACGATACATCACGAAAAATGGTGACTCCTAAATATTTAACATACTCTGCAGATTGGATATTCAATCTATCAATTCTGTACTCCGAGTCTAATTCATTGTTCTCACTCTTCCAGAAACTCAATAGGGAACATTTGCTGTGATTAACTTCGATTTTCCAATCTTGACACCATGCTGAAAGGGCGTTTAAATCTTTCTGGAGCGATTTTTGGTCATCCTGACTCGTTATCTCCTTATATAAAACGGTGTCATCTGCGAAAAGTCTTATTTTGCAGCGAACTACCGAGCAGATATCGTTTATATATATCAAGAATAGTAGTGGGCCTATGACACTTCCCTGTGGAACACCTGATGCGACTTTTACCGGGTATGAAGATTTCCCATCAATAACTACTATCTGTTTTCTGTCTGAGAGGAAGTCTTTTACCCAACTCACGATATTAGGGTTTATGCCGTACCTTCATAGTTTTCCTATTAATTTATTATGGAGTACTTTGTCAAGCGCTTTTTTAAAATCAATGAAAATGGCATCAACCTGAGTGTTTTTCTCTCCGCATTCCAACAAATCGTTTACGAACAGGGCGAGCTGCGTTTCGTATGACCTACCTTTCCGAAACCCGTGTTGGTTTTTGCTTAGTGAAGAACGACCGTCTAAATAACGCAGAACAGAGCTAACGATTATATGTTCTAGAATCTCCGAATATCCGAACTAAAGCTAAAATACGTCAATAGCTACAAATACCTAGGAGTAATTCTCAGTAGCAATTTGTCTAGTAGAGAGCATATCAAATCCGTTATAGCATCGACCAACAGAATTCAAGGGCTTTCCTCTAGAGTCCTGCGGGGATGCCCCTCGAATGTGAAGGAAATCGCATACTTTTCCCTAATACGACCCATCGTGGAATACTGTTGCGCCGTCTGGGACCCTTTCGAGGAGGGCCTAACTAGAGAGCTCGAAATGGTTCAGCGTAGAGCGGCTAGATTTGTAAAAGGAGAATATCGGTTCGATGCGAGTGTATCAGAGTTATTGAGAGATCTGAAATGGCAGACGTTGAAGAGTAGAAGAATTGAATACAAAAGGAAACTATTTGAAAAATTTGAAAGTTCCGAATTCGTTGAAGACGTACGCGGCATAGTCGTCCCCATCGGTGTTAGTGAACGTAATGTTAGATCACAGTGCAGGAGAAAATATCTCGAAATTACCGCTAGAACAGAGAAATACTACCGATCCTTTTTCCCAGACGCGATAAGACAATCCAACAGAGGAATTAGCTAGACTTCACTTGGTGTTGTGAAACCCCCTGCCAAACGCTTCTAGCGGCTTGCAGGGTATTTATGTAAATGTAAATGTAAATGTGTAAATCTTACACGATATTGACGTCAAGGAAATCGGTCTATAATTTTCGGGGTTCTCTTTATCACCGCCTTTGTGGATGGGCGTTACGTATGCTAGCTTCCAGTCTTTTGGAACGGTACCATGTGCAACGGATTTTTCGAATATTATTTTCAAGTAAGGTGCGATTACCGAGGCTAGCTCTTTCAACACACGCGCGGGTATGCCCTCCGGCCCGGGAGACTTATTTTGCTTAACCCGTCAGCGTCGTCATGCGTACTGGGAACTTCGGACGGAAACTCCACATGCGGTCGTCATGCGTACTGGGAACGTCGCGGAGGTCGCTAGCTTTCTTTATTTTTTTGACACAGTAAATTTTCTTAGATATGGATAACCTTTATATATTTTAAAAGAGGAACCTTTGGGCTTCCTATTGGGCTTAATTCTGTAATTTTTACTCTCCTTCTTTTTACTTTTATTATACGTTAAGTTTTGTGATTAAATTTTCACGTAGATAGGAGAATTGGGGAATTTTGGCTTCTAAAAAAGCTCCTATTCAACGAAATCTTTGCACGAAAGCAACTGTGAGGTGTAAGAAGAGGATATAGGCCCCATTTGTCTGCTATCAGACATCTCCAAGTTCGGAATCAAGACCTTCGAGGTCTGTGATTTGACTTACTTATGGTCATTTCTTGTATACACGGGGAAGGATACTGTGTTTCATTCGCCCCTTGTCTCAGCTAATGTAAACAAGACCATGGCAATAGTTTTGAATAGGTAGGCCAAAGGTTCCTCTTTTAAAATTATGAAGGTTACCCATATTTAAGGAAATTTACTGTGTCAAAAAAATAAAGAAAGCTAGCAATCTCCGCGGCGTACCCAGTACACAGGACGGCGCTGAGGGGTAAGAATCCTTATTTGAAGGTTTTTTTTATGAAAAACTTCCGGGGAAGAAGTTGAAATCCAAGATAAAACAGTAGATATGAAGTACTCCTTAAACTTTGAATAAAGAAAAACTGAGTAAATGGCTTCCGTGATTGAGTGAAAGAATTCATAGGCGTATTTCACGCGAATAATAATAACTAAGACGGTGTGAAAAACATAGGTAAATATGCATAGTTTTACGTAAAACCTCAAAAAGGTTCAGTCAAATTCCATAAATATCTAATAAGTTACGAATTTTTATATGGTTTCGCGCAAAAACTGCGAATTTCCCTAAATCTCTTCCGACCTGCGTGACGTATTATAGTTAAATGTCCTCCGCGCTTGAGGGGTTAATCGACTCTAGCTGGTGCGCGATACCTGTTTCCGAGAATATCATATCTTCCATCGAATTTCCCTCATCATTCAAAGCTGGTTCCTCAAATTCGTTGCTCACTGAAGTAAACGCTTTCTGAAAGTGTTCATTTAAAAAGTTCGCTTTTTCCGCGCTGTCATGTACTACATCACCTGCCTCCGTTCTCAAGGACGCTATGGTGGGGCCTCTACCATGAACCTCTCTAACGTACGACCAAAATGCTCTCGGATTTTCTTTCAAATTACTATGCAGAACTTTCTTTATGTAATCATTAAATGCTTCTCGCCTTGTTACTCTAGCTCTTGACCGCGCCTCTCTGTATTGTTGCCGTATCATTGACCTCTGTTCCTCTGTGACTTTTGAAGAATTACTATTTAAGCGAGCGTGAAGTTTTCTTTGCCGTCTAAGAGCGCATCTAACTTTCTGGTTGTACCATCTTGGTTCCGCACCATCACGTTTAACTTTATGTGGAATGAATTTATCCGTACCCTCTCGCATCATATCCCTGAACACGCACCATAATTCCTCTGTACTAGCGTCGATAGATGCCTCGCAGAAATTAGGGAATGATGTACTATATGTGTTTGTGTTTTGTGTGTGTGGATGTATGTGATTGTGGGCGCTCTAACTCAAAAATTACCTGTCATATTATCACCAAATTGCCTATGTAAGACTTTGGTATGATTCGGAAGAGTTAGTTAGTTTTTAGATTATGACGGTTAAACGAAAGTCGATGTTTATTCTAAACCCGATTCGGTTTTGACGAAATATCTCCGTTAAAACATTATTATTGTATGTAGAATTCTATACAATGGTTGTAGATAATGTAATTTCCTACAACTTTCATTTGAAAGTATTTTTCGTAGCTCTTTTTGTTTAGGAATTATTTATAAATAATCGGTTTTTTCGGTTTCCGTCAAATATCTCCTTAAAAACGTCGTTATTGTTAATATTCGTAAGGACCAAAGTTGAAGAAAGTAATATTTCTTCCAGGTTTTGTTTGAAACAAATTGTCGTAGAACCATCCATTTCGGGGATATGGAACTTTTTTCGTAACTTCAAGTTTATCGCCAGCACCATGTAGTGGTGAATTCTGTAAACATAGTCAAAATACAATTTACTCCAATAAGGACGACCGTAGTCTTTTACGATACGAAATAATAATCTTGCCTTATAATGCAATTCATAATAATTTAAATATCTATACCCCAAGTAAGGTGGAAGTCATGTGTTTGTATTTTGGGAAGGTAGTTAGACGTGATAACGATCCTGAAAATTTCCTTCGAATCGAAGGAACTATCTCTTACCGAGTCTGGACACGTAGCATGGAATGACCCTGTACATACTAAAGAGAAAGTATTGTCATGAAGAAAAAAATGGACCTCGAGGGTTCCAAGGAAATAGGCACACGTTTCGGGGTCTCTAGAACACGTTTAGACTATTTCGGAATGATGCATTTCTGTATATGTAATTGTGGGTTCTCTATCTGGAAAAGTACTTACTATATCATCAATAAATTTCATATATAGCACTTTGGTATTGGCAGAAAGAACTGATTAGTTTCTGGACAATAACGGTTATCCAGAAATCGAGGTTTATTCGAAACCCGATGAGGTTTTTGCGATATTTCTCCGTTAAAACATTATTATAGTATGTAGAATACTATACAAAGGTTATAGACAATGTAATTTCCTACTACTTTTATTTGAAACAATTTTCTATAGGAGTTATTGTTTAGGAATTATTTATAAATAACCGGTTTATCGGTTTCCGTCAAATATGTCCTTAAAAACAACGTTATTCGTAATCTTCATAAGTGCCAAAGTTGTAGAGAAAAATATTTCCTTCTAGTTTTGTTTGGAACAAATTTTCGTAGAACCATCCATTTCGGAGATATTTTGCTTTTTCTTAATACCAGTATACAGCGCCAGCACCATGTAGCGGTAAATTCTGTAAACATATTTAAAATATAGTTAATTTACAGCAGTACATTTACATTTACATTTACATAAATACCCTGCAAGCCGCTAGAAGCGTTTGGCAGGGGGTGTCACAACACCAAGTGAAGTCTAGCTAATTCCTCTGTTGGATTGTCTTATCGCGTCTGGGAAAAAGGATCGGTAGTATTTCTCTGTTCTAGCGGTAATTTCGAGATATTTTCTCCTGCACTGTGATCTAACATTACGTTCACTAACACCGATGGGGACGACTATGCCGCGTACGTCTTCAACGAATTCGGAACTTTCAAATTTTTCAAATAGTTTCCTCTTGTATTCAATTCTTCTACTCCTCAACGTCTGCCATTTCAGATCTATCAATAACTCTGATACACTCGCATCATACCGATATTCTCCTTTTACAAATCTAGCCGCTCTACGCTGAACCATTTCGAGCTCTCTAGTTAGGCCCTCCTCGAAAGGGTCCCAGACGGCGCAACAGTATTCCACGATGGGTCGTATTAGGGAAAAGTATGCGATTTCCTTCACGTTCGAGGGGCATCCCCGCAGGACTCTAGAGGAAAGCCCTTGAATTCTGTTGGTCGATGCTATAACGGATTTGATATGCTCTCTACTAGACAAATTGCTACTGAGAATTACTCCTAGGTACGAACGACTGTATTCTTTTACGATACGACATAATGATTTTCCTCATTATGCTATTAATAATAATTTAAATATCTATACCCCAAAAATGGAGAAAGTCATTTGTTGGCCACATCAGATGTTTTTAACTGTGGAGAGGAAGGAAAAATCCATGCGCTGTGTGGAAATCGAAAGGTGCTTTCTTTGGCTGCGAGGAACAAAGGCTGATATAGGTCGTTGAAGGATCGCCGAAGTGGAAAGCACTCTTGGTGAATTGAAAAGTGATTTTTAGAAGCATCTCAAGTAGATTGTGCGTGCATAGCATATAGGAGACATTTCTTTCATAACTCAAGCAGTCGAAGAATTTTCTCGCAAGGCAGAGAAAACGTAATTTTGTGGGAAAATGAGAATTTCATCGCAAATTTTCACGTTGATTATAAAATGTTAGGACAATAGTAAAATTACAGGTCGTGCATTACCGAAGAGGGCAAAGCTTCCTCTATCAAGGTGCGTATAGCTTATTCAGATGAACGAATATGCCTTGCGTATTTAGAAAAACGTATGTGGTTGCGCTCCATCTTTCCGGCGCAGAAACTAAAATTTCCCGCAAAATTTCACATTTATTATAAAACGTTAGAACAATTGCAAAATTACAGATCGTGCATTACCGAAGATGGAAAAGCTTCCTCTATCAAACTACATATAGCCTCTTCAGATGGACGAATATGCCTTGCGTATTTAGAAAAAAGTATGTGGTTGCGCTCCATCTTTTCGGCGCAGAAACGAAAATTTCACGTTGATTATAAAACGTTAGAACAAAAGCAAAATTACAGGTCCTGCATTACTGAAGATGGCAAAGCTTCCTCTATCAAAGTACGTATAGCTTATTCAGATGGACGAATATGCCTTGCGTATTTAGACAAACGTATGTTGTTGCGCTCCAACTTTTCGGCGCAGAAACGAAAATTTAACCGCAAACTTTCTCGTTGATTATAAAATGTTCGAACATTAGCAAAATTACAATTCATGCATTACTGAAAAGGGCAAAGCTTCCTCTATCAAAATACATATATCTTATTCAGATTGACGAATCTCTCTTGCGTAATTAGCGAATTTTCGAGGCAAAAACGAAAATTTCATCTCAAACTTTCACGTAAATTATAAAAACTATATTAAAATTATATGATATATATTACTGTAAAGGCCAAAGCTTCCTCTTTCAAAATATATAAACGTTATTAAGATTTACGAATATCCCTTGCGTCAGTAGACAATAAAATGTGGTGGCGCACCGATTTTTCAGGGCAAAAATGAAAATTTAATTGCAAACTTTAACGTCGATTACAAAATATAGAAACAATAGTGAAATTATTTGATATGCATTACAGCAAAGCCGGAAGTTTTCTCTTTCACAATATATTATGTTTTATGGATGTATGTTATATTAAGTGAGTTAAACAGTAAAAAAAGCAAGCACTACCTCGGACGTGCAGGTCACGTCGCTCGGCGACGAGGGGTTAAACAAGTTAGGAAAGTGTGCAACGTATCACAAATGGGCGCGTTTCGCGCAATGGAGTATTAGAAAGAAATTATATACCTGTACGTGAGGGAAATAGCGTTTTAAAATTCTTATATTCTTCAAAAGTAATCCATTTCCTTTCTACTTAATAATATTGCATGGACGAGTAAACAAATTAAACGTTTGTTTGTGAGATTGTATATGATAGCAACAATGAAGAAGTAACCATGCAAGAAAATTTCCATGTTCAACTCGAATTAAGATATTCTCATTTGATTTTCTCAATAACGGCTACTCCTATGATAAAAATGTATAGGGAAACAAATACTCTACTTTGCCAATTCTACAACTTTTATTTGAAAAATAGTTTGATATGAGCAATACTTTACGAGATATGACGAAAATGTAATTTTTTGTAACCAGTAAAGTGGCACCCCTGATTGGCGTACGTGATTCATTTTTGCAATATTCTTCTTATATTTAATTGTAAGTCCTTAGTATCAAATTTCATGAAAATCCGTTCGGTAGAAGCCGAGAACGAAAATGCGGACGGACGGACGGACAGTCCGACGATAATAGGTGCTCACGTTTGAAGCGAAACGCGCCTAAAAGCGTAATACTGGCATTTACATTTACATTTACATAAATACCCTGCAAGCCGCTAAAAGCGTTTGGCAGGGGGTGTCACAACACCAAGTGAAGTCTAGCTAATTCCTCTGTTGGATTGTCTTATCGCGTCTGGGAAAAAGGATCGGTAGTATTTCTCTGTTCTAGCGGTAATTTCGAGATATTTTCTCCTGCACTGTGATCTAACATTACGTTCACTAACACCGATGGGGACGACTATGCCGCGTACGTCTTCAACGAATTCGGAACTTTCAAATTTTTCAAATAGTTTCCTTTTGTATTCAATTCTTCTACTCTTCAACGTCTGCCATTTCAGATCTCTCAATAACTCTGATACACTCGCATCGAACCGATATTCTCCTTTTACAAATCTAGCCGCTCTACGCTGAACCATTTCGAGCTCTCTAGTTAGGCCCTCCTCGAAAGGGTCCCAGACGGCGCAACAGTATTCCACGATGGGTCGTATTAGGGAAAAGTATGCGATTTCCTTCACGTTCGAGGGGCATCCCCGCAGGACTCTAGAGGAAAGCCCTTGAATTCTGTTTGCCGATGCTATAACGGATTTGATATGCTCTCTACTAGACAAATTGCTACTGAGAATTACTCCTAGGTATTTGTAGCTATTGACGTATTTTAGCTTTAGTTCAGATATTTGGTACGGGTAACGGTTGAAATTCGTGGAGCGCGTCAAGTTCATTGCGGCGCATTTCTTTATGTTCAGATCGAGTTGCCAATCTTTACACCATTTCGTGATAGCCTGAAGGTCCTTTTGCAAATTCTCCTGATCGTGTATTGTGTTGATTTCTCCATACACAAGTGTGTCATCCGCGAAGAGTCTAACTTTACACTTTATATTATCCGCTAAATCATTTATATATATCAAGAATAACAAAGGTCCGATTACACTTCCCTGAGGCACGCCGGAAGTCACTTTGACGACGTCTGATGCAACTCCATCGAGGACTACTCTCTGGGTTCTATCGGAAAGAAACGAGGCGATCCAATTTACAATTTTCTCGTTAATTGAATAAGCCCTTAATTTTTGCACTATTTTCACGTGAGAAACGGTGTCGAAGGCTTTCCTAAAGTCTAAAAATACTGCATCAACTCCTATTCCTTTATCCGTTGCCTTCACAATATCTTGTGTGAGTAGAGCTAACTGAGTCTCGCATGACCTGCCTCTCCGGAAACCATGCTGGCTACTGTTAAGCGCTTCTTTGCTTTCGAGAAATCGCATTATTGAGCTACCGATAATGTGCTCAAAAACCTTACAGAAGATTGACGTCAACGATATAGGGCGGTAGTTTTCCACTTTTAATTTACTTCCCGTTTTATGTATTGGTGTAACGTTGGCTGTTTTCCATATCAAAGGAACTACACCCTCATCTAAAGATTTTCTGAATAGAAGCTTAAGGTACGGAGCTAATTCGTTTGCTAACGAGTTTATAATGAATGCAGGTATGGCTTCAGGCCCTGGCGATTTTCTTTTGTGGACCTGACTTAGTAATTTGACGATACCGCTTTCGGATATTTCTATGTCGCTCATATTTGAGTCTATACGAGTAGGGAAATCAATGAAATCACCGCTGTCTATTGTGAAGCAATTTTCAAAGAACCGATTTAACATACTAGCCTTAGTAAATGAATCGTGTACACTTTCACCGTTGTCTGTACGTAGAAGAAGTACTGTGGACTGACCTCCTCGCATTTCTCGCACGTACGACCAAAATTCTTTCGAGTCGTTTTTGAGTGAATCCGAGAGTGTCGTGGATCGGTAGGCGTCAAATTCCTTACGCGCTTCGTCTCTTGCAGATTTACGACTATTTCTGTATATTAAATACTCGTTCGCGTGGTCCCTACCAACTTCTTTAAGGTGCTTTATGTGCGCGTGATGCCGTCTTTGTTTCTTGAGCAAGGCACGGAGTTTCGGTTTCACCCACCGTGGGTCCTTGCGATCACGAATTGCTTTAGTTGGGACAAACGTTTTTAGCCCTTCTCGAATGATTCGCAAAATTTCCGTCCAAGAGTCATCTACGCTGTTACTATTCGCAAAATTGATAAATGTCGCTATTTGGTTTGTAACATAATTTTTTAAGCCTGGGAGATCTGCTTTACTGAAGATATAGACTAATCGCGTTGGCTTATATATTGTCGCAGGGGTGTATTTGAAGTCGGCAATTACTATTTTATGATCACCTATGCCGTCGTCGATTTGTAGGTTTCTAGTCGATAGTGGGTGGGTAGTGGCTAGCAGATCTAATATGTTTCCGTTTCCGTTGTTGTCATATCGCGTCGGCTCGTTGACGATTTGCTCTAGCGAGTTTAGAGTGAATGCTTCAATTAATTCACGACAAGCTTCTCTATTTTTTCCACCACTAACATAGGTTACGGATTTCCAATCGATCGATGGAAGATTGAAGTCTCCTCCAAGAATTATTACTGGATCGTTCTTTCTCCTAGCTATCACCTGCAATGTACGACTGAGTTCTCTAATGTTCTCGACTCCCGAGTCAGGTGGGCGGTAAAATGAGCAAAAAAATAATTTTTTACCATATCTCGTACGAAGGGAGCACCATATCGTTTCGCAGTGTTCGCTGACGTTAATCTCCTCTAATTGGCTTGATATACTCTTTCTGACGGCGATGAAAACTCCGCCTCCGACTCTTTCCCTCCTGTCTTTGCGATACACCACGTAATCTGGTGGGAAAATCTCGTTAGAATTAATGTCGCCCGATAGCCAGCTCTCAGTTCCCAATACAACGTCTGCACGATGGCTTTTAACTAAGTGGCAAAAATCGGCCTGTTTCCTTCGAATGCTTCGGCAGTTCATAATAATAATTTTTATTGTGTTTTCTACGGGTATTTTCGTTCTGGATTTCCCCGCCACTTGATCTAACAATTTTATTTTTCTACTTCTCACTCTACCGCTATTCTTGGACTCCCTACGGTTAATGTTGGCGGACTCTTTTCTAACAGATATATTTGTGTTATCCTCTTCTAACCTAAAAAAACCCTAGCGTGTTCAAAAACCCTACGCGCTACCGCATCCGCTGCCTCGGCCGTGTAGTGGACACCAGAACCGTTTAGGGGTACCCTACATGAGTCCAGCACCGGCCTCAGGTCAACGAAGTGCAATCATTCGATTGCAGATAACTCGTAGATTAATAATAAACAATAAATAAACAAATTTTCTTCAAATTCAATGTATAAATCATACATCGAGAAGCATACCTTTATTGTTTCATGTCTCAGCTCGGGGGCCATGTTTTTGAAGACTACCTGCTCCTCTCTTTCGACCCTCATTAGAGAGGATTAGCGGACCCTCACTCGGACTCGAGTCCCGGCCCCTAGCTAGGTGTAGTCTACCCTCACAGTGGGTGATGAAATTACCGAACAATCATTGCAATTTCGCAAATAAGACGATTGTAGGTTACATCATTGCATTGAGATGAAAATGCTGATTATTGGCGTTTTTTATACGAAATTCTGCGATACATATCAACTGAGTGAGAGGTACTAACATAAGCGCTTCGACTTGCCTTAAGATTTTTAGGAGGGAAATTTGAAATCGACATTGGTTTTCCGAATTATAACACGTACCACGACTCTGGCCTTTCATCTATCCCTTTCAAATAGTTTACAGATCCTATAAAATATAAAAACATAAAGTAACGACGATGAAAATATGATTGTTTTCATTGTCATTGGTTTATGTTACACGATTTTCTCGGGATTTCAGATTTTCTTCTTTGGAATACATAGGAACAGGGTTTGCTAAATGTTTTTGTTGCACTTTTCTAAGTCTGAAATTATTCATTTTTGATTTCTTTGTGAGTAAAAACAAAAAAAAAACTGGGACCAAGTCAGTCAATACTTAAAGCCACCCTCAAGAGGGCTTTGTCATACCTAAACCTAAAGAGATGAACCTAGCCTAAAACTTCTGTTGTTACATAAGTTACTCATATACTAAAGTTAAAACTCACATAAAAGTCATAACTTGGGATAGAAACACATAGTAGCCTTTATAAAGTCCTTAAACAAATCATCCTTGCGACAGTGTTTTCTTCGCCACACGTACTCTAAAAGGTAGTCTTCCAGGCGCTCTTCCGACATGCGGCCAATTCTTCTCCGCATATCTCTTTTTATAACGGACCAGTATCCCTCAATATTTTGAGTGTGCGTCGAACGATTGGCAGGATCTACAAAGTTGGAGGAGTGGTTAACTGTGGAATGAGAGTAGCCTAGTTGCCGCAAATGTCCGTAACCCCTCCACATATCTACGTCTACATCTACATGATGCCCTTCAAATCACCAGACTGGTGGGTGGCAGGGGGTGCAGCACACCAAAACCTACCTAATAACGCCACTCGTGGGAATCACTCTCCTGTTATGATCCCGTATGGCCCTTGGGAAAAACGAGCTCTGATATCGCTCGGTCCTACAGTCGATCTCTCGTATTTTATTCTCGTGATCGTGCCTGCCCATGTACGTAGGTGCCTCTAATATTCCTGAGACCTCCTCTAAGAGAACTTCCGACCTAAATTTCTCCAGAAGCCTTAACCTAGCGCTAATTCTGCGATCCTCTAGCGATATCCAATTCAACTCCTTCAAGAGTGATGTGACGCTTAATTTTTGCTCATATTTTTACTTAACGAATCTGGCTGCTCTGCGTTGGATTCTTTCTAACTCAAGTATTTGTCCCTCTTCGTACGGATCCCATATGCTGGAACCGTATTCGACCTGAGATCTGACCAATGATAAATAACACGTTTCTCGTACCTGTTCTGTGCTACTTCTCACTATTCTGCCTACGAGGCCCAATTTCTTATTAGCTGCGCCTACGATCCTTCGAATATGCATATTCCACGATACATCACGAAAAATGGTGACTCCTAAATATTTAACATACTCTGCAGATTGGATATTCAATCTATCAATTCTGTACTCCGAGTCTAATTCATTGTTCTCACTCTTCCAGAAACTCAATAGGGAACATTTGCTGTGATTAACTTCGATTTTCCAATCTTGACACCATGCTGAAAGGGCGTTTAAATCTTTCTGGAGCGATTTTTGGTCATCCTGACTCGTTATCTCCTTATATAAAACGGTGTCATCTGCGAAAAGTCTTATTTTGCAGCGAACTACCGAGCAGATATCGTTTATATATATCAAGAATAGTAGTGGGCCTATGACACTTCCCTGTCGAACACCTAATGCGACTTTTACCGGGTATGAAGATTTCCCATCAATAACTACTATCTGTTTTCTGTCTGAGAGGAAGTCTTTTACCCAACTCACGATATTAGGGTTTATGCCGTACCTTCATAGTTTTCCTATTAATTTATTATGGAGTACTTTGTCAAGCGCTTTTTTAAAATCAATGAAAATGGCATCAACCTGAGTGTTTTTCTCTCCGCATTCCAACAAATCGTTTACGAACAGGGCGAGCTGCGTTTCGTATGACCTACCTTTCCGAAACCCGTGTTGGTTTTTGCTTAGTGAAGAACGACCGTCTAAATAACGCAGAACAGAGCTAACGATTATATGTTCTAGAATCTTACACGATAATGACGTCAAGGAAATCGGCCTATAATTTTCGGGGTTCTCTTTATCACCGCCTTTGTGGATGGGCGTTACGTATGCTAGCTTCCAACCTTTTGGAACGGTACCATGTGCAACGGATTTTTCGAATATTATTTTCAAGTAAGGTGCGATTACCGAGGCGAGCTCTTTCAACACACGCGCGGGTATGCCCTCCGACCCGGGAGACTTATTTTGCTTAATCGACTCTAGCTGGTGCGCGATACCTGTTTCCGAGAATATCACATCTTCCATCGAATTTCCCTCATCATTCAAAGCCGGTTCCTCAAATTCGTTGCTCACCGAAGTAAACGCTTTCTGAAAGTGTTCATTTAACAAGTTCGCTTTTTCCGCGCTATCGTGTACTACAAAACCTGCCTCCGTTCTCAATGACGCTATGGTGGGGCCTCTACCATGAACCTCTCTAACGTACGACCAAAATGCTTTCGGATTTTCTTTCAAATTTCTATGCAGAACTTTCTTTTTGTAATCATTAAATGCTTCTCGCATTGTACTCTAGCTCTTGACCGCGCCTCTCTGTATTGATGCCGTATCATTGACCGCCGTTCCTCTGTAATTACGTTGGACCCCACTTCAACGGTCTCCTGTATAACTTTTCCAGGGCCCCCTTGTCCGCAAGAATGATCGGCGTGTTTCCCTGTCAACGCCCCCAACCACACACTTCGTCTTCGTCAAGCGGCCGCGATTATACTTGCGCCTCCCAAACGCGCTGTCGTCGATTTCCACCGTTTTCCCAGCTCATCCAATTTTTTCGCTGTTTTCTAACAACCACACAAACAGAAGCTCGCGGAAGCTCGACAGTAGACGTCCAACGGTACATCTACATTGGAGTAATATTTCAAAATGTCAACAACTTAACCATTTCCCACACATTTCTTCGATCTCGAATAATGTATTCTAACATGTGCATGAATGCCCGGCACACTTCAGCATAGAATCTACGAAATTTACGTTTTTGCCATAAAATTCTGGAAATTTTTGGGGGCTCGGCTAAAATCCGGGGTCGGCTTCTATTCGGGCAGATACGGTGTATATATATATATATATTTCTAAGAGCATTTGTGCTCAAAGCTAATATAATTGGGCTGCCGCCGGAGCAACAAATTTATGATAATAAGTAGGAGTAATACGAACGATAAGTTTGTCTCTTTAGATTCAGCAAATGAAATTTCAGAATTTGTTTCCATTAAGATGGCTGTTGCGTCAGGCTGATTTTCGCCAAATTTCTTAGTATGTTACCGTGTTTTAAAACATTTCTAAATATCGAATTTAGTGAAGGCCTATGAAAGGTTTAAGGAGCGTAGTGTATGTCTTATTTCGAAATAAGCAAAAATTGGTACTCCTGATTGACCTTCACTGTCCCCTGAATTTCAATATATATAGCAGTGGAGAGCGTTCGATGGATTATTTGAAACTAAACGATATAATTCACTAAGTAAGCCTGAATTTTTAGGAATTCAATTTTAAGAAAATAAAACGAATCACTTCGAAAAAATCCACTGCTTTAATATTGTGATACAATGGATTTTTTCAAATTTGTTTTATTTCCTAAACGACATACGAGTAGTTTTAAGAACGCAAGCCATAAAGCAGCGGAAAACCATTGCTTTATTATGTCTCTCTGTCTGCTAAAAAGAAATTCCCCACTCTAAGTTGGCTTATTAATAAACCTATTTACGTAATTATATGCATACATTCAATTTTTGTTACTTACGTGCTTTTTCCGGAAAATGGAGAGCTGACTGGAATAATGGTTAACATCAAATTATATTTTTTTGTTTTTATACCACGGTACATACATAAGAAAATTGGGGTATAACATAATGAAAACATTTTATCCCGTGATTTACTATATTTTTATGATAATGCAAAAATTACAGAATTAGTATTGATATTGAATAAAACTATTAGGCCATAAATAGGGAATAACACAAAGTTGTTTATTTGTTAAAACAGTACTCTTGTCGTATTTTATTTTTTTAAATTTAAGCTGAAGAGAGCCAAGTAACTCTGAAACAAATTTTGTTTCCTTTCCTGCATAATGCGATTCCACCAAGCCAAGGCTCCACGCAAACGAGTATTTAATATACAGAAATAGTCGTAAATCTGCAATAGACGAAGCGCGTAAAGAATTTGACGCCTACTTATCCACGACACTCTCGGATTCACTCAAAAACGACTCGAAAGAATTTTGGTCGTACGTGCGAGAAATGCGAGGAGGACAGTCCACAGTACCGCTTCTACGTACAGACAACGGTGAAAGTGTACACGATTCATTTACTAAGGCTAGTATGTTAAATCGGTTCTTTGAAAATTGCTTCACAATAGACAGCGGTGATTTCATTGATTTCCCTACACGTATAGCCTCAAATATGAGCGATGTAGAAATATCCGAAAGCGGTATCGTCAAATTACTAAGTCAGGTCCATAAAAGGGCCACGGCCTGAAGCCATACCTGCATTCATTATAAACTCGTTAGCAAACGAATTAGCTCCGTACTTTAAGCTTCTATTCAGAAAATCTTTAGATGAGGGTGTAGTTCCTTTGATATGGAAAACAGCCAAAGTTACACCAATACATAAAACGGGAAGTAAATTAAAAGTGGAGAACTACCGCCCTATATCGTTGACGTCAATCTTCTGTAAGGTTCTTGAGCACATTATCGGTAGCTCAATAATGCGATTTCTCGAAAGCAAAGAAGCGCTTAACAGTAGCCAGCATGGTTTCCGGAGAGGCCGGTCATGCGAGACTCAGTTAGCTCTACTCACACAAGATATTGTGAAAGCAACGGATAAAGGAATAGGAGTTGATGCAGTATTTTTAGACTTTAGGAAAGCTTTCGACACCGTTTCTCACGTGAAAATAGTGCAAAAATTAAGGGCTTATTCAATTAACTAGAAAATTGTAAATTGGATCGCCTCGTTTCTTTCCGATAGAACCCAGAGAGTAGTCCTCGATGGAGTTGCATCAGACGTCGTCAAAGTGACTTCCGGCGTGCCTCAGGGAAGTGTCATCGGACCTCTGTTATTCTTGATATATATAAATGATTTAGCGGATAATATAAAGTGTAAAGTTAGACTCTTCGCTGATGACACACTGGTGTATGGAGAAATCAACCCAACACACGATCAGGAGAATTTGCAAAAGGACCTTCAGGCTATCACGAAATGGTGTAAAGATTGGCAACTCGATCTGAATAAAAAGAAATGCGCCGCAATGAACTTCACGCGCTCCACAAATTTCAACCGTTACCCGTACCAAATATCTGAACTAAAGCTAAAATACGTCAATAGCTACAAATACCTAGGAGTAATTCTCAGTAGCAATTTGTCTAGTAGAGAGCATATCAAAACCGTTATAGCATCGGCAAACAGAATTCAAGGGTTTTCCTCTAGAGTCCTGCGGGGATGCCCCTCGAATGTGAAGGAAATCGCATACTTTTCCCTAATACGACCCATCGTGGAATACTGTTGCGCCGTCTGGGACCCTTTCGAGGAGGGCCTAACTAGAGAGCTCGAAAAGGTTCAGCGTAGAGCGGCTAGATTTGTAAAAGGAGAATATCTGTATGATGCGAGTGTATCAGAGTTGTTGAGAGATCTGAAATGGCAGACGTTGAAGAGTAGAAGAATTGATTACAAAAGGAAACTATTTGAAAAATTTGAAAGTTCCGAATTCGTTGAAGACGTACGCGGCATAGTCGTCCCCATCGGTGTTAGTGAACGTAATGTTAGATCACAGTGCAGGAGAAAATATGTCGAAATTACCGCTAGAACAGAGAAATACTACCGATCCTTTTTCTCAGACGCGATAAGACAATCCAACAGAGGAATTAGCTAGACTTCACTTGGTGTTGTGACACCCCCTGCCAAACGCTTCTAGCGGCTTGCAGGGTATTGATGTAAATTGATGTAAAAAGGCTATCTTTGTGAATTACACCATTAATGCTGAATAGCTCTTCGCAAGCAATGGCCGTTCAAGGCGATATTCCGATTAATTTATCGAAAGAAATCATATATTTAGCGTGAAACATAATTAATTGTATGAAAAAATCATGTAACGAAATTTGAGAAAGAAGCGAGCGATTGTGTATGATTTTGTCATTTTGGGGACGCTCTTGACAACGAAACTATGAAATTGAAGAGAGGATGAGAAGATTCGAGGGTCTGCTGAAGTGGAGGAGGAAAACAAAAGAAGTGAAATGGAGTCACAATTTGATATCCCTTGGGCGTAATGAAAGCTTTCCGTGAAAGGGAGGAGAGGTAAAAGGCGAAGAAGCGTTTGGATTTTATTAAGGGTTCTTTTCGTCCTTGGAATGCTTTCGGAGCGAGAGGATGAAAGAGAGGTCTCTCTCTCTTCTCCCCCCCCCCCCCCCCCCCTTCCCCCTTCTATGGGGTTTTAATATCAATTATTCATTAACCATCTCCCTCTCTCTCTCCCACCCCTTTTATTTCTCCCTTTTCACCAAACAAACAACAAACCCCTCTCATTTTCTTCTTTCTTCAGTTTGGAGAGGTTCCTTTCTCTCCGCTGCATTACCAATCTATTGATAATAATTGGTATGAAAGTCGTTTTTACAATTTTCAGTCTCAGCGCCAAAGTTTCGGTCACTATATAAACAACCCATTTCGTACCAAATATTTTTAACATGGCACGTCGTTGGAGAGTGAAAAACGCTGGTTAATCACCGCCCATTATGTTGGAGGAGTCTTTTTTTCTGTTCGAATGACCTGGAATGCGAGGGTGGATATTGGGACAACTTTTCGTAGAAACAGGTCTCGCATCACCGACAACTCTGCGAAAGAGTTTCGGAAGGATTTTTTTTTCATTCTTTGCTATAACTCGGAAAAAGAAGATTCACATAAATTCATTACAAACTCGGTAACAAGTCACCCCATCGGAATTTATCTTTTTCAGGTAAAGTACGAGCAAGCAATTTCGAAGTTTTTTTTTTATGGGGTATTTGTTTCTTGGGCTCAAGAGGATAAATAATGGGCCGCGGTGTAAAAAATGACCCATAAAATGATGTCTTACTCTTCTCTCTCTCTCCCTCGTATGTCTTTTGTTCCCTCCTTCCACCGCCGTTGCCCTAGAGATAAATTCTGAAACTCTCTAAACGTTATCACTCGCAGCGACGTTAGTTTTGAAAAAGTGCCTCTCTCAAACACACATACAAATGTACGCAAAAGAATCCTCTCTCTTTTTCTCACGTGCACAAAACCTTAATCTCTCTCCTTGAATATAGGTGTCGCCCTGAATTCACCTTATGAATCCGAACCCCTGTAAAAGATTTGGACATGGATCGAGATTTAAATGTTAAGTGGAGTGAGGTTTGCGACATTGGAGACCCCTTGCGGCGGTGGAGAGAAGTAGGGAAGCCAAGTGGGTGAAAGGTGTAGAGAGAGGAGTGGAGAGAGGGAGATGGGCAGACATTTGGCTGCCCTGAGGTGGGAAAAATATTGGCGTCCTCCCCTCCTGCAAAGCATTGTGGGTCACCAATTTATCATTATCTAGGAATTTGATGTATACAGTTTACATAAGGATTTTTTAAATTTGTAAGTTATTTTTATTTACGTGATAAATTTAAGTACTTTATGGAAAAATATAAATCTGAGTAATATATATATAGAAAACAACATCAAAATGCTGTCAAGAATATAATCATAGTAAAAATAAATCATAAATGCAATCTACTAACAATTTTCATTTTACAATTATCAGGAATTTAAATTTAAAATACTGATCTATAAAAACTAGTCTTCCATTGCGCATATATAGGCACTTTATTAAAATGCATTCTTCAGCGTCTTATTGTTGCAAATTCATCAATTATGGTATCTGGAATATTCACCGTCGGAAAAATCACCGCCACAAAAAATTCACCGTCGGGAAATTCATCGCCAGGGGAAATGTTAACATATTGACTCATCAATTACGTCTTCCTATTTCAAGGATTCCATAATATCACTCTCTATGGACTTTATTGACACAACAGTTAAACGATCATGTCATTATTGTACGTAAATAATTTTTTTTATGATTTTTAACTTGGAAAATGATCTTTCTGCAGATGCTACTCTTACAGGAAAGGTTAACAAAATCCGTAAGGCTATCCGAAGGAGAGTGAGTTTTGATCATAAGAGTGAAATAAACTGAAACGCGGGTGCGGGGATATGGTTGGAAAGCATCATCGTCATTTTTTAGTTTACAACCAATATTTTTACTTACTCCATACGTAGTAATGGGAAAGTATTGTGTTCACGAAAAAAATCGACTTCGAGATTTCAACGGAAATACACGCTTCGAGGTCCCTAGAACACGTTTGGACTATATTCGGAATGATGTCTGTGTGTGTGTGTGTGTGCGTGCGTGTGCGTGCGTGCGTGTGTGGGTGCGTGCGTGCGTGCGTGCTTGCGTGTGTGCGTGTGTATGTGATTGTGGGTGCTCTAACTCAAAAAGTACCTGCCATATCGTTACCAAAGTTTATATATAACAATGTAGCATGAGAACAAAGATCTGATTAGGTTTTGGACAATAAGGGCTAACCGAAAGTCGAGATTTATTCATAACCCGATTCGGTTTTTGCGATATTTCTTCGTTAAAACATTATTATTGTATTTACAATTCAATACAAAAGTTATAGAGAATGTAATTTCGGCTTATGTCGACTAACTGGGATCACAATTCCCTTATTTCTGCGGGGCATCTATCGACGCTAGTACAGAGGAATTATGGTGCGTGTTCAGGGATATGATGCGAGAGGGTACGGATAAATTTATTCCACATAAACTTAAACGTGATGGTGCGGAACCAAGATGGTACAACCAGAAAGTTAGATGCGCTCTTAGACGGCAAAGAAAACTTCACGCTCGCTTAAATAGTAATTCTTCAAAAGTCACAGAGGAACAGAGGTCAATGATACGGCAACAATACAGAGAGGCGCGGTCAAGAGCTAGAGTAACAATGCGAGAAGCATTTAATGATTACAAAAAGAAAGTTCTGCATAGAAATTTGAAAGAAAATCCGAGAGCATTTTGGTCGTACGTTAGAGAGGTTCATGGTAGAGGCCCCACCATAGCGTCATTGAGAACGGAGGCAGGTGATGTAGTACATGACAGCGCGGAAAAAGCGAACTTTTTAAATGAACACTTTCAGAAAGCGTTTACTTCAGTGAGCAACGAATTTGAGGAACCAGCTTTGAATGATGAGGGAAATTCGAAGGAAGATATGATATTCTCGGAAACAGGTATCGCGCACCAGCTAGAGTCGATTAAGCAAAATAAGTCTCCCGGGCCGGAGGGCATACCCGCGCGTGTGTTGAAAGAGCTAGCCTCGGTAATCGCACCTTACTTGAAAATAATATTCGAAAAATCCGTTGCACATGGTACCGTTCCAAAAGACCGGAAGCTAGCATACGTAACGCCCATCCACAAAGGCGGTGATAAAGAGAACCCCGAAAATTATAGACCGATTTCCTTGACGTCATTATCGTGTAAGATTCTAGAACATATAATTGTTAGCTCTGTTCTGCGTTATTTAGACGGTCGTTCTTCACTAAGCAAAAACCAACACGGGTTTCGGAAAGGTAGGTCATGCGAAACGCAGCTCGCCCTGTTCGTAAACGATTTGTTACAATGCGGAGAGAAAAACACTCAGGTTGATGCCATTTTCATTGATTTTAAAAAAGCGTTTGACAAAGTACCCCATAATAAATTAATAGGAAAACTAGGAAGGTACGGCATAAACCCTAATATCGTGAGTTGGGTAAAAGACTTCCTCTCAGACAGAAAACAGATAGTAGTTATTGATGGGAAATCTTCATACCCGGTAAAAGTCGCATCAGGTGTTCCACAGGGAAGTGTCATAGGCCCACTACTATTCCTGATATATATAAACGATATCTGCTTGGTAGTTCGCTGCAAAATAAGACTTTTCGCAGATGACACCGTTTTATATAAGGAGATAACGAGTCAGGATGACCAAAAATCGCTCCAGGAAGATTTAAATGCCCTTTCAGCATGGTGTCAAGATTGGAAAATCGAAGTTAATCACAGCAAATGTTCCCTATTGAGTTTCTGGAAGAGTAAGAACTATGAATTAGACTCTGAGTACAGAATTGATAGATTGAATATCCAATCTGCAGAGTACGTTAAATATTTAGGAGTCACCATTTGTCGTGATCTATCATGGAATATGCATATTCGAAGGATCGTAGGCGCACCTAATAAGAAATTGGGCTTCGTAGGGAGAATAGTAAGAAGTAGCACAGAGCAGGTACGAGAAACGTGTTATTTATCATTGGTCAGATCTCAGTTCGAATACGCTTCCAGTATATGGGATCCGTACGAAAAGGGACAAATACTTGAGTTAGAAAGAATCCAACGCAGAGCAGCCAGATTCGTAAAGCAAAAATATGAGCAAAAATTAAGCGTCACATCACTCTTGAAGGAGTTGAATTGGATATCGCTAGAGGATCGCAGAATTAGCGCTAGGTTAAGGCTTCTGGAGAAATTTAGGTCGGAAGTTCTCTTAGAGGAGGTCTCAGGAATATTAGAGGCACCTACGTACATGGGCAGGCACGATCACGAGAATAAAATACGAGAGATCGACTGTAGGACCGAGCGATATCAGAGCTCGTTTTTCCCAAGGGCCATACGGGATCATAACAGGAGAGTGATTCCCACGAGGGACGTTATTGGGTAGGTTTTGGTGTGCTGCACCCCCTGCCACCCACCAGTCTGGTGATTTGCAGGGTATCATGTAGATGTAGATGTAGATGTAGAGATGTAAAACTGACCGCGAAGCTGACTTTAATATTCCATCGATCGATTGGAAATCCGTAACCTATGTTAATGTTGGAAGAAATAGAGAAGATTGTCGTGAATTAATTGAAGCTAAACTCTCTAGAGTAAATCATCAACGAGCCGACGCGATATGACAACAACGGAAACGGAAACATATTAGATCTGCTAGCCACTACCCACCCACTATCGATTAGAAACCTACAAATCGACGACGGCATAGGTGATCATAAAATAGTAATTGCCGACTTCAATTACACCCCTGCGGCAATATAAAAGCCAACGCGATTAGTCTTTATCTTCAGTAAAGCAGATCTCCCAGGCTTAAAAAATTACGTTACAAACCAAATAGAGACATTTATCAATTTTGCGAATGGTAACAGCGTAGATGACTCTTGGACGGAAATTTTGCGAATCATTCCAGAAGGGCTAAAAACGTTTGTCCCAACTAAAGCAATTCGTGATCGCAAGGACCCGCGGTGGGTGAAACCGAAACTCCGTGCCTTGCTCAAGAAACAAAGACGGCATCACGCGCGCATAAAGCACCTTAACCTTTAACTAGTACCATCTTTTTGTCATTCATAATTACTACCATGGGTCAAATATGACCCACAGATATTTTCAGTTTAAAAAAAAGGGAAAAAATGCCACTTTTTCTTTTACAATATTTTTATTCTGTTTCTTATTAAAAAGAGAACGAAATCAAAAATAAATTGCAAAATAACAGTTATTCAGTCAGGATATCTGTCTTCAAAAACAGAACGTATACAAAAATTTTGGACGCTTTCCATTTCAAGTTATTCCATCTCACAGAGAAATCCCAGAACCTTCCCAAGTTATTTTTTCTTCCTTCACATAAAACACTTCAATCTGAAAATAAAAAAAATATCAGTAAATCATCCAGAGGATAATGGACGTGATGCATTTTACCCATTACAAAAAGTTGGAACAAGACCTCTACTCACCTTTGCACATATTGCACAGGCGTCTTTCTTCAGAATTATTCTTGCAGACATGTCGCACACAGTTTTCACAGACTGTGGAATGTTTTTGGTCAGTTTTGACACATAGGTAACACATTTTCCTTTTCCGACTCTCCTCTGACTGTCAGGAGTTGTGGGGTGAATTTTGTTGTTTCTCCCTCATCCCCACTATTTTGTAAACCACTGGTCTTAGATCGTGTCTGAGGTTTGGAATCGATACCCTCCTTTTTACATGATTAGAAATTAGCCCCCTTGCAACGCTCACCATGAATTCTTTTCTATTAATTTTGAATTCAGGTTGCGCTGCTTGAAAAATTATGTGGCTGTTGACACCAGCTATATCTAAAATTCTAAAAAATATGGTAAGGGGCCATCTTCGGCTCCTCCATTGTACAGAATAGCCAGCGCACTTCTTATCCAAGGTGTTGACACCTCCTTTGGCTTGGTGTTGCTTATTACTCTGTCGTCATGGTGCATTGATGACACCAGTACAACAGATTTATTTTGTTTTGGCACATGACTCATGAGGGTTTTATCTCTCATAAAACCAAAGAGTGAGCTGCCTACTTGTCTATTGTTACCAGGAAGAAACTGAACAGGTATTTCTTTCTTGTCATGTCTCATAATTTCAAGATATGTGAAACCTTTTTCCCATAATTAATCAACTAATTCTAATGAAGAGAACCAGTTGTCTTCAGTTGCATTCCTGTTGGTATGAGCAATTGGATCGATGAGTGACAGAACTGTTAGTTTCGGTATTTTTAGGATTCGGTGTATTTGTTTTCCCAGTGTACACGAAGGCATTGAGCAAATAGTTCATTTTGGCGTAACAAAGACATTGAATTTTCAGGCCATATCTGTTTGGTTTGCTCTTAATGTACATGCGAAATGAACATTGGCCGCGAAAAGGAAATAGCATCTCATCTACTGTTGCAAATTCTGAACAGGAATAATTGTCTCTGCAGTTCTGCGTGAATAGGTTGAACATTTCAGTGGTGGGAGCCAATTTATCTCCAGCATTCTTCCTTTCCTCTCTGGTAGAACGATCGTCAAATCGAGGGACAGAAAACAAAAATAAAAATCGTTCTTTACACATAACTGTGCGAAATATAGGTTTTCCTAACTCATCAGTAACAAACAAAGAATCAACATCCTCACTAGCAGATTTGAATACTCGAGTAAAAAATAACAATCCAAAGAAAGCTCTGAGTTCATCTTTGTCAACGTGATCAGTGTAAGTATTTCTAACATTATATCTTTGAGAGGCATCCGTTATCTTTTCATTTGTCTGTTCCGAAATTTTTTCAATAATTGTATCATTCATAAGTATTGACCATGCATTGATTGGAGTACAAGGCTTATTGGTCTTAGCTGAACCTTTTATTCCAGGTAAATGCAAGACAATATTGCATGATCTTGTTCTTGATGATGATGGAGGCTGCTTTGCCCATGTATACTTTTTTCCCCTACCATAGTATGTAGAGCTGGCCCTTACCTTGTTTCTGTTATTGTCAACTTCTTGGATATCGCCACCATCAGCATTGTGGTCACTGTGTATGGATTCCACATCACTGAAATCACGTTCGGTGTTATACGATGCTTCACGCAAATCATCACTAAAAGTTTCATCACTGTTTAGTTCATCATCACCCTCTCGAATATACGCGTTCCAGTCCAGATAGAGCTTCCCGTCAACATAAAACCCGTCTTCTGCAATAATAATGGTAACAACTGAAATCAAAGGTAAGAGAAAATGGTAACTCAATTACTATCGTGGGTCAAAAATGACCCGGGTGCTAAATTTACAGACAAATGGAAAGAGGTGTCATGAGCGTCTCAATGCCAACTGATGCAACACTCACTGATAGAAGAATACCTAAATTATGATAGTGCTACCTAGTAACAAGGCGGAGAACTATTCCTTCAAAGTTTGCTCGGGTCAATTTTGACCCAATGGTAGTAGTTAAAGGTTAACCAAGTTGGTAGGGATCACGCGAACGAATATTTAATATACAGAAATAGTCCTAAATCTACAAGAGACGAAGCGCGTAAGGAATTTGACGCCTACCGATCCACGACACTCCCGGATTCACTCAAAAACGACTCGAAAGTGTTTTGGTCGTACGTGCGAGAAATGCGAGGAGGTCAGTCCACAGCACCTCTTCTACGTACAGAAAACGGTGAAAGTGTACACGATTCATTTACTAAGGCTAGTATGTTAAATCGGTTCTTTGAAAATTGCTTCACAATAGACAGCGGTGATTTCATTGATTTCCCTACTCGCATAGACTCAAATATGACCGACATAGAAATATCCGAAAGCGGTATCGTCAAATTACTAAGTCAGGTCCACAAAAGAAAATCGCCAGGGTCTGAGGCCATAACTGCATTCATTATAAACTCGTTAGCAAACGAATTAGCTCCGTACCTTAACCTTCTATTCAGAAAATCTTTAGATGAGGGTGTAGTTCCTTTGATATGGAAAACAGCCCACGTTACACCAATACATAAAACGGGAAGTAAATTAAAAGTGGAAAACTACCGCCCTATATCGTTGACGTCAATCTTCTGTAAGGTTTTTGAGCACATTATCGGTAGCTCAATAATGCGATTTCTCGAAAGCAAAGAAGCGCTTAACAGTAGCCAGCATGGTTTCCGGAGAGGCCGGTCATGCGAGACTCAGTTAGCTCTACTCACACAAGACATTGTGAAAGCAGCGGATAAAGGAATAGGAGTTGATGCAGTATTTTTAGACTTTAGGAAAGCCTTCGACACCGTTTCTCACGTGAAAATAGTGCAAAAATTAAGGGCTTATTCAATTAACGAGAAAATTGTAAATTGGATCGCCTCGTTTCTTTTCGATAGAACCCAGAGAGTAGTCCTCGATGGAGTTGCATCAGACGTCGTCAAAGTGACTTCCGGCGTGCCTCAGGGAAGTGTAATCGGACCTTTGTTATTCTTGATATATATAAATGATTTAGCGGATAATATAAAGTGTAAAGTTAGACTCTTCGCGGATGACACGCTTGTGTATGGAGAAATCAACACAAAACACGATCAGGAGAATTTGCAAAAGGACCTTCATGCTATTACGAAATGGTGTAAAGATTGGCAACTCGATCTGAATAAAAAGAAATGCACCGCAATGAACTTCACGCGCTCCACTTATTTCAACCGTTACCCGTACCAAATATCTGAACTAAAGCTAAAATACCTCAATAGTTACAAATACCTAGGTGTAACTCTCAGTAGAAATTTTTCTAGTAGAGAGCATATCAAAACCGTTATAGCATCGGCAAACATAATTCAAGGGCTTTCCTCTAGAGTCTGCGGGGATGCCCCTCGAATGTGAAGGAAATCGCATACTTTTCCCTGATACGACCCGTCGTGGAATACTGTAGCGCCGTCTGGGTCCCTTTCGAGGAGGGCCTAACTAGAGAGCTCGAAATGGTTCAGCGTAGAGCGGCTAGTTTTGTAAAAGGAGAATATCGGTATGATGCGAGTGTATCAGAGTTATTGAGAGATCTGAAATGGCAGACGATGAAGAGTAGAAGAATTGAATACAAAAGGAAACTATTTGAAAAATTCGAAAGCTCCGAATTCGTTGAAGACTAATGGGTAACGACGGCAATATTTTTTTTTTGGACGACCAATTTGACATACTTTTCCCAGATCGTCACATTGAAGGCATCGCTTCGATAACTTGCATGCTGACGAGGCCAATTTTACGTTGCCAGTACGATACGTTCACTAACACCGATAAGGACGACTATGCCGCGTACTACTTCAACGAATTCGGAGCTTACGAATTTCTCAAATACTTTCCAACCCAACCCACACCCCTCACACGCACCAAAGCCGCCTCGGACTTTTCCACCCTCTGGAGGTCCGCAACCACCCTCTCAAGCTCCGTGATTCGAGACCTCATGGCCTCCAAACCAACGTCGCGTAAAAAGGAGGAAACGGGAGTCCTTGGGGTAGCCATCCTGTTGGCCACATCAGATTTTTTCTTCTTCTATCATCTAATCCTCCATTACTATCAATATTTATCTTATTAACCATTTAGGAACCTCATTTGTTGATATTCCTTCCGAAGACATGTAGTAGCATAACCGGTTTAATTAATCAGGAAACAAACCTTTTCAAGTGACTATCGAAATTAGTAAACTACTTTCTCTTAGTAATTCGATCTTCTCTTTCCTTCGACCGCCATTTTCTCAATTTTTTCGGATCGTTCTCATGTCCTTTTTTCTACGAAGACTTTTCTCCCTTTTCCTCCTTTTCCTCCATTATCTCTTCACTCATTTTTTATGACTAATTTCGTCATTTATCTTCAACCGCACCATCCCTACGACGCACCTTTTGTCATTCCCTTTTCGTAGGAGCCGTTATAATTCTTCTCTCCCTTTTTCCCGCCTTCTCTTCGCGCCCCCTTGCTCCTCCTCCTTATTCCTCTCGGCCTCCCTTTCTCACTCACCCTCTCCTCCTTCCCTTCCTCTCCTTCCATTTTTCTCCATCATCTTACTGTTACTTTGGCGTTTTTCCAATGTCTCTGTACCAAGTCAGACAGGACCTTTACCGTTTTTGCGTCGTCAGATTTGCGCCCTCAATCCACAAAGGAACAAAGACCTCACCTATAACATCCTGTAAGCATTGATATGGATGCTACGAACGATTACTATCATGTAGAACAAGAAGTATTCGCCGGTCCTCATTCTAATTCCATTCCACCGCTCATTCCGAGTATAGCGCGCTTCTCAGGAGAGAAGCCGTGGTTAACGACAAAATGGAATGCATGGAATTATTAGGCCGTTTCTCTAAATATACTCAGGAAGTAAAATTCTGATTTTTCTTTACGGTGAGATGCTTACCCAGATATAGCGATATGATTTCATTCGGCATTGTCTAAATTTGTTTTAAAAATTACTTTTTAAATATTATAATAATTTGTATCAATTTATAATATGAGTAAGAGCTCATATAATATAATGTTTTATTTTCTGTAATATGGAAATACTGGTTGATTCATATGGCTCTAGTATTCTCCTTTTAACATCGTGTATTGCCAAAAGTAGAAATTGGCAATCCTCATTCAGATGTGTCATGTTTGCCTATTATTTAAATAAAATTCTAAAATACTGAATAATATAATGGATGCGTCTTCATGAAGCAGGTGCATATGATACATTTTGGCCGCAATTTCCTTAAAAACTAGGCAGCTTTTCAAAAAATTGACAAAAATGTTTTTTGTTCTTCTTTTGTAAAGAAATAATTTTTCGACAGTATATATTAGGAGTTTTTTCATGTACCGAAAGACATACATATGGACAGATTCAAAATTAATGAAATTATCTTTTTTTAATTTCAACTTGAAATTTGAATGAACAGATATAAAATTGCCTGTGCTAAATCGTAATTATCAGTTTTTCTCAATTACCACGCGATTTCGAATGCCATATGTACACTGCGGGTCATAGGTTACGAACCTCTGCGATATTTGCAGGAAGAACGTATCGCTATGATGGTCATCTTTACTAAATAAAGCTCAAAGTCTGTGTTTGTTGCGTGTTTGTGGGTTTATATCGAGACCGTCCGGAATATTCCCCGTTTAATTACACGCAAAAAACTTTAAACCACCATACCGTGCATACCATATGGAATAGAGAGCTGAAATTTTCTGTAATACTGTAAAGTATAGAGTACACTGTAAAAACATCGAGACTTTTCACCTCGGTTTCCCGGGTTCGACTAGAAAAATTCATAAATTTCCAAAAATTCGCCGCGCGCGTTTACGATTTTTTCTTAAAATGTCAACGACGATAACGAACACATGGCTGTACTCACATTGTTGAGAAAATTATGGCATATTGCTCCATATCTCCACTCGCTGAACAACTTAACAGAATATGATTAACTTCAGCCGTTAGGGAAATAAAAAATTATGTATCCTTACCCGTCGATAACGTCGGTGTAATGGAAAAATGAGTCTCTATCGAATATACTATTAGAGATACACTCAAAGTTTCTCCTATTAAATGTAGAGGAAGGATTACATCGACAGAACCTGAAGGATTTAATCCGATATCTTATTTCGTTCTCGAGATATGTGAATTTATATTTGGATAACGAGAAAACGCGGCATATTTTTCGTAGACCCCTTGCTTCTCACATGGCCAGCTCTATGTTTCATACTCCCGAGTTGGAACAGCGAAAAACCTATTTATCTTAGCAGCAACTGGCAAAATCCTCAATGTTGCCTATCCAAAAGCTCTTCAGTAGGATAGATAGGAATGATATGATTGGCAGGCTGGATAGGCAGGAATTATCTCCCATTGGGATTGGTACGATTGCAGAAGAGATGAAAATGATTGATGACTGATTCTTTATGATGCAAATAAAGCTAAATTTGCTACTCCATGTTTTCGCTTAATTTGTTGATTTTATTGCACCACAGGTGTTATAACAGCTGTGAGCGAAGCGAGCCAATCACAAGCCAATGCTGCAAGTGAAAGGAGTAATGTCAAATGATAAATTTCCCCGGGCAACACAGGGTATCCCAGCTAGTTTGATAATACACGGTGTAAAATATCAGCAACAACACGTAATTTGAAAAATGCCTTTGGCGAAAATTTACGCGAATTCGTTAACATTAAGCATGTGCGACGCCAAAAAGTACGACCAAACTTAAATTATTACTGAGGCCTCCGCCATAAAAAATCCGCAGAAAACGGAGAAGTACTTCCGTGCCTTTTAAGTTTTGTCTGTAGACATTTAAACTTTGGAAATACCGTAGAATATTTATTGCTTCCGCGACATATCATATATATATACATATATATATATAATGGCCGTCTGTTGGTTGGTTGGTTGGTCACGCTATGCAAACGCTAATAACTCGAGAAATAATATTGATAGAAACTCGAAATTTGGTAGGGATGCTTGATTAACACTTCCGAGAATGACAATTTTAAATCGCGAAAAAATTCGTTGGTTCTTCTTCAAGAGAGGCATTTCCATTACTTAACATGTGAAACGCAATTTTTCGACGTGCAGGCTTTTATTCATTTGGAAACTAAAATTAGAATAAATTAACAGACGACCTTCGGATTTGAACCATTTTGAAGAAAAATTTATAAAGTTTCTTATTCCGTTCGTCTTTCTTCGCCCACAGTTCGAAATATTCCATCTTAAACGTTCAATTTGCATATTTTGTGGAAATCTCGCCATTTTAACGTGATGTTGCTATGTCGACCACTATCATTGTTACCGTGTACATCCTTCTGGGAATAAGCGTGCCTTGAGTGCTTCAATACGAGAGAGTGAGAGAGAGAGAGAGAGAGGAAGGAAGGGGAGAGATTGGCGTGTTTTGTGGAAAATAAGTATATTAACGTAAATATAAAAAATTTTAAGTATCAACAGTGTCTTTTCGAAAAATTGGAAATAAAAAGCATTCTTAATTTAAATTCTTTGTAAACCATACGTAGTTACGAATTTATATTGTTATTCCTCGAATTAATTTCGTAACAATGGCCGAAGTTTGGAAACGAATATAAATTAAAATTCAATTAAAATAAAAAGGACATTTAAAACTGTTAACAGGCAATTTTCGAAGAAACAACAGTGGATCTTTTGATGAATTGATTTGTTTTTATAAATGGAATTTTGGTGCTTATTTAATATAGGGTAAGTTCTATGGCTTATAGTCCATTTAAATCTAATAACAGTGGCTATTATAGTTTAAAGAAAGAACATTATTTATTCACTTTACAGAATGAATTAATTTTAGGCTAGCAATGCCTATTATAAAAGGAGTTACTTTGGAATTTCCAGTATGTAAAGCAGAAGTTGCACTGAATTGACTCAAGTATATTTCAAAGCAAAAATCAATTTAAAACTATTGAAAGTTGTTGTTTCGAAACTGAGAATTCCTGAGTGGTGAGCGGACGCTAAACGATATTAAGGTACATTTTATCGTAGGCGCAGCTAATAAGAAATTGGGCTTCGTAGGCAGAATAGTAAGAAGTAGCACAGAACAGGTACGAGAAACGTGTTATTTATCATTGGTCAGATCTCAGGTCGAATACGCTTCCAGCATATGGGATCCGTACGAAAAGGGACAGATACTTGAGTTAGAAAGAATCCAACGCAGAGCAGCCAGATTCGTTAAGCAAAAATATGAGCAAAAATTAAGCGTCACATCACTCTTGAAGGAGTTGAATTGGATATCGCTAGAGGATCGCAGAATTAGCGCTAGGTTAAGGCTTCTGGAGAAATTTAGGTCGGAAGTTCTCTTAGAGGAGGTGTCAGGAATATTAGAGGCACCTACGTACATGGGCAGGCACGATCACGAGAATAAAATACGAGAGATCGACTGTAGGACCGAGCGATACCAGAGCTCGTTTTTTCCAAGGACCATACGGGATCATAACAGGAGAGTGATTCCCACGAGGGACGTTATTAGGTAGGGCTTGGTGTGCTGCACCCCCTGCCACCCACCAGTCTGGTGATTTGCAGGGTATCATGTAGATGTAGATGTAGATGTAGATTCCAAAATCTATTTAAAGTATTATCAGAGGCAACTGAAGATTGAACAAATTTTTTTGTTACAGGAATTCCGCTTATTTCATGAAATTGAAATGCTAATGCATTAATCCATTAAAATCTGTTAAGAGTGGCTATTTTAGTTGAAAGAAATATATGTTCATGGTACTTTTATTCACTTTTCAGAATGAATGAATTGTAGGTTGACACTGCATATTATAAAAGGATTTTCTTTTGAATAAGAAGTTTGTTATGTGGTTATTTTAACTCAATTGAATTAAGTTCTCTTCTAAGTTTGAAATCCATTTAAAACTGGTGAAAGTGGTTGTTTCGGAAAATGAGAAGGCAAGAGTGCTGAGCAGACGATAAACGATATTGAGGTACATTATATTCCAAAATCTATTTAAACTATTATCAGAGGCAATTGAAGATTGAACCAATTTTGTGGAACCGGAATTCTGCTTATTTAATGAAATTGAAATCCTAATGCTATAATCAATTTAAAGCTAATAACAATGGCTATTTTAGTAGAAAGAAAGGTACTATTTTATTCACAAGGAATTTCTGTGGGATTTTAGTTAATTAATTAAAACAGACTTATAATACAGAAATATTCGATGGTTAAAACAGTGCACAATTTTATTCTTGCGATTTTTACATGCTGCATTGAAGAAAATTTAGATTCATTAAACCCGTTAAAATTCAACCGGTTTAATGAATCGCGCGAGATATAGGGAGAGAGGGAGAGAGGGGGGGGGGTGGGGGGTGGTAGCTATTTTAAGGTTAACTAAAGACATCCCGTCACATGGACGGGCAATTACGCTAATCATAAATAACACTACGTAAGGCGTTCGTGTTATTGAAACAGATTCCATTCTTTATTTCACTGTAACCATTATTCTTCTAATAGTTATTCTGATATAATTTCATAAATTTCTCGTTAATAAACTCAGGCTCCACATTATGAAATTTGCCCAATATATTAAATAAAATAGGTATCTTTCACAGAAATTCGTAGAAAATAGAGACATGGTTCCTTTCTATCTATGCCTAAATAGCTATCTCATTCTCGGAATTCATCAAGATGATAGCATTCTCTAAGTCCCATTTAAATGAAAATATTAAAGAGAAGGGTGCCCCGAATGAAAAATGTACAACAAAGGGACGAGCTTTAATGACGAAAAAATAGGATGAAGGGTTGGGAATTTACTGGAAGTCATATAGGCAGATGGTTGAAGGCGGAGAATAGATGGAGTGAGAGTTGGATGGGGAGAGGGTGAAAAATGGATTGGAGGAACGAGGTGAGGGGAGTGAGAAGAAAGGTCGGGGGGAGGGAGAGGAGGAAGAAAAAAAGACAGCTGGACATCGAGAAGAGACGAAAATTCTGAAAATGAAAAGAATAGGTAATAAGAGAAGGGTATATGAAAGGGGAGTTTTAGAAGCCTGAAATGGAGAGAGAGAGAGGGAGGGAGAGAGAGGGAGCGTAAAGAGAAAGGGATTATATTGGCAAGGACAGGGAGAATGAGGCCTAACGGAATAATTGAGAGGGCTCAGGAATCACAGAGGAAAGGTGGGAGAGATTGGCGTTTGGGAGTGTAGGATGGCATTAGAGTGGGGCCTGCACACTAACAGAGGATGGCGAAAAATTCGAGTGGGGTGCGGGAGGGTGAGAGAGAGAGGGAGAGGGAGGGAGGGGGGAGAGAGAGGGGGGGGTGAGAGGGAGAGGGAGAGAGAGAGATTGATAAGGAATCGGCTAGAGAGTCAACTCTTTTAAAGATTTTACAATCATCTGCGTAAAGAAGTATATTGCAGCCCGATGGGAGTACGCATTCTACGATGCCATCCACGTAGAGGGCAAAGAGTAGGGGGCCGAGGACGCTACCCTGAGGAACACCGGAAGAGACATTTACATTTACATCAATACCCTGCAAGCCGCTAGAAGCGTTTGGCAGGGGGTGTCACAACACCAAGTGAAGTCTAGCTAATTCCTCTGTTGGATTGTCTTATCGCGTCTGGGAAAAAGGATCGGTGGTATTTCTCTGTTCTAGCGGTAATTTCGAGATATTTTCTCCTGCACTGTGATCTAACATTACGTTCACTAACACCGATGGGGACGACTATGCCGCGTACGTCTTCAACGAATTCGGAACTTTCAAATTTTTCAAATAGTTTCCTCTTGTATTCAATTCTTCTACTCTTCAACGTCTGCCATTTCAGATCTCTCAATAACTCTGATACACTCGCATCATACCGATATTCTCCTTTTACAAATCTAGCCGCTCTACGCTGAACCATTTCGAGCTCTCTAGTTAGGCCCTCCTCGAAAGGGTCCCAGACGGCGCAACAGTATTCCACGATGGGTCGTATTAGGGAAAAGTATGCGATTTCCTTCACATTCGAGGGGCATCCCCGCAGGACTCTAGAGGAAAGCCCTTGAATTCTGTTTGTCGATGCTATAACGGATTTGATATGCTCTCTACTAGAAAAATTTCTACTGAGAGTTACACCTAGGTATTTGTAACTATTGAGGTATTTTAGCTTTAGTTCAGATATTTGGTACGGGTAACGGTTGAAATTCGTGGAGCGCGTGAAGTTCATTGCGGCGCATTTCTATATATTCAAGTAGAGTTGCCAATATTTACACCATTTCGCAATAGCCTGAAGGTACTTTTGTGTTGATTTCTCCATACACAAGTCTAACTTTACACTTTATATTATCCGCTAAATCATTTATATACAGGGTGATTCACGAAGATATGGAATAACTTCAGGAGCTGATTTCTGAGGTCATTAAGAACAAAAAAGTTCATATGAACTTGTGTCCCCCCCCCCCTCTCTTCTTTTAACGCACTCTCCATCCCTTTCCACCTCTCATTAAACCCCTTCCTCATCTCTCACCCATTTAAAGTCCCTCACCAACCCAACCCATTCCTGAGCCTTTTTCCTACTTCCTTCTTCTTCCACTTCACTCACTCCTCGTGCGAAGTGAAAGTGAAGCATAAAAAGCGCAACAAAATCGCACCTAAACCCTCTCACCATCCTCTCTCCCTTACCCTCTCGCCCTCCCGCCTCTCTCCCTTCCCCTCTCTCTCCTTCCATGTCACTCCTCCCTCCTCTCTCTCCACACCACCCTACCCCCACCCTCCATGTCCTCCCATCTCTCCTTCCTCCCGCGTCCTCGCTTATTTACCACTCACACTCCACTTTTTGCCTTATCCTTTTGGCACTATACCAAAGTATCCCCGCATGCTATGCGGCGTCCCACTCGGTAGACGGCGCCACCAAATCCTTCCACCCTCCTCCGCCGCCGCCGCCGCCGCCGCTACTCTCCCAAAAGCGGCTTTCGCCTCCGCCCTCTTCCCTCAATCCTCCCTCTCTCGTATTTTTCATCCTGTCACTCTGGTTCCCTTTGGAGTCACAACGTTCTTACATCGGCAATCCCATTCCCCTTTTTGTCCATAGACCTCCCCTTTCCACTTTCTCTCTCTCTCTCTCTTACATCCTCTCTCTCCTTCATCCTCTCTCTCCTCACTACTCTTCCCTCCTTAAATCGAATTCGATTGATTATTAATGATATTTCTCATGAATTACAGCTTCAGCACCCGATATTCCATTCCTTTTTTCTTATAAAAGGAGAGAGGGGTTGGCCTGACTACCTGCGGTCGTTAAAGGGCTCCTTCCCTCTATAAAATGTCCTCAAAGAAGATTAAGGCACCACCATTTTTTGAACTTCTCTAATCGGAAAAGAAAGAATGTATTAACGCTATACTTGTGTTCCGAAATAACACCTACTTTCTGTGCAATTTTACCGAATATCTCACTTTAAATTCATCAGGAATAGGAAATGGGATTCGGTGGAAACCGTGGAAAACAGTAAAATTGTCAAACTCAAATACCGAATGCGATCCGATGTACAGTTGTAACTAAAGAATAAAAGTTAATTATAAGTAAGTAAGTTATTCGTAGCATCTTCAAAAAAGGGAAATCTGGTCTGACGATAGTCCTCAAAAGCGATTCAATGGAAAACAAACCCTCCCTTTGTGGCATTCTGAGTTCTTATGTGTCATTTCGACCTAAAATTTTCGGCGGAGAAAAAGAAATTAGCAAGAATTTGAATGGGAATCAACCGAGTACACGTCTTCCCATTAATAAACATTGGGCCTATAAGACAGGATTTAGAATGGGTAAATTTATCGTCTTTGACTCTTGTATTAATATTCTTGAGTCTCTGTCATTCTGTCACTGGTTCAAATCCCATCAATAATATTCAAGTTTCACACGCATGCGCTGTGATACAATATTTGCTGTAAAAGTAAATACTTAGTACAATGAGAATGAGTACTAAACAAAGTTAAACATGAAATTTCAATAAAATTATATTTTGTTTTATTAAGCAATACAGGAATTGAAATTAATAGATTGCAGATGAAGCATTGCTGACGAAAACAAATGTATGTACGTGTTACATTTTAATTTTAAATGACATTAATAAGTTTATTAGTTTGAGTACTTCTGAATTTAGTTTCGTTAGGATATTACTGAAAAGTATATTTCATTTATTACAATTTTTAAAAAGTCAATAATAAGTACTGAAAACGTTTTTTATATCATATTTTGGTTTTATTCTATATATCTCCAATTTATAAATTCTCTCTGTTGCTTAAATAGGTAAAATTAAAACTAATTTTCAATTTTTTGAATTATGCGACAAAAATTGATTTCAACACCCGATGTAAAATGGCAAAGCGAGGTTACAGGATCAAAAGGCGTAGCCATTAGTTTTGGATAAAATATTCTCTATCGATTTTTATATAAATAATATTACCAACAGCTATTATAATAACGCCTGAAACAAATAGTGCGTTATTTCAAACTTTCAGAAAATAGCAAGAATTCAGTCATATAAGCCTCGACTACACCAAGGAGTAAATTTTTCGTCTGTTGACTAAAAAGAGAATCATTTTTAAATGTCACCACAAGCGGTTTACGACAATACCTCGTCCCACGCTACTAGCGAGGAAATTTGCAGTGAATTCGTTTGTGCGGAAATTTCAGAATTTTACGTATTCCTTAAACCGGACCTTGCTAAAGCGGACTCGTTTTAAGTTCAAACCTGCAATACATATGTCAAAACATTCCTCTTCTCCCCCCCCCCCCCCACGCGAAGCTTTCTATCTTCGGAATAATAAAAAAAAATCAGGAGAGAGAGCTCAATTTAGTATACTCCCATTGGTTCTCCTTCTCAGATGACTGTCGATATTCTGCTATGGTTTCCTTTTCATCCAGGAATATTTTCCTTCCTTTCAAAAACTTCTTTTGTCCGTCCCTTTCTCCATTTATGCGGTCACGCATTCCTTCGCCGATCCAATATCCGCATCTCTCCTTCTTTTTCCTCTCCACTTCCTATTATCATCCTCCTTCCTTAACTTTCCACGCTCATTTATACCTCTCCCCCAAACGGATGTAACTCTCCTTCGCCCCACCCATTTCCTTCTCCTGTTTCATCCTCGTACGCCCGCTTCGTCTAGCTCTCCATCTCTTTTTTCTCCTCTCTCCCTCTCCCCCTCCCTCTCTTTCATCTCTCCCTTTCCATATACATATATCCCACTCTGTCTTCTTTATCTATCGCCTTACCCTCCTCTAACAAAACCGCACTTCTCTAACCCCAGAATGTCAAAACTCTCTCTCTCTCCATATCCTATTCTCTCCCCCTGAACATCTCTCCGAAAACCCTGGATCACCCCCCCCCTCTCTCTCTCTCTCCCCCCCCTGATATATATATATATATAGAGAGACTTGCTGTGTCCAACGCCCACATCGAGACTACTCCTCCTCCATCTCCATCTCACTCTCCACGAGTCCATCCCTTCCTCCTCCTCCTATCGCCTGCTTAATCCAATTCCCAAACTCCGTGTGCCCATCCCTTCCCATCATCCATCCCTCATGCCGTAGCTCTTAACCATCCAACGTCGATCTCTCACTCTTTCCTCTCTTTTGTTCTTCTTTCCCATTCTGCGAACTTTCCCTCTTAAACTTTTGCTTATTCGTTAACTCTTTTTATTTTTTCCTCTTCCTTCAATTCCTCTCGCTCTTTCTTTCTCCGTTTCCTTCTCTCTCTCCCTCCCTCCTCTACTCTGGGAAACGACCTTCCTTCCCTTAACCGATCACTTATTTCACCAAACCTCTCAATCTTACCATAAGATAACGAAGTTTGCAAGGGAAAGGAGGTTAGCGAGATAGGCATAGATGGTAGAGGATGAATAGGGACTAAGGTGGAGAGGGGAAGGGGAGAGAGGAGGAGGAGGAGGAAAATTAGGGGGAAGGGAGGGAGGCAGAAAAGATGGAGGAGAGAAGGAAGAGGATGGAAGGGAGAGGAGAAGGGGAGGAGTGGGTGAAGTGGAGAGGGGAAGGTGGAGGAAAGGAAAAAGGGGAAATGATAAGGAGACGAGATGACTATCTCACTCACTCCATCTCCCTAAATGGTATTTTAACCAACTCCATTCCCTTAGAACAGGGATGCACAAACAGCGCTCCCAGAGCGCGCGCGCTCCAAACGCGCCCGCGGGCGCACGGCAGAGCATATATTGTGGTGGTAGCGGGAGAGGGGAAGCTTCTCTCTCGCACATAGGTCTCACTCGGCCAGAGCGCGCCGTTTCCTCGGGCGCGCCCGCGGGCGCTCGGGCGCTCCGCGCGCTCTGGAGCTGTGCATCCCTGCCTTAGAACATTAAAGAACTAAGAAATGGCACTCACTCATCCAAACAAAGGCATAAGCACTCAAGCACAAAAGGATACAGACGAAAAGTCAAGTTTCGGGAATTCCTAAAGAAGGAGAAAAGTTGAAGTTAAGGGGGGAGGAGATAGAGAGAGGGGGGGGGGGGGGGGGGGAGAGAGGGTGAGAGAGATTGAGAGAGGGTGAGAGAGGGAGAGAGAGAGTGGGTGAGAAAGAGGGGGAGGGGGGGGGAGAGGGGGAGTGAGAGAGGCTGAGAGAGAGTGAGAGTGACAGACAGAGAGAGAGAGAGAAAGGAGAGTCAGAGAGACAAACCACATTTTTAGGGCGAAATTGAGGCTATTTAGTCTCCTTACATTTAAGCCTGGAGAGAAGGAGAGTGAGAAAGGGAGGCTGAGAGAGGGACACGAGAGGAATAAGGAGGAGGAGCAAGGGGGCGCGAAGTGAAGGCGGGAGAAAGGGAGGGAAGGGAGAGAAGAATCTGGGGGTTGGGGGGGCAGAATGTTTCTGCTGCACACGGCAGAGAAGAGGAGAAAAAATTTCGAGCGCCAAGTGTCACTTCTCTTCAGACCAAATGGCTATTTATGTCCTCAAAAACATGTATTCAGTATTTCTTCTTCGTTAATTCGAGACCGCGGAAATAAACGGGAACTTTTCTGCAGATAAGTCTCCCGATTCATTCCGAAAAGGATTGGACACGTTCTACCACTTATTGTTAGATACCGATTGAGTGTCTCATAATAATTAAACAGGGGATGGCTAATAGCAACGCTCAGATTTCAAGGCCCATAAAAAAAACCCTACGGTACTTATGAAATGGAAAAAACTTAATCCTCAGAGGATTAATCGTCTCAAGTAATGGAGCAGTAAATTACTCTCAGGTGTTTTACGAATTCCTTAGAATTTTAGCGTATTTGCCTATGCATGCTGACTTACAATTAGCTGGTTATCATTATAGTAAATAAAACATCTGTAAGCTGTTTCGGAGCTTATCTCGGAGAGCATCAATGAGGCCTTAAAATTAAATTGAGTCCTCAAAAACCAAATATTGCCAAATATTCTTTTCTTAATAGGGGAATCTGGGATTGGTACATATTACCTGAAGAGCTCTTCAAATCCTTAAAAAAATGTTAAAATATTTAAGAAAAAGTTAGTTTGATAATAGGGAGTATCGTGAATGGTAACAAATGACGATGGAGTTGGAGGAAGTAAAAGAATGCTTGATGGGGTGAAGTACAGTGGGGACCTCGTTAGCCCCTTAACCGCTACGGTAGCCGTGAAGGCCCATCTTGAACCTAGAAAACTTTAAACTCCATAAGAATAGGTAATATGTAATTGATTCGAATAAGTTCTAAATTATCTATAATTGTATTTGCTTATTGATGAATTAATTATTATTGTATGTATTGTGTCTAAATACGCGTAATTTATTTAATTTTAATTAATGTGGAGTCATTTTGCGGGTTCAATATTGTAACAGTCGTCACCACCTGGCTTTAGCCTATTTGCGGTATTCATCATTAAATAAATAAATCAATGTTGTAATTGACTGCTGGTCCAGATCGATTGAGATCACTCGAAACTTACGAAACCCACGCTCACACGTTCAAGCATTGAGAACTTCACCGCAAACTTTGCAAATGTTTTTAGTCGCAAGGGTAGCATTATTTCCGTGATTAAACTCGTGCCATGAGCATGCAATGGCGTATGTGCAAGTCATCATTACTCATTTTTTAATCTTTAACAATTAGGGTTTAGATTACATTTTTTGATTAAATTACTTAATTACGTAATGAAAAAGGAACGTAATTATAATGTCCCCAAGTTAAATTATTGTGTAAATTATATTTTATAATTTGTATTACTTTAATTTGCTTACAGTGTAAAAAACGACATTTCAGTCATTCCACGCATAACGACGCTTTGCACAACGACGTTTCGCGGTTAAGACGCCATAACACTACACTACAACCTAATATTAGGTTGGCGAAAATATAAATTGATTCACGATTGATTCATTTGTCCAGAACATTTAGGCGTCCGCCGTCCTTTCCGGTATTGTGCGTTGAAGCCATATCTCCCATTTCTATCTTTTGTTGAAGGTTAGTAATTTTGTCCCCCCGCCGTCCCAGCAAATAAATAATACACTACTTCCCCGCTATCCGCGTGCTCGGTGTCAGTGAACTCAGTATTCGCAATTTGTTTTGTATATTTCATCATCCAGTATCCGCGAGAAAGGTCTCGCAGAGACGCGAGGCTACTATATATTTACTATATATTTTATCCCTAGTAAAATACGCTGCAACTCCATGTAATACGATTTCTTTCATAAAAAATGGACTAAAATTCGTGGTGACTATGATAATTGTAGAAAATTAAACTTTGTCATTCCCAGACGGCTAAAGATATTTACAGACGTAGTGTTTATTTGAATTGCACTTTATCGAATGAAATTGTAATTAGTCCAGCGGAGAGCAGTCAACGGATGGAGATAAGACGAGTAAGGACTTTGGGCAGTCGGGCTAAAGGAACTGAAATGGGAAGTTGCCAATTAGGTATACGTATATTGAGGAAAAGCCAGAAAATGAGAGGCTCAAAGAGTAAAAAAAACCATTCGTGATGTCCTGTGATTTAAGAACTGTGATCTTGTGATGGGTTGATTGTGTTGTTATGGATTCCCTTCTGTGCAAGAGAAGTGGAATGCTGGCACATTTTGGCGGTCTTGGTTATGCGCCTAATTTAATACTGTATAGTTATTTCTAAATTAATTGTGCTTATCATTTCCTTTTCTCGACATCTTGTAGTGAAATGTTAGATTTTGGCTATTTGCAAATTTTATTGAGGTCTAAGTGCGATATTTTTAGTCTAATATTTTGTGCACAATACTTTTGTTTACTTTCTCTGTTTACGATTAGAGGTCTTTTTTATTCTTATTCATTTTTAATTTTTGTAAAATTGCTGAAGCGCTTTATGTTGCTATAAAATTTGTATTTATTTCTAATTATCTTCTAAAAATTTCCGTATGAGAATCCACCTCCTTACTTGAGTCAAACCGGAACGAATGTGCATAATTAAATATTCTTCGTACTCTTATATAGGTACGCTATTTAAAATGACTTTGAGGTTTAGAGAGAGAGAAAAGAAAGCTTTCGAAAGGGTGATTTTGAGGAAAGCAGTAAGAATGAAGGAGGCGAGGCCTCCGCGGACGATAGCTCATTCTTCCACAGACGCCGCTTTGCCTTTGCCTCACGATCCCACCACAAGATGCATTCCAGTGTAGAAGATATTGCAACGTTTTTTTTTTTTGCGCAAAAACTTTGTTTTAATTATTTCTTTTGCATAGCTCATCGAAGTCAGGGATCTAACCCTATAATGTAAGCACATGGCCCAGTATCCGCGAATTCGGTTCGGTTTTTGCGGGACGCATCCCCCGTAGATACCGGGGGAGTAGTGTATCAAATATTTAAGAACTCCTTCAATGAAAATTGGTCAGATCATTTCATAATATCCAAGTGCTTGCAGTAATTTTAATTCAGTATCCAACTTTAATAAAAATATAAATAAGTAAATTTAATTCAAAACTTTATTTTCAATTCAGAATAATTCACTACGCAAGATGGAGAATTCATGTCAAGACTGTAGTCGAGAAGATGTTGCAAAAGAATTGAACGTTAAGCAAGAAAAAAAGGACAAGAGACCAGACTTCGATAGCATTGAAGTTTTGTTAAAAAGTGGCTCATACCCGGAAAACATGATAGGGCGTCCAGATCTGAAATCAAACTTGCGAAAAATTTCCATGAAGTATATTGTGGTCAAAGGTGTGCTGCATTTCCGATATGGACAGTATAAATCGAAGTCTAACAGTAAAGCACCAGCATATCTGCGAGTAATCAAAGATGAAAAGATTAAAATAAGTATCCTGGAAGCCATTCATCAAGGAAGTGATGACAGAATACTCCCAATTAAGGCAGACAGTGCAAGTAACAATGATGGGGCAAAGCAGACAACTCAAGCAGCAGCCGTGGGTGGTCATTTTGGGCGGGATAAGACACTCCTCAATTAATAGATGCCAATGTCTGGTGGCCAGGAATGAACACAGATGTAAGGGAATTTATCAAGACATGTCCACAATGTCAACGTGGCAATGCAAAATTTGACAAGGCTGTCCCTAAAATGCCACCTATTCCAATTCCTAGTAAAGTTTGGTCACAGGTCGGCGTGGATCTATGCAGTCCGCCAAAGACAAAAGAAGGCTATGTTGCTATTTGCGTTGTCGTTGATTACTTTTCCAAATGGGTGGAAGCAAAGCCGATTCGTGCAAAAACTGCGGAAAAGTTGCCAATTTTTTATATGAACTGATTTATCGCCTTGGATGTGTTAATATACAAATCAATGATCAAGGACGTGAGTTATGTAATGAAATCTCCACCAAGTTACATCAACTGACAGGCACAAAACAAAGGATCACAAGTGCGTATCACCCCCAAGCAAATGGGCTGACTTGTTGAACGCCAGAACAGAACCCTCCAAGGCAGCCTCTTGAAAGTTTTAGAAAACAATCAAGAAAGATGGCCGGATGCTCTTCAAGGTGTACTTTTTGATTTTCGTACAGCCAGGCACAAGTCTACTGGCCAAACACCTTTTGAAATGATGTACAGGCGCAAGGCTGTCCTTCCAATTGAAAATCAATTTTTTTCTGTTGAAAATCCGCAGGAGGTTCATGTTGACTCGGACGCAGAAGAAATATTTGTTAATGAAAAAAAATTGAAGAACATCTCAATTTCATCCAAAAGGCACAAGCCATCGTTCACGAGGAAGCAGCAAAGAACATTATCAAGGCACAAAAAAGATAGATGAAAGATTATGAAAAAAGACACAGGCTGAAATAGAATTCAAAGTTGAAGACAAGGTTTTGGTCTACAATTTGAGACGAGCAGACAGAAAAGGTGGCAGAGACTGTCAACCATATGATGGTCCCTGTATAATAAATGAGATTCTGAAAAATAACAACCACAAGTTGAAAATTATAAATGGTGAGCCATTGCGCACTAATCAACATGGATGCAATTTGAAGAGATTTTATGAAAGACCAAGGAAGAAAGTTTCCTCTGAGAATGTTGAAAAAATCCCATTTCTGGGAGAAATCATAACTGGCAATGATCAGTTCTCACCCACCACTCCGATGTGGAGAAGAATAAAATGTGATGAATTCAATCTCTCTATCCAAACGCTGAAAGACGGGTAAAAAAGCCACTTGGTAAACCTTTCGCCATTCAGCGAATTACAGGAGATGGCAACTGTCTGTTTCGAGCAATCAGCTCTGAAGTCACGCTTTCAGAAGATCATCATCAATACTTCCGAACAGCAGCTTGCAATGTCATCCGAGATAATAAATACGAGGCATCATTTGAATCCAAGCATATTCAAGATCGTGGCTACTCTACTCAATATTCGGATTGCTATTTATTATCGCCCTGCTTCATCTGAAACTTACCACTGGTATTATTATTCCCCGATTCTGCCTTCTGACGATTTAATTATTATCTGTATTTATCTTGAAAATCCTGGAAATCATTTTAATCGGGTGAAGAGTGTCAAAAATTGAACTGAAATCTGCCGAAGAAAAATCTCTAATACAGTAAATAAACTTTTTTATTTTTACCTAAAGATTTTAGTTTTATTTATAAACAGCCATTATACCCGGCGTCACTCGTGTTTTTAAATCAATGCAAAAAATTGAATAAGATTGAGAAATATGAAGTATTTAAACCAAAGTAATTGAAAATATCATATACGATATAAACTTCTAAAGGAATATTTTAAGAATTTCTACGCCCGTCATTTTGTAATGAAACCTGCAGATGCATTTTCCGGTAATATCTTTATTACATTTTGTTTGATTTAAAAATCGAGGATATGACCCTTGAAATTCTACGGTAAGATTTTACGTAAGTGAACTAAAACAGCAGTAAAAAACATCCAATAACGATGTTTTTAAGGATATATTTGACGGAAACCGAAAAAACGATTATTTATAAATAATTACTAAACAATAACTAGAATAGAAAATTGTGTCAAATGAAAGTTGTAGGAAATTACATTCTCTATAACTTTTGTATAGAATTGTAAATACAGTAATGATGTTTTAACGAAAAAATATCGCAAAAACCGAAACGGGTTTTGAATAAACGTCGACTTCCGGTTACCCGTTATTGCCCAAAAACTAATGACTTCTTTGTGCTCATGTTAAAGTGGTGCATATGAAGTTTGGTAACGATATGGCACGTACTTTTTGATTTACAACGCCCACAATAACATACACACAAACACTCACGCAAACACACACACACAGACATCATTCCGAAAATAGTCTAAACGTGTTCTAGGGACCTCAAAACGTGTATTTCCGCTAAAATCTCGAAGTCGATTTTTTTCGTCATCACAATACTTTCCCAGTACTACGTATGGAGAAAGTAAAAACAAAATAGAAACTCAAATAATAACGCATATCTTAAAAGTTCTACATTTACTTTACTGGTGACAAAAAATTAAATTTTCGTCATTTCTGATAAAGTATTGCTCATATCAAAATCTTTTCCAAATAAAAGTTTTGGAACTGGTAAAGAAGAGTATTTTTTTCTATACATTTATATTGTAGGAATTGCCGTTATCGACAAAATCATATGAGAATGTCTTAATTCGAGTTGAACTGGAAAATTTCTTGCATGGTTACTTCTTCGTTGTTGCTAACATAAACAATCTCACAAAAATACGTTTAATTTCGTTACGTGCGCATGTAATATTATTAAATAGGAAGAAAATGGATTATTTTAATAATAATGTTGTGGAAACATTTTAACTCTCGTGTGGGCGGCTCTTATTTGTCACACGAGTCACCGGGCGCGCGGCGTACTTTGTCCGCGGAGTAATTTTAGAAAAATAACTCAACAGGTCACTATTAACTGCTTACTCAGAGAAAAGGGATCACTGCCAAATAATCGTCGCAATACAAATAAATAAAATTTTTGTCTGGTCAATACTCTCCTAAGCCTAACGAAGGTAAACCACAAAACTACATATTTATGTAAAAAAGGACAGGTTACCACGACTGTCGGGTTGAGTAATTAATTGATTTTGATAAAAAAAATATAAGACTCACTCGTGTAGTTCTTAATGCATCTTATCTAATTCGCCTATTCTTTTTCTTTCGATGCACTGGAATGGAACTTTTTTCTACTTCACGATCCATTCTAAAGAAGGACAAAACTCCTAATGTGTAGACTGCGGAGAATGTTGAAAATAACAACACGATTCAATCTGTGTAAGTACATGTACATCGCAATTTCATTCATGTAAATTTAATACGTATTTAATAAAGTAATACTGTCTACTACCTTTCGTTGTAAAGACTTACATCGGACTAGCCACAGGGCACGAGAAAGATTCCTGGGAACCGAGAAACAATTATCACAGCGTATGTAGGTCCAGATTGCCATCTCAAGTGGTATGGATATTTGTACAAACAGACGTAGCTTATACTCGTTTCGTCTCGTAGATGTGTGCATTCTATATGAATGAACCTTTATATCATCATGTTTTGGCATCGAGAAATGCCTATGGAAAGAAATCACCTGGCCCGAGAATTTTCCTATGTAAACCTGAACCTTCGTTAAGCCCTCGTAAATTCGCCAGACCTTCACTTCTCCTCAGAGTCTCTGAAGTATAGCTATTATGATTCTGTCCAGTATACAGTGTGCGACAAGTGAAATTTTTTAATGCTGCCGTCCTACGTAGAAGGTACTTTCAGAAAACCTCTAGCATTTCCGATTGCCCAAAAGATTTATGAATTACAGGGAAGTAGCCACATATTCACTACCTGAAGCATGTAATAGATGGTGAGCCTCTTGAGAAATGAAAGGCTATGACAATTTATACTTTTTGAGTTTAAATTACAAAGATGCGAAGTTTGAAAATATATAATTTTATTTGTGGAGCGGCGGCGCCTGGCGCCCTGGGGCTGCAGCCCATTTAGCCCATATACCTAGTTAAGGTGCCCCTGTTGATCAATCGTTGCTCCTCTACCGACACTCAATTCAAATTCCTTAATGATGACGTACCGCTATGTATTGGGTCGTTTCGCGAATTTTGTGGCCCTGTGCTGCGCTTTATCCAAAACAAAAGTGTTTGGCCTTTCTCATGTAGATTCTTTATACTGAAAGCGTAATCGATCCGCGGCCTATTACTCGATCTCCTTCACAACTGTTTCGGACCACTCTTCATATGAATCCAAATGTCTCCTTGGCTCCACGTCACCCCTCCCCCGCCTTTGGATAGCCATGACAACGTCATGCGACATCAAATTTAATAAGGTGAAACTAATTGGTCACCAGATTTAATTTATACCGTCCAGTGTAAAAACACTCTTGAGGGACAGGTGCTTCGTGATGGCGGTGATGTCTCTGGCTGATTATCATTTACTGTCTCCTCGTTTATAAAGTGACTGCCAGCGTTTTCCTATTCCGTCACTAATTGTAAGATTAGGCGTCGTCCTCCCTTTCTCTCCTCCCTTCACTCCCTCCCTTTCTCACCTCCCTTTCTCTCCTCCCTTCACTCCCTCCCTTTCTCTCCTCCCTTCACTTCCTCCCTTTCTCACCTCCCTTTCTCTCCTCCCTTTCTCTCCTCCCTTCACTCCCTCCCTTTCTCTCCTCCCTTCACTCCCTCCCTTTCTCACCTCCCTTTCTCACCTCCCTTCACTCCCTCCCTTTCTCTCCTCTTCACTCCCTCCCTTTCTCTCCTCCCTTCACTCCCTCCCTTTCTCACCTCCCTTTCTCTCCTCCCTTCACTCCCTCCCTTTCTCACCTCCCTTTCTCTCCTCCCTTCACTCCCTCCCTTTCTCACCTCCCTTTCTCACCTCCCTTTCTCTCCTCCCTTCACTCCCTCCCTTTCTCACCTCCCTTTCTCTCCTTCCTTCACTCCCTCCCTTTCTCACCTCCCTTTCTCTCCTCCCTTCACTCCCTCCCTTTCTCACCTCCCTTTCTCTCCTCCCTTCACTCCCTCCCTTTCTCACCTCCCTTTCTCTCCTTCCTTCACTCCCTCCCTTTCTCACCTCCCTTTCTCTCCTCCCTTCACTCCCTCCCTTTCTCACCTCCCTTTCTCTCCTCCCTTTCTCTCCTCCCTTCACTCCCTCCCTTTCTCACCTCCCTTTCTCTCCTCCCTTCACTCCCTCCCTTTCTCACCTCCCTTTCTCTCCTCCCTTCACTCCCTCCCTTTCTCACCTCCCTTTCTCTCCTCCCTTCACTCCCTCCCTTTCTCACCTCCCTTTCTCACCTCCCTTTCTCTCCTCCCTTCACTCCCTCCCTTTCTCACCTCCCTTTCTCTCCTCCCTTCACTCCCTCCCTTTCTCACCTCCCTTTCTCACCTCCCTTTCTCTCCTCCCTTCACTCCCTCCCTTTCTCACCTCCCTTTCTCTCCTCCCTTCACTCCCTCCCTTTCTCACCTCCCTTTCTCTCCTCCCTTCACTCCCTCCCTTTCTCACCTCCCTTTCTCTCCTTCCTTCACTCCCTCCCTTTCTCACCTCCCTTTCTCACCTCCCTTTCTCTCCTCCCTTCACTCCCTCCCTTTCTCACCTCCCTTTCTCTCCTCCCTTCACTCCCTCCCTTTCTCACCTCCCTTTCTCACCTCCCTTTCTCTCCTCCCTTCACTCCCTCCCTTTCTCACCTCCCTTTCTCTCCTCCCTTCACTCCCTCCCTTTCTCACCTCCCTTTCTCACCTCCCTTTCTCTCCTCCCTTCACTCCCTCCCTTTCTCACCTCCCTTTCTCTCCTCCCTTCACTCCCTCCCTTTCTCACCTCCCTTTCTCACCTCCCTTTCTCTCCTCCCTTCACTCCCTCCCTTTCTCACCTCCCTTTCTCTCCTTCCTTCACTCCCTCCCTTTCTCACCTCCCTTTCTCTCCTCCCTTCACTCCCTCCCTTTCTCACCTCCCTTTCTCTCCTCCCTTCACTCCCTCCCTTTCTCACCTCCCTTTCTCTCCTTCCTTCACTCCCTCCCTTTCTCACCTCCCTTTCTCTCCTCCCTTCACTCCCTCCCTTTCTCACCTCCCTTTCTCTCCTCCCTTTCTCTCCTCCCTTCACTCCCTCCCTTTCTCACCTCCCTTTCTCTCCTCCCTTCACTCCCTCCCTTTCTCACCTCCCTTTCTCTCCTCCCTTCACTCCCTCCCTTTCTCACCTCCCTTTCTCTCCTCCCTTCACTCCCTCCCTTTCTCACCTCCCTTTCTCTCCTCCCTTCACTCCCTCCCTTTCTCACCTCCCTTTCTCACCTCCCTTTCTCTCCTCCCTTCACTCCCTCCCTTTCTCACCTCCCTTTCTCTCCTCCCTTTCTCTCCTCCCTTCACTCCCTCCCTTTCTCACCTCCCTTTCTCTCCTCCCTTCACTCCCTCCCTTTCTCACCTCCCTTTCTCTCCTCCCTTCACTCCCTCCCTTTCTCACCTCCCTTTCTCTCCTCCCTTCACTCCCTCCCTTTCTCACCTCCCTTTCTCACCTCCCTTTCTCTCCTCCCTTCACTCCCTCCCTTTCTCACCTCCCTTTCTCTCCTCCCTTCACTCCCTCCCTTTCTCACCTCCCTTTCTCACCTCCCTTTCTCTCCTCCCTTCACTCCCTCCCTTTCTCACCTCCCTTTCTCTCCTTCCTTCACTCCCTCCACTTCCTCCACACGCCAAACTGACGTCCGAAGTCCCTCTCATTGGCGTCAGAGAGAGAGACAGCGATGAAATGAACATTTTCGTGGAGGAACTCGCTCATTCTATTTTAATGACCAACCTCTTCACCTACTTCGATAGACTATGACATTCAAAGAATAAAAAAAACCAAAACAAACCCCCACGGATGAGACATTTTATCCTAATTCCTAGCATAAAACCGATAAATACGTTTCCTATCAATTATGATTGCAAATCTTACCGTAGCTTAAAAATATTCCGTATAATAAAACCGTTGCTCTGTAAGGAACGCAAGATGGCCGACAGCGAAATGTATTCCGAACCGGCCCGATAGATCGGCGCCACATGTACGTCAACAACTCGCCTTTCTTTCTGCGAAAACGACGGGAATATATAATAAACACTTATGTTTGTTTATGTAACGGTTTCTACGATAAACAATTAGTTTATTTTTTTATCAATAAGGATCTCCAATACAATGATCCATTCAATCGTCAAGAGAACAGTTTACAATGTTGAAATAAGTTGGTGATTTGTTTTTGTTCAGATAGTATTCAAAGAAATTATTCCGCTGATTGATTAATTAGTTAGTTTTTAATTTAAATCTGTAACAAGGGACCTAGTATATTATGTGACCACTGGGGCAGTAGTGTGCAGTGCGGTGATGGTGTGTATGTGTGGATGTAATTAGTGAAGTCGCCGTTAGGGGCGCATATAATGTGTTAATGTGAGCGAGAGTCGCATGTGTGGTTGCCGCGTAGTCAAGTTGTAGCGTGGTCGCATTGGACGGTGAGAGCGAAGTTGCTCTTTGTGCAAAGTTTGTATAGTCTGTGAATAAATCAGTTCTGCAATGGCACTTGGGGCCCTTTCCTTCTTCCCTTGCCTCGACCCACGTAATCTATACTCGTCATAGTCTGGCGCCCAACGTGGGGCCCGAGTGCATATGAAATTCGTGTCGTTACGCGGAACTGATTGCAAATACGAACTGATAAAATTTTTCGCGTTCCGTGAAAGTTTTTTGTGTGAGGTGTTTCGACGTATTATTCATTAGGGTTCATCCGGCTAACGCAGTATTTCCTCGCCTAGTTAGTGTGCTTTCACTTCAACTAACAAATCGAGTGCTCGGTAAACTGCTGAGTCATGCCCCGCCGGAAGATGCCCGCTGACCTTGAGCAGGACGCTTCACCTGTCGGCACCGATAGTGAAGACGTGCTCGCTGCAGATTTCAACGCTTCTACGAGTGTAAATTTCCCGCCGTCAGTAACTCTTTCTTGTGAACAATTTCGTCTGCTCCTCGCGCATCTCACCGAGTCGACAAGAGTGTCGACGTCGCTGCAGTTAGGACGTGGTGAAGGAAGTGTTTCGCCCTCCGCCGCTGTAGGTAATTTTATAGGGTGCAAATCTCGATTCAATGGCAGTGATTCATCTGATGTGGAGGCAGTCCTCGACTCAGTTCTAACGTATAAAGGTTGTACGAACACGAGTGATGAGAACACGTTACGTGGCATCTCGATGCTTTTGGATGGCATTGCAGCCACCTGGTGGCAGGGTGTTAAAGCTTCAGTTGAGGACTGGGATAGTGCCGTTGCTGCGTTCCGTGACGCCTTCTCATTAAAGCTGCCACCTCATCAAGTGGTTAGAGAAGTTTTCTCCCGTGAACAACGCGATGATGAATCCACTGAACTGTTCGTTTGCCGTATTCGAGCATTATTCTCGCAACTCCCCTATAAACTATCAGAACACATTGAATTAGACGGTATATGGATTTTTGAAGCGGAAGATTCGGAAAAGAATGGCAGCAAGCGATTTTGATTCATTCAAAACTCTCCTTCGTAAGGCAAAAGATATTGAGAATTCGCAATATGAAGTTGCCTTGCCCCCTATTCTGAAAGTAAAAGATACTAGCCCAAAGGTAGAAACTTCAGTGCAAAAGCTGCGCCCCAGGTGCGAGTTCTGTAAGAGATGTCACAGTGAAAAAAACTGTAGGACAAAGAAAGCAACAATGTCAGTGAAGCCAGAAGCAGATCGCGCTCAGAGAAGACAGAGGTCATCTACGCCTCCCTCTGCATCTCCCACCTGTTTTAGATGTGGAGCTCCCGGCTTCATCTGGAGTAACTGCCCCAATTGCACGCAGCGCACCAAGCCTGAGAGTGATGTCGCTTCCTTGGAAGTTCTACAAGCATGTTTCGATACAGGAAACAATGACCTGCTCATGCTGCATATACAACTTCTTGGGTTGTCTGGGCTAGTCTGCGTCGACAACGGTTCCAAAAGGAGCATTGCTGGTGATAAAGTATATCGGAAACTCCTCGAACAAGGAAATCCCTACAAGGAGGAGCTGCTGAAGATAAGATTAGCAGACGGAGAACTTCGTGAGGTTCAAGCTCGCACATTCGAGGTTGTCATTGACATCGACCGACGTGCTCCAGTTCAATTAACAGCCATTCCCGACTAAGTTTCTAGTACCACACTTTTGGGTTTGGACTTCCTCAAAAGTGCCAGCATCATCTCAGATCTCCCTAACGAATACTGGTTCTTTTCTGATAGCCCCCATACGCGCTTCCCGTTCGCCAAGAAGAATGGTGACCCTTCAGTCAGACCTGATGGCGTCAAGTTTCGTGGGCACTACATAACTGAGGCTGGCATTAAAACAGATCCTGATAAAGTATCTGCCATTAGAGATATGAAAGCCCCTTCTAACGTAAAGCAGCTGTTGTCTTTGTACAAATGCGTTCGTGGTATAGGAGGTTTATTCCCAACTTCGCCGAAACCGTGCCTCCTTTAACAGATCTTACCAAAAAGAATAGGTCTTGGGTATGGGGAGCAAGCCAGCAAGAGGCGTTTGATCGTTTAAAGCTTCTGCTTACCTCGGCTCCAATCCTGAGACAAGCAGACAATACGTTGTCATTTACATTAAGAACTAATGCTAGTAGTTATGCAGTAGGAGCATGTTTTCTGCAGGGGGAGGGTGCAGATGAGCGCCCAGTAGAATATGCTAGTAGACTGCTTACCAGCTCTGAAAGAAACTACTCAACGACGGAACGTGAAGCCCTTTCAATCATGTGGGCAGTCGCAAAGTTTTGGGGCTACATCTAAGGATCCAAAGTGATAATTTGTACAGACCACCAAGCATTGAAGTGGTTGCTAAATTTGAAGTCGCTAACAGGAAGACTCGCCAGGTGGGCTCTCCTATTACAACCTTATCAGCTGGAAGTGAAGAACACTCCCGGCCGATGCAACGTGGTTGCGGATGCTTTACCTCGTCCACCCGATCCATCACAGGACCAGACAGCCTGCGCTTTATATCCACTGTCACTATTGATCAACCACGAATAGATCCAGCAGAGGTTCGATGGAGGGCTTCAGCTGGGAGGAGCCTATGGCAGAGGGCTCGGCTTCAGAGGTGGACACGAGGTGACCAAGTCGGTGACAATACAAAGGAGGTCGCGGTTCCGGTTCCCCATTCCGTTTCCGTGGCCGTGGTGAAGAACGTGGGAGTCCCGGTCCCGCACCCCGTTCCCGTCGAGAAGCCATACCCCGTGCCTGTCGACAAGCCGGTTCCCTACCCGGTGCTGAAGGTGACCCCAGGCCTGTCTACCCAAAAAAGGAACGGGGAAGATCAAGAAAGAATTCGAGTCCTGGTTCCTTAGAGGGGACTCTTATTCGGAACCAGAGGGGGAGGGACCTAGTATATTATGTGACCACTGGGGCAGTAGTGTGCAGTGCGGTGATGGCGTGTGTGGATGTAATTAGTGAAGTCGCCGTTAGGAGCGCATATAGTGTGTTAGTGTCAAGGCTATGTATATACAAGGATGTGACAACCTTTGATGTTGAGAATGCCGACAAGCGCGGCATCTCATTGGACTAGAGGGGGTCACGTGGTACGTGTCCGCCATGTTGTGTCCTCAGTGACCTAGTGGTTACATTTACTTCTTATGGGAAGGTGTGTGATTGCCGTCGATAATTTTGAAGATTTAAGGTTTATAAAACGTTAGTCATGCCTTGCTTTTCTGCAGTTGGTTGCAAAAACCGTAGTGAAGGCGGGTATAGGCTTTTTCGTTTTCCCTCAGATGCAAATAGACGAAAAATTTGGATCGCAAAAGTGAAGCGTGATTTCTGGATGCCGACATCGGCAAGCAGGTTATGCGAGGTAAGTAAGCTAATGTCAAATTTTTCTCGGTTTTCATTCTTGTAACTCAGAAATCTCAATGAGATTACCTATTATATTTCTTCGGTAAATTTTTTATTTCGTCCAAAAATTTGATTTATTCCAGGCTCATTTCGACGCGACTCAGTTCGAAGCAAATAGGCTTGATGGTCGGAAATTATTGAGACCTTTCGCAGTCCCAGAAATATTTCCCCACCGACCGAAAAAATCATTACGTAAAGCTCCAGCAAAAAGACAATTTTCTGTAAATGTCCAAGGTAGGGTATTAGAAATAATGAATAAAATATAAATAATGTGTTAACGAATGAAAGGTTTATGATTACATGCCAACATGCAGTATGTTAGATTGTATTAAGAATGTTTATTTTCATTTAATATGATGTTCCCACTTTGAAGATGGTTTTCATTATAAATGTTAAAGCTGAGCTGTTTGAATATGTTGAGTATTAAGTGAAACTAGATACTTTAGATTAAAATTTTTACTATCACATGTAAGTTTAGAACTACATCATTTAATATTATAACAGTTTCACTCATGTAAATATTCGTTTAATTATAGCTGTGAGAGAAGAATCCAATCAAGAGCCTGAAAACAAGGGAGTTGAAACAGAAAGGCATGTAAATAATGCAACTACAGCTTCCGAGGACGAGGTAACTAATCGAAATACAGAAGATGATAAAGATGAAATTATACGAAGGCTTACAGCACAAGTTTCTTCTTTGCAAAAACAAGTGAAGGTAAAGACAAATCTGGAGGAAACTACCAAGGCACTGAAAAGGTTTTTAATTGCAGTCATTAGGTAAAAGAACAACTAGAGGACAGAAACGGTCAAACTTAACTGTAAATAAGGCTATGCAAATTCGTTTTTCTTGTGGCGTCAAAGGTTACACTTCCTTGTTAAACTTGGGCTATCCACTTCCAAGTGACAGAACCCTTAGCAGAAGGCTGGAAAATTTGACTTTTTCTCCAGGAATTGAAATGGAAGTGTTCAAATTTTTGGAACTGAAAGTGAAGCAACTACAAGACAATGAAAGGTACTGTGTTTTGCTGTTGGATGAAATGGTGATAGAAGAGAAGGCTGAGTTTGATAGGAGCACAGGAACAATATTTGGCTATAACACCCTACCTCAGTGAATCCATTGCTTCTCATGCATTAGTTTTTATGTTGGCTGGTGTTTCTACTCGTTGGAAGCAAACAGTGGGATATCATTTCACTGGAAAATCATTTCCTAGCATTGAGATAAAAGATATAATTTTAGATACTTTCTTATTTGCTTGTAATTTGTGTATTTATTTAAAATCATAATACCTGTTGAACTTTTAATGCTAAGGGTGATTTTCATTTTTGAAATTACACAATCTCTTAAGTGAGTTCTGATGTTATTATAACTCATCTGTCCTGATAGGACACTTGTGAATTCTTATATGACCTGTCAAAAGCATTAATGTCTAAGAATGTGACCTTCCATGTGATGTAAATTTGCTATAAAATACTTTCATATTTAATAATAACACTATTGAAGTATTGTAAATTAATGTAAAATAATGCAACATTGTTTTTAATTTTTGGCTAGTCTTCCATTAATAAACATGCAATATAATAAAAAGTTTTTATTTTTAAACATAACTGAAAATGTTTGTAAATAAAAGTAATTTTTGTCCAGTAGAAATGGACAGCAGAGATTGTTTGTGAAATGACCAACATAAGATTGTGAGAATTACTGCATAACTTACGTCTAATGCAGTACTCATACTGAAATAAATATAATCTTAGTATGAATAATGTTTTTGGAGATCTATCTGGTAATAATTAAATTACTTTTTCTTAATTCTACATCTACATGATACCCTGCAAATCACCAGACTGGTGAGTGGCAGGGGGTGCAGCACACCAAAACCTACCCAATAACGTCCCTCGTGGGAATCACTCTCCTGTTATGATCCCGTATGGTCCTTGGGAAAAACGAGCTCTGGTATCGCTCGGTCCTACAGTCGATCTCACGTATTTTATTCTCGTGACCGTGCCTGCCCATGTACGTAGGTGCCTCTAATATTCCTGAGACCTCCTCTAAGAGAACTTCCGACCTAAATTTCTCCAGAAGCCTTAACCTAGCGCTAATTCTGCGATCCTCTAGCGGTATCCAATTCAACTCCTTCAAGAGTGATGTGACGCTTAATTTTTGCTCATATTTTTGCTTAACGAATCTGGCTGCTCTGCGTTGGATTCTTTCTAACTCAAGTATCTGTCCCTTTTCGTACGGATCCCATATGCTGGAAGCGTATTCGACCTGAGATCTGACCAATGATATATAACACGTTTCTCGTACCTGTTCTATGCTACTTCTTACTATTCTGCCTACGAAGTCCAATTTCTTATTAGCTGCGCCTACGATCCTTCGAATATGCATATTCCACGATAGATCACGACAAATGGTGACTCCTAAATATTTAACGTACTCTGCAGATTGGATATTCAATCTATCAATTCTGTACTCCGAGTCTAATTCATTGTTCTTACTCTTCCAGAAACTCAATAGGGAACATTTGCTGTGATTAACGTCGATTTTCCAATCTTGACACCATGCTGAAAGGGCGTTTAAATCTTCCTGGCGCGATTTTTGGTCATCCTGGCTCATTAACTCCTTATATAAAACGGTGTAATCTGTGAAAGTCTTATTTTGCAGCGAACTACCGAGCAGATATCGTTTATATATATCAGGAATAGTAGTGGGCCTATGACACTTCCCTGTGGAACACCTGATGCGACTTTTACCGGGTATGAAGATTTCCCATCAATAACTACTATCTGTTTTCTGTTGGAGAGGAAGTCTTTTACCCAACTCACGATATTAGGGTTTATGCCGTACTTTACTAGTTTTCCTATTAATTTATTATGGGGTACTTAGTCAAACGCTTTTTTAAAATCAATGAAAATGGCATCAACCTGAGTGTTTTTCTCTCCGCATTGAAGACAAATCGTTTACGAACATGGCGAGCTGCGTTTTGCATGACCTACCTTTTCGATACCCGTGTTGGTTTTTGCTTAGCGAAGGTCTAAATAACCCCGAACAGAGCTCACGATTATATGTTCTAGAATCTTACACGATACTGACGTCAAAGAAATCGGCCTATAATTTTCGGGGTTCTCTTTATCACCGCCTTTGTGAATGGGCGTTACGTATGCTAGTTTCCAGTCTTTCGGAATCGTACCATGTGCAACGGATTTTTCGAATATTATTTTCAAGTAAGGTGCGATTCAACACACGCCCGGGTATGCCCTCCGGACCGGGAGATTTATTTTGCTTAATCGACTCTAACTGATGCGCGATACCTGTTTCTGAGAATATCAAATCTTCCATCGAATTTCCCTCATCATTCAAAGCCGATTCCTCATATTCGTTGCTCACCGAAGTAAACGCTTTCTGAAAGTGTTCATTTAACAAGTTAGCTTTTTCCGCGCTATCGTGTACTACAAAACCTGCCTCCGTTCTCAATGACGCTATGGTGGGACCTCTACCATGAACCTCCCTAACGTACGACCAAAATGCTTTCGGATTTTCTTTCAAATTATTATGCAAAACTTTTTTTTTGTAATCAATAAATGCTTCTCGCATTGTTACTCTAGCTCTTGACAGCGCCTCTCTGTATTGATGCCGTATCATTGACCTCTGTTCCTCTGTGACTTTTGAAGAATTGGTATTTAAGCGAGCGTGAAGTTTTCTTTGCCGTCTAAGAGCGCATCTAACTTCCTGGTTGTACCATCTTGGTTCTGCATTATCACGTTTAAGTTTATGTGGAATGAATTTATCCGTACCCTCTCGCATCATATCCCTGAACACGCACCATAATTCCTCTGTACTAGCGTCGATAGATGCCTCGCAGAAATTAGGGAATTGTAAGAAAGACCTAAATTTCGAGAAATCGCCTTTGGCGTACATATATACGCGTCTTCTAGCCTTAACCTGTTTTTCCACTTTTAGCTTAAATTCTACGTACGCAGCATTATGATCGCTTATTCCTTCCTCTATGGAAAGCTTGTTCATACGCTCGGGGCAGTTCGTTACGAATAAATCTAACATATTGTTCGATCTCGTGGGACATCTTACTAGCTGACACAACGAGTGTTTAACGAAGGTTTCTATAAGTGCTTCGCATGATTCACGCTCTCTACCACCGGGGTCAAAGCAATTATTATTCCAGTCTATTGAAGGTAAGTTGAAGTCTCCTCCTATTATAATGGCCCTCTGTTTATTTTTCGATATTAGCGTTGCTATTTGTTTCTCGAGATTATGTATAATTTCTAAACTAACTTGGGAGGCCTATAAAATGCGCATATAAACTTATATATACGACCAAAATGGCAAACATGCGATTACAGAATTAATGGAAAACTAATATATAATTTATCATTAAAGACGTAACTTTGTGGAACCTATCCACATTAAATGTTTAAAATGCAACTTAGTTTAATCAATAAATATATAAAATTCACAGAAGACTTCTATACGTACCGGAAAACTATTTACGCAGGCTGCTCAATTCTAGTAACCTATGTTAGTGGTGGAAAAAATAGAGAAGCTTGTCGTGAATTAATTGAAGCATTCACTCTAAACTCGCTAGAGCAAATCGTCAACGAGCCGACGCGATATGACAACAACGAAAACGGAAACATATTAGATCTGCTAGCCACTACCCACCCACTATCGACTAGAAACCTACAAATCGACGACGGCATAGGTGATCATAAAATAGTAATTGCCGACTTCAAATACACCCCTGCGACAATATATAAGCCAACGCGATTAGTCTATATCTTCAGTAAAGCAGATCTCCCAGGCTTAAAAAATTATGTTACAAACCAAATAGCGACATTTATCAATTTTGCGAATAGTAACAGCGTAGATGACTCTTGGACGGAAATTTTGCGAATCATTCGAGAAGGGCTAAAAACGTTTGTCCCAACTAAAGCAATTCGTGATCGCAAGGACCCGCGGTGGGTGAAACCGAAACTCCGTGCCTTGCTCAAGAAACAAAGACGGCATCACGCGCGCATAAAGCACCTTAAAGAAGTTGGTAGGGACCACGCAAACGAGTATTTAATATACAGAAATATTCGTAAATCTGCAAGAGACGAAGCGCGTAAGGAATTTGACGTCTACCGATCCACGACACTGTCGGACTCACTCAAAAACGACTCGAAAGAATTTTGGTCGTACGTGCGAGAAATGCGAGGAGGACAGTCCACAGTACCTCTTCTACGTACAGACAACGGTGAAAGTGTACACGATTCATTTACTAAGGCTAGTATGTTAAATCGGTTCTTTGAAAATTGCTTCACAATAAACACCGGTGATTTCATTGATTTCCCTACACGTATAGACTCAAATATGAGCGACATAGAAATATCCGAAAGCGGTATCGTCAAATTACTAAGTCAGGTCCACAAAAGAAAATCGCCAGGGCCTGAAGCCATACCTGCATTCATTATAAACTCGTTAGCAAACGAATTAGCTCGATACCTTAAGCTTCTATTCAGAAAATCTTTAGATGAGGGTGTAATTCCTTTGATATGGAAAACAGCCCACGTTACACCAATACATAAAACGGGAAGTAAATTAAAAGTGGAAAACTACCGCCCTATATCGTTGACGTCAATCTTCTGTAAGGTTTTTGAGCACATTATCGGTAGCTCAATAATGCGATTTCTCGAAAGCAAAGAAGCGCTTAACAGTAGCCAGCATGGTTTCCGGAGAGGCAGGTCATGCGAGACTCAGTTAGCTCTACTCACACAAGATATTGCGAAAGCAACGGATAAAGGAATAGGAGTTGATGCAGTATTTTTAGACTTTAGGAAAGCCTTCGACACCGTTTCTCACGTGAAAATAGTGCAAAAATTAAGGGCTTATTCAATTAACGAGAAAATTGTAAATTGGATCGCCTCGTTTCTTTTCGATAGAACCCAGAGAGTAGTCCTCGATGGAGTTGCATCAGACGTCGTCAAAGTGACTTCCGGCGTGCCTCAGGGAAGTGTAATCGGACCTATGTTATTCTTGATATATATAAATGATTTAGCGGATAATATAAAGTGTAAAGTTAGACTCTTCGCGGATGACACACTTGTGTATGGAGAAATCAACACAATACACGATCAGGAGAATTTGCAAAAGGACCTTCAGGCTATCACGAAATGGTGTAAAGATTGGCAACTCGATCTGAATATAATGAAATGCGCCGCAATGAACTTCACGCGCTCCACGAATTTCAACCGTTACCCGTACCAAATATCTGAACTAAAGCTAAAATACGTCAATAGCTACAAATACCTAGGAGTAATTCTCAGTAGCAATTTGTCTAGTAGAGAGCATATCAAATCCGTTATAGCATCGACAAACAGAATTCAAGGGCTTTCCTCTAGAGTCCTGCGGGGATGCCCCTCGAATGTGAAGGAAATCGCATACTTTTCCCTAATACGACCCATCGTGGAATACTGTTGCGCCGTCTGGGACCCTTTCGAGGAGGGCCTAACTAGAGAGCTCGAAATGGTTCAGCGTAGAGCGGCTAGATTTGTATAAGGAGAATATCGGTATGATGCGAGTGTATCAGAGTTATTGAGAGATCTGAAATGGCAGACGTTGAAGAGTAGAAGAATTGAATACAAGAGGAAACTATTTGAAAAATTTGAAAGTTCCGAATTCGTTGAAGACGTACGCGGCATAGTCGTCCCCATCGGTGTTAGTGAACGTAATGTTAGATCACAGTGCAGGAGAAAATATCTCGAAATTACCGCTAGAACAGAGAAATACTACCGATCCTTTTTCCCAGACGCGATAAGACAATCCAACAGAGGAATTAGCTAGACTTCACTTGGTGTTGTGACACCCCCTGCCAAACGCTTCTAGCGGCTTGCAGGGTATTTATGTAAATGTAAATGTAGCAGATTCCAATTGTTATTTTTCTTAAAAACATTCAGCTTTCCACTCGAAGATTCATTTCCTTTCCCTACACTCTTATTTCCTCATTTACCCTCAATTACGTTGTCATCCCGTCACAATCCCTCTATTTATCCAAAGACTATATGACCGTGTCCAATCATTTAAGTCGCCATTCTCGTGAAGATGCCCTAACGCAGCGAAACTGATTGTGAATTCAATGAATCTAGTGGTTCTATCTAGTTATTATTTTGCTTTTGGAAAATAAAGTAGTTGAAAACAAACTCAGTTTCCACTCCAAAGTATTCTTTTAATAAACCTTTCTTTATTTCAGAACACTCTCGCTACTCTTGGCGGGAGTGAGAAGAAGTCTATGCAAACTCATCCACTTTACGAGAAAAATATTCCTGAGTGCACCCATTATGTCTTTCCACTCCGAGACACGCGTATTCCGTCTAATCACCCTTTTCCAAAGCCTTGCAGCAATCCTTGCCTCCACACCCCTCCCATCTCCCCTTTCCTCCCTCTCTTTCCCTCCACATGATCATTACCGCTGCCTCCGTACTACATATAGCTTCCTCCGCATACCCTAATCACTCCAAAGATGCTCCTACACGAAAATGCGGCAGTGCAATGACTCACTGCCGTAGCCGAAGGCACGCTGACACACGTTTTCGCGTGCTAACACGCGGCGGCTCGCGTCTATTATGCGTCACCCCGACTCCCCGTCCCTCCCTCTCGCCGAGACACGCTTCGAACCCCATCCCAATTCGGCCCTAGCTTCCTCTCTCCATAAAATACGCCAGTCCCTTTTTTTCGTAGCTGCGCGGCAGCGTAGTAGCGACGTTGTTTTCTCCATCATCCCACGCAGTCTCAATCTTTTATTCTTCCTCTCCGTGCTTTAGAGAGAGATTCTCTTAGCAGTAGAAGACGGAAGCCACATGGATAAACACCGCTCTGGCTGCTCTGCGTGGTTTGAGTGAACCCACTTGGGCCGCGTTAAGTGGAAATTGACTTCGGAATGCCTTTGTCCCCCGAAACGAAGTTTAGTATTTTTCATTTTCTTTTTAATTGTTTCGGAAGTCGTTTTCGCCGTATTTCGAAAGATTGCCAGTGTTTTTCTCTCGACGATATCATTCGTCTGAAACCTAAGCGTTTATCTGTCGGGCGTAAAAGTGATCTGAATCCTCCGTTCGCTAAAGGAGATAGGGAGCGAGAGATGGATAGAATCGTTTGCTTCTATAGAACTTTGATTTTCCAACCTGAAATGTTAAACGTTGCCGAATTATTGAGAAGCCATCTTCCTCTCTCGCCCTTTCTGTTGCCAGGAAGGATAATTATGTTTTCTCTCGCAACTCCTTGCATTTTACGGCTCAGCCAATCAAGTCGTTAAAAAAAAGAATTATAATAGCTCTCCCTGTTGTGAGGACATTTTTTCTCAATAACCACTAATTAAGACGGTTAATAAATGGTCGCGAATATCGAGAACTTTCCTCCTTTTCCACAGAGAAGAGCCACAGATGGAGAAGAGAAGATGGAGGGAAGAAATGGGAGATAATGGAGTGGGAAAAAGAAAGAGTAGATCGTAAAAATTTACATTTACATTTACATAAATACCCTGCAAGCCGCTAGAAGCGTTTGGCAGGGGGTGTCACAACACCAAGTGAAGTCTAGCTAATTCCTCTGTTGGATTGTCTTATCGCGTCTGGGAAAAAGGATCGGTAGTATTTCTCTGTTCTAGCGGTAATTTCGAGATATTTTCTCCTGCACTGTGATCTAACATTACGTTCACTAACACCGATGGGGACGACTATGCCGCGTACGTCTTCAACGAATTCGGAACTTTCAAATTTTTCAAATAGTTTCCTCTTGTATTCAATTCTTCTACTCCTCAACGTCTGCCATTTCAGATCTCTCAATAACTCTGATACACTCGCATCATACCGATATTCTCCTTATACAAATCTAGCCGCTCTACGCTGAACCATTTCGAGCTCTCTAGTTAGGCCCTCCTCGAAAGGGTCCCAGACGGCGCAACAGTATTCCACGATGGGTCGTATTAGGGAAAAGTATGCGATTTCCTTCACATTCGAGGGGCATCCCCGCAGGACTCTAGAGGAAAGCCCTTGAATTCTGTTTGTCGATGCTATAACGGATTTGATATGCTCTCTACTAGACAAATTGCTACTGAGAATTACTCCTAGGTATTTGTAGCTATTGACATATTTTAGCTTTAGTTCGGATATTTGGTACGGGTAACGTTTGAAATTCGTGGAGCGCGTGAAGTTCATTGCGGCGCATTTCTTTATATTCAGATCGAGTTGCCAATCTTTACACCATTTCGTGATAGCCTGAAGGTCCTTTTGCAAATTCTCCTGATCGTGTATTGTGTTGATTTCTCCATACACAAGTGTGTCATCCGCGAAGAGTCTAACTTTACACTTTATATTATCCGCTAAATCATTTATATATATCAAGAATAACAAAGGTCCGATTACACTTCCCTGAGGCACGCCGGAAGTCACTTTGACGACGTCTGATGCAACTCCATCGAGGACTACTCTCTGGGTTCTATCGGAAAGAAACGAGGCGGTCCAATTTACAATTTTCTCGTTAATTGAATAAGCCCTTAATTTTTGCACTATTTTCAAGTGAGAAACGGTGTCGAAAGCTTTCCTAAAGTCTAAAAATACTGCATCAACTCCTATTCCTTTATCCGTTGCTTTCACAATGTCTTGTGTGAGTAGAGCTAACTGAGTCTCGCATGACCTGCCTCTCCGGAAACCATGCTGGCTACTGTTAAGCGCTTCTTTGCTTTCGAGAAATCGCATTATTGAGCTACCGATAATGTGCTCAAAAACCTTACAGAAGATTGACGTCAACGATATAGGGCGGTAGTTTTCCACTTTTAATTTACTTCCCGTTTTATGTATTGGTGTAACGTGGGCTGTTTTCCATATCAAAGGAACTACACCCTCATCTAAAGATTTTCTAAATAGAATCTTAAGGCACGGAGCTAATTCGTTTCCTAACGAGTTTATAATGAATGCAGGTATGGCTTCAGACCCTGTCGATTTTCTTTTATGGACCTGACTTAGTAATTTGACGATACCGCTTTCGAATATTTCTATGTCGCTCATATTTGAGTCTATACGAGTAGGGAAATCAATGAAATCACCGGTGTCTATTGTGAAGCAATTTTCAAAGAACCGATTTAACATACTAGCCTTAGTAAAAGAATCGTGTACACTTTCACCGTTGTCTGTACGTAGAAGAGGTACTGTCGACTGACCTCCTCGCATTTCTCGCACGTACGACCAAAATTCTGTCGAGTCGTTTTTGAGTGAGTCCGACAGTGTCGTGGATCGGTAGACGTCAAATTCCTTACGCGCTTCGTCTCTTGCAGATTTACGAATATTTCTGTATATTAAATACTCGTTCGCGTGGTCCCTACCAACTTCTTTAAGGTGCTTTATGTGCGCGTGATGCCGTCTTTGTTTCTTGAGCAAGGCACAGAATTTCGGTTTCACCCACCGCGGGTCCTTGCGATCACGAATTGCTTTAGTTGGGACAAACGTTTTTAGCCCTTCTCGAATGGTTCGCAAAATTTCCGTCCAAGAGTCATCTACGCTGTTACTATTCGCAAAATTGATAAATGTCGCTATTTGGTTTGTAACATAATTTTTTAAGCCTGGGAGATCTGCTTTACTGAAGATATAGACTAATCGCGTTGGCTTATATATTGTCGCAGGGGTGTATTTGAAGTCGGCAATTACTATTTTATGATCACCTATGCCGTCGTCGATTTGTAGGTTTCTAGTCGATAGTGGGTGGGTAGTGGCTAGCAGATCTAATATGTTTCCGTTTCCGTTGTTGTCATATCGCGTCGGCTCGTTGACGATTTGCTCTAGCGAGTTTAGAGTGACAGCTTCAATTAATTCACGACAAGCTTCTCTATTTTTTCGCACCATCTCCTCTCCCTCGGGGCAATCATAATGATATACTACGTTCTTTATGATTGTCGAGCGTTCAATCATATCGCCGCATAAGACGTCTGCAGCGGATGTTATTTCAGTTATCCGACGATCCATTAACCCGTCAGCGTCGTCCTGCGTACTGGGTACGTCGCGGAGGTCGCTAGATTTCTTTATTTTTTTGACACAGTAAATTTTCTTAAATGTAGATAACCTTTATATATTTTAGAAAAGGAACCTTTGGCCTACCTGTTTATCGGCATTCTGCGATTTTTTTGTATTAGACTTAATGTGCATTAAATTTTGTGATTGATTTTTCGCGAATTGTGGAGTCGCGTCTTCTAAAAATCTCCTATCCAATGCTGAGAAGAACCGTATCTCGACACGAATGCTACTACAATGTGAAACAAGATCTAGACTACTCATCTGTCCACAAACTTTCTTTTCTTTGGTTTTTCTTATGAGTCAGAGGTTGAGAGGTATAACACATCTACATCTACATGATACCCTGCAAATCACCAGACTGGTGGGTGGCAGGGGGTGCAGCACACCAAGCCCTACCTAATAACGTCCCTCGTAGGAATCACTCTCCTGTTATGATCCCGTATGGTCCTTGGAAAAAACGAGCTCCGGTATCGCTCGGTCCTACAGTCGATCTCTCGTATTTTATTCTCGTGATCGTGCCTGCCCATGTACGTAGGTGCCTCTAATATTCCTGAGACCTCCTCTAAGAGAACTTCCGACCTAAATTTCTCCAGAAGCCTTAACCTAGCGCTAATTCTGCGATCCTCTAGCGGTATCCAATTCAACTCCTTCAAGAGTGATGTGACGCTTAATTTTTGCTCATATTTTTGCTTAACGAATCTGGCTGCTCTGCGTTGGATTCTTTCTAACTCAAGTATCTGTCCCTTTTCGTACGGATCCCATATGCTGGAAGCGTATTCGACCTGAGATCTGACCAATGATAAATAACACGTTTCTCGTACCTGTTCTGTGCTACTTCTTACTATTCTGCCTACGAAGCCCAATTTCTTATTAGCTGCGCCTACGATCCTTCGAATATGCATATTCCACGATAGATCAGGACAAATGGTGACTCCTAAATATTTAACGTACTCTGCAGATTGGATATTCAATCTATCAATTCTGTACTCCGAGTTTAAGTCATTGTTCTTACTCTTCCAGAAACTCAATAGGGAACATTTGCTCTGATTAACTTCGATTTTCCAATGTTGACACCATGCTGAAAGGGCGTTTAAATCTTCCTGAAGCGATTTTTGGTCATCCTGACTCGTTATCTCCTTATATAAAACGGTATCATCTGCGAAAAGTCTTATTTTGCAGCGAACTACCGAGCAGATATCGTTTATATATATCAGGAATAGCAGTGGGCCAATAACACTTCCCTGTGGAACACCTGATGCGACTTTTACCGGGTACGAAGATTTCCCATCAATAACTACTATCTGTTTTCTGTTGGAGAGGAAGTCTTTTACCCAACTCACGATATTATGGTTTATGCCGTACTTTCCTAGTTTTCCTATTAATTTATTATGGGGTACTTTGTTAAACGCTTTTTTAAAATCAATAAAAATTGCATCAACCTGACTGTTTTTCTCTCCGCATTGCAACAAATCGTTTACGAACAGGGCGAGTTGCGTTTCGCATGACCTACCTTTCCGAAACCCGTGTTGGTTTTTGCTTAGCGAAGAACGACCATCTAAATAACGCAGAACAGAGCTAACGATTATATGTTCTAGAATCTTACACGATAATGACGTCAAGGAAATCGGTCTATAATTTTCGGGGTTCTCTTTATCACCGCCTTTGTGGATGGGCGTTACGTATGCTAGCTTCCAGTCTTTTGGAACGGTACCATGTGCAACGGATTTTTCGAATATTATTTTCAAGTAAGGTGCGATTACCGAGGCTAGCTCTTTCAACACACGCCCGGGTATGCCCTCCGGACCGGGAGACTTATTTTGCTTAATCGACTCTAGCTGGTGCGCGATACCAGTTTCGGAGAATATCAAATCTAACACGAGGGCAACCGAACAACGAAAACCATTGTTCGGCTCTCAACGGGCCATGTGCTAGCTTAAGCAATTTTTTAGGCGCTTGAGACCATTGTAGTATGAGAGAGGGAAGTCTCTTCTTGGGTGCAAAGTCTGTTTACAAAAATAAATCACTGAAAATGCGTAGTAATCGAAAGTTTCGGAGCGAGCGCCTGCGTCATGCCCTTACTCTCGGGTCCTCGCAGAGGAAATATTCTCGTGTCGTTCTCAAGAAGTTAGTCTGAAGTGAATGCTAGTAAAAAAAATTCAATAGAGATGATTCATTGAAGTTATATTTTTTGTAAATTTCATGGTAAATGAGATAAAGGAAATGCCTTTTTTAAAAACTTTTAACTTTTCTAATTTTCTTATTACGCGTACATTCTGATACATACAACATCATAGCTCCGGTTCTAATGAACGATATAGGACAAATTTCACCATGTAAATTCTATAATGACTATGAATGACTACTGTATAACTCAAAGCTTCATAAGATTTATGAAATGTTTTTTTTAAATATATGAAACGTAAAATTTATTTCAAATTTTTAGTCAAAACATGAAAAAGTTGACCTGCGAGAAACTTTTTTTCCTGTTTGGTTTAGGTTGGTACATCCAGCGAATGAAATGTTAATAAAAGCTGAGATATTATTTTTAAAAAGATTGTGTATCAATACCGTTAATAGTTTTCGTAATACTGAAAGATATATGAAAGCACGGGTGCGCGCTAACTGGTCGGCTATCGGGGTGATTTACGTATTCCGTATTTCTCTTCTCTCCTGTAAAGATTGTGCTTAAAGGAAGATAATGTAAAAGAAATTGTTTATAAATGTTATGATCTACTAAAATATTCAAAAACTTTTATACAAATCCAGTAAAAATGAAAAAAGTTACGAATTTTTCAATTTTCAGGAATCGAAATCGCACATTTTTAAAAACCTCTTATGACCTCAAATACGGGATTTAAATAAACGCCCTGCGCGCTTGAAGGGTTAATGTATTTAAGATGCCTCTGCAGACGCTCTTTCGCTGCGGACGTCAAAAGCGTCCCGTGGGATTCCAGTGGTCGGGTAGTCGGGCGAACGCGCACTCGGTCACTCCTTATCCTCTCTCCACGATGTGGCCAGTGTTTCAGATGAGTGGCGAAGCACGTCTAGGGCAATTGACGTCTATCTGCGTCGCGAAAGCCCCACGCCTAGCGTTGGTAGTTCCACCTAGTGGCGTGTTAAAAAATGTGCTTCTCAGATATGACAGCAGAAAAAGCTGTCTATGCATCCCATTGCGGAATCAAAGAGGTTTTTAACGTTAGATCCACATTAGATCGTCGAAATAAAAATCGTAATTAACGCGAAAGTGGGAAGCAAGTTGAGTATGTTACTTTTAATACACCGCGCACGAGTGGATCGCGAAGAACATTTGGTAGGCGACGGATAGGCATCCGATGTTACATTCTGTTGTCGTCATTTTGGAAGAGAAAGGGTCGAATCTGTCACCTGCTGGAAAGGGGTGACACGACCATCATCGCCATTCTGTCCATCTACCTTAATATGAAAAGCTGAAATGCTGGAATTCAAGTTATGTCGCGGGTCGGAGTTTTTGTCTCTGGTGATACACGAATAGTCTTTTCTTGGGAAGAATTCGGCCTTCCTCAGCCTCACCTCAACCCCTTCCGCCTCTCCAATTCATATCCACTTCTGGAACACACGAGACTGATAAACACAAAACAGCGAGCGTTCCAAATGATCTCGCCGCGCTTAAATAACGTGCCCCACTTCCGAGCTACCTCGTCCGAATATAAAATTATAGATTTTCTGGGAAATCTTTCATTTAGTTGCTTCAATTCATTCCTTACATAATTAGTGGTTTCTTAGTTCGTAAAAAAGCAATTCTCGTTCGAAAGTTCTAAATTTTATTTTGTAGATTTTTTGTTCCAAGATTAAATGGAGTGCTTTCCTTTCTGATAAATCGGATTACACAATCAAAGAAGATTAATCTGAGGTGGGAAATTTACTCTCTCGGAAAAATTACCCTTTTGTCACTTGCCACAATCCCGGCCAAACGTTCTCTCGCTATACTCTCGAACACTGAATGATGTTCCTGCTTTTAGTGCCATAATTTGAATGAATAGCTTAACATAGTCAACGGTAAAAAACTCATCCAAATATTTCATCTCAATAGGAATCAGTGCGTTAACTTAGACAAATATCTTTCAACTTTTTAAATTTAAAAGTCTATGAATTTATTTTCCTTTTCCCTATTGAGATTGGAAAACATAAATCTTCTAAACAAACGTGTGGAACTATGATCTCTAACCAGAGGTACTTTTCTGTAAACCCTGGAGCTCTCTTTAGGATTTAATGTTTTATTTGAGCGAGTGAGTGCGCGAGTACATAAGAATTCCTCGTCGTTGTCGATAGGCACGCAAACGCCCAGATGTGTGTTTAACAATCATACCCCTTATGAGAAATCTCTTAACGCTTTTTGTGTATTTTTATCTTTTGTTGTTTTTTAAATGGTAGCATTATTTTTTCAAAGCCTTCTCTTTGCGTACCAATTTTTATTTGTTTCTCCCTTCAATGTCTCTTTCTTTCTCTATTCATCTTGGATATCTAATTATTGCAATCTATGGTTAAGAGGGAAATTTTCCATCAATTTTAACTTTCCTTTTTCAATACAATAATGCTTGCAACTTAATGGATTTTAGCGAAATTTGTTCAATAAAAGCTTATTGATACTGGATTGGAACTGATCTTTTATGTCCAAAAAAGACAAACCCATTGCAATAAATAGAACTTAACTTTCACCTGAGTTATCGATCTTCTCTAGCGTAAAATATCGAAATACAACAATTCCACGCTACCCGCCGTTCAGTATACAGTAAACTCTCGATTTACGCGGTAGTTGCGTACCTGATAATGGCCGCGTAAATCAAAAACGCGTAAATCAAACATAATTTTCCCATAAGGAATTAAGGAAATGGTAAGGGTTAGGGGAAACGCTGCCTAAAAACACATTCGTACTTCTATTTCCTCTATTGTTTTTATGTTAGAATGTGATTATTTGTTACTAACTATAATAAAGACGTTAAAAAGCCAATCTAAAATAAAAAATCAATTTTTAATTGAAGTTTTCTGACACTTACGTTGAACGCTGGCTGGGATGGCTTGCTGGTGGTGGTACTGTAGCAGAGGGAGTTACTTGGGGATGGGGTCATCCGGGTCAGATGACTCGGTGGGTGATGATGATGATGAACGGAGAGGTGAAGATGCCTCTTCACTTATGGGCGACTGTTGGATTTTTGAGATGCCAGAGGTAGAGGGCTGAGGTTCAATTGATTTTACGCTATCCGTTTTCTATAAGTAGGAAAGTAACGATGTTTGAGAGGTTTTCATTTTTTTCTTTTAAAATTTCAGCGTAACATTGCGTGGCTGCTAAAACATTTCTTGACACTTTCGCACTTCGATCGCTGTTGGGATCATCTTCATCAAAGATAGCAAGACCTTCCTCGATCAGGCGAAATGCCTCCGCCATTCTTTTGCTTGTGAGTGTACGCACTACCTCAACCTCTGCCGTTCTCTCTTCCTTCTCCTTCTCCTGACGTTCCTTCTCTAGTTGAAGTAAATCCTCGGTAGAGAGTTCCTCTTTGTGTGAGTTTAACAATTACACCACATCATCTAAATCCACCTCATGAAAGCCCGCTTGTTTCGGCAATTCCACAACATTTTTCTACATTTTAGCGGCATCTTGATTGACGCTGAACTCTTTGAAATCATGCACTAGATAAGGGCAAAGTTCTTTCCATACACCCCTCATGCAAGAAACTGTAACTGCCTTCCAGGTTCGCCAACGCGGTTTTTCTATACTCGGTAAAATGTTGGCAGTTGTGCCGGATCCTTAATTAAGGATGAGTTTCATTACTTTTTCGATATGTATTATAGCAATAACAACACATTTCCATGGTGGATAACTACATAATTAAAACCATAGAGCCATTTTCTTTTATGTGTAAATTTTACCGATCTACGTTAGACATACCATAGACGGTAACTTCATCATTAAACGCGAAATGACGACCAAGGATTGTTCTTTCGAGGAGAGAATTGGGAAAGTCATTGAAGTAGGTCACATGAATAAGGTTTGAAGGCTATTTGCAAGACTTTAGTGTCTCGGTGACTTCTTCTCGTGATTTTCTTATCGATATTAAAGATCAATCTTTCTGATCGCGACGCAGCGATAAATTTCCTCATTATCATGAATATTGCGTTTTGATTTACGTCTGTGTTCCTTCTAGAACGCGTTCATTTTTCGATTCCTGACTCAATAAATGTCTGCCCAAACTGATAACACTCTCATGTGATACGGCCGGCAAAGAGCGGGTAACGATCCCAGGACTCGACCGTAGGAGAGACGTAGGAACAGGACAGGAATGACATCTTCTCCACGGAGCGCAAAATGCAATCGAAGTCCGAGTCCACGAATGAGTCCACCAATAGCTGCCTCTTTCTAACGGCGCGATCGACGTTCTCTCCCCCCGAGACATAAGCTTATCCTTCCTTCTTGTGTGCGTGTGTGTGTGCGACACCATCAACATCGCCGCCTCTCAGGATATTCATTCATTCCACGGAACCTCCCGGACGTCTCTTGAGGGAGATATTGGGAGAGGGAGAAAAGAGAGGCGCCCCCCATAAGGAACAAAAGAGAAGAATCTTACAATCCGGCTCACGCCCCCCCCCCCACCCACCCACTAATTTCTAGCGCCAAAACGGCCCACTTCTCTATCCAATTCGCCCATCCATCTCTCTCTCTCCCTTTCTCCTATCCACTACTTCTCTACCTTCCAGTCAGTCTCAAGCGCATCAATGGCTCTCCCCTTCGCCCAGTTGCAAATTCCTCTTTCCCGTCATCCTCCCCGACACCCCATTCTCAGCCCCTATTTCACTCTCGTGGCCCTCTCCAACCAGCTTCCTTCCGTTCCCTCGATTCTCCAAACCTTCCCTTCAAATTCCTCTCCCTGCATCCTGCCCCCCCCCCCCCCTCTCTCCCTCTATTCTCCTCTCTCCCTGACTAATTTCCCAACTGTCTCCCTTCCCTCCTCTTCCATCGACATCGTGGGGATGTAACCATGGGAGCAGGAGGCGGATATATTCATATTCCGGGATGGCTGGTCGTCGAGGTACTCAAACCCCCGATTCTCTATCCAAAACAGTATTACATGAGGCTTTATGTGTGCGTTCAACGTGAAACTTAAACTAAAAAGTGGGGCCTTAGGAAATATGCACTGTAGTTTTTCTTAACATGGTGTTTTTGCATCAATTCACTATAAAATTGATCGAAATTAACGATGGATGTTTAAAGAATCTTTTAAATCCCACTTAAAAGCTCAAATAAGAAGTTAATTTGAATCCCAAAATTTTCCATCGAAATAAAAACTATTAAAAGTACTCTTTCTTGAATCAAAATTTATAAAAATATTAATTTATGATATTTTTAAGAACTAAGTATTTATAATACGGGAATAGTTGGATAAAAAGTTTATTTATGATATGTACATGTATACTGAGCCATAATACAACGAAATAAATGTAAATCAGAAAATTAATATTTATAATCCCGCAAAATATTTAGCATGTAAAATACTGAGTCAATAAAGACGAATATTAAATTTAAGAAATGAAATCATTACTAAGGTAATTGCAAAATATACTTTGTCTTTTAATAAATGAAGTGGAAATTTATAAAAGGAAAACAAAAAAATCTCCGAGAAATGGCGAATAAAACAAGTGTTTTATTCATAAACATTTTATTTATTCAATCTTCATTTCTATGGTTCAGGAGCTCGAGTTTGATGAAAACAGCTATAAATTAGTCAATATGTTTGGAAGGCAAATTTTGGGCGTTACTCAAATTAAAATATTTACATCCAAATTATTTGGCCCAAAAATATATTTATGAAGGCATCGTTTAACCCCTCTACGACGGAGGAGTTTTTACGAATTCCCTCCTCAGCGGACGAAGGAGTTTTTTGAAAAACCACGAAAAAGTTGCGAAAAGTTTTTAAAAAATCATAACCTTTGATGTTTTCAATGATTTTTGATGAAACGTTTTATGTAGTTACATAAAAGATGAAATTTTTAAAAGGTATCATTTAAAATATCATGCGTCACACACAAACATTGCTACATAGAGGCGAATGTGCAGTAATCGCTTAATGTTACGGTGCGCGTTCGCGGTTTATATAACTTTCAGCATAGCGTGAACTATGAAAGGTATTGACATGAAATCTCATTCAAGGAAACATATAAACATTACTAAGCATCATCCGCTGAATATACCAATCTCAACCAATTAGGTAAAAAGTTTGTCGTATGTCAACTTTTCCATGTCTTGACTGGAAATTTTTAACTAAGTGTTGTATTTATGATATTTTAAAGGTGTTTCGTTAATAATATAAACGTTTTAGTTACGCAGTCATCATTCTTAATCATTGCATAAGTCAAATAGAAAAATTGGTTACATTTCGTTCATTAGAAGCGGAGATATGGAGTTGTATTTATCATAAGATTTTAGACACAGAATACGGAAAACTTTTAAAAGTTACATATTAGCTCACAAGTCCTTTCCCGATTGTTTTAGAAAATGTACACATGCGTAATTGCATTCAGCATGAAATTCATATTATAGCATCGTTAACATATCTCTTGTAAGTCTTTGAAAAGATACCGTGAATCATATCCGAGCGTGACCGTTTCCTCGTCGACACGCACTATATGGGTCTATATTGGTCAACTTGAGAAATCGAAACTGCGTAGGTCCGTTGAATACGAAAGACAAAAACTGTGTATTATAATTATTATAGACTAGCAGAAATTCCCAGCGTTGCCCGGGGAAATTTGTTTCAAATCCGATCGGAATTCTAGATGATAAATACATGGTATTTAAGAATTCACTCGGCCGCCGTGTTGAATACAATGGGCAGAGAGAAACAAAAACCACGTATGAATTTGATTCAAATCAATAGTAGAACTTGGGAAAATACGCGTACTTTAATCAGTACATGCCGTCCAATTGTGGATAAGGAAGTAGTCGTTTCCCACTTTTCTCACTGTGTATAAGATGTAGAAAATAAGGAAAATCAGGAAATTCAGGTAAATCAGGAAATTCAGGAAAACAGGTAAATCAGGAAAATCAAGAAATACAGGATAGTCAGGAAAATAAGGAAATTCAGGAAAATCAGGTAAACCAGGAAATTCAGGAAAATCAGGAAACTCAGCAAATTCAGAAAAATCCGGAAAATCAGGAATTGAGTAAAATCAGCAAATTCAAGAAAATTTGGAAATTTAGGAAAATCAGAAAATTCAGAAAATCAGGTAAATCATGATATTAAAAAAAATAAGGAAAATCAGGAAAACTACATTCCTTATTAACCTTATTTTCCTTATTAACTTTATTTTCCTGATTTTCCTAATTTTCCTGATTTACCTGATTTTCCTGAATTTACTGAATTTCCTAAATTTCCAGATTTTCTTGAATTACCTGATTTTCCTGAATTTCCTGATTTTCCTGAATTTGCTGAGTTTCCTGATTTTCCGGAATTTCCTGGCTTACCTGATTTACCTGAATTTCCTGATTTCTTGATTTTCCTGAATTTCCTGAATTTCTTGACTTTCCTGATTTACCTGTTTTCCTAAATCTCCTGATTTTTCTGAATTTCCTGATTTTTCTGAATTTCCTGATTTTTCCGATTTTCCTTATTAAATTGTTTGAAATAAAAGATGTAGGAAATTATTAGGAAAATCAGTAAATTCAGGAAACTCTGGAAAACCAGAAAATTCAGCAAAATCAGGAAATTCAGGAAAATCAGGATATTAAGGAAAGTCGGCAAAATCAACAAAACCAGCAAAAATCAAGAAAATGGGGAAATTCTGGAAATTCAGAAAAATCAGGAAATTCAGGAAAATCAGCAAATTCAGGAGATTCAAGAAAATCATGAATATCAGGGAATAAGGGAAAATTGGGAAATTCAGGACATTCAGGAAATTCAAGAAAATCAGGAAATTCAGGACATTCAGGAAATTCAGGATAATCAGGACATTCAGGAAATTCAGGAAAATCAGCAAATTAAGGTTAATCAAGAAATTCAGGAAATTCAGGTGAATCAGGAAATATTAGAAAATCAGGAAATCCAGGAAATTCTAGAAAATCACGAAATTCAGGAAAATCAGGAAATTCAGGATAATCCGGAATATCAGGAAATTAAGGAAAATCAGAAAATTCAGGAAAATCAGGAATATCAAGAAATTCAGGAAAATCAAGAAATTCAGGAAATTCAGGAAAATCAGGAAATTCAGGAAAATCAGGACAGTCTGGTTAATCAGGTAAATCAGGAAATTAATCAACCGTTAACTTGAAATCAGCGATTTCTCTTACGGGAGCCCCCCCCCCCCCCCCCCCCCCACAACCCCCCTCTTCCTGGTCTGATTTTGCTTATCTACAAACTTAATCTTATACTTGTATTGTATTGAAAGTGACAAATACCAAATTTGAATTCCCACCCCCAAACCCCTACAGAGAATGTTTTTTGAGATACACCACATAGCCTATATTTTAAAGTTGGACCAGTCAAAAGATACTCTGCAACTTTCATAAAAATTCGACCGGTCGTTTTTGAGTGATGCGGTCACAAACAAACAGACAGACAGACAACAATTGTGCAAACCGGTTCAAACGTCTTCTTGTGATGCAAAACACAAAAAAGTAAAACCCCGACAAAAAAACAAATGTACAGACAGAGGTTGCAATTTTATTTATATAGATTTTTAGTCAAAACATGAAAAAGTTGACCTGCGAGAAACTATTTTTTCTTTGGTTTAGGTAGGTACATCCAGCGAATGAAGTGTTAATAAAAGCTGAAATATTATTTTGAAAAAGATTGTGTATCAATGCTGTTTATAGTTTTCTTAACACTGAATGATATATGAAAGCACGGGTGCGCGCTAACTGGTCGGTGATTTACGTATTTCGTATTTCTCTTCTCTTCTGTAAAGAATGTGCTTAATGTAAGATAATGTAAAAGAAGTTGTTTATAAATGTCATGATCTACTAAAATATTCAAAAACATTTATTCAAATCCAATAAAAAAATTTTAAAATTACGAATTTTTCAATTTTCAGGAATCGAAATCGCGCATTTTCGCAAAATTTTAAAAACCACTTATGACCTCAAACACGGGATTTAACCCCTCAAGCGCGGAGGACATTTAACTATAATACGTCACGCAGGTCGGAAGAGATTTAGGGAAATTCTCAGTTTTTGCGCGAAACCATATAAAAATTCGTAACTTATTAGATATTTATGGAATTTGACTGAAATTTTTTGAGGTTTTACGTAAAACTATGCATATTTACCTATGTTTTTCACACCGTCTTAGTTATTATTATTCGCGTGAAATACGCCTATGAATTCTTTCACTCAATCACGGAAGCCATTTACTCAGTTTTTCTTTATTCAAAGTTTACGGAGTAGGTACTTCACATCTACTGTTTTATCTTGGATTTCAACTTCTTCCCCGTAAGTTTTTCAGAAAAAAAACCTTCAAATAAGGATTCTTACCCCTCAGCGCCGTCCTGTGTACTGGGTACGCCGCGGAGATTGCTAGCTTTCTTTATTTTTTTGACACAGTAAATTTTCTTAAATATGGGTAACCTTCATAATTTTAAAAGAGGAACCTTTGGCCTACCTATTCAAAACTATTGCCATGGTCTTGTTTACATTAGCTGAGACAAGGGGCGAATGAAACACAGTATCCTTCCCCGTGTATACAAGAAATGACCATAAGTAGCCAGTCAAATCACAGACCTCGAAGGTCTTGATTCCGAACTTGGAGATGTCTGATAGCAGACAAATGGGACATATATCCTCTTCTTACACCTCACAGTTGCTTTCGTGCAAAGATTTCGTTGAATAGGAGCTTTTTTAGAAGCCAAAATTCCCCAATTCTCCTATCTACGTGAAAATTTAATCACAAAACTTAACGTATAATAAAAGTAAAAAGAAGGAGAGTAAAAATTACAGAATTAAGCACAATAGGAAGGCCAAAGGTTCCTCTTTTGAAATATATAAAGGTTATCCATATCTAAGAAAATTTACTGTGTCAAAAAAATAAAGAAAGCTAGCGACCTCCGCGACGCTCCCAGTACGCATGACGACCGCATGTGGAGTTTCCGTCCGACGTTCCCAGTACGCATGACGACGCTGACGGGTTAAGTAAACGTCCTGCGCGCTTGAAGTGTTAAAGTGAGTGAAATCATTTTTTAGGAATATAAGGACATTGTCATCTTTTACCATTAACATTGAAAGATTTATCGCAGCATAAATCCATATATCTACTTACATTTGTTCGGCAACCAAGATGTTGTTTATTGTTTACGTTTTGGCTAATGGTATTGACATAATCCACATAATTTTATTGCTGCTTTAAAGACATCGGTGCACTTATCCATGTGAATATTATGTAAGACGTTAATGCGTAATTATATTAATGGTAAAACTTGAAAATATACAATGCATACAATAGTAAATATTAATGTAAGCATCGCTTGAGTAATTAAGGAATGGGGAACGCTTGTCCCGAACAATAAAAAGTGTTTTCTACTTAAAAGAAAACTTTTCTGAGAGACCAACCGTTTTTGCGTGATGCGGTAACGAACAAACAAACAGACAGACAGACATTTTCCTAAAATATTTACAGAAACTGTATTCCTAAAACATTTCTTATTAGACTTCTTCGATGTAATCAACCGTTAGCTTGAAATCAGCGATTACTCTTACGGTGAGCCACCCACGACCCCCCTTCCCCCTGGTCTGATTTTGGTCATCTACAAGCTTGATCTTATAATTGTATTGAGAGTGACAAATATCAAATTTGAACTTCCTAAGTTAATTTACTGGAGAGTTATCTTTTAAAAACCAAATCCATCCCCCCCCCCCCCCCCCCCACTTAAAATCTTTTTTGAGATACACCGCATAGCCTATATTTTAAGCTGGACCAGTCTAAAGATACGCTGCAAGTTTGATAAAAAATCGACCAGCCGTTTCTGCGTGATACGGTAACAAACAAACAGACAGACAACAATTCTGCAAACTGCTTCAAACGTCTTCTTGTGATTAAAACACAAAAAAAAAATAAAACCCCGACAAAAAATGAAATGTACAGACAGAGGTTACAATTTTATTTATATATAAAAAAATCGACCAGCCGTTTCTGCGAGATGCGGTAACAAACAAACAGACAGACAGACAGACAACAATTCTGCAAACTGGTTCGAACGTCTTCTTGTGATGCAAAACACGCAGAAAACAAAAACCCCGACAAAAAATCAAATATACAGACAGAGATTACAATTTTATTTATATAGAGTGTCCTAAATTTCATTTATTATTATTGTAATCAATAAAAAATGTATATTTATGTCAAAAATTGATTTTAATGCGCTGTTTTATTTAGTTTTCCCGAATGTTAAATATCGATAAAAAATAGTTATTGATTCACTAAAATATCAGTTATGTTACGGTTTCAATTAGCCTTCCATTTTAACGCGCCGTTTAGAGTGCCTGTGGGACTGAAGGACTTGATAGGTAAACACAGCAAACAATACAAATAGCGGAACAAACCGGTCGTTGAAGGTCTTTGAAGGATCGCCGAAGAGGAAAGCATTCTTGGTGAATTGAAAAGCGATTTTTAGAAGTATATGAAGTGGGCTGTGTGTATTTAGTATATAGGAGACATATTTCTTTCTCAAACGGACAAACACTTTTCTCACAAGGCTTCACAAAGATACAATGGAAAAGATTATATTGCTTCTTAGAGAGAGTGAAAAGAGGAATCGTAATTTCGTGTGAAAATGAGAATTTCATCGCAATCGTTTACGTTAATTATAAAATGTAAGAACAATAGTAAAATTACAATTCATGCATTACTGAAAAGCTTCCTCTATCAAAGTGCGTATATCTTAATCAGAGGGACAAATATGCATTGCGTATTTAGACAAATGTATGTGGTTGCGTTCCAAATTTTCGGCCCAGAAACGAAAATTTCACCGCAAACTTTCACGTTGATTTTAATACGTTAGAACAATAGTAAAATTACAGTTCGTGCAGTTTTGAAGAGGCCAAAGCTTCCTCTATCAAAGTACGTATATCTTAATCAGATGGACGAATATGCATTGCGCATATAGATAAAAGTATGTGGTTGCGCTCCAAATTTTCGGTCCAGAAACGAAAATTTCACCGCAAACTGTCGCGTTGATTATAAAATGTTAGAATAATAGCAAAATTATAATTCATGCATTAATGAAAAGGCCAAAGCTTCCTCTATCAAAATGCATATATCTTATTCAGATTGACTATTCTCCTTTACGTAATTAGCGAATTTTCGGGGCAAAAATGAAAATTTCATTGCAAACTTTCACGTAGATTATAAAAACTATATTAAAATCATAAGATATGCATGACTAGAAAGGTCAAAGCTTCCTCCTTCAAAATATATGAAGGTTATTAAGATTTACGAATATCTCTTGCGTCAATAGACAATTAAAGGTGGTGACGCTCCGTATTTCCTGCGCAAAAATGATAATTTCATCGCAAATTTTGACGTTGTGGGGTTAATGGCTGTTGATTATGTATTTTTCCCCTCTCAACGATCGTATTTCAGCATCTGCCTGAATCGCGCGTTAAACGATATTATAACGAATACTTCTTGAGAATATATTAGTTTAATAATAGCTCTCATATAACACAGGCTTAATGTAAATAATTCTTTCGCTTATGCAATAAGAATACGATAATTTTCTGCGAAAATAGAGAGAGAAATGTCCGTCTATGCTTTCAGCAGGTCAAGTTTACGTATTTAAAGTTCATAACTGGACAATCTCCTAAAGATTTTTACCGGTTTTAGTTTAAACGAGGATGACCTGGTCCATTTCTACGAGGCGCTTAAGAAGAGCGATCCTCAATCTGTTTCCCTCATGTTCAAAGTTTTTTTTAAGAGAAGAACGCCTCCTATCATTTCTCTCTCTCTCCCTCTCGCTCTCTCTCTCTATATATATATCTCCCTTCCCCCTACCTCCCTCCGCCCTTTCACTCCTCTGTGTGTTCACAGTATTTCCCACTCACTCTCATGCTCTCCGCTATCTGATTCCTCGTGTTTATCCTCCATCTTTTTCCCTAGAGCAGATCTCCTTCCAGTAGGGACAGTCTCCTATCGTAGACATTTCTATCCCTCTCTTCTTCCATCCCCAACCCCTCCCTATCTCCCTCAATTCTCCCAAACTGAATCCTTCCGTAAAAAGGAAGACTCCGCCCATGAGATTCAGGATAAGATATATTAAAAATTGATTCCCTTCTCTTCGTTTTGAGCTGAGTAAATATATCGACCGTTAGAGATAAAGATGCCTTTATTTCGCTTCTTCGGTGACATTTGCAAGCATTTTCGATTCTCTGTGATGACAGGAACCGAAATTCTGTTCCTGGAATTGGAAAAAGGAGGATTATTTCCATCGGCGTTATTTTTGTTGTTCCCAAAGGCAGCGGTTCTCAACCTTAACATCTCTAATCAAGACAGTGGAATATAGAATGCAACATTAATATAAAATATTATGCATACTTATTATATCTGCTCTGAAAACATGTTTTAAAACCGGAAAGCCGTCTATTATGTATTTTTGACAATGGACGAATTTAACTTCCATCACAACAGGCATTTTCACCGTATTCTCGAGTCTTAGATACTAAATGGGAAATTCCAGTTGGTTAAAACGACGTACTTTATTTCGTTATTATGACAGATTTTTCTTAGAATTTTACTTATAATAATTTCATGTATTATTTCTGTGCGTTTGTTTGTACGTATGTGCGGTTCCCTGTCTTGAGAACTGCACACTGAAAAAATAATGCTTTATCAGATATCTACCATAACTGTAAAAATGTTATAAAAACATTCGACTTTATATTCTGCTAACGATGAAAAGCACTGATAATGGCTACCTATATTGGAAATTTTTGTCATAAGACGAGCTCTATTGCATTATTTCGAGTACGCGTAGCCAATTATATGATATGTATGTTTTGTTTGTATGTATGTATGTAAAGATTTTAAATCCTAAAACCGAAATTTTTCTTTCAATAACTAACATCTTTTTCAAAATGACGAATTAATATAGAATAATTTCTGCAAAATAATGTTAGCCTTACGCATGCGGACGAAGCATTAATTAGCACGTTTTTTGTTCGCTAGATCCCTTTTCGTGACTTATATCAAAACGTTTCCTCCGTCAATTTTCCCAGCGGACAAAGACAATGAGTCGAGAGAAAGAGGTTTCTATTCGATCGGACGATGAAAGCAATCCAATAAGTGAGATGGAAGAGAAAAAGACGGGAGAGAATATGTGTACGTCTCAGGAGAGAAATGTTGGGGTCGCTCTTAACCCCAGAGACCATTGACCCAAGTTAGTTTTATGTTGGTTATTTCTATTTCTCGCATCCCACTTAATCCTTTTCTCTGAGGCGTGGCGTGGGGCAGAGGAAGAGAGAGTGTTGGGATGGGGAATATCATCTAGGGCAACGTCGAGTGCCACTTTTATCAATATTTCTCTTTGCGCCATTCTTCGCGTGCCACTTTAAGAAAAACAGGTTAAAACATTAATTTTTTGCAAAGCAGGATTTATTTATAATATAACTACAATAATTATTAATGAATCGCTTTAAAAACTACTCATTGAACCGATTTTAAAAACATTTTCTTCATAATTAATAATAAATTTCAGCGTGAATGACAAGCATTATTTAAAAAGAATAGTTTTTACTGTTTTGAAAAGAAGACAGTTAATATAATATAATTAATGACTTCCTTACCCTTCCATTTTTGACGCCAATTTTGTCAATTTTGGTCGATGGTAGTCTGAAGACGAAGGCAAGTTTTAGAATTTTCTACCGTCAGCCGATTGCGAACAGAATGAAGTGTATTTCTTCATTAACGAAAACACTTTCTCGCAACAGTAGCTAGTTCCAAATGCAGACAAAAGAGAGAATGCAACATTTTTCATTTCCGATAGTTTTGTTGGAAGTTGAGACCGAGTACGCGAGCAAATATCTAAGCAACGGTTTTCGTTTTTTTTAACCTCGTCCTTCATAGATGAAAACTTATCGACCCACAAGTCTGAACTCAGGAAATCAATTAACTCCATCTCAATCCCAAGAAACTTGAAATACTGCAGATCGAGATCTATTTCTGTGGTTTTCTCAGGATAAAATATATATATTTAAACATCGGACCGTGAGTTTGGAGGTCTTGGAATCGCCGCGAAAATTCTTCCTTCAAGAAAATTATGCACTTATGCAAATTTGGTATTATGTATAAATTTTAAATTTTCATCACAATCAATAAATATTTTCAATTTGGAAAAATAACTCAGATTCCATATCTGAAGATCATCCTCGAAGAGCTGCAATTTCTTACAAAATGACTTCCATCCTTCATACAAGTAAAACTCGGTCAGCCTTTTGAACCTTGAAGCTTGTCATTCAACGTATTCAAATGCGCCGTTATGTCTGATAGAAACATAAGGTTTACAAACCATTCTTTATTCTCCAACTGATGATAGTCTTTTTCAATTCCACGGAGAAATATTATACTTCAATCAAAACAATTGCCAAACCGAGAGAACATTTCCCCTACTCATCCACCGAAAGGACTAAAATAGGCCTATCTAGCTATTTTTGGAGTAGCTGAACAAAACCAATATCTTTACTCATCATTGCAGGTAAACCATCGATATTCACAGAAAACAGTTTATTTTTTAAATCAAAATCTATGAATGTAAAAATCTTCCCCTTTCGTAGTTCGGAGAAACGGCACATACTTCTACTATCACAATTACGCTTTGCTGAATAAAATCGTGCAAACAATGTGAAACGGGCAACGTCTTTCATGTCCGTGGCTTTACGGCTGCACACACACACCTCCTCTTTTAGTTATTCCTTTCAGAAAAATAGCTATATTTTTATATAACTACGTCGTTAGCGATCCCTGTTCCTTTAATTTTTCGAGAAGTGTATGGCGTACTCTTTTTTTGTTGTATATTTCTTTTAAAATATATTTTGTGTACTTTTGTTATTAGATGGCTAGTGTAATGCCCGTTGAAATATCAACGGAAGAATTATAAATAGATAGATTATTTATATTTTCATTGAAAATAATTAATATCCCACTTTCACATATGAAATATTTTCTCATATACAACATATCTAGTGAATATTCTGTTGTTGACGGGCTATCTTTGGTTCAACTTAAAATAGATGCCTGTCTTTCCCTCCCTCTCTCCCTCTCCCACCCTCTATCTCCCACCCTCTATCTCCCACCCTCTATCTCCCTCCCTCTCCCTATTTCTTTCCCTCCCCCTCACTCCCTCGCTCTCACTCCCTCTCTCTCCTATTAAAAGCATACAAAGCACGCTTACACCCATAAGGATTGATACAACAATATGATTTTGAGGTCTAACAATATAATTGGTAGCCAAGGCAACATTCCGTTAAAATGGTAATATTTCCACAAAATATATTAATTAAATGTATAACATGAGCGATTTCGAACTGTATGCGGAAAAAGATGAACAGAATCAGAAAGTTAGTAATTTTTTCTTCTAAATGGTTCAGATCCGAAGATAAAAGGTTAATTCCTTCTAATTTTAATTTCCAAAACAATAAAAGCCTGCACATAAAAAAATTGATTTTTACATGTTACCTTATGGAAAATGGAAATGTCTTCCTTGGAGACGAACCCAGGACCTTTTTGGAGATTTATTTTCGACATTACCTATTCGGGAAGTTGATAAAACGTTCTATATCGGCATCGTGAAAGCGTGACCAACCAACAGACCCGGGCTATTATAGTATAAAATTAAATGGTGCCATCTCAAAATATCTTCGCGTACCAACTAAAACATCTTCGCGTGCCATAGGTTGCCGACACCTGATCTAGGGTAAAAAAGGCAAACTTTGATTTAATTCCTTTATTCCCTTCCTCTCTCGCGAAAAACTCCTACAACCAATGGCGCCACTAGGTCCCTTCCCTCCCTCTCCTCCCCTTCCCACCGCACGCTCTAATGCCGCACCAAAAACCCTCTCTCCCTCCCCTCAATACCACGCAATCCTTTCCCCCCAACACCTGTCACACCCTATTACAGTCCACGCTCATTTCTCTCCCTGTTAGCACTCTCTCTCTCTCGCCTCACACATTTTTTCCTTCCTTCCTCCCACCCCTCTCCCCACCTCTCCAATTCCTCTATTGCCATCCACACGAGCACTTCCTCCCTCCCACCTCTCCTATATCTCCCTATCTTCTTTTTATCTCCACTCTTAATGCAGTCCTGTTATAAGGCTAATCCAAGTGCCTTCGGACTAAAGACCTTTAATCGGCCACTTTTGTACACTAATATAAAACAGGTAGCGTCCTTGAGGGTAGCCGGTTTGCTTTTCGACGCTCATTTTTTGCGCCATTATTACTTCAAACAGAGCCTTATTCCGTTTTTTTAGTCCTTTTACTTCTGTTGTCCGGAGTTGGGGTAATTGTTTCTTCGTGGAATTGAAGCAAAAATTCTCGATATATTATAGCCGATTGGGAGAATTGAGTTCGTTATATTCGGATGAAAAATAGGATCAAAAGTATAAAATATATAAGAGAATAATTAAGTAAATACGTTTTAAATTTATTCTCATATGCAGCAAATTCAATAAACTTTTAAATATTTTTGCGTTTTTAATGATGTCTCAACTCTGTGAGTAAATAACCTTTCTCTCTTCTGTTATTTCCTATTTTTCCTAGCACTTGCAGACATTTAACACGGTTCGTGCCCTAGAAAAATGTCTACTCTTAGTAATTCTGGAGAAGCAGAGATAGAGTTTCCTGCGAAAAGTTATGGAAATGAGCGCCACCTAACAGCGTTCCATCACTGTCACCATCTAATTTATTGGAGGTTCTAATATAGAGCAACAACTTCCTTTGAGCGCTAATGATGTCTAGCTGTATTTTTAAAGTCGAGGATGGAAGGCGCCACATTATTATTTTATTTGATAGACATAATATAATTGTGATAATAAGTTCCCAGTTTAAGGTTATTTGTCAAATGCTGGAAGCCAAAGTACTATCCCTGTGGCAGTGGCGGCTCGTTGTGGAAGAAGTAGGTGCTACCTAGTATATACCAGTGATGCCAATTTAGTGCTTTTCTCAATAAATCTAGTGCTTTTTTATTGTAGTTGGTGCGAAAATTCTGCACATAACGCTATCGCGTTATTTTAGTGCTTTTTGACTAAAATTAGTGCTAACTTTAGTGCTTTTCAAAACAGACATACATAAAAAAGATAGGCAAAATCAAAATGTTGGTATCGCCGATGTTTAGCATTCTTTAAATGAACGGAGGGGAAATAGCGATGGAATGGGAAAGTAGGAGATGTGTTATGCGTGGTTTTCCCCGGTTTGAATTCCTTGATTTTGTCACATTCGGATACATTTTGTTACAGCCAGTCGCAGAAATCAGAGTGTCAGACGAATCTGCGTTTTACTTTGTAATCGGTGTTGAGAAAGAGTTTCCAACTTCCAAGTTGGTTTGCTCAATGGTGAGTGCATGATTACATTACCTTAATTGCTTTTCATCAGTTTAATATTATTATCATTAGTGATCACTATTATAGCTGGATTTATTATTCGACTCCTCCTAGTGAACCGTAAAGATGAGCAAAAATCTGATGTGGCCAACACATGACTTGCTCCACATTTGGGATATAGATATTTAAATAATTATGAATAGAATTATGAGGCAAAATTATTATTTCGTATCGTAAAAGAATACAGTCATCCTTATTCCGTAAATTATATTTTAAATGCCTACGTTAACAGAATTCACCGCTACATGGTGGCGCTGTATACTGGGAATTAAGAAAAAGCAAAATATCACCGAAATGGATGGCTCTATGAAAATTTCTTTCAAACAAAACTTGGAAGAAATATTATTCTCTACAACTTTGGTCTTCACGAAGAATACCAATAAGGACGTTTTAAAGGAGATACTTGACGGAAACCGAAAAAACCGATTATTTATAAATAATTCCTAAACAATAACTGCTATGGAAAATTATTTCAAATGAAAGATGTAGAAAATTACATTCTCTATACCTAAACTTTGTATAGAATTGTATATACAATAATGATGTTTTAACGGAGAAATATCGCAAAAACCGAATCGGGTTTCGAATAAACCTCGACTTCCGGTTAACTGTTATGGTCCAAAAACTATTCAGTTCTTTGTGCTCATGCTAAAGTGTTATATATGAAATTTGGTAACGATATGGCAAGTACTTTTTGAGTTAGAGCGCCCACAATAACATACACACACACACAGACATCATTCCGATAGAAGTCTAAAATGGTTCTAGGGACCTCAAAACGTGTATTTCCGTGGAAATCTCGAAGTCGATTTTTTTCGTGATCACAATACTTTCCCTATACTACGTATGCAGAAAGTAAAAATGGGATTTTTGGAAGACTTCGACGCTTTTCCATAAACGAATCACGCGCGATGGAATCAGTTAAAATAAATGTCAGGCAAATCCCCGACGCTTCTCTCGTACGCTCACGTAGTGCATATGAACGTACCCCATTCGAAAATCTATCGGTAATTTCGTCTTAACGTTCGACCCCTGAAATTCGGCGATCTGACTTAGTTTACGGAGCTCCTTAACATCAGGGTGTGCGTCTACACCCTCCGCCGTTTGCCATTAATGGTCTACTCACTGCTTCCATGATCCCCTTCGAAAGCATAAACAATCTCATTTTTTTGGGTCTCCTTTTGTTCCAGTCAAACCCCACTTCCATGCACGTGACACCCGCTGCCATACACACTCCTACTCCCCGTTCTACTCTCTCTCTCTCTCTCGCAACTGTCGCACACCATTACTCACCATCCGACTCACACTACGCGCACCCAAGCCTCTCGAAAATTTCGATCCCTCTCTGTATTGATGCCGCATCATTGACCTCTCTGTACATGTTAGGGAATAGTTTCCACAGTCGCATTGTATAACTTGTATACAGTCACGTGTTCAGACTCGTAGCGATCGCATGTGTCTTTCATTAGTGTGATATTGCTCAAGTTCATATTGGAATGTCTTTTTAAAAAAGCTGAAAACCCCTCCACGATTATCTGTTCATTTTATCTCTGCGACTGAGGTTTCGTACAGGTCCGTAACCGCTCGGTTCTTTTCGCCACTAGGAGTTGGGGTTTCACAGCTAGGGGTTTGGGGAGATGTCTCCTCGCCGGAGAACACGCTAGGCGTTGCCACATCGACTGAAAGATAATTCCTGCTAGGAGTCCAAAGTTCAGCTCTCCCTTGAGAAAGGCCGACTTAATTGCTTGGGCGCTACTTCTATAGTGAAATACACGATTGCTTTTATGACCTTTTATTTTGGCGTCATACGTTTAAAGCTCCCTCGACTAGCGATGAAATAAGAATTATAATTTCTTGATTTTGGTTATATTTTAAGAAAATCTCGGCTCATCACCCCGAACTAATAACAAAACCATCCAATGTCCTAATTAAACAATGTCATTTCGTCAATATCGCAAAAACACGAAATACGTAAGCAAAGCTTGCCCTTTCGCTAAATTTTCTCTACACACCGGTTGAGAATCGTTGATGTAACCTCTCTGGAATATGAAATTATTCAGAACAGCCCATATTAAATTCTATGAAATGTTTACTTAATTTGGAAATAAAAATTTCTTTTAAGGTTGCATTCAACACATTTATTTTATAGAAATATACAAATGGAAAAGATTTAATTTTCGTCCAATGGCAAGGCTAAAATATCCTGCTCGTCGTCTGTTTCTTCTTCTAAAACATAAATCTCTTTCTATTGAACAAAAAGTAGATTTATTAAGAAAACTTGAAAAAGGTGCTTTAGTTAAGAGACTTTGTGAAGAATATAGCGTAGACAGTTCTACTGTGTATGACTTGAAGAAACGAAAAAGTGAGTTGCTGACATTTTATGCAGACAGTGACACTTCTAAGGCCGAAAAACATTACACACTTCCAGGGTCAACGATATCGATAGAGTATTGTTTGAATGGTTTCGACAAAGAAGAAGTGAAAGTGTACCGGTATCAGGTCTATTGCTAATAGAGCAAGCAAAGAAATTCCACGACGATTTGAAAATCAATAAAGCTTGCGATTATTCGCATGGTTGGCATCATCGCTTCAAGCTTCGCCATGGAATACGAAAATTAGCAGTGTCTGGCGAAAAACTTAGTGCCGATTCGGATGCTGCCGAAACATTTGTAGAGAGTTTACCAAGTTAATTTCGGATGAAAATCTTACTGCAGAGCAAATATATAACGCGGACGAGACAGGATTATTTTGGCGATGTCTTCCTCGGAGCACAATTGCAGCCGCCGATGAGGATATGGCATTTGGAGTGAAGGAGTCAAAGGAGAGGCTGACGGTTCTTGCGTGCGCAAATGCAGCAGGTACGCACAAACCAAATGTAATTGGTAAAAGTGCACACCTTCTTGTTTTAAAGAGTGTAAAGAATTTTCCTGTCAACTACCGTGCTAATAAACGTGCATGGATAACTTCTCAATTAAAGTTGGATTGGTTTTTGCATTATTTAGCACCGGAGGCACGTGCTCATTGTAAATCTAAAGGACTATTTGATGATTGTAAAATAATTCTGACATTAGATAACTGTCCTGCCCATCCTGATGCATCACTTTTGGTGCGTGTGGTTTATTTATCTCCAAATTGTACATCTATTATTCAACCTATGGATCAGGGAAATTACGCTCACTAAAATGCTATTACAGACAGCAATTTATGCAGAAATTGCTTGCTGCTTGCAATAGAGGCCAAGGTGTTGACGGATTTAAAAAGGAATTTAACATTAAGGACTCGATTTGGACTCTAGCTAAAGCGTGGACGGATGTAACGGCTGCAACACTTAAAAATCACTGGCATAATTTGTGGCCTGCAAGCATGTTTGAAGAATGTGATGAATCACCACCAGATTTTCTAGGTTTCAATTTTAGTGACAAAAAGAGACTGGTGTCTGAAATTATGACGTTGAAAACTGGATGGAAATCGATTATGAAGTGCCTGTAGTGAATCAACCAACTGACGGAGAAATAGTTAAAATGGTTTTGGAACCCGAACGTGAGAATTATGAAAAAAGTGAAAGTGACGATGATGACAATGCAGCTGCAAACAAGCCTTCAATAGACCGTTGCATAGAATTAGTGACTGATACAATATCGGCTTTAGAGCAGCGGTCATGCATCGAATCACAGGATGTGATGAATTTGTACCTAATTAAAGATAAACTTACTAGGGAAAGATTACTATGTATGAAGCAATCTGTGTGATATGTTCAAGACAATTTCGCAGAAAAACCTTCAAAAAGCTTCCAACACTGAAATTCATGAAACTTGCATTCCCGCAACTAAAGACGCTGTCTCGACCTTATCGTCTAGCCCAGGGCATCGAACCGGAACCGAACCGAAAACCGAAACCGTAAAAAACCGTTATTTTTCCTGGAGTGAAACCGAACCCGAACCGAATAAAAATATTTTCCTGAACCCGAACCGAAACCGAAAACCGTTATTTATTTCGTTCCATATTTTTCGGTTCGCATAAAATGTGGGAGCGAAAGAAGGGTTTTCCCTTTTGCTTTAGTTTGAGTCTTTCTGAAAGCCTCACGTTTAGAAACCGAATAAGAAAAGGGTTGGGTTTTTCTTGGGAACACATTCTCCTCAGCCTTGGGAAGGATGTGTCTTTGTGATAATATCTGTTGGCTCAATAGTAGGATTTTTCATGTGCATCTCAATACATAGAGAAAGGGTCTACAATACATCCTGCTGAGATTACCTGTTAAACGAGGCTACTGGAAAGGAACTTGGGCGGTACTTTGAAGACAGCCTCTAATTGTCTTGCTACCCTCCCCCCGAGCATACCCCGTAGAGTGTGTTCCCGGCAAAAATATTTCCCGATTCTTAACTTGGATTTTCCTTAAAGTTGGAGGTTAATGTCCCCATATACTTTCACTCCCTCTCCATATCCACTGAACCCTTGTATTCTGGTAGTCATTCTCTAAAACCTATCCAGGAAGGATCGCTCCGCAGTCGTGGTTTTGAGATATTCTTACTTCGGTTATCCTTTGTTACAGGTTAGTAAATTTCTATTTATTTTATAGAGTGCATCTTAAAATGAGCACGCATATTCGTATTGGTTGTTTAAAACTGAAGAGAAATTAAATATAAATGCGAATTTGTTACTTTTAGTGAAATATTTTGCCGACTGCAGAAACCCACATTAGAGACTCCGCCTGAAGAAAGTTCACGACAGGCCGAATGTCTTATTTTCTTTTTGTTTGCATGTTTGATTGCAGGGTAATATGTAGATGTACGTAGATGTTTTTTATTTGCTGCCGGGTGAAAATCACGTTTTCGCTTAGTAATAATTTTTCGAAACGGTACTTATCATTTCATTTTTATGAAATAATGAAGTTTAACATTCTCACACTACGTAAGTGATTAAAAATATTCAGTCATCGTAAATTTGTATCATGTTAATAAACATTTCTCAGCCTTTCTGAATTCTCGGACCCTCAATTTCTGCGACCTTCCTCATAAATATTTTATAGATTTTTTCATCCATTTAAGTAATCTCTGAATGAAAAAATTAAGCCGTGCATTTACAGTTTTTACTATAATACGAGCAGTGGACGTGATCTACAAATTGTTAATGAAAATAACGTAATATCTTACTCAACTTACTGGCACTATTGAGATAACGCGATCTCTTATTTTACCGCACGATTTGTAAATAAAAATATTAATAATTCATTATTAGGCATTCCAGCTTTAGCGCATATTAGCTTCGGTCTGTCCGTCCTTCTATCAGGATGCAATTTTTTTCCGTAGCTATTCAGCGGATTTTGATAAAATTTAGTACTAATAACTAAGCACAGTAAATTAGAAAATGAGATGAATGCTTTGCATAATATAATAAGTTTAGAATGTTCTATCGCAGAAAACTTGCTCATTTATAATTTACTTTATACTTTCCTAGTATGTTGAAATCATTTGCGGCGCATGTATGGTTTGTAAATATTCAATTCAAAATATAATCTTAAATAAATAAGATACATACTAAATATTCACATTTAAATAATTTATTTACGCGTTTTGATTATGTTTTTTAAATATCATTATTTTTATAGTGAAGCTGTATTTGATTTAATAAGAAAAATACTTAATAAATCAATTCTTGAAAGTTTCCTAAAAATATTTTAAGGTCGGAGCGAAAAAAACCGGTTCGAACCGGTTCACTGACGCTTGCTGGAGCGAAACCGGAACCGAACCGAAATTTTGTGTTTTGAGTGAACCGGAACGAAAACCGGAGCGAAAAAAATTACGGTTCGATGCCCTGGTCTAGCCATCGAGAGAAGAAACGAGACGTGTAAATTGGTATTAAATTGGCATTAAATTTGCTATGACCTTATTCCAAATTCGTCCACTTGTTAATGATTCGTTCTTTTATAAGTTTTGGCGTAAATTTTGGATTTTATTGTTATGTATTTTATTTTTTTTACGTATAGGCCGTGATATGGTATGAAGGTGCAGTGGCGTAGTCAAGGGTGGCAAGAGGGCAAGGCGTCTATTATGTTTTATTTAATATTTTGCATGTTTATTTACATACATTTTGTGTATGTATTTCATATTTTAAAATATTCTGGCGTGATTTCTGATTAAATTTTTAAATACATTAAATAGATTACAAAAAGCTTTCTTTTGTTTTATCCCGCAATAGGCCGATTTGCCCCTGGATACTTAGGCAATGTGCAACATTTTCAAAAAACCGGAATTTTCTAAAATCCGGCTCGCGCTAGGTCCCGAGGGTGCCGGATTTATGAGGTTCTACTGTATATAAGTCAGTGTGCTCTGTCGGACATTGTAATTTGCGGTGGTGACGAACGTCACCGTCACTCCCCCCTCCTCTCTCTCTCCCCCTCTCCCCCCTCTCTCTCTCTCCCTCTCTCTCTCTCTCCCTCTCTCTCTCCCTCTCTCTCTTTCTATTATCTCCTTCTTCGTCCCGTATTCTCAATTACTACTTTTTACCAAACTTCCTTTTCTGTAGACCTTGATTGTTCGGATGGCGAATTGTCACCGTTTCTTGACATTTTCTAGTGATATTAGAGTATTTCCTAACACCAAATTTTGTCTTTTAACCATCGGACACTAGTATATGGAGCGAGTACTCGCTCGTTTCTACTTTATTTCCTAACACGTTCGCCGTCTAGGGGAATTCAAATCGTCGAGTTTCACTTCAGTGAAATCTCGTTATAAAGTAATATTGCGTAAGACGTTTTCACTACAATATTCTGAAAGTGTGTCGTACTTGAAAATGATTTCTAGATATCACATAGATAGCGAAATATAAAAAGCCGTCACTCTCTTCCACGAAAGCGTCATCCCGGGAAAGAAACAATTCAAACACGCCTATTACTTCAGAAAATGCTTATGCAATTATTACGTACTTATTCATTGAGTCGATTTTTTCATATTAAATATATGCTACGAATATCAGCGACTGCAATTCAGAATTCAACTCGCTCAAATAATCTATCGAGAGAAAGTGATGAGGTTGGCCTCATATTCATCATGATTGCGTTAAATTTATACTAAAGGATGATTGAACAGCTCTTTTGTCATTCATCATCGACTGGATTTATCCAAAATTTCAACAAAAACTTTCTCTTAATTCGCTACTCCTTAATTATCCATTTCATAGTCTCGTATCGAATTCATCACAAGCCAAATTTTGTAAATATGAAAAAAATATCGTATGAATTTATCACATAATTATCAAATTGCACATGTTTTTCCCGCGAATCAATGATGCATAATTTACTAAAAATGTACAAAACTCAATACGAAAGTTTATTGTTTTTGTCGATAAATGGAAATAAATAAAATAAACATCTTCCAAAGTAACGCAGAGTTCTAAAAATTGATGGAACAAAAAATGCATTACTTGATCGATTATAAAGTAGCCTAAAAATGTATCCAACTCTTGAAGCCATAACGCAAGAGTCGAAAAGAGGTAAACTCACATGAAAATTCACTTTTTGTACAAACGGAAAGACTTTAATAGCGTTTGATCGCTTGGTATGTGCGTGGGTGCCCCTTAATTCGAAAATCCAACTCTCTTATGAATTAAATATGCCGTGTCGCATAAGAAAATTTCCACTCTCACTCAAGGTCAATGATAAATATAATAAAATAAAATGCTAAATTATGACGTTTCTTCTTTAGCGTTTTAATAGGAGAACTTGTGGTGTACATAATACGGAGCGAAATATGCTCCTAACGAGTTATAAACTGTCAAGCCTCCTCCCCTACTTAAAACTTGCACGTACTTCGCCCTCGAGCAAAGGATAAATTGCCCCAATCTAAGATTTCCGTCCATCATGGCCAAGTAGAGCATCAAACGGACCATCTCCCTCTCATTCCAATCCCCCTTCCCCCCACTCCTCTCATCCCGTACCGCCAATTTCCTTCCTTCCTTCTCTCTCTCCCCCTCTCTCTCTCCCTCTCTTTCTCTCTCTCTCTCTCTCCCCCTCTCTCTCTCTCTCCCCCTCTCTCTCTCTCCCCCTCTCTCTCTCTCCCCCTCTCTCTCTCCCCCTCTCTCTCCCCCTCTCTCTCCCTCCCTCTCTCTCCCTCTCCCTCTCTCTGCCTCTCTTTCCAATTTCCTCGCAACAACTTAATTAGCGCCTTAATCACGGACTTGATCACCAATACCCTATCATCGGAATCTCGCTCTACGCGCAAACTGACAAACTTCCATGTTACTCGCATTCCCATTATGGCAGCTGAACGAAAAAATAAAAGAGAAAAGGGGAAGTTAAATAGTGGTAAAGAATTTTAGGGTAGAATGGAAAGGGAAGAGAAGGAGAGAAAGAGAGGGGAGGGATACCTATAGATAGGAAGAGAGAGAGAGAGTTACGCGCCTTTCGTTGAGCCAAATGAAAGAAGGTCTGACGATGTCTTTACATATATGGGCTCTGAGAGCTACAAGCGAGATGTATCACCTCCTTCGGGCGACCCTTTCCATTTACCGATTCGGAAAAATAAGTAATCGATACGTATGGAATGATATATCGATTTGTTGAATCGCGTTGATCGAAGATATCCCGCTGGACGGAGGTAGATATGGAAAGTTGCTTCGGAACGAACTGAGAGAAATGCAAATGATAAGTTCGAGAGAAAGGAGGGAATTCTTCCCGCGCGCGCATAGACTTAACATGTTCCGTATAAATCTCGCGCCAACCGAGGAAGCGAGACCGCGCCACGAATGTCATAAAAGCGGCATATTTTATGCATAATTAAGCATGGACGACCATAAATTCAGGCGAGCGTACAATGAATACGTAGCCTTCCTTACAAATATCAAAAAGGAGACAAAAAAGATTCCAGTCATACACACCGCTTCATATGTTTGCGCCATTGGGATTATTTCACACTAAATGTTTCCTCATCACAATAAATTTTGGAATTAGTATTCCCTTCTTCCCCACACACGCTAACCGTCTTCCACGCCACCAACGATATTAGTATTCATAGTTACAAACGGGAATCCTTTTCTGAATTCTCTCTGTTTCGAGAACGTTCTTCAATTTCAACAATCTCCGGAAATCAGATTGAAGATAAAAAGACAGACAGACAAACGACTTTATTTAGGGCGAAATTGAGACTACATAGTCCCTTCTTGCATTTAACCCTACGTTATGAATTACAAATGACAATAAAAATAATAACATATAAACATAACAACAGAAGACAAATACCTGAAACTAAACAAATGAAAAAAGAACAAAACAAAAAAACACAATTAAGAGATTGAATTACAAATTCGGAAACTTCTAATAAGGGAAGACTAAGTATTTGTGGTAAAAACCTATGAAGGACCTGACATGGCCAACCTAGTAAAAAACCACGCAGGAAAACACCCACGAAGAGAAGGGGGATGGAAAAAACTGCGAAAATCCTACATACATAGGACCGTGCCCAGACATTTTGCCACCTGAGGCGAGATATAATATACATACATACGTATATAAAAGAACAACTGTGGAACTACAAATAGTACGTACAATTTTGAGATATAAAAAATCGCAAGATATATTTTAAAGTGTCGAAAAATGAACATGAAATTTAATCAAATTGACTGAGATTAAACAAAAATATAAATATTAAAAATAAGTAGAAATATGTAAATAATAATAATAAATATACACATACATATATACTAAAGGTAAAAAGCTTATTTAGATTAAGTTATTTCATCTTAGCGGCGAGTTTCTGTAAGATTAACAATCCGTTTTGATAAGTGCGTGAGGGAGAGAGAGAGACGTTCCTCCCGAAGGATGATGCCTCCTTCCAAACTCCAACACTCTACTCTCCTTCGAGCACCGCATATTTTCCCGCGCCTTTCCGAACTCCGTCTCGTATCTGCCGCTTCTTTCTTTCCCAGTGGTCACCCGTTGGAAGAATTGTTTTGGGGAAAGCGGCCCCTTGAGGGCTAACATACGAGAGGCCGCGTAATCAAACGCGCGCGTCCTTCGCTCTCCCGATTGGATTCCTATCGATCAGCTCTTCCGTTTCCAACGGCCGCTCATTGTTGCCGTGTCCTTGGTCACCTCTCTCCCTCACCCTTCCCACACCCCTTGACCACACCAAGCGTCTTAAAACACCTCAATCATTCACACGATTCAGCTGGTGTCGCTGCTGTCTAAAATGAGTTCGCTTCGGATTGCTGATCCGTATCCCACTAGTAAATAAATGCGTTTTACTTACATTCTACAGTGTTATCAATTATCATATTTGGAGAAAATCCCTAATAACATCACATCCAAAATCAGTTCCTCTTTTTTTAATCATATATCAATTGTTTTCAACTTTTCACAGCAAAAAGTAAAATTTGCCGTTATACTAACAGTTTACAAATTACTAAAAAATATTCATCATCCATATAACAGACGGTCCGTTAAAGATTAGTATCCAAAATTGTACCTGTAATATTTGTTGCTGTCAATTGAAGAAAAATCAGCCTTTTCGTCAAAATCTATTTATTTTGTTCACTATACTATAACAAGCACAAATCCTTGCTTTGATATGCGCCATAATATGCAAGGTAGATATTATATTTGAATTTTTAATAGGTATTGGAAAAATTCAAAATTCAAAATAGATTCTTCGGTCTTAGCAAGTACATATATGAGTTCCCGTTATGACTATACTGAACTAACCTCCTCAAATCCCTCGTATATATTGTCAACCGTTTTTAGTATGAGATTTGCTGTTCTTCCTTTTTTTATTACTGCCAATTTGGAGTGACAACGACGCAGAGAAACACTCCTTATGAATGACGTTTTGTAGAATTTAGAATATTTTACCTCTTGGCCTACCATGGCAAATACGTGGCATGGGTGCCCGAATTGGCACGCGTGCGACTTTACTTGGCACGCGTAAGCTTGTATTTTCTGTATAAAATGTGAAGTTTATTAGAAAATGAATAAACTAGTGGTATGCGAAAAATATTCTGATAATTTACACTATTTTCTTGGCACGCGGCACAAAAATCATTTGCAGTCCCTGCCATAGACTTAATAAATAATAGCTCACAATTTTCATATATCAGCCAATCAATCAATGAAGAAGTGAGACCCAAGCAGATTCATATAAACAATAATATCACACACTAGAATGAAAATAAACGAAACGTCATTTATTTTGAGTAATCCCCACTAATATAATTCTCAAAACAAATTTTACTTTGCATAAATACATACAGAAATGACAATGACAAAAACTTTTCATTAAAACAGTTAAATAACCACATAGAGTTAAATTTATTCATCGTAGAACTTGACGTGATACACAACTCACATGGAACAGCAAATTACTCTATTAACACGATTAACATATGCGCACACTAACGAAGCATTCGCTGATTTAATGTCGTAAAGGCAGCTATGGGGATACAGTGGGCGAGAAATGTAGATAATAGCCTCGAGGCGAAATGCTTGACATTAAAGCGCCTCTTTTATGAGAACATCTATTGGAGAAAGTTTATACTAGCTCTTCCTTAACCAGAAAAAAAACTATTTGGAAATTACAGGATTAGCAATTCAGTGGTAGAAGATTCGTTCTGCAAGAGGATCCCATGTTTAATTCCCGATCAATGCAGAAGCACTCTCCTGTTTTTTTATAAAACTTCACCATGATGTTGGATATTTTGTTACTTATTGTTTATCTCTAGTTTAGTGAAAACATTTTAATGTTGGCTTAAGAGTGATATCTGTCCTTTTCCCCCAATTAAACGGAATGCTATAAAACTGTGATGCTCAACTTTTTCTACGGTATGGTCCGCATCAGTGGCAGCGAAACCTTCGGAGTTTGGAAGATGACTGCTCTTTGGGGGGCCAGATAAGAGTTTTAATCGAAAGTTACCGATATATTCTGAGGTGTCATATGCGTTCAAACAAGTCATAATAATGTTTTTATGGTTAATATTTCGATATTGAAAGTTTTATTATCGACATTTTCATAAAAATGTATGAATTTGTGTGTTAAGTTATTCTGAATGCTTTTTCAACATAGTTCCGCGGGCCGCATAAAATCCTTCCTTTGCCGCAAGTTAGATGCTTTAAAGAAGGAGTGCCCATTAAGTCTCCCATGGGCGACCAGTCGCCCTTTAGGAGGGTCTGTGTCGCCCACGCATCCATCAACGCATTAAGCTTATATGTCTCAGTAAGGAGTTCTATTTTCTAATATGAACTTAATTAAATCAAAAATCAGAAATGCTCTCACTAATGAACATCTCGAAGACCATTTGCTTCTCTCTGCTTCTAGTTACATGCCCAATTACCATTCACTAGCTGAAGATATGCAGTGTAAACGTGCCCATAATCGCGCAAATCAAGATTAAATTTAATTAAATTAATCACTTGTATAATGTTGTTTGATGTACGTATAATGTATGTACGTATAATCTAATAAATAAAAGAGGATAACTATCTGTCTGTCTGTGGCATCCATGACTCATCAGAGAATAAAGTTAGGACCTTGAAATTTTGACAGTAGCTTCAAGTTGATCATTGGAGTTGCAGTGCCGAATATAATTCAAATCCGCTCACGGAGTCGTGACTCCGGAGGTCACGGATCGCTCGCTCAAAATTTCAGTTTCTTGAGGATATCTCAGCAACCATTGGACCGATTTTGATGAATCCTACACCAATATCAATGTTTTGATGATATACATTTTCTAGCTGAAAATGGACAATATCAGTATACTGGGTCGAAAGGTCTTAATGTAATGGCCGGCTCAAATTTTGGTTTTTTGAGTATATCTCAGCAATGAATTGAAATAGGTTTAAAAATATAAATTTTTCATCAGTTATTTCTGTAAAACATAATTTTCGCATTTATGGCATTATTGAAGTATAGAAATTTACTAACATTCCATATCTTACGTAATTGGTGTTTAAATTGTTTATTTCATTGAAATATCTGTTGTTTTTAATTGAATTATCTTCTAATCTAACGTATAAAGGAGAATGTTTGTAATATTGTTCGCTTTGACTGCTTCTAATACGAGATTGGGAGGGAGAGAGATGGATGGTAACGGAAGGGGGAGATGGAGAGAGGGAATTAGAGGGAATGGGTGGAGAGAGGGAGGAGGGGAAGAGATGGAGGGGGAGGGAGTGAGAGAGGGGAGGGAGGGAGAGAAGGGAAGGAGAGGGTGGAAGGGAGGGGGAGGGAGTTTATACGTTATTTTCCTAAGATTTTCTTCCTTCATTCATCTAAATAGGAAAATGCGGAGCGGTTTTCTTCATTTTTGCTTTATTCGACGGGTATAACTGTGTACTATCTTATTCTTGCGATGCTTACATGTCACACGGCCGATGTTTTAGATTCACTAAATCCGTTAAAATTCACCGGGCACTCCTGTTAGTGTATAATAAATGCATTTTGCGGTAAATTTGTAGTCTATTTCATTCCCAAAATCCCTTTTTATAGATTGAAAAAATAAGTAGCCCGCAAGACAATTACCAGGAAAAAGGTTTGGGCATCCCTGCTTTAAAGTATCGACTTCTCCGGATTATCATATTATTCATTATGCTCGTCACAAAATCCATTTCAATCATTTACTTCGGGATATAATATCGTATTACTCAGTCC